>LR898468.1:1523176-2175676 GCA_905067625.1 Blumeria graminis f. sp. triticale
GCTCTGTAGACTCTACAGTGAGAGCTGGAGGTTCGTAGGAGACACCACTGATAGGTGTTGAGAATAGTCCCCCTAGGTGATTCACGAATCCTGCGGTAAACAAGCGCCACTGACGCAACACCAAATAATGCTGGTTTCGACACACAAATCCTTTATTTTGTTTTAAATCATTTAATGTGTATTCAGTTGTAGAGCTATGACACATGACCGGTGCTATGTATACATGTGGGATGACTCTTTGGACGTTAGAGACACTCAACACAAATTCTTGTCTAACTGGCGATAGATACTTCTTGTGCGACATTTATCATCACTAAATCTGGGCTTCAACGGTTCTCTAACCAATAGATTACTCCAGCAGAGAAATTTCATGCGAACAAAAACAGAATATTTGTCCACCGCGTCCCTCAACAACTTGGGAGTGAGTTACTATTCTAGAACTATATTTAGTCAAGTTTCTCGATACCATAAAAGTTTACCTACGAAGTAATGATTCAAGACTCCAAAAACTTCAATCTTCTGCTGGCAAAGGTAAGCTCTTCCTCCTTCAGCGTTGCCGTTACAAACACCCAGTATGATCTACATATCTGAGATATCCAAGATTAAATGCATCCGAATCGATGTTAAAATTAAATATAAGTATATCTATCTTTGACGACTTCTTGTATGAGTCCTCTCACTCAGTTTTACCACAAACACATCGCCTCAACGACCGATCAAGGAGTAGCTCCAATAGCTTGCCTATTTGATTATCGGACAAATTCCTCTGCAAAATTATAATTCTGCGTATACTCGTGAGGAGGAAAATAAGGCATCATATACAAAGCTGAAGCCACAGCTCATAGGGCACCGTTGTTGTGATGGAGCCCTACAAGTTGAAGGTTAACAGGGGGTTGAGACGTGGAATGTGAGAGGGGATAAGTCACTATTTGGCATGATGGTATTGTCACTTTACGAGTAATTTCGACTTTGGGGTATTTATTGGCACCAAGACCAAGGTTTCGGGTGATTAGTCAGGACTTTTACCGTCGATGAGTCTACAACACCCCCTAACACCCCAGACGGCATAAACAGGTTGGGCTAAACTACTTTACAGCAATCATGCTTTGTCAAGACTTTTCTAAAATTTCAGCACAACCTTCAAGAAGGAGGCTAGAAAGGCAGAGGTTGAATTTCCTGAGGTACCCAAAAGTCTGCAGCGCCCAGCTGGCTGGCCTCTTCGAACGCATCAGAAGGATCACTATGTCTTCGGATTTAGTCCTAATGTCGGCATTAGAAGGTCTCTGCACCCAGTGGCTTTTGCGATTTTTCCCGGCTGCCATACACCCGCAAATGGCCATCGTTTCGTTGGCTAGAGAGGGGAAATAATGAAGGGCAAAGGGCTCCTCTAAGAGTATGATCGAATGAGGACTTGTGAGGGGTGGTACTGTTTGAGGGGAGCTGTATGGGAGGCATAGGAGTGGATATACTACTAGCATATGTATCCTTGGTCTGTAGGTAGATAGAACCTGTATGTCCTACATAGTCAAAGACACAGACAGGACAATAAAATTATAATGATAAAAATAAAAATAATTTAATGCTAGTTGATTCTGGGGGTCAAGGTTAAGGTATGACCCTCAGGATCAACTGGCATATAATTGTAAATTGAAAATTGAAATTTATCCTATGAAATTAAGAGCTATCTAGGTAGATCTTTAAGTAGTCTTTCATAGTCTCGGACTCAGTAGAGACTTAAATTCAAATCAATCAATCAATCTGGGGGTCAAGCCCTTTTTATTTGAAATCCATAATATAAGTCTCTCCGAAGTCAAAAGAGGCATGCAACACGTACACATAGAACTATAATGTGTCATTGCTACATGACTGCAAACAAATTCAATGGAATAAAAATAGAAATTTTCAAGTTGAATTTTTACTTTACTGAAGTATTTTTGAGTATGGCAACAGATTTTCGTAAGCTAATATTTTAATCTGAGGGTGTCAAAAAATATCAAAACAATAATGCCAATGCATTCCAATAGTTTACATGTAAGCCTATTATTAAATTTCTCTCCGTGGTGTTTGATCTCTCTTGATTTGTTGACTATCATGAGGCACAAGGCTAAGGCAGTAACGATTCCGAACTGAAAGAATGACCTCTTTTCTTGAAGCAACAAAACTGTAATTTTGAAACTACCAAGTATGCGCTCTGCATCAAATTATTACTGCACAACATCTCAGGGCGTGTAAATTTCGATCTTAGGTTGTTACTAGTACATTAATGTCCTTTATCAGTTAACAACTATGTTGGGAAATCGATATTACATTAGATTGTCGGGGATCCATAGGTGAGGCCGAAATGAAAGTGCCTGCTGACCAAATTTGTAGTATCAGCTAATGAAATCCATAGCATGAATAAGCGAAAATCAGAAAAAGCTTCATCTATTCTGATGCATCAATGCGGGCATATGTTCGTTCAGTGTTGGGATCAAAGTGTCTGGTGGATTCAAACTGTCGCTTATTCTGTCTCAAGTTGAGCAAGTGATCAAGTTACTCAGACCCGATTAGGAAGATTATCCCGTATGGGTCATAGCTAAGCCATCCAACTCTCTCTGTGACGCAGTTTGAAGGAGTGACTCTCTCCTTTGGATCACCATCCCGTGCAAGCACCCATGGCGAGAAAATCAAGGGAATAAAGTTTCGCCGGATCAAGTCAAATGCCCAGGGCTCACATATAATAAGGGTTCGGGTAGTGTCATAGCTAAATAGCTGAATACACCATGAATTTTAAAAAAAAAAAAAAAAAAAAAAAAAAAGGGTTCGGGTATCTGTGCTCATGAGTCTAGTCTGGATTTACAGCGTCAGCAGCGTAGGTGTTGCCGACGCCTTGGCACGCACAGAGCTTTCCGTTTTCGGAAGCGCCCGGTATCATGATTCCATGTCAAGCTCGTGACCACGCGCGTAAATATTATCACTCGAATCTGTAATTTCCCTACAGCATCAATCCATCTTCCAATTTGAGCTCCAACACAACGCACAGATAAACTCTCCATGTATCTAAAGTGTCCAAGGCGTACAGGCGGGTCTAGAATACTGGGGCCAGCAAGCGAGCCGATGAGATACCGTATTGGTGGTTGCAAGGTATCGGAATTGCCATAGCGCTTAATTAAATTGCCGAGTGAAGCAACCTGTTCTAGCATATTTAGACGTCTATATCAGTGAGGCGAGAGTAATACTAGCCGAGTTTCGCAAGGTTTGGTAGATTTATGGTCGCATAACTGGGTCAACGCACACCGTGGAACACTAATAGAGGCCACCGCTGGAGCCAAGTTATTCGCACTTTAGAAGCTGATATTCTGTTTCATTTTGGTCAAATTGTGGTCACGCGCCTTATAACTGGCAAGCATCGAGTTGATAACGTGTGGTTGAATCAAGATCCAAGCAAATGGGTTATTTCTGCATCGTTTATCCGAGCCCAAGTCAATATTGGCGTGAGCGATCATTGCCTCAATTTTGTCTTCCTACCTGTAGCAACATGTCTGTGAGTTTTTATTCAAGCGTATGTTCGAATCAGGTCAACCAGTACCGCCCTCTATTTGGCTTCGCTCCTTTTTTTCTGTGACTTTGGGACGCCAAGTGACTCCTGCCCGACACCCAATTTCACATCAGTAGATTAGAAAAAATGGGCAATTTACTATGTTGAATATTTCATAGTAATCTCGTGGTGCCTGGATTCCTACTTCCTGTTACGAGTCATGATTCACAACATGAGTCAACAACGCCGATACAAAGTTGAAAAAGGCCGAATAAAAAGTTCTAGCTAGGGAAGCATGAACATGACTGGCCTTTGCTTATATTGTCCATTGCTTGAAGGTAAGGTAGAATGATTAGATATCCTGCACTCCTGCACTACATTTTGGTGGCTTTATTGAAGTCTCACTTTTTCCTGTCGAAGCCAACTCGGGCCCGAGGAGTTGTGGAGTATAGTAGTGTGAGTCCGGCCCGGAGTGCATCGGGTAGTTGTGTATCGGATAGTTTATTCTATGCTGACTAACAGATATGATGATATAGGTTGAACTCGCTGACCTTGTCCCGTACATGATCTTAGTCCAACTCCCTTTAAATCTGACAACTTTTACAAGCATTGTAGGCAGCATGGTCCCCTCAAGCAGAACATTCCCAGTTTCTTTTCCACACCCATACGACATCCAGGCTACACTTCCCAGTAATTACCTCAATGAATATCACCTGCGACATTAGCCATGATTTGCCTAATCTCAATTGGCTACGAAGGACGACCTTCACATTTTTGTGAAAGCTCAACTTCAATCCAGTGTCCCATTCCCCCGAGAAAATCGACGTGTTCTTGGCAGACAAGCGATCGACGATGGGGATCCATGAGTCGCATTCTTTTGAAGTACTTGCATGTGGGGATGTAAGGCTGTGAGCAGCACCAACAGATGAGTGTGGTATTAAAATCTAAGAGCATTTTGGCTTGTCAGTCTAAATATTGCCCTCGATTTGCGCCATGGAGAAAATTTGTAGTTCGAGAGGCTGAGCAAATCCGATCAAACTCTGCTCCGACCGACTGACTATCCAGCGAGAAGTCTTGCCGTCTTCTCATGACTGTGGTGGACGCATTGTATCACGTGATGTCATGTATTTAATGTTAGATAGCACCACAACAGGACTCCATCCCTCTTCACCACAATGAGCAAGTATTGAATCACAGCCCTGGTGTGATTTCATTCATGAAGATTTCAAGCTTGCCTCAATAATTGGAGTTTATTGTCCTTCGCTCTCTCTGCTACACTATATGATTTCGGTCAATTTCCCTGTAATTTTCCTCAACCAGCCTGAAACTATGTAGGACATGCAGATCCTATGCATAAAGACCACGCAGCTTCAACATCCATCTACGCTGTAACATGCGGTGGGTGATGCATATGACGCCGACTCAGATCCTTGAAAACTCGTGGTTTCAGGGTCAATCAGTTTCCTCCGACGCTGATCTTGGCGCAAGCTCCGACGTTCGCTAAGGGCAGCCCTCGCTGCACACCCACACCTTCGTCTGTTCTATCCTTGCTGGTCGCAGCCATAGCAATTATGCAACAACTATTCAACATGAAAGCATACAAGTCTAGACTAGTGCTCAACACATTATAGCTGCCGCATGTTACATGTGCGCGAGTCTTCTACATGTAGCCTGGGCGCGGTAGAGATTGCATCATGTTCTGCCGCCGCGGTCGGGGTAGACTGAATCATCATCTAAAAAACAGTGGGCTCAAAACCTTCTCATCCAGCTTGTATTCGTCATGTAGGCTCCATAGCCATAGTGAGAGTCAAATTCTGTCTAGAATATATATTACAAGATATCCCCTTATTTGGCCGGAATAATCTCAATAATCGGGCCTGTTTGATTACACACACGAAAAGTCTCTCGTCCGACTCTGTTTACAGGCTAAAATCTATTCACTATTGAAATTTTGAATTCTCTGACTATATCATTGGCTGCAGCAAGTTATATGTTTGATATCAGGGCTTATTAGAACACAATCTGACAGTCGGCAGTGTGAGAAGGAGCGAAGGCGCAAGCTATTTAGATTCTGCATGAATTTACTGTGTCCGGCTGTATACTACAACACCGCGTTAGTTGAATCGGGACGTGATATTTCAAATATCAGTAAATTCGATTACCTTGACAATAAGGGCCAATTAGTTTCCAAAATCATCACATTAAACAATTGTGTAGGCCGTATCAATCAGGAACAGAAAAAGTTACAAAGATTGGTATAATTGGCCAATAGCTAACGACTGTTCGCGACTCATTCCAGGAAATAAGATTAACTGACTGTTTAACTGTGCATGAATTTATCCAGTGCTCATCTGTGAATACTGAAAAACTGCTTCTTGTCAAGCTCTGCGTAAACCCTAATTTAATGTAAAATTAATAATCTTAAATATTGCTTTCAACCTCGACAAAACGTTCACTTCAAGCATGACATTTACTGAATAGAGAAAGAAAAACGTTGCAGAGAGGTCCCAATGGATCTCATCCTACTTCCATGAACTCTGTTCTCGCCTCGTGTGGAGATTTAATTGTGCGGTTCCTGTCACGATCTTTAATACTAGGGACGCTAGCTTGGTCGGTGGATCCACGATTGCCGGGTACCGACGCGCACAAGTCATGGCAGGAGGAACAACTTGGTCACCTTATTATAACTAAATTCACCACTATCAGTAGACCTCTTCGCGCACACCAGCGACCCAAAGAGACGCTGCATGGTCATTGTAGTCACTATAGTCAAACAGTGTCAGTATAGTCAGGTTATATCCTGACTTTTTAGGCACAAACTAATCGGATTAATGTGAAGCCCTGCCGCCTATATTTCACAAATCAAATTTGGTTTGAATGCCAACAGATATCTAGGGAAAATTTCCGACATTCTTCTTCCTAGAAAAGCTAGAGTTGAGTTATGCCCGCAAAGTTGATGAGGAGGAGAAGTCGGAATTGTGAAATAAGCTGAACGCGACAAATAGCATGCGCATTCAGAGACTAAGTGCCAACAAAATACTTTCTGCTATGAAAATGACACCAGTCGCTGTGTAGTCGCATTTGATTTCGTGGTTGTCACAACGTTTTTCCCTTTAGAAACATCATGACATCGTCGCAGCATCCATGGACGCCGAGTTACACGACTTTGCAAGCCCAGCGTCAAAAACCTCAGAGCCCAGAAGACTCACGGTGTAGCTTAAATCCGCGACAGAAAATTGCCTTTTCTTCTATTCGAAATGCAACCGAAATCCCGAGTCTCCGGAGAAAAGAGTTAACAAACAATGACTACCTAGTCAACTTTACTCACGAGGACGCCAAAGCACCATACCCGCTTCAAGCTCCATTGAATTGCAACATAGCAAAATCCCCCAAAGATACAATTAAAGAAGAAGAAGACGAAGAAGGAAATGAAGATAGAGAGGAGGAGGATGAGAGAGAGAATAATAATAATGGAAATGATGGACAAATAGAAACTGGTAATACAAGCCGCAGACTTCAACCATCACTGCAGCGGACAAGGAGCGATATTGGGCCCAGATTCGATGAACTTGATTTAGGAGATCATGGTTGGAGTGCAAGACATGGTTTTGAGGACCATTACGCAAGTGAAGAATACGTTTCTCAACTGGCAAATGTAGGTTGCTCTTTCCTTTCTTCGTAATGACTTCGGAGGGTGCCCTGCGCGCATTCTGTATCTATTCAAAGTTCAGTCCTACCCCAATCGGAGTCACTATAATTGACACCCTGAAATACACCATCATCAGACCTAGTATGTCTGAATCTTTCTTTCTCGAAGGCCAAGCATGGAGCCCAGCTTCACTTGATTCACGAGACTTGAAGGAACAGATTGATGGTCATGTTGACGTTGTTCTGCGATCTCTTCACAATCGCGTTAAAGCCGATCGCGCCCAAACCAAAATTCTTAATATCAAATCGTGCTGGCCAGGTCATGCTCTAGACGAGTGGGCTGATGATTATGAACAGAACTGGTACATGTATTTCACTGATAAGCGCCATGAAACCACCGGAAATCCAAAGTTGCTAGGATACGAGCTACAAGATTGGCGGATGAAGGACCGCCTTAAGACAATTTCCGCAGCACTTGCTATATGTTTAAACATTGGTATAGAACCTCCGGATCAATTGAAAACAAATCCCGGCTCGAAGCTCGAAGCCTGGCAAGATCCAACACACCCTCCTGTGCAAAAGGCATTGGAAAATATTGGAAAGTCCTTGCAAGCACAATACGAAACATTATCCATCCGAACAAGATATAAGCAGTACTTAGACCCCTCAGTTGAAGAAACAAAGAAATTTTGCCAGTCCTTGAGAAGAAATGCGAAAGAAGAGCGGGTTTTGTTTCACTATAATGGTCACGGTGTTCCAAAGCCTACATCATCGGGTGAGATTTGGGTTTTCAACAAAAATTATACACAGTACATTCCTGTATCACTCTACGATCTGCAGACTTGGCTACAGGCACCAACCTTTTACGTTTGGGATTGCTCCGACGCTGGGAATATACTGAACAACTTTCACCGGTTTGTAGAGAAACACAAGCAAGAAGAATCGGAAAGTTTAGCCAAGGATAAAAGTCATGTCTCTCAGGTTTACGAACCTTATATTCACCTAGCTGCTTGTAGTGTGAAAGAAAATCTTCCTACAAATCCTCTTCTCCCAGCCGATGTTTTCACATCATGCTTGACCACTCCAATCGAGATGGCATTATGGTTTTTCGTTCTCAATACACCTTTAAAAACTCAGCTTACTCCAGAGCGGGCAAAGAAATTACCAGGTCGTTTACAAGAGCGAAGAACTCCACTAGGTGAATTGAACTGGATCTTTACCGCAATTACCGATACAATAGCCTGGACATCGCTACCTCGACCATTATTTAGAAGATTTTTCCGCCAAGATCTGATGGTTGCTGCTCTCTTTCGAAACTTCCTTCTTTCGCAGCGAATAATGGCTGCCTATAATTGCCACCCACAATCATATCCACAACTTCCTGATACGCATCACCATCCACTTTGGGCAAGTTGGGACTTTGCTGTGGAAATGGCTCTTTCGCAACTTCCGATGCTCGAGGAAAAGGAAGCAGGGAATAACCCCGATTATGAGTTTCAAAATTCTTCTTTTTTCACTGAACAGCTAACAGCTTTTGAGGTCTACCTGACTCAAGCAGGGTCTAGACAAAAGCCTCCAGAACAGTTACCGGTTGTGCTTCAAGTATTGCTCAGCCAACAACATCGAGTACGAGCCTTGATTCTCCTTGGTAAATTTCTGGACATGGGTCCATGGGCAGTTAATCTTGCACTAAGTATTGGTATTTTTCCATATGTGCTCAAACTTCTTCAGTCTGCAGCGCATGAACTAAAGCCAGTCATGGTATTCATTTGGACGCGTGTTTTGGCTGTAGATATTTCTTGTCAAGCAGACCTCTTAAAGTGAGTCTAAATAAAACCCCTGTACTAGCTTCTTGAGACTGAATCCAAGCACTAACGATCTATTAAAGAGATAATGGCTACATGTACTTTGCGTCAATATTGAAACCGAACGAAGGCCTTCCGGTTGTGGACAGCCTCGAACATAAGGCAATGTGCGCCTTCATTTTATCTCGTCTTTGCGAAGGATATCACCAAGGACAAATTATATGTAATCAAACAGAAATTATGAGTTTCTGCGCCGTACACTTACAAAATGGCGACAACCCGCTTCTCCGGCAATGGGCCTGTCTTTGTATCAGTCAGCTATGGAAGGACCTTCCGGAAGCGAAATGGCGAGGCATTAGAGAAAATGTGCATACTAATCTTGCCCTTCTCATACGAGATAGCTGTTGTGAAGTTCGTGCTGCTATGCTCTATGCTATGTCAACTTTCATAGGAACAGAAGATGTGACAGATGAGGTCGCACGCGTCGAAATTAACGTTTCTTGGACTGTCATAGATATGGCTTACGATGGAAATGCAATGGTTCGAAAGGAACTTCTAATATATCTGTCAAAATTTATACATCGATACGAAAATAAGTTCCTCGTAACAGCTCATGAGCAATTATGCGAAGAGCGAGATTCGAGACAAAGAGTGTTGCCCGAAGATGAATATGCCCACAGAATGGGATTGCATTTCGCTAAAGCAGAAAATCGTAACAGTGATGGGACAATAAAAGATGATGCTCAAGGCATCTCGCACAACTCAATATTCGCAACTATCTGGAAGCATGTTCTCATAATGGCTGTCGACCCACATCCTGAAGTTCAACAGAGCGCCACCATTATCGTTGATTACATTTACTGTTCACTGTTCCAATCACCTATTGGCAAACATGCAGAAATAGTTGCTGATGAAATCAATAGGCGGAGCTTTAAACCCGTTATCTTCAATCCCAAATCATCAGATACCAGACCAACCACGCCAACAATGCAAAATTCCAATTCCTCAGCACCCCATACGACTGGAATTCTCAAACGAACAGCAAGTTACTTGTTTGCCCCATTTGGGGTAACCACTGGAGATAACTCGTTTATTGAGCCGCAGGCTAAACCAGGACTTAAATCCCCAGGGTTACAGCGGAACTCTTTCTCCATTCGTATCAGACCTTATGACCTCAACGCGCCCCATGAGTTTGATGAGGCCGGAAATACTCCAGGGTCTTATCACACAGCAAAGGAACCCATATCTGGCGGTTTCAGGTGTCGAAATTTGACCGAAGCACCCATCATACCCCTCATGAGTAAATTTCTCGAGTGGTCTATAGAGTATTTTCGTGAACCTCAGATGAAGCCAAATGAAGCAGAAGAACCTGGTAGCTCTGACTATAATGAACGCTTGTGGCGGCGATCACGAAACGAGGCAATATTACGAGATACCCAGCCACAGAAAGAAATAGCGGGTAGTGGAAAATGGACCATCCCATCTGGGTTCTTAAATAATCAGTGTCAACCAAGTAAAATGGTTTTTCATCAATTTGAGGATCATCTTGCTGTAGTAGACGATAGAGATACTGTTTGTGTCTGGGACTGGAAAAGTCATGATCGACTGAGTAAATTCTCAAATGGAAATCCCGAAGGCTCGAAGATTAGTGACATCCAATTCATTAACGAGGATGATCAGGCTTTTCTGATGATCGGATCCTCAGACGGCGTCGTTCGGATTTACCGAAACTATGAATCTGAAAAGAAGATTGAGATCGCCTCAGCTTGGCGTGCGCTTACAGACCTTGTCCCTAGAAGTGTAAATTATGGCATGGTCTTTGACTGGCAACAAGTTAGTGGAAGATTGTTAGTTGCTGGTGATATCAAGGTTATCAGGGTGTGGTCTGCAGCAAATGAGCTATGTGTCGCTGATATTAATGCACGCTCAGGATCATGTGTTACATCCCTCACCTCGGATCAGATGACTGGGAATATTTTCGTGGCTGGTTTTGGTGATGGCGCCATACGAATATTCGATGCTCGGAATCGGCCACAGGAAGCAATGGTGAAGCGATGGAAAGATGGAGCTGATAAAGTATGGATTAAAAGTGTCCACATGCAACGGGGGGGGCAAAGAGAGCTTTTATCTGCGAGTCGAGATGGCAGAGTCAAGCTCTGGGACATACGCATGGATCAGCCACTTCGAACAATACGTACAACAAACCAAGTTCTACGCACCACAAGCACCCATGAACACCTTCCTGTTTTCGCTGTGTAGGTTCAGCAATTTTAATTGTCTTCACTGCTGACTATTTTTAGTGGAACTAGTAATCATACTGTAAAGGTATTTAATTTTGAAGGCAAAGAGCTTTCTCGAGTTCAGCCCTATTCAAACTTTTTGCATCAATCCAAACAAAGTCCCATCTCCACCACAGCCTTTCACCCTCATCGGATGATGCTTGCTTGTGCTGCGAGGCAGGACAACCACGTGAATGTTTTTACATGTTCGGAGAAACGGAGTATCTATGATCCTTAGCGGTAGCTGATGCATTAGATCCTTTGCCTCAGTATTACAAGATAGCATGAAAACATATTTAGCGCAGTGCTGAAATTTTACGATCTTGGCCCTCGGTTGCAGGATGGCGCATGAACACAGGCGTTGGTTTTACGGGTATTTGTTCAGAGGTTTTCGTAGGATGGAAACGGTCATATATGCCATCGGTTAGTCTCAATGTAAGATACAGGATTTTCAGATTAAACTAAAGCTTAATAATTCAGAAACTATCTAGATTCTCGAGTGTTGATAACTCTTGATAACCAGATCAAGAACTCGGGAACGTGTAATCCTAGCTTATAATTTATCGGAATCAATGAACATCCGACTCATTATCTATGTGGAAGCGAGATATAATATCATTCAAGCTCAGAAGGGTGGATGAATTTTATTGGGTATCAGGCCGGCTTTCAGCTCTCGCTGATGGACTACGACCTGCCTCGTGACACCATTCTAGTCTAGTTTCGAAACACAGGCGATTATATTCAGATATGGAGAATTTATTTCTATTCTTTAATGGCAGGTTTACACAAAAATACCTAGCGGATATTAAGTTTCACGGTTTGAGTATTGATGCTCGAGCTATCAGGTGTACGAAGATTAAAAATTTCTGACTATCCATCTTTGTTTTCTTTGAACTTTTGTTAATTTATTAGTCTATGTAAAATATTTGTTGTTAGCTGATTTCAATTCCGCGCGAATTCACTTGAATTTATTGTCTTATAATCAATCTTCAGAATCTTCTAGCAACTTCCGGACTAATCTACCGAATTTTTAGATTCTATTTACACCGCTGAAATCCTGTAAGCCCATGCAGGTATGTATTGACGTGATATTTAAAAAGGAAGAAACCTGTTCAATGTATGAGATGAGTTTGGATATATATTGTAGTCCTTTGCGGAGAAGATTTGTGGTTTTTGAGATACTGTTGAAAAGGCAATAGAACAAAATGCTTGAATTGGATCCAAGGTAGAGGAATCTGGTTGATTTTTTATTTATTTACTACAACCGTCATGCCAAATAGTGATTTCTTCCCTCTCTCATTCAATGTCTCAACCCCCTGTTATCCTTCAAGTCGTAAGTTTCTGTTACAGCAGCAGTGCCTCATGATTCAAGCCGGGAGCTTTGTATGTGATACCTTATTTTCTTCCTCACGAGTATACGTAGAATCGTATTCTGCAAAGGAATTTGTCCGATAATCAAAAGTGCAAACAATGAGAGCTACTCCTTGTTCGGCCGTGAAGGCGAGGTGGTTGTGGTAAGATGGAGTTGGAGGGCTCAAGTGAGAATAACAGGCCTGACTTGATTTGAATGCTTGTCCCATCGGGGCTACGTCACGAGCTGTGGATAGGCACGACGTTAAATTTAATCAATTATCAGGCCTACGCTTTACATCCAAGGCGCGCGAGAAAGAATTGTGATCAATACAACCTCACACCTACATACATGGCTCTATCTGCCAGAGAAATTGTGATTTTAAATCTAACGATATGGTATATCTGGAAATAGGTTCCCTGGCCTATTATTCCCATCAATTAACCAATAAAATAGCAACTGATACACCTAGGGGAGCCAAGGCCCCCAACATGTCTAACATTGATGAGTATTAAAATTTAGAAACATATCGAGGGAACAATAACTCCTCAGTCATGAGGTTTTTGGAGCGCATTTATTCAAGTATTTACCGCGGTGAATTTAAGTACATGATTTGTAGTCGAGTATGTATCGAAAACGTGGCCAACTTGATAGAGCGAATTATTCTAACTTCTACTAAATGTTGTAATTAGGGGACTAAGATGACTGTACTGCAATGAACTGTTCACATTAGAACAATGTGCACATGCACCATGAGATATGAGATATGATTGATCTAGATCATCTCTCATTGATATGACATACACCGCCGCTTTCACCACTCTAACGCTCTTCTCATCTGCGCTTGCGGGCTAGAAAAATCTCCCGAGCACTTCTTCTTTTGTCGACTCAATCGGAGCCGGTCCCGCCCTTGCAGAGGAAATAAACACCCAACGACGGGAATTCGCTGGATTCTTGGCTCTCCTGAAGGACCCATAGCTTTTGGTAAATGGCTTCATGATACCTGCTTTTCGAATAGTAGGATACAAGTTTTATTTGGATGTGCATTAAGCAAAGATGCTGGAGTTTGGGCGGTAATGATGATTATAAAGATGTAATAACATATGTGTCGGTCGGTAATATACACGTGTACGCGTACGCAATGGGTCTCTCGATGATGTCTTTGTTCTTGTTCTTCTATTTCTTGGATACAGGCGTGTCAGCCTTAGGGGCGAGAAGCCAAGCTGCACCAATCCACGTGACTAACTATCAACATATTGCGATCCCTCTCCTGACCCATGCACATCCCAAAATAGTGTTGCGACAATTTGAGTGATGATTAGTAATAGCTGTGTAAGCATTTATCATGTGACGAGTGTTCAAGGTCATTGAGGCCCTGGCGCTCCGTCACAAATGAAGATAGATGCGAACGAATGAAACGATTGTTATTGAGTTAGCTCAAACAAAGAATCCGTAGGAAATGTTCCGACACTGCTTTTTGACAGAAATATAACGACGGCACAAGCCAGAACTCTAGCCCCTCAAACCTTAACCTATATTGGCTATGGTTCAGATTGAAAGAATATTGGTCTAGGTGATGGATAGCTTTTTTCTTAATATGTATAATTATCTATTTGCTGTAGTGTAAAATAAAAGTCTTAGTGGGGGAGTACTTTTGACTTCTTTCGATAGCTCGGGGTGCATGGCCGGCAGGCCTTGGCCCATTTATAACATATCGGGCTGTCGGAATACTCGGGTGGTATTTATATCACAAGCTTTTTGTAGCAGTAATAACAATTGGTGGTTAACATATATCTTCTATTCTTCTCCTCTAACTAAAGGAAACACGTATATACAGCAGTTGTCCCTCTCTCCTGAAATAGGGCACAGCCCTCATCATCTATTGGCAAAATTTGAGCACAACAATATACAAATTTACTATTAACTTTAAAGCTATTTAGATAGTTTTAGTTGTCCTTCATAGTCATAGACTCAGTAGGGACATAAATAAACTTCTTGTTGGTAAAACACGAAGTAATACAAATTGGGTGCCGTCACGAAGTCGGTGAATAATGACAATTAACTGGTATCTCGATATACATAAAACGTTGTCTCCTCTTTTTCCTCTCCATCTCCCCTTCCTTCCTCTACTCCAAGCGCCTCGCTAATGAGCTAAACCAGACCCCTGTCAGTGTCTATACGACAATCTGAATAACGCAACTACATAGAACAATTCATACTGCCTAAATATGATTCTTTTACCGACAATTCTATTCTATTCTATTCCCTCTCTCCTGACGCCATTCCTAAACAGGTAACTCATTACTCATCAACATAGTTAGTCATAATTTATAAGATAATAAATGAAAGGTCATTAAGTCATTAGGTCATTCGACAATTAGTATTGCTCGAAGCCAGTTGGTTTCGGACACTTATGTGTCCGTTCAAAGCTGGCCGAAGTCGTCGACTTTGGTCGTTTACTCTTCATCGGAGGGATCTTTGGACGCCTGTCGATGGTCATTAATTGGAGAATTCAAGCACAGGAACTGTTTGTTTGTTTGTTTATTCCATTTACATCCTGTCTAAGTCTAAGACTATCGTAGGATGTATAGGAACTGTCATAGGTAGGAAAAAGGGAATTTTCGAATTTCTCGAGTTTTGCGGGATGTTTGTTCATTAACGTGCTAGGTAAAGTAACTCCCGTCGCACTCCTATTGGAGCTTGAGCACGAGTGGGGTCGGGCCGGATCAGATCGGGTTAACTACCCTGAAGTAAAGATAAACCTCGTCCCACCTAAATGACCGGAACCATGCCAAAACGCATCTATGTGTTGAATCATGTGTTCTGCGGTTGTATGATAAGACTTGTCAATTCAACTACTGATCAGTGTTAGTGTGACAATGATCATGCAATAGAACTCAACAAGTGCACTCGTAGCAATAAGATTACTACAGTACGTAGTACGAACAACCGTTTAATTACGATGTAAGATAAAGATACAAGTATATCCTCTTCCAACACAGCGCTCGTCGAGCTAATTGAGACCTGCATATGAGGCTACGTAAGGCTGGTAAGGAAGGACACGCAATCAATCGTGTGTTATACATTGTATCTATTATCTCCATGCAATCATTCTCTATATATTTGCATTTATTTCGTCGTCTGGGATTGGTAATGTAATTTGTTGTGCTTTCATTCTGATGTTTGCAATATTAACGCTCATCATGTTTTTATCTTGTGTTTGAAATCAGATGACGGAGGGCAAGACTGAACACCTGTACGCGGTGTCCTCTACGAACCTGGGAGTGAAATATTCTCCCAGAGCCAAGTTCAGTCAAACTTCGCAATATCAAAGAAGTTGGCCCACGAGGCAAAAATTCAAATTACTCCACCACGTCAATCTTTCACTCCCAAAGAGTCCGATTCTAAACTAAGCTTCATCAAGTCTACAAGTACGACATAGTACATCCTCGTTTCAATGACCACACCTCTCGTCGACTTTCTCTGGCCTCAGCCGGTCACCAAATACACGCCCACGCCGATATTTATACCCGACGGAGGAAGCAAAGCGTGGAGCACAAATCTGAGAGATAGCTCTTTGGGATGGACGTGAGAGGGATCAGGACAAGTTTACAAGATGATGCAGAAGAGGTATACGTTTTCGACGGGCGTGGAATTTTGAATTTTGGCAAGAGTTTTACGAATTGGGCTTTGTGCGCGCCAAGACTTCGCTTGCGAGAGTGCAGCTGACACTATAAAAACAAGCAAACGATGGAAGGTGTTGTGGTCCGCCTCCTGGTGATGTTCTCTGGTATAATTTGAGTAGCCTGGGCACCTACTCCACTTGGGAAGGAGACATCTCAGATTACATTTCGCGCGGAGAAAAGTTGATGGATGACAGAGGCATGTCTGGATAACCCAGGGTGTTTGAGACGTTCTTCTGGGTGGGTATTCACGGATGAGGGCTGACTTGGGGTGAAGAAAAAGCCGCCATAACTTCGTAGTAGTACTTGCAAATGAAATCCGAGGCATGAGTGCTCCTATTATAAACTGAGTCATCTTTTCTGTACTTTTCTCTGATATTGTGTCATAGCTAGATAGCTGCATACGCAATTAAAATCTGATGCAAAAAAAAAAAAAAAAAAAAAAAAAGAAATCAGATGACAGTCTGTTTGTAAGATGGGATAGTGAGATCACGTGGTCTGAACTGTGGACACTGACAGAAGACAAGCGAGCCTGTACTTGAATAGAGGTGAGATGATGGAGGATAAGACTAATCAATCATCTTTTTCTTTTCTTCTCTCTGAGAACATATCTAAGTCCCAATCCTGCGATAACGCACGTACTCCGTTCACTACAGACAATCGGGTATTACTTTACCCGATCTAACAAGCTTACAAATCAAATGTTACATGTAATGCATGAACCCCCAACTCCAAATAAACCGAACTTGGTGAATTATTCTGGATGGTACGGTGGTAGTGACTCATGGTAACTTGGAGGTTGTTGTGGGTGAACTCTATCAGTTTGGAGCGGTAAAACTTGTACGCGTTGAGCTTGAGTGTCCGCATCAGAATTTCGAGGAAATTGTGGCTGGACGGCACCGCTGGACAATCGTTCTGTCGTTCTTAGTAATACAAGATCTGGACCTTGGAGATTCCCAATTTGTGTCTCATTTATACTAGGCGAGCTAAACGAGCGTGATTCTGAAGTAATTCTTTTTGAGCTCGCACTTTTTTTCTTTGTATGCGTTCCAGATGAGAATAATAAAATTGACCGAATTACCATACCAATACTAATAGTAAGTGGTAGTATCTGGGAAGCAGACCAGATTTTGGGACCCTGCATATTGTTCCATCGAAGGGTTAGTTCGATGTCGAAAATAGATATAGCAGCGAGGATCAAATTCAAGATTGTGTGAGTCTGGAGTGCCAACAATGGATTTTGTCTCCTAGAATTACAAACTTTAGCTCTAATTGCGTGATGGTACATCAATGTTGTGCTTACCTTGACCTTCGCTGCCCTATGTACTGAAGCCTGCCGCTAGCTCTAGCAAATTTAATGCCAAGTGTCATTAGACACGAGAAAATCCAAGAAAAATAGAACATGATATTCCCCATTCGATAATCTGATTCTTCAAGGGGAACCTTTTTGAAAAAGAAGCCGATTGGATTACATGCCTCAGGCCTAGCAATATACACAATCTCAACCCAAAATTTTAGATTAAACCCTGAAACAAAGACCATAAGAAGAAAATTAAGAGTTTTCTGGATCCTGCTCTTCTCCCGTTGATAAAAGCAGGTGGGATTCATTATTGGAAAACAAATAGCCAATATTCGACCAATGTATAGGGGTAGAATATAGAGATATCCACTGAAGCACATGAATAGAATGACAGATTTTTCAATGGGACTTATGTTATTTTCCCTTATTTTGATAATTAAGGAGATTATAATAGCCGTAACAAACAAAGAATTCGTCATTCGTAACATTGAAGCTTGTCTCGGAGCCATTCGGCAAGCCAGAATTGTTCCTAACCAGAGAGTGTAGAAGGCTAACCTAATTCCTAGTCCATACATGTCATTATTTTCAGGAAAGTTGCAAGCCGTTACAGCTTTCATCGTGTATTAGTGTAAAATAAATATAAATTGCGCGTCGGAAAGAGTAGAATGAGTCGACTTGGCTTGAGGGATCCGAAGGTACTGAGGTTACTTTGTAAGGAAGGTAGATCGGGTGAGGCTGCTATGTAGAAGGATAACAGGCTAGTTGTGGTAAGTATCACCAGTCGTGGAAAGTAACATTTCTCTATGTTGGCTGGAAGGGCTTTCAGACAACATATTTGGTCCAAGACGAGATGAATGGGGTAAAATTTCGATGGATGAGCCAGTGGCGAAGAATAATGTCAGCCGCAGTTGTTGAATACGGGAAATACCTCGCAGGCAAATGATCAGAAGCCTTGGGTGTGTTTACAAACAATTTGCCATCGCGTCGCTCAGTCCTCGCAAATTCGCCGTGATACCGACACACACACCGGAGCCTCTCGAGATTGACTTCAAGGAATATTCATAGTTACTTGAGATTTGTCCATATGGTAGCGCCTGTTAACACACCAACAGAGCCGATTTCCGTTCCAAGTTCGTGATTTTTAGGCTTGTACGAGTAGTAGTTACGACTTAAGCCTTCGTATTCTCGATTCTCGCGTGCCTCTGAGGCTCGAGGGGATCTAAAATTTTGGCAAGATCTTGGCTGCAGCACGCCACACCGTATTCAGCTAACTAGCAGTCGATCGCTTTTGCTGATTCCAATACCTTGGTATGCCGGGACCTACATCCTAGTCTATACCGTGCACATTCGACTACGGTAAAAGCGGGAAAATGCATAGTCTATGCTAGTATTCTAAATCAGAAAAGATTTGTCCCAGGATGAAATGGAAGGGTGTAGTGTGTTCAAAATAGCAATATCCAGGCCCAGGTGGAGCTAGTCATCAAGTTAGACTCTACTCGTAGCAGAAGCTCAGACGGCTTACCGCTGAGCCATGCAACCCAACATTTGCAGGTTCCCGCCAAGACACTCCATCATGCTCATCGGTCATTCTCTGCTCAAGACTACATAGTACATGGGTGTTCTTTGTGCCCATATTCGGTGAATAGTTTTTTCCGTGGGTAGTTTATCTTCTCTACAATACTCCAGGAAATGAATTATCTGCCATATACACTCCTTGGAGAGAGCTTGAGGTTCATGGTCGACACTGCAGACAGGTGTTGAATCTTCTTCAGCCGCAAACGAAGTATGAGCGCGCGCGATGTATTTAATCGTGAAGGAGCAGGATACATTTGAAAGATGAGTGTGTTTGGTTGGTACACCACTGTACCATCCGAGCTCGCCTCTAGTGGAGTCTGGATAGCTTGGACACCTATGCCGTGTGACACGGGAGATTGCTGGTTCAAGCCCGGTAAGACTCAATAAAACCTCTAGTGGATCTCATGTGTAGGATCACAGTAGCAAGCTAGGATAAGCTTTACCTTTGAAAGCTCCACTTGGTGAATACTTGTGGACGAGCGTTAACCACGCAATGTAAATAGACATTCCTCAGGTTGATTTCTGTAACTGCGACTTGGGGTATGAGTGTCACTGAAGCCAAAAGGTTCCTTGAATGTGCAAATAAAGCACCGATCATACATCATAGCTCCATAAACGAAGACACACAAAAAGTTCTTTATAAAAAATTGGGTGAAGGCCAAATCCCAAGACCTGATTAGACCGAAAAGAGAAAGCCCATTGAACCGGGGCAGACGCGATACACCTGGGCATGATCGGCGACTCCACTATCTTTTGATCTTCGGCCGCCCAAACCTACACAGCCAACTACATCTGGCTATGGCCGCTTACTCTTTGGGTCCCCAACCATTCTTTCAACACGCGACATCTACAATCCCCATCCTACGGTTAACTCGCCCAAGCAATACATGTATTTAGCTTGCTCTACTCCCTTTGACGCTAAGTGCGACAGGTAATGACCCGAAATTTGTCCTAGCGCACATATAGGGAACACATGCTCATACTTTCTTGTGGAGTGGAGGTGTTAGTTGGGGGCAGGGTGCGATTGAGTAAGTGTGGTGAGATTCGAGGCCTTTCACAAGGGCCTAAGGGCGTGTATAGATCTGATAATAGTATAGGCTGGATACAATCTCAATCATGAGGCAATGCTAGGAGTAGAAAAATATCAAGACGTTATGTGAAAAAGGCAAGTCAAATGTAGACCACGGCTCATCACGTACATGTTCACAATTCACTATCACATCACCTCTTGCAAGGAAGTTGTTCTAGCCTGCTCGGAAAACAAATTTAAGACTTCTGGCGGAAGAAGATCGCTACGATTATATTGTATAATAGAATGTCAGACAGCTGCTTTTTTGCAATGTCTAGGTCCTCTATCAGAGCTCCAAGCCGGCAAAAACGAATAATTCATATTCTAGAGGTGCTGGTGTAAACGCTGATTATGCTCTACATATCTGGGATCTCCAAGGAGAGCAGTGTCCGAGTCGAAGTTGGACGCAATTACAAGAACTTTAGTATTGAAAGACTATGCTGAGCTAGAATAACGTACCTTTGGGATGAAGGTATGGAAGGAGGTAGCTATGGCCTTAGGAGAATTGAAGTTCGTGAGTCATACTCTTAGGAATTGGATCAATGGACGAACTTGAGGATATCCCCTGGTATTCTCAAATTTGTGAATAATGTGGATATTTTTTAAAATCCCCATTGTATGGATTGCTTACATTAGCTTCGTGACAGGACCTCTATATATACATGAATTAGGGGGTTTTGCACATTGGTGGATGTTCCAACATATCTCTTTGTCTAACCAAGAAAGGAAGGATGTGAGAGATCCTTGCGGCAATAGATACTATTAGGAATCTATTGGGAAATACTATGTCATACCTATTTTTTATTTTTTTTACATTATTTAAAGTCGTGCTAGACCACAAAACGACCACAATTCTTTTAAAATTCAAGTTTTCGAATCTTCCCTTTTTCCCCCTCTCCCTCCCTCTCGCGCTCGTCACATTCCCTCAATAAATTGTGATCAAGTCGCTGAAATTTTTATCATGCCACCTGTTCGAAAAAAGCTCCCAAACGCAATGTTGGACAACGCGAGAGTCCGCCAGAGGGCTCCCGCAAAAACTTTCAAGCATGTTTGCGGGTGAGACCTTCATCGAAGGAAAGTCTCCAAACCTTCCCGTTAGAGAGATGACTGATTCTGAGCCCATCAGAACAGAAAACAATGGTCTCATGACAACGAAACTCATTGAGCTTGCCCCAGAGGCAAGCATCTCAAGGAAAAGAAAGGAAATCGTTCGAGAGAAGAAGACAGAACAAGCAGAAACGTCTGCAAGAAAATTCATTGTGCCAGCTTCAAAAGGCACAGCACCGGAATATCCTCCAGAGCTGCAATCAGTGATGGAGGCAGAAAAGCCTCGCACGACGCAAATTAACGCCCGCACCACAATCTGCTCCATTGCGATAAGGAGTGTCGAAGCAGCACTCTCGCCTCTCTCGATTGGCGATAATAAAGGATTTGTAGACGGCATAATAGTCTACCTACGAGCGGCCATTGGCCAGTTCGTACAATCCGGCCCGGGTCAACACCACCAGCTCTACCCGCCAGCCCCAGTGACCCTCTTGCGCCGAGGGCTTCAGAAATTAGGATTCTTAACGCTACGAAAACCCAGGCTCCGGCCCCAAAGACAACTTGGGCCAACAAAACCGGCCTTGCAAGACGAACGTTTGTTTCTCCGCCTCGAAAAAGAACATCTCTGGCGAACACTCTCACCATTCGGTGTTAGAGAAGCAATTACGCAAATGCTCGAAATCCCCCAAACAAATATTGAGCATGTCTACCGTGTGCCAACTGGCTTCGCTATCAGAGCCGAAAACCAAGAGGCACGCGCGCTGATCCTAAGCCTAGCTGGATCCTTCACCCAGCAGGATGCGATATTGGAGAAAGCCTCGGACTTGGCTTCCCTTAGAATAGCGACGGTCCTAGTCGCAGTTAAAACAATAATGGGCAAAGTTCTCATCACAGAAAAGATGGTGGCTGACGAGATAGTCAGGGTAACCAAGGCTGTCCCGGTAAAAGTTCGCCCACATGGAAAAAGCCGACTTGGAGCCCCATATTAGTCATGGGTAGCCCTTTTTGAAAAAGCATCGATCCCTCGGTCAGTTTTCCAACTTTTTGATGACTCTGGGATTGCAGTCCGCCACCAGCATCGTCAAAGCATCAACCAGTGCAAACGATGCCTACAATTCCACAGCACCAGGGGCTGCTCGCGCGCCTCAGCCTGCTGGAATTGCACTTCGACTATGCATTCCATCGCGGAGTGCAAGGCACACACCAAGTGCCGCAACTGTGGGGGTCCACACAGGTCAGATAGTCGGGACTGTCTAGCTCGTCCAACAAAGTCCGGAATGGCCTCCAGGGAAAACTTTTAGACCATAAGGCAGGCTGGCCAACGCAAATTTGCGGCAGTTACTCGGGCCAAAGCAACTATCTGACGCACAGAGGTAGCGATGACAGCAGCCGTAGAGGCGTCAAATTCAAACCAGCCAGGTTTCAAATCGAGCAACTGTTTTGAAGTTCTCATGTCCGATGCTACAGTAACTATAGCCGAGGTCGATGTGGCATCAAATCAGCAAAAATCTTTGTTAAGGGCACCCCACGGGTCTCTTCAAGCCTCTCTCCTACTCTAAGCTTTATGTCAATAAACGTAGGTAGAGGGGGCTCAACACAAAACATTGCACTTGCCCGAGCATTTGAGCTGGGTATCGACGTGGTTCTTGTTCAAGAACCTCTGTGGAATAAATAAAAGAACACAATTAAGGTTCACCCAAAATAAACCTATCATCTGCCCAACGGCTGCGAAAATATTAGGCCGAGGGCTGTGATCTATACCCGGATAGACGATAAAAAGATATCGGCAACACAGCTCTTTCCTTATGTTGTGCCTACAAGAGACTATTGCTGGGTTGAAGTGAGCGGTATTACTTTTCTCAACATCTACAAGGCACCCAATGACTCGACAGCTATACAGCCTCTCATCAATTGGATTCCACCGCCAAACTCCGTCACTGCAGGGGACTTTAACTCGGTATATTGGGCTTGGCAACCTGGCGTGGAACGCCCTCATGGACAAGGAGAAATGATCGAAAAATGGGCAGCCAAACACCATTTTACCTGCCATATTGTTGGGGAGTCCACTCACCGAGCTGGGAACACGCTAGATCTAGTTTGGAGTAATGTCAACGGCGCCCGTGCTTGGGTAGATCGTGGTGGATGTGTCACCAGCGATCACTTCCCTATCCGAGGACAAATTCCAGTTCGCAACTCAGTGATGAGACCCGAAAAGGCAAAACTCCGAGTAACAAAGGAAAAGCTACCCAGATACGCCAAAGTAATTGCACAGTGGGCTCGACCACCACCAGTTCTTGACATAATCGAGAGGGTTGAAGAGTTGTTACGACTGACCTGAGGATGATACGGGTCTCTAAGAAGAAGTTGTATTTGGACATTAGGCTACGATACGTAGGTAGGAGAAAAGACAAAGAGAAAGGAAATGCCGGGAGCTACGAGCTTGAGGTAAGCTTGACCGCGGCTCCACCTTAGTCCGGCCCACGCCCCTGTGATACACTATCACGTGATACTGGATTCTTCCACCAGTCTACCTCCAAGTGCCCTAGCAAGTCCAACCATAACAAGAGTATGCTCAGGAAATTTGTTTCCACCTCACTGATGCCATCAATGCAGTAGAAACCCGTCCTCGAGCCAGCTGCGGTAGATCTGCTCCGTGGTGGACGTCAGCGTGTAAGGTAGCATATGTCGAGTACCAAGTTGCAATAGCACCCCACCAACGAGCTCTCTGCGCGAAAAAACTTCGATCGGTTGTCAAGGCTTCGAAAAAAGGAGTTCAAAACCCAACAGGTCGAATCAATTACTACGTCGGCTGATGTGTTCAAGCTTATGAGAATGGGTAACCCCAGACAGGCTAGTATCCCTCCACTGCTGAAACACGATGGGACGTCAAGAACTGATCCATTAAAACGGGCCACGATCCTTCGCGACTCTCTCCTGGCGCGATATCAGGCATCAGACGACTTGTCGCCATGTACAGTCGCGAGCAGCAGTCGGATACCATGGGAAGAGAACGTAATAGATGATGAAGTCCGAGCCTGTACCACTGGTTGCGGAAATACGGCCCCAGAAGCAGATGAAATCTGCGTAAACCTGCTGGAGGCATGTTGGAATACGATCGGGCCTTGGATTTCCCAACTGTTCCGAGCTTGCATTCTGCTTGGCATCTATCCACAGTGTTTCAAGCTAGCCGAAGTTGTCTTCCTACAAAAGAACAATCGAGATCCAACGACAATTAAGGGATGGAAACTAATTGCTCTTCTTTCATGCTTGGGAAAAGGGTTAGAAAGGCTCTTAGCTAAGCGGATGGCACACCTTGCAGTTATCCATGATGTAGTCGGCCAGCAACAGTTTGGTGCACTGCCGAAGCGCTCAGCAACGGATCTGGTCTCATGTGTGGTCCACGACATTGAAGAGGAAAATTCACGAGGATGGGCAGCTACCTTTGTAACGTTGGAGTTTCAAGGAGCATTTGACACGGTACTCCATAACCGATTAGTGAGGAGGATGCAGGAGCAGGGATGGCCGGAGTCTATTCTCAAATGGACTAGCTCCTTCCTCGCCAATCGGATGGTTCAAATACGATACTCTATGGGAGTCACTACCAAGAGAGAGCTAGCGTGCGGAGTTCCGCAGGGCTCACCGATCTCGCCACTTCTCTTCCTTCTTTATATGGCAGAGCCCATGCGAGCTGGAACCCCAGGTCTTAGGTTCAGCTACGCCGACGATATTGGTATCCTTGGATTTGGCCGGACGATTGCAGAGTCTGCAGCCGCAGCACAGGACGAGGTCAATAACCTACTAGACTGGGCTTGAAATAATGCTGTCGCTTTCGATACAGACAAGTCCGAAGTCGTACAATTTCCCGGACGATACCGCGAAACATCGGTTGGAATTTATGTCAACGAAACCCTCTTAGAGCCGTCGCAAAATTTCCGCTGGCTTGGTGTGTACCTCGATCCTCGACTAAACTTCAAATACCACGTCACAACCTGGTTTGGCGAAGCGTTAAAAATTGCACAGCACATGCGTCGCTTCAATACAGCCTACCGAGGAGCCGCTCCTGGGGCGTTGGTTAAAGCGATCGACACATGTATCGTCCCAATCGCAACGTACGGAGCTGACGTCTGGTGGCCTGGCCTTAGACGCCCAACAGTACGAGGGATAGTGACACCGCCCACTGCTGGCCTATGTAGTATGATTGATAAGGCTTTCTTAATGGGTCTTAGATCAGCACTACCAGTAATGAGGACAATCCCTAACGCCGTACTTCATAGAGAAGGGGGAATTCCAACCGGGAAAATCATACTCAAAGGAAACCGACTTCGCCTCTCTGCCAGAATGCAAACACTTGACGACCGCCATCCGCTCAGGATCTGTGCTGCAGCTTGCCCAAATGTCGGTACGCGAAAATATCAGAAGCATAATCGAAAATCTGCGCGTCCTGAAATTCAAATGTCACGGGCTCAGCGTGCTTACAGACAGCTACCAGAGGCAGAGACCGCGGAACCTCTTGCCTCACCATTTTATCAATCGCGGCTGGGTTCGAAGGTTGGTTCGAGAAAAGACCATGTAGAAGCCTGTAAACTTTAGATCACTAATGTGCCAAAGTCAGAAATCTGTGCGTACTCGGACGGATCATCAGAAGGAAACGGACGCTCAGCTTGGGGGTTTGTCCTAAAGCTGGATGGGAAAACTTTTCAAAAAGGAAGTGGCATAAAGCACGGTGGAGAGGCTTTAGATGCAGAGATTACGGGGGCACAGGAAGCTCTTAAAGCAGCGTTGGGTCACCTAAGAGGGAAGGAGTACCTGGCGAAGGGAACGACGCAGTGTATTAATGTGTTGATGGATAGTCGACATGCGATAAATGCACTGAGCACTGAGCACGGGCAGGTCCTCGACCAGCCACGAGGAAGTACGAAAGTTTCGCGAGTTATCTGGGCTGGCTCAGGTAAGAATAAAGTGGGTACCAGGACACTCGGGACTACATGGAAATGAGGAAGCAGACGCAGCGGCCAAATCCGCCCTACGAACGCTTCCCAGCGTGGAAACTGAGCCAGCAACCACCACAACAGCATTTTAACACCAAAAATTGCATCGACGGCGACAGACTTTGCTCGACAGCTGGTGGAATGAAACTTGCCCGTCACGGTATCGTGAGCTAGATCTGCTCATGCGCCGTCGTAAACCACCAGAACTGGGGCTTTCCAGGCTACAGTTACGACATCTCATTGCAGCCCGTACGGGCCACGGCAATTTCGCGGCGTACCATCGTCGCTTCAACAATCCGCACGCTATTACAGAGTGCATCTGTGAGGAGTAAACCACCCCTACATACTGTTGAGGGAGTATAGTTCGTAAGGAAGCTGCGATTAGATTCTTTGCCCCAACAAGTTGCCACATGATTTATCACTAGCGTTCTCTGTGACGTAGTATTAAAAGCCTAGTAAATCCTGTAGTTAGAAAGAATAAGGAAATGAACATAGATACGATTTCATTACAGAAGTATTCAACTGACACCGTGCTCCCATCAATTGTGATCAATATTTAACAATATTTAACACCTACTTCATACATTGTCGACTCAACGCAAACATCACGCGTCGAATCAGAGAGTCATTGTCACACAGTGCCTTCCTACACAAGCTACTCGGGCCTAAGTGCTTCGAGAGCTTCAAACAATTTGCGCAGGATACCAATTGTTTTGGGTATTCTCCTGTGCATCCATCTTCTACTCTCAGTGGAGATCGAATATAACTCGTCAGGAAACTAAACCTGACGAAATGGGAATCGAGGCGAGGAGTATTGCTTCCCATTCTAAATTATTTGCAATTTATCTTTTTCTTTTGTCAATTTTGGGAAAAGGAGTTCGCGTCGGCGCATATTTTTAACTTACTGCTGGTTTTGTGGTGGTTCATGCGGTGGAATCAAGCTGGGTATGTCTTAGATGTAGTTCAGGCTGTGAACATCGGTCTTGTACTCATAGTGAATTTGGAGCTTTAGCTTAGGACTTGAATAAAACAACCAAAACAACAACAAGAATAGGGGAAAAAGACAGAATAGTTGACTCAATTTAAAACAAGAGCACTCATGCCTCGAATTTCATTTGCAAGTACCACTGCGAAGCTATGGTGGCTTTTTCTTCACCCCAAGTCAACCCTCATACTTGAATACCCACCCAGGCGAACGTTTCAATAACCCTGAGTCATCCAGACATGTCTCCATCATCCGTTCACTTTTCTTCCCAAGTGAATTAGGTGCCTGGGCCACTCAAACTATACCAGAGAACACCACCAGGATGAGGATCCAAGATTGACAGACCTCTACATTAGTACGAGGCTCTGATAAATTGTAATGCTAATGTAATGTTGTTCACGCTGGAGTCCGGGCGCAAGATAAGGAATACTGCACAATGCCTCTACGTTCCAAAATGTGAACCTCGAAACTGGGATGTTTAAGGGATTAGCCCTGTAGGCGCAGTTGGGTTAGCTCGTAATAGGTTAGTATGTCTCTCCTTACTACCCCACTCGCCATGAAGTGTGGTCCAATCGTCTTCTTCTAACATTCGTTTAGAATAAAACATTTTGAACGAAATTTTTGGCTAACTAACCTTTACAGTCCTTGAATCTTAGCACCACTATCAATTCATCCTCTAGTCTAGCAAACAATGTCTCTCCAAAAGTCTGCTTCAGAAACTAAAGTTCGTAAGCATATAACTCGCGATCAATGTATTGAAATAAGAATATAAAGAAGACTTAGCTTGACATTACAACATATATCCGACGAACTTAGTTTCACAAGAAGGCAAGTGCAACTTACGTGTGCTCGAGAGACAAAGAATCCTAAGCCTCGCAAAATATGCTTATCTAAATTAAGCGCGGAACAAGTTGATGAGCTTGAGGTTTTCGTCAGGGAATCTCCCGAAAATCGACAGATGTGCTATTTGGAACTAGCAATGGGACCTTTCAGCCACTGGGGATGCAATGAGGGTTTAATTTCTAATGCCCTCAATAAAATGGGTTACAGCAGATACATTGCTCGGAAGAAGCTTCCGATAAGTGTGGTTAACATGCACGAAAGATGTAAAGCGGTGATAAAGGAAAACGGAGGGTTCACAAAGTATTCGGATGGAGCAGAATTTTAAAAAACATGAAGTACGCTTTCATCTTAGTTGCGAGCCATACTGAGGGCTTCGATGTATACTTTTGTAGTACAGAGCAATTATTTTTGAAATAGATGTGTATTTGTAGATAATATCAATTTATTTTTTTTATTTTTAATTTTAAATGAGGACCATTGTACATTTGTTTTAGTGTTGAAAACCGTCCCCAATAATATTGACTTTCACGGAATATTGTTGGATAGTACCCCTGCTTGCAAAACTAGTCGACGAACTAGACATGGGCCTGCATGAAGACCGTACCAATTAAGGAAATTTTTACAGGGATCTAATCCCAGTCATTTTGACAATTATACTTTTCATACCCTTATGATACTGTATATAGACGATACCTTGTATTAGTAGAAAATCAAGTTACATCTAGTCTTAAGCTCTACTATACAGATTGGTAGTTTGGAGCCACGAGACACTCGTAACCTACGCCACCTTAAAGCTAAGCTTATCTCACTTTTCACACATACTAATCCACCAGGAACCTCAAGGAGGCAGAGCACGGCACCTTCCATCGATGACTTATTTTTATAGTGTCAGCTGTACTCTCGCATTCGAATTCTTGGTGCGCATTAAGCTCAATTTGACAAATTCCTTGCCAAACTTCAAAATTTAAAACCTGTCGACATAGTATGCACCATCTACATCGTCTTGTAACTTTGTCCTGACTTCCCTCACGTCCATCCCAAAGAACTTCCTCCCAAATTTGTGCGCGACGATTTTTGTCCTCCTACGGATAATCGCATTGTCGCGGGCCTATATCTAGTGACCGTCTATGGTCTGAGAAGATTCGACAAGAGGTGTGGCCATTGAAATGGGGATGTGCTAGGTCGTACTTATAGACTAAATGAGATTTGGGTAGGAATAGATTTTGTTGGGAGTGAGAGATTGAATGAATAAATGAATGAATGAAAGTTTATCCATGACGGGCACAAGCCCTGCAATCAAAGAGCATGACACGGAGAACACTAGCTTCTCCGACGACTACATACGACAATAACTCAGTTTGACATTTGGACTACTCATGTGGTGAGTGCACTCGCTAATAACTCGAGACCTTGGTGCTAGGGACTTTCACCCTTTCCTCAACCCTTAATACCCACCAAAGGGAAAACAGGAAAAACCTTTTGCTATCCTAACATACCTCTGTCATCTTGTATAAAGCCGCCGCGCGAGATATGGCCTCATAGTCCTCCCTTTCTCGAGTGAAGTAGGTGTCCAGGCTACCCAGACTTTAACTCGGGGACATGACGACCAGGACGTGGGCCAAAACACCTTCCATCGTTGCCTGTTTTTAAAGTGTCGCTTGCACTATCTGAAATCGTTGCCTCTGCGCCCATAGACACCCTTACGTCGATAACACTCGAAAAATGTGCGTCCCAGCTTGCCCATTTGTGACCTCTTCGCTCGTTCGTCCCACGTCCCAGCCGCCTCTCCACCCTCAAGATGCGAAGCCCCATTAGAGCAACGGTCCCCCATAGACCAAGACCCGAGCTTTGTAGACTATGAATTAACTTCCTCTTCGCGGGTATACGTAGCATCGTAATTTTGAAGTGGGAGATGATCGGTTTTTGATGAGGCAAATGCACGATTGCAATTGGAGTAACGCCATTATCGGTACTTGGGGCAAGGTAATGTAGTAATATTGAGGTAGAGGACTCGCGTGAGAATAATAGGTCAAGCTTTTGTCGAGAAGTCATCGATTTTAGATGTGCTTGTGAGTGCTTTCGACTTCGATTTGGATGCGATTCTTCTTGGCTATCCCAGATGTGCAGAGCATAGTGAGCGATTACACCGGCACCACTAGAAGGTGAAGAATCCGTCTTTGCCGGCGAGTGAGAGATTGACATGGTAGGGCATTTTGAATCATTGCCTTGCGAGCCAACTTCTGTTGTAATGCGAAATTTGACTGAACTAGACTCTGGGAAAATATTCCACTTCCAGGTTCGTAGAGAACACCGCGTATAAGTATTGTGTTTTGCCCTTCTGCTATGCAATCTGTAAACATAGTAACTATCATGTGTCACAGCTCGATAGCTGAAAATACGTTAAATATTAAGGAAATAATGACCCCTCAGTCATTGAGGCTGTAGAGCGCATTGATTCAAACAACTACCGAATTGAAACTAAGTACAGAATTTGTAGTCACGTGTGTATCGACAACGTGGCCTACTTGATAGCCCCAATTATTCTAAATTCTAACAGTAAATGACGAAAAAAGATGATTATGGTGAATATTGGTAAGTTCCTCAATTTTCCTATCCAGGATCAGTCAACAATGTCTTTGAGTAACAAGAATCAGGCTGCATAGAGCTTTGTGCCTATCATAACCTTACATGACATGATGCATTAGGGCTTGACCCTCACTGTCCATGAGAAAATAGTTAAAAATTGTAAAATTGGAAAGGAAATAATGTAGCTAGTATCTTATATATAGATTATAGGAGTCCTCTATAGTCATTGACTCAGTTAGGACTATAATATAAATATAATCTAATCTAATCTAATGACATGATGCACTAACCTAGATGCCGGTGGTTTTGAGCTGTGCAGGAATAATGTAAATTATTTCATTCATCTTTTATTACAAAAACTCTGAAAGAATGCCCATGATAGATGGCCATTTGGCTCGGTATTTGCCCGTAGATTCAGCCACATTTTCTACAGTATCTTCTAACCCACGAAAGAAAACGAGAGCAATGAAAACTGCGCGCGCGGGAAAAATCCTCATCGAAGTGAGGACAAATGGACTAATCAAACTTGACTCTGTACGCGTTTCAGTAAGGGCTAGAATTCGTAGAGAACAACAATGACGAGAGATCATCCATTCCTCTCCAGCTCGATTCTGATGCCGACACAGATGAAATAATTTTACGTTTGGAAGAGGGGAGATATGATGGAACAAACAATCATGAGAAGAAGCAATACAGTGTTTGGCTTTTTCTAATACCTGGACAAAATGGTGTGGGTGCCTTTCTCAAGCACGTTAGGAGAGGTGAGTTCTTGGGGCTTTTCCAAACAATGCGTAGTTATTTGGTGATGAGAGAGAGAGTATGTACGTGTTTATTTTCCTTTAAATTCTATGACTGTGTGAGGACATGTAGGTCCTTTCTGACTACAGGCCGGGAGTATCTATGCCTCGGGTAGTAAACTCCCTCCTATGCCTTCTTCACGACTTCTTTTCGGCAGTAATATCCCCAAAGATCTTCATTCGAGTACACACTAAGAGGAGCCGTTATCCCGTCATTATCTCCCCTCTCCAGCCAACGAAACGATGGCCGTTTGCGGATGTGTAGCTGCAGGGAAAAGTCTCAAAACCACTGAGTGCGGAGCTCTTCTATGACGAAGAGGCTGGCCAGCCGGGCGCAGCAGACCTGTGTATACCTAAGAGCGTCTCTCAACCCTCCTAGCCTCCTCCTTCTCTGATTCATGCCGCAGGACAAATCGAAGGTCGTGAAAGGATGTCATAAAAGTCTTGGTCGAGAGTGACTGCCGTGAAGGAGCCTAGTCTAGCACCCAAAAGTCGTAACGGACGTGGGGTTGTCGGGTAACTCATGTATTTCAGATGCCTTCCTGGCTAATTTATTCGGAATTAAAGGTTAGAAGGAGCGATATAAATAAATAAATAATTCAATCGTCCTGATTTGGCGCCTTGAGGCCCATGCAGGGTTTTATCGGAAGATATGTGCCTCAAGTAGGACGACTCAATTTGACGTTTATAACACTCACACTCAGATTTCATTTTCAGATACCTCTCGAGATCAACCCTTACGGCGTACAACCTCTTTCCTCATTCCCAGCACCATTATCGTCGTCTTGATCGTCTTATGAGTTATCGGAAGCGTATCTTTGACAAAGGGGGAGATAATTCAGCTTAATGCTAAAAAGGTAGTATCAATCTCGGTTCTGTACACTCTGCAGTGAGAGCTGGAGGTTCGTAGGGGGCACCACTGACAGGTGTTGAGTTCCGTCCGCCAGGAAGAGAGAGCATGTTTGAAGTGAGATTTAGTTTCATTCCCTTTGATCCGAACAGCATCTTTTCGGAATATCTATTCGGTACGTAATGTCAATGGCACAGATACAATAAATGTTAAAAGGGATGATTCCGTGAGATTGAGCGGGAGAAAAAGCCTGACCTGCACAGGGGTCGAACCTGTAATCTTTTGATTCGAAGTCAAACGCCTTGCCATTGGGCCAGCAGGCCCGTCTGCTTGTAGAACAGTTGAGTAACCATTTATGTATACTAAATATAAATTGTATGTCAACTGCAAACGACCTGAAAATTATTAATCACAAGCTTCCTTCTTATTTTCTCGTAGCTGCAACTTGATTGTCGGCTTGACGCCCTCCAATCCCATGTATGTGTGTGTGTTTTATTGTACTACTTGAGTCTATGACTATCTAGCACATTGGGCTCCTCTCTGATCCAGGCCACACCTTGTACAGTGCTCCTATCCTCTTTTGTTACTTGAAAGATCATTGATATATTCCCCTTAATCAATAGCCATTCAGCTCAGTATTTACCCGTGGAATTCGGTCACCTTTTCCACGGAACTTTCTACCCAAAAAAAATAAAAAGTAAAAAATAAAAAATGGTAGCAATGGAAACTGCGTGCGCGGGAAAAAGTCTCAAAAAACTTGCAGCCCCAGCCAGGCGAGGCCTAGACACCAGCACCACACGAGGTGCGCATATTCATCTATATCCCCCTTCTTTGTGACATTCGAAGCCGGCTTGATCCAATCCACCATCGCTGTATCGGATGCTGGGTACGCTCCGGAAACTCATCGGATGGCTTTTCCTCCATGATCAAGGGTTAGTGACGAGTAGGACTCCGACCCTACCACCTGATCTGATCGTGGTTAGCTTCACGATAATGGTGATAGGGGAATGTGTTGAGGGATGAAGACGATACAGACGGCGAAAGAGATTGGGAATCCTCGTCGAAGTGAGGACTTTGTTACTCAATCTTGGCTCTGCAGACTCTACAGTGAAAGCTGGAGGTTCGTAGGGGACACTGACAGTTGTTAAGAATAATCCCCCACCCCACAGGATATAATAAGGCGTGTACATTGCAGAATTAATGATGCTGCAAATTTTTTTATTGGATAACTCTGTTAACGTTAGAGACACTTAAATTGTGAATTTCATTCGCAAATACCACTGTGAGGTATACTTGCTTACACAAACAGTCGACCCTCTTCCGTGAGTGCCCATCAAAGGGACATTTCAAAATATTTCATTGTCCAAGCATGCCTACTTCGTCCATGTATGACAACGGCGCGAGAAAAGTGGTAATAATTTGCCGGATTTAAACCGGCGGTCTCCAGACTTGAGAGGGGTGTGAATCTGAGCTATCTAAAATCAACCTGAACCGACCAAGACGACGTACCACCACACCATCCAACCAAGGCGATGTCCGCAGTGTCGGCAGCTCTTTCAAAGACCAATTATTGGGTAAACAATGCTCTTCACTGTGAAAGCTTTTAGGAATCAAATTATTACCCTTGAGATTAAATACAATCTAAGTATCAACTAGTCTATCCCTCTTGATATCTCTCCCGTCCATCTCGAATATCTGCCTCTAAGACTTTTGTGCAACTACTTGTTTGCCTCTTTGGGTATTTACATTATCCTAGATTTGAATTTGGAATCTAGACATGGCCAGAGAGTGAATCGATTAGAGGTGTAGTCATAGGGATAAAGATAAAGATATTCTAGATGATAATTGAAGACTGCATAAGACTTTGGTCCAATTCAATCTTGTTGGGAATGAAAGATTGGCTTGGTAGGTCATTTTGAATCATTATCCTGCTACTCAACTTCGCTCTGGTGAAATTTGGCTGCGTTCGACTCTGAAGGAATATTTCACACCCAGGCTCGTTGGGGGTATCGCTGACAGGCGTCAATTCTTCATCCTGCCAATAGACTAATTAAAAAACTGACTAATGAGCCGACAACTGTGTAGCTCTACGGACACGTATCCTCAACTAGACATATGAATTGTCTGCCAATACCTCGCAAGCTTTTTTTATAGCAGCATTATTGTTACAATCACCATCTACTCTCATTTTAATGTAAATAGCACCATATATCAAACATCATCGCTTCAGTTTGGCCCAACACCAGAGAGGAACTAAATAACTAGTCAGAATTACAAAAAATTTCCAACGAATAGATGTCCTGCGTTGTTGTCGACATCTAGCTTTTCTCTGCACTGTCAATACTCCGAATGTATACTGGATAAAAAGTATCAATCTTCCCTGGGTTCAAAATAGGTTCTAGATTGCTAAATCATAAAAGTAGAGCTGAATACAGACTGGTCTTTAATGGGTGGCTGCTGGACACATATATTTCTTTAACAGTTCCAGCTGTCATTACACCTAACAAGATAAAAGAAGAAATGCTTAAAGGAAATTATTGTGAAACTGAATAACTATCCCAAAATAATCGAGATGTTGAAATGCCGTTGAAAACATTTAATGGATATCACACAAATTACAATGGCGGATATTTTCCAGCCCTTGCCTCAACGCCGTTTAGTCGCACCAATCCTTCCTTCCCTGCGCCATTTTTAATTAGACACCAGCCACGGGCAAAGTATATGCAACGACCTAGGATATGGCGAAATATTCTACATCTGTTCGTCAAATTTTACGCCGGTCAGAGCAATAACCCTTAGCTTATATCACATATCCGGCGATTTTTGGCATGTACTGATGTGGATAAAAGCCCTAAATAGATCTCAGTTAAACCCCTTTTATCAAATGTTGACGAACATCGAACAAATTATAGTGCAGACAATGGGTAATTAAAATAACATTTTCAACGGAAAACTTCCCATTAAACCTAAGCTGAGCAGAGAATTAATGAAGCACTAAGATTCTTTCTGCTGTCTTTGACAAAGGAGTAGAAGATAGATAGAGAGATTATTTTGAAGAGATATTTCAGAAAATAGAGCTGAAGAACCAAATGTCATTCATACATACCTCAATTATAAGAGTATCTATGGGAATAAAGGCAGAAATTGTAGTCGTCAAAATAAATTAAGCCTTGCTAGCACACGGACGACATGTCTTTAGGTTGCAGTATTTGCATTGAAAAATAAGCCAGTGGGGACCAGAGTGACAGATATAGCAGGCCCATTGGATCAACGTGGTCTCTGACTTGATGATGTTAAAGGAGTGATTACAGTATTTCGGGGTTGACATAACGATACGTATGCACGAGCACGTCGAAGAAGCAGCTCTTGAAATGAGAGACGGACGGTGAAGTTGTAGTTCTGAAACTTGGGAGATATTATCGGAAGATTCAGTAAAGAAAGTTTGGCCCTATCTTTCCAAGCTGTCGATAAATGAATGGAGACGCGTCGAACAAAGATGTGGACGGATCATTACGACTGTGGTACATCCTGATTTAAATAACGTTTGTGAAAACGGCTAATTCCCTTCCTCATCTGTGCAAGAATGCGCTTTGGGTAAAAACATAAACGTGGGAAAGTGAATCTCAAGAAAGTCAAAAAGAGAGGGGAGAGGTGGAGCATGAATAGGGGAAAGAAAGGAGGAGATCTTGAATGAAAGAGGCCAGAGACGCTGAGGGATCGAATGCGAGAGTCGATTGAGGGTGAGAGTTAGGGAGCTAAAAGGTCTTACCAGTTTATTCATCTACAAGCAAACAAACTTTAGACTCGTCGAAATTCAAAAGGGCTCGCTAGTGCGGGAACCAGAGAGTGGATAATGATGGTTAGAGCCAAATGTTCTCCGAACATAGATCCCTCTGATGTGAATGATATTACGTATTGCATACATATAGACAGGAGCTAACAATTTGACTGATTTTAACAGCTTCCTATGAAATTTTTGCTTTCCGTTCGAATGAGCTCAGGATAAACTCTTACAAGGCAAATTCCTGCAACAAGATACTTTGAGGTCAAACGTTTAGATTTTTGCTATCTGGTGAGGAGTTAAGAGAAGGATCTACCTATTGGCATTGAAGGAACTTTAAATGCAAAGTAATAAATGTTTGGATGATGTGGTGCGAGCCCTGACAACCAAAGTATGCAGAGATTGAATCACAGGAGAACGGGTCAAAACAGCGGGTCTCGACGGGGTAAAGATGACGAGGAGATGCGATGCGATGCGAGGAAGAGCAATAGATGGCAGACACGAGCCCCCCTCTAACGGCAATCCTCCCGATCATCGTCTCAGCCTGCATTTTGATGTAGCAGGTGCAGCGGTATCAGATATCACTTAACAAAATTATGTATTGGTACATTTACATATCGTATTATATTTCCCTCTTTAGTATACGGGTGTAATAGGACAATGCACATTTTCATGGTTGCAACCAATAAGCTGCGGTTACAGTGCAGGGAGGACAAGGCTGTTCCCGCCCCTCCCGGCGGCACTAGCATCACAGATGCCGCCCCCGCTAAAATTTAGAGTTATCCTCACTAAGCTCTGCTCCAATGAAACCCAACTTGGACATGTGAGCGGTTTACTTGGCGGAATGTTTTGTTGGTTACGAGACATGCCGCAGAAATCAATTCTCCTGGCAAGAGCGATTTATCGGCTCGTATCGAATAGACACGTTGAGCAAGACAAACGCTCAACAAGGTCCCATCAACTCAAGGAGCTTGGGCGCACCACATCTCCGACTGTTTGGTGAACCTCGGAAAAAATACGACGTTCGATGCGCTGAAAGGCACAAGCAGCCCCCTCGGATGAAGGCCATGAGAAGGATTCAATGTGCATTGCATGATAGCACGACAGGGAAACGGTTCGTATGGCACTCAACTTATTGGCAGTACCAATAAATGGCAATTAGTCGTCAAGATTCTCTCCAGAATCATGCCTGATTCATTCGCTTACTGTAGCTCTGAGGAATATTTCAGGAGTTTCACGAGTATCTTCTACGAATGGATACATGAAGCAGGCAAACCCTTTGCTTCTCGAGCTAGCCGATCCTTTTTAGGTATCATGGGTATAGGATCCCTATTCTGACCGGATAAGGAGCAGATATTTGATCAAAATAATCGAGGACTTGGATTCATCTCTTTTGCAAAGAAAGAATTCACGATAATAGAGCACAGGTATCTTGTTTGCATTTCTACACCAGCTACACCGCAGGCGGATAGGGATACTTGACCAAAGCAATGTTTGCTGCGATAGTCCTCTCGTACAAAAGAATCTCATCAATCCTGTTTCAACCGGGTCTTCTGGATGTTTACCAAGTAAAGCTTTTGCCTGAAATTCCTATAATACAGGAAAGCCTTGAATGTTACCTTGATTTCCTATTCAGACTTTTGCCATACTAACATGCTTAGTAATTTCCGCAGTTGAGCTGCATGAGTTGGGTCTCAGGACCCTGTATCAGTGTTAATCTAGGATGTCGTGATTGAGCATCCAACTCCTAATTGTGGAGAACCGATCATCTTAACGCTTACACTCTGGCGAAATAATTGTCTCTACGACCTTGAACCTAGTTAACATTGAGTTGCTTGAAGCCTGAGGATAGAATACAACAAATTAATAAAATCATGCTACTACATGCATCAAAGCCATGATGGATACTTACCGGGCCGGCTGCAAGTTGGTTGGTTTTTGACGAACGCACTCATTTTAGCCTTTCTTCTCGCACCATGAATACCAAGTCTACGGGACTTCTCTGTTCGGCGAGGTATAATTACACGACGTGTTTTGTTGCCTTATTAAGTCTAACGTATCAAGACCTGGAGATCTTCTCGGCCTAAATGACGGGAGTATTCATGCCTCGGATGATTTAAATTTCCTAACCCGTCGAAGTGTCTAGTACATAATCAATCCGTGTCTCTGCAAAATGAAGCCACAGCCCACAACCTGTAGTACTGCCATATTTGAACATCGGCATCGCTCTCCAAACCTACTGCAAAATTGGCTAGGGGCTACGGCTTGCTGCCTGGCTCTCCCAAGCCCCTGGTTCTTGTGAGTGGTTCCGCCTGCGGACCTTGGGAGCTCAGAGCTATTTGAACCTGTTATTCGAAAATACCGGGGTTATATGTACACATCGACTGACAGTTCATTGAATGAAAGGCTGCGTTTTCATCCCACTTTTTCATTCCTTGCGCGGTAATTAATTACTTGTTCGCCCTATCGATGGATATGGAGCCAGACGTCTCCACTCATACTTTCTGAATTTGAAGCTTTTTACACCCAACTTTGTTAAACAGATCGGAGCTGTGCCTTGAACTGCGTGTGTATCACAATAGCTTCTAGCTACGACGTGGCCAATCTTCCACGTCTTTCAACTGTAGCCTGTTGAAGACATGCTTAAATCTTGCAGAGTCCGTTGTTCATTGTATTTCCCTTCGCTACCCCGGCGGTCCGGTACAAGTTGTCTCGGAAGCATATTATAAAGCTCTCGACCCACCGGTAAAATAGTTTGGATGAGTTTGACCTGCGTCTCATTCTATCTGAGGTCTAAGAAGCAAGTCGCTGCTTAGGGTGGCCGGGAGTGATGCAGAAGGGCACAAGCGACTAAAATATCATGATCCTTGGCTTCCTGGTCCGGCTCCTCACTCTAGCGCACTGCTGGCTGCATGCGAGAAACAGTCCCCTAATCAGTCGTAGCCTCAAGTTCCACGCGCTTCTGTATTCATAAACTGCAAACCTTACCACTGCTTCTCCACCATATTATGACAAAGTCATCCAGGTCGACCCGTTTTACTTCCGAATGCTAATTCTTACATCAGCATGACAGGGCCATCTGTAGCCGAGGCAAATTTTGAAGGATCGTCTTTCCCTTTGCGCCCACGAGCACGAGGGCTAGACAGATCAAACTTCGTGTAGGATGCATCGGAGAGCAACGGAGCTTAAGTAACGGTTATGAGAGAGTGAATGCTGCAATCAAATCATTACATCTACGGAGCACCAAAGTCATATGATCTCCCTCAGCTAGAGCTGGTTCAGTCTGGCTTCCCGAATGTGCTAGATCAATCAATTCTATACCCATCCGCGAAATTGTGCCTTTGCCGTTCGTGTCCATGGTCATACGAGTGTTGTCAAATAAGTGTCTGGCCTTTACCGCTGGAGAGACAGTGGGCGGGATTTATACCTACTCGGAGCTGCCCCCCCTGATTCAGTAGCCAGACTAAAGGGTACGTACGCACTAGTCTTGCAAATAATTCGGGAAGGGTAATAGCTTTGCTATAAACTTGATTTGACAGACTTTTGGTCACTATGTTGCCTTCGCAAAGGCTAATAAATTAATAGAGGCTACTTGCAGTTTAGCCTAACTGACCTGGGGAGATCAGCTCGACATTTGTAGTACTAGGCCGATAAATCAGAAAAGGGGAGGTCGGCACGGTCAAGATAGAATCATATATATTTATACTTATTAAATTCGCCACCATTCGTAAGCCATATCCCGTATCCCATAAATTACTCTCTCCTGCGCCCAAATCAGTTACAGCATGCAATCCGCTCATCACCTCCCACATGCCCAAAATTTTACCGCCAACCCATGCGCCAAACATTAAAATAACTTTCCTGATACCTACCTCTATGTGATGAGAGTAGGTAACCAGTGTAGGCCTTGTCGACTATCGGCTGAGAATCATTAAGCCGACGCCCGGATTGCGGCCAACTCGCTCAATTCCTAGCGAATCCTTGCCATTCCTGCCCTTGTAAATGCCGAAAGCCCAGCGATGCATACCACCGCGACTCTTTTCGGCCAATAGACGAGTCGTTAGCTCAGTTTTAGACCGGGCCGAGGAAAAGGCAGCATCATCAATAACATGACTGTTGTGAAAGAAAGCTATGACCTCGGCCAAGCAAGAGATACCATGCGGGAGATACATTCGATGAAGACGAGGGAGAAGTAGTAGAAGTCCGACGATGTAAAGGGTAAGTAGAAGGAGGAGGGGGATGAAGGCAGACATGTTAAGAATGAGCCTATCGCCCTCACTGATAGAGCTGACGAAGGGCGAGAAGAGGCCACCGGCTAGAATTGGTAGGAGGATGAAAATGGTTGAGAGGAAGGACGTAGTGGCGATAAGGTAGTGGCCGGCGGAAATCGCGGATAGAGTCACTTGGATGGGGTAGCTAGCAGGATAGTCTAATAACAAGGATTCATCAGCCGTGGTGCCATCAACATTGGATAGTTCGATCCAGGGCTTAAGGACGCGAAGTCCCATATCTAAGGGCTGATAAAGCAGATAGAGCACCATGCCTACTAGTGAAGGCACAAAGCTGTAGAGGAAATAAGCGTTAGAAAATCCGGCCGAGTCGGTTCCAACGCTAACAAGGGGACAAAAGCTGTGCCAAATGGCGACTCGTGGAAGGAAGGCGGCGATGGAGAGAGCGAGGAGGAAAGCAAAGCCCAGAGCGAACCAGAGGCCAACAGAATAATCTCGCAGGTACCAAGGAATATAGCGGAAGCGGATTCTAGGGTCATGACGTCGTACAGCCTTCTCTGCATCAACAAGGCGCTGACTGTTGAAGTTCAATATCCGGTCGTGGAATAAGCTATACATAGACGTGTTTTGAGCCTCTGCCACGCCTTCCTGACCGAAACAGTAAAATACCTCTTGGTAAGGGTTTGGTGTTCGCCAATAGCCTAGACGATCGCTGCGCCAGCCTAGTTTTCTTCGTATCTCTTCTTTCGAGGCCAAAATATCAGTACCAGCAAATTTGTTAAGTGAATTGCTCCGTGGCAGTAGGGCTATGATGTCAGCCAGAGATCGAGGGTCCCATACGAGCCCAGTGGTAAGTTTGTGAAAGAAGCAGCCCGTCCCGATTGCGGCTATCAATATCAAAACATATAAAGCCACTAGAGCCCAGGCTATGCCCTGAACGGTAAGCCAACGCCAGCTACCATTCAGCAAGGCGGGGGAAAACAAAGAGCTCTGTAGCGGAATAGTGAAGACTGAGAGCCAGTAAAAAAACATAAAAATATCAGTGGGAACGTTGCCGCTTCTTGTTGGCAATGTTGTGAGAGGGTATATCCTTGCGAACAAGGCATTACTATGGCCTTGGACCTCGGGATTAGCCAGTAACACAAAAGGCATAATCCTTGTGATAGCTGACATGATAGATTGGACATAAATAAAAGCGATGCCTGCAATAATTTGAGGCAGAAAGCGAAAGATAAAATCCCCGCGGTAAGAGCTCTCACCGCTCCATTCTCGTATGCCATTATCGCGGAAACAAACGGCGAGAACCACTAACGAAATGATTATACATAGACAGAAGAATGATAGTATTATCATTGAAATTGGTCTTAGAATCCTAGGCACGAATGTGAGGTCAGGAAACCTGCTAGAATTCTTAGGCTGACCGGTGGGGATGAAAATGTCGCTACAGTTGGAAATAGGTGATGTAGGAATTCCGGGTGAGCTGGTTTGAGGTTCAGATGTAATAACTGAATAGAGACGACTGGGGTCAGGGGATGATCGATACTTTCTAGTTAATGCGAGACCCTCTCGCTCCCTCTCTGGTGACATATAATGTAGAGCAAATTCTGGGCCGGGGAGTTTTGTCGCATCACTCTTAGGACTCCACTCCACGGGAGCGATCTCGTGGCACGGGCCTGACGTTGTGTATCCTAGACCATAGTTGGGAAGAATACGCTCAACAGGGTAGCTGTCGCAACATGAGGCATTAGGGAGGATTGCAGGCGATCTTGCCCCCTCTGCGCGAGACAGTTGGTCAATTGCATAGAGTATATATGGTGTACTATCAACAGGCGAAGGCAAATTTGGATCATAGTTGTGAGCCTTATCCCGCAGTGATGTAGATAATGAGTCACTGTTTTGGATCATTTCCATTTGTAATGGTTTGTTTGAGGTTTTCTCCGTGGGTGGGAAATATGTACTGGCGTTAACATTAGTCGTGAATTTTTCATATTCATTACTTTGTACTGAGTTCGGTAGAGAATCTGCATTGTTGATAGGGCCCTGAAATGGAGGAAGATAGAGATCTGGTGACCGCTGTGTAGATGAGCTGTAGAATACTTGGTTCTGAAGGATACGAGCATTATGAAATCGAATAACAGTCGTGGGGTTTGAAGTACTCGAGTTCAGGGACGACAAAGCTTCGGGCTCAAGCTTAGCATTTTCTGGAGTATGAGGAATATCGTAAGTATTCATTCGTCGTGACCAATCATCTTGGATATTTGTTAGTCGACCGCGCCCGCAATACCCATCCTGACTTACAATTGCTGTTCTCGCGGGGTTCCATTTCTCCAAACCTCATCTTGTATCATTATGGCATTAATCAATATTGTCGATTTAAGATTGGAGTGCAGCAAGTATAAGTTGTGCGTCGTAAATTCTAGTAAAATGTAAAAGGCTGGCGCCGTTCAGCCATCGTATTTTCCAGTACCGAAACACAGAAAGCATTAGAGGTAATACCCTGGCGCACGGTAAGACCTAATTGGCAAGCCCAGAATATGAGTCCAGCCTTCAAGTGGAACTGACGAGACGAATGGACAGAGTTATTGGAACGTGGATTGAGGGAGGCTGGTTGGAGACGGTTCGCAGACTTTAGGGTCATCTGTTTGGGAGGGCCCAACAGCTTAAATGCGAGCCATAGGGGGACTAAGAGAACTTCTGTTGTAACGAAGTGTCCATGAAAAGACCGGTTGTTAGATGCATAGACCGAGCTGTTGGCATTCTGAATGGTTCCGTGATTCCGATGCTTTCTGTTCTATACAGATCCCCGCCCAGATACACATGATTAGTCTCTCTAGAAGAGTCCCCGCCGATAACAGGCAGGGAAAGGGTTCAAGAAGTGTGGAGTTGCTTTTTTTATTATTCCAGAACATAAAATTGGTGCCATGAAATTTCGTACTGGTGGAGACAGACAATCCGGAAGCTCAATTGCGCACATTGTAATATTGGAAGCAGACTCTCTGAATCATCACATGGCTCCTAATCCCATCTATGCTGCTAAGAGAGACATGTCAAATGGGAGACGACAATTAACAGTCACGATGAGCTGGCGATGAGAGGCCATCGGCTTCAATGGGATTTGAGGTGGTGTAGCCAGTGCTGCCCATGAAGCGCCGATCTCCCAACACAAACCTGGCCCTTCATCCGCCTCGGCTACTGGCCAGCCAAGTCCGGGGTCCTAGCACTACGCGTCACGCGTCGTCCCCGCCACTGAAGCCATGATCCAATGAGCATGGCCGAGCCAGATTCCCTCAGGGACACAGCTCGGGACCGCTGGACACGCTGCCACTCTGATCCACTACCGTGCCCAACTCTCGCGGCTATGATATTAGCACCTGGGCTATGGGCTCTACAAGTGCTCTGATGTCACGTAGAGCAGAAACGTCTTTGGCGCGTCTTAGATTCTCCCCGCGCAGGGAGGGCAAAGGAGAGGCCTGCATCGAACTATCCGGCCGCAGTGGGGCCAGGACAGTGGTATTTTAAGCTACGCGGCTTAGCCCGTGCAAGCTCGCTGAACAGAAGCAATCATAGTGCTGGGAGCCTCACCGGTCTCTACCAGCGCGCCTAGGACCGGCTTCTGGATCCCGTCGCCGCCGTCGATGAGTACCTAGTCGTTGGTAGATCCGAGTTCGTGACCCGCTCAGTCGCGCAGCCAGTCGCTCGAGCTGGAAGGAAATGTGACCACTCGAATGATTTGTTTTTCCTTTGACGCTGGAAGCCGTCAAGCCTAAACAGCCGCAAGTGGCCTTGTATGGCTAGTTCAGGTGCCCATCGACCGGCGGCCTTGATCAGTCACCGCTGTGGGGGGATTAGTCGCGTAGAGAAGCTGAGTCGGTTTAATAAATGTGAGGAAGTCTAGTGTCTGCCTGGTAGCTTCTCCTACTGCTGCATGCACCAGCGTCATGAGGACAGGAACGGTCGGTTGCCCTGAGTCGGCTCGAAGAGGCGCATCGCCGTCATTCCTCGATCGATACTGCACCAAGTGTGTTGGAATTGCGCGTTGTGGAATGGCAAAAGGGGGCATCTTAGTGAGGCACAGCGGTCGCGCAGAGGTGCACAATGCGCCCCTTGCCCCTTTCGGATGGCCTGAATCCAAACGCCATGAGAGCGACATGCTCACGCGTGCAGAGCCCCACATTACCATGGGTACACGAGGTTGGGATTACGAGATGCAGCTAGCTACCTGGCACTCCATCACTGCTCCTAGCCGTGGCCCGTTGCCCTAGCGCACGGCTTAGCCTATTTGACTTACGTGACCGGATAATCAGCTTCATTATGCCCACGTCAACTGAAGGCCCATTACTACCAACGGCTGCATCTGACATCCGAGTTCTCCAACCCGGAGTATTGTGAGATAAGTTCTGCAATAGGCTCTGTTTCCAGTCTCATCAGATTCGAGTAAGCTGCCTCGGGAAACTTTGTGTTCGCAATTAAAAAAATAAACATTCCAACTATCAGGCCATTTCAGTGTTTGTGTCATCAATTACAATGTTAGTAGCCCATACGTCAGGGGGTCGTGGCATAATTTAAGTATCATCTATCTCACGGTTCCGGAAGAGCGGTCATCTACACTCTACTAGCAGCCTGATTTGAAACGAGACCGGGTACTTGGTGAGGCCTTATTTTCTAGCTAGGCGATGGTGAAGCTACTTTGATACGGAAAACACCGCGAAGGGTTTTAGCCACCTTCTTCTTACTATCTGTGCCCTTTTGTACGGCCTTTTGCCACGTTCCATCTTTCATCTGACCATAATCTCCTATCCAACATGACATTCCACCCATAGTAAACTTTTGCTTCAGCTGAAGTAGTCGAAAACGTCCATATGTTTTTCCATCAGTGCTCTGCCGTGAAATGGCAGCATCATCCTCGTCATCATCGTCGCTGTCCCAGCTACTCTTCTCGCCATCTCGCAAATTACTAGGACTAATTATTTCTACTGGCCTTTGGGTGTAGCGGTGTGCCTGCCCTTCTTGCTTGTCCCAACTCCGCCGTTGCACCTGTTCCTTATAATATGATGTAGCCAAAGGATGCGTTGATTGGTTATCGTCGCGCGGAGAACAAACAAGAGTTGCGCAAGTGCTTAGATCTGATATGCGAGATGGAGTCGTCGACTTGGTGTGGGTTTGTATGGACGTGATAACAGAGGGTGTTTCCATAGGTATAGTGCCAGCCCGTTGACGGAGAGGGCGCGGAGGAGGGGAAAACCGAGAGGGCCATGACTTGTGCGCAAAATGGACAGGCGCGCTTCGCCTTGCCATGGTTACAGTAGAAGCCGACTCAACGCCGCGAACTGATAGCAGAGAAGATGAGCTGTGAGTGCGTTGTGAGTAGGTAATACCTAGTTCAGTCGTAGTTGCTCGGCGAGAAAGTGTAATAGGATTGCTGTATATGGGAGACATAGTACCACTTGCATATCCATCTCTATCATGAAGAGACACAAGGCAGTTGTCGGTGATGTCGTGTCCCTCCCAAGGGCCTTTGCTTTGAGTCTGAAAGATCACGGACGTTTTACGAGGTGCAATTTCAGATGAGTGTGACGATCGATGGCCAAATGGAGTGATTTCAGGGTCGATCTCGTGATCTCGCCCCGACGAGGGACGAGCGTTGGATATTGTCGATATTAATTCCTCCGCCCCTTCCGGCTGTGGTTGATTGAAGCTAATTATAGTGGTAGGGTTCGAGAGAGAGTTAGATGTGTAGCTGTGATGGATAGATGTTCGTTGACGTTGCACCTGGCGCGATATGTGGGAATCAGCATGTTCCATTTTCATCAACCCTTCGGCAATAATAGATTGATCGAATTAATTGATGCTGATAAGGGAAGCCAGATTTTGAGTAAAGTATTTAGGATGAAGAAGGAGCTTTCTTGAGTAAAATCGGGTGGGCGTCAGGGCGAATGTGATGGAGAATTCTTGGGTCTCCTACATTCGGGTCGATTTGGGAACACGGTGACTTCTTATGCAGGTCGTGAAAACTTCCATAGCATTTTCTCGACTCACTGCCGGATGACAACCCGTTGAATTGTTTTTCTTGGAGGGCGATATGCATGATCGCCGTGCCCCCTGACCTCCGCACTCACGCCTCCCCCATCAGCACGCATGCGCTATGCTACCGCGGCCCATCCTCAAGCGAGGGGCGAAGGGTCATAGTCTGGTCGTTGCTTTTGTTTTGTTTCTTTCGAATGTATGTGCGTTTGGAGTTGCGTGACACATTTCTTGATTTTTACAGGTCTATTGCGCCTCTCCATTCGTCTGGGCGCTCTGATTGGCTTGATGTTAAGGGGAGGAGGTGATGAAGCTATCTGCGTATAACATCTTTCGTGGGACTCGAGTCTGCCTGCCATAACCTATCACTTACCACAAACTCGAGCGGGCATGCAGACACTAGAGAATTTGGCAACATACAACGCTTCGCTGCCACCTACCAGCCCCCTCCATAATGGTTAGATCATGCTGTTATCCGCCCATTCTCGAGTAGCCCTCATGCTCCAGAATCTGGCGAAATGTTGTTCAATGCCGTCAGATAAAATTGAAGATCTTGCACCAGGGTGCACACGCATTAAATGCGCTACAACATCGCTTTTGACCCCAATCATGCTGATGAGAGGGACAAATGTCGCTCAATGCCACCTGTATTTTTGGTAGTGATTGGGAGAATTGAAGGCTTCCCCTCTCAATTGCCTCTGTCTCCTTGTCATCCAGGGATCTAGACGTCTTGTGTAGTTCGCCCCGGCGGCTGACCCTCATCAAGCACGGTATCATCTATGCAAAGACCCTTACCACAAGCAAAAATGAGTCCTCGCGATGTACGAATCCATAGGAGACGTTAGTTAAAAACCGAAATTTATTTCTCGCTCTAATTAGACCTCTTGTTAGACGAATGGCCTCTGATTTCCACTAGTATCGTCTGTAGATTTATCTACTACCATTAATTGAATTATTATGCCTTTTAGGTGAGGTAAGACAGACATCAGTTTCTTAGCTCGATCGCCTCGACGAATCACGCGCACGAAGACGAGTGAGGTTAGGGACGCCCATGCCGCAGTTATCGAGATAAACATTGTGGTATGGTAAGCTGGTGCGGGATCACCCATCACGGCTATCCCTCAGGATAAGCTTGCGGCAACTCGGCGTAGCGTGGTAGCGTCGTGACAAGATAAGGTGTTGCCGCCATGACTCTGTGCAACCAACGATCAGGTGGCGGTAGAAACAAAAGCCAGAGGCGCGTACGCAGAGGATTCGATAATTCATGTAGACAGAGAAGCAGAAGCCACTGTTATGGTACCATTCTGCTCCATTTCCAAAGGCCTCTTAATTTATCCGCGTTCAAGGACGACTGACAAAATGGTCCATCACACTAGCGCCTTTTGACGATGGTCCAAGATGGCAGGCATTAATCGCATGAGAAAGATTTGCATTTGTGCTACTCTATTGCCTCTCGGCTCACTTGTGCAGTACGATTTTTGATGTTACAAGTAGCACGGCCCTCAATACACTGCACATACCTCCTTTTATACCGCTTGTACAGTTAATTATCTATGTGCATCACCAACTTCCCACCTCTCCTTTTACTGTCATCACTAATGCCCGCGGAGGACAAAGACTAAACACCTGTACAAGGTATCCTCCACGAGCCTGCGAGTGAAATGTTCTCCCAGAGCCAAGTTCTGTCAAACTTCGCAATACCGAACAAGTTAGCCCACGAGGCAATGATTCAAAATACTCTACCATGTCAAATTTTCACACCCTACAAGATCGATTTATACCTAAGTCTCATCAAGTCTACGAGTACGACTTAGTAGATCCACTTTCCAATGGACAAACTTCTCTTCGACTATCTATGGCCTGAGCTGGTTACCAAATACACGCCCGCACCAATTTTTATAACCGCTAGACGAAGCTAAGTGTAGCGCACAAATCTGGGAGGCAGCTCTTTGGGATGAACGTGAGGGAAGTCAGGACAAAGTTACAAGATAATGTAGATGGTGCATACTATGTCGACAGGTTTTAAATTTTGAAGTTTGGCAAGGAATTTGACAAATTGAGCTCAATGCGCACCAAGAATTCGAATGCGAGAGTACAGCTGACACTATAAAAATAAGTCAACGATGGAAGGTGCCGTGGTCTGCCTCCTGGTGGTGTTCTCTGGTATGGCTCGAGTAGCATGGGCACCTACTCCACTTAGGAAAAAGACATCCAAGATCATATTTCGCGTGGAGTAAAGTGAACGGATGATGGAGGCATATCTGGATAACTCAGGGTTTTTGAGACGTTCTCCTGGGTGGGTATTCACGGATGAGGGTTGACTTGGGGTGAAGAAAAAGCCACCATAGCTTCGCAGTGGTACTTGCAAATGAAATCCGATGCATGAGTGCTCTAATATTATTTTGAATCACCTATTCTGTACTCTATCTCTGATATTGTGTCATAGCTACATCGATTAGATTAGATTTTATCATAGTCCTGTCTGAGTCTATGACTATGGAGAACTTATATCTACATAGTTGCGCACGTAAATGAAATCTGATGCAAAAAAATACAACGCCCGCTCTAACAAGGAATAAGAGACGCTACAAGGCTGGATACATTTCAAATTTTGTTTTGCTCGTTTGAATAGAATGGTAGATATCCCAATTTTTTACAAATGATGAAAGCCAAGGGTGATATCCAAATCCGGTCATCCATGGATGATTGGGTAGAAGAAACGGAAGTACAAAGGATTATTCAGTTACGTGTAACGTGAATGTCGAGAATCAGCAGGAGCTACTGGGCAGATTTGGATCTGCGTATTGGATGAACTCAACCGCTGATCAATAGGATAGGCAGAATTCACAGCGAAAATTCATGATCGAAAGGCATAGGATCTCTCTTGTGAACCAATTTTGGGAATCCCACCATTAAATCAAGGAACCCACTAATTAGAATGGAACAGATAGGATGTTTTTGAATAGTTTATCATACATAGGGCATGACCCTCATTATCTATTGGCAAGCATTGAAAATACCAAAAAAATAATTATTCATATTGAAATCTAGATCTATTTATATATTTTTAGCAGTCCATCATAGTCACAGACTCAGTAGGGACTTAAATTAAATTCTATTCTATTCTATCATACATAGTTCTAAACTTAAACAGGACACCAGTGGATTAAAAAAGAAAAGGCATGGGATGGCCCCGTGCAACACAATCAAGATTTGGAAGTTTTCCCAGATATCTCATAATATTAAACTCTACGAATATACTGTACATCTAATGTGGAAGGATGACTATTCTCAACACCTGTCAGTGGTGTCCCATATGAACCTCTAGCTCTCACTGTAGAGCCTGCAGAGCCGAGATTGAGTAACAAGGTCCTCACTTCGACAAGGAATCCCATTCGCTTTGGCGGTCTATATCATCATCATCATCCCTAGCCACAACTCCATCACCATTATAATGAAGCTGATCACGATCAGATCAGATGGTGCCGGCAAAGTCGAATTCTTCACCTTCCAGTGGTGCTGGTGTAATCGCTCAGTATGCTCTGCATATCTGGGATAGCCAAGAATAAATGCATCCTTTGCAACGGCATCTTGCTGAGCGTGGCCCAGTTGATTTCGATTGACATATGGGCTAGGTCTGTTCCCAGCACGATAGATCAAAAGTTGAAGTTTGGGTCTCTTCTATTCAGTCTTCTAACAACTTCCCGATGAGTTTGACTAGGAGGACTTTAAGACTCACCAACAACCCTCCAAATTCAAAGGTAAAATTCCTTTCGCTTTCAACCTTACTAACATTGTGTGCAGGACTGGGAAATTGCTCGGCCTCATTTTAGACAAGCACCTCGACCGCGACATCAACATTATCAACTTTTCGACACATTCCAAAGACGGCGCGAACGAAGAAGCCTCACTCAGACAACGAACAATGTACGACAAAATCTGGGGCACCGATGCCTCGGTTTTGAGCTCTCGATTTCGGAATTTCAGCCCTCTCGAATGGGGGTTGAGCGCAATGCAGGGGAGAATTTGGGATGAACGATATGTGATTTTCAACAGGCTGTTGGCACAGTTGGTCGGGTGCTGGATGTGCTTTCCAGAAGTGGTAGGTTGGATTCCTACACGGCCTGTTTAAGGGGGGACTACGGCTGCTCGTCGTGAAAGAGTACAGGAGGAATTATTGAGGTTTTCCCACAAAGGTTTTCCCTCAATACATGGTCTTAGGATCATGGTGAATGCGTTCCTACCTATTCGACCCGATGTAACTGGCGTGAGCCACGTATTTGGAAAAGTCAGGCACCGGATGGGCTTTGCTGGAGAATGGAGGAACTTGTATTCTAGATGTCCTCCATGCGTGTCATGTCCATTGGATGGAGGGTGTAAGCCTGGCACGATAAATAGAATCATCATCATCATCAGATCAGATGATAGGGCCTGGGCCCATCTCATCTCCCACTCTTGGTCATAGAAGAGACGCCATCCGATGAGTTTCCAGAGCTTACTAAGCACCCGATACGGAGATGGTGGATTGGATCAAGTCGGCCTCGAATGCTACAAAGAAGGGAGATATAGATGAAAATGAGCTCCTCCTATAATTCCGGTGACAAGCTTCGCCTGGCCGGCGCTGTAGGTTTCCCGCGCACTCAGTTTCCACTGCCACCATTATTATTTTTTTGGGCAGAAGGTTCCGTGGAAAAAGTGGCCGAATTCCACGGGCAGACACTGAGCTGAATGGCATTCATCACGGGCAATATATCAATGCTCTTTGAAGTAACAAAAGAGTACAGGAGCACTGTACAAGGTGCGGTTTGGGTCAGAGAGGAGCCCAATGTGCTAGATAGTCTATGACTCAAGTTGTACAATAAACACACACACTCTCTCTCTCTAGCGCGGTAGTAAATTTTGATGGAGGCTAAGTATAAGCAAACTTGAAGAGGACAAAGGACACAAATAATGCGGAACGAGATTTAATGCATGTTGGAGTGTTACAATCTGACTTCTCTCAGGCAATCATACAAGCTGCGGTAGATGATATATAGACCTATACAAAATACGGTTAGTGTCATGACATCAGGGACAGTTTTATGGAGGTGAGATAGAGAAGAATGCAGAAAATCCTACATCACATGATAGAGTATTCTATACCATAGGATAGAATCTTCTACTATCAGGTAAGTAGATGAGCTATGTGTATGGATGAAAGTGTTCTCCTTCGTATAGATCGCAATCATAGATACAACGAAGAACAGCAGTTCTACAGACAGATTCATCTTCATACTACAAACAGTATCAAACTGTGGATAGTTTGGAAGCGATCATTATAGAGTTTAAGGTGTTAGGTTTACAAAGCTTGGAGTTACATATTTCGGACAAAGGTGTTTCGCTTGGTTTGTAGTAATGGGAACTCTGTATCTTCTCACTAGAGATGTTTCGTTCTAAACCATGAGAAACTCGGTTCATGGGGACAAGTTGGGGACAGATAGAGCATTTGCCATTTTCTAGACGTACATAATCTAGATAGTATCAGAAAGAGAAATGGCAGCCAGGAATTAATTGACACTTTTTACTTTTACTTCATTATTCAATTGACTCGTAAAGTCTAACAAACAGTATGTCCAAAGTCCCAGTTACTCACCTTACAAGGTGTTGGAAAATATACTCTGTACGATATTATATGGATAAACATGATGAAGTAAGGAAGACTTGATATTTTATAACCATGGGAACATTGGAGTTATATGTACATCTAAGGAGAGAAATTCCCACTAGTCTCGTGTGCCTGTCAAACCTAGTGATGACCAGCCATCTCTCATCTACCATGATGAGCCAAGTTACTCTGTAGTACGTAAATATCCAAACGTAAAGGCGACAGTAGGCGCGATTAGCGTACTCGGGACATGTGTAGAGAGAGTCGATCTTGTCGGGAACCTGAGACGAAACAGGTAGTGGTTGAGTCCTAAATTCGAGAGTCGGAATTTCCAAAAGGCAAGTACTCTCTCCACTATATGACCGCTCAAACACGATATAGAGGCTGTACTTTGAATGGCCTGAACTATCAAATTAATAAGCTAGAATGCCACTCGTGCTGTCACTTATGATAAATGGCGACTAATTTTGTGAGACTTTCTTTGGAATATTCTTCCGTCACCATCGCCTACTATTCGAGGACCTTCGTAGGAAACACGCTTGCATCTTAAGTCATACGAATATCATGGTTCTGTGAAGAAATAGCATATATGAATAGTAATGAAAGTTGTAACAAGTTTAAGTATTCGCATACCTCACGCTTGTCTTTATATTTGAGGTAAGGTTCGCACCAGCCCTGCAGTAAACTTGGTTGGAGCTTTGTTGAGTGGAAATGAGGTAGGGGATTATGGATCACGATATATTAGACAACTGAGATGTGAAAGTGTGAATGAATGAAAGTTCATTCGTGACGGGCACAAGACCGGCACTCAAAGAGCATGACGTGGAGAACACTAGCTTCCCCGACGACTACACACGACAATAACTCAGTTTGACATTTGGACTACTCATGTAGTGAGTGTACTCGCTAATAACACTCGAGACCTTGGTGCTAGGGACTTTCACCCTTTCCTCAACCCTTAATACCCACCAAAGGGAAAACAGAAAAAACCTTTGGCTATCCTAACATACCTCTGTCATCTTGTATAAAGCCGCCGCGCGAGATATGGCCTCATAGTCCTCCCTTTCTCGAGTGAAGTAGGTGTCCAGGCTACCCAGACTTTAACTCGGGGACATGACGACCAGGAGATGGGCCAAAACACCTTCCAACATTGCCTGTTTTTAAAGTGTCGCTTGCACTATCTGAAATCGTTGCCTCTGCGCCCATAGACACCCTTACGTCGAAAACACTCGAAAAATGTGCGTCCCAGCTTGCCCATTTGTGACCTCTTCGCTCGTTCGTCCCACGTCCCAGCCGCCTCTCCACCCTCAAGATGCGAAGCCCCATTAGAGCAACGGTCCCCCATAGACCAAGACCCGAGCTTTGTAGACTATGAATTAACTTCCTCTTCGCGGGTATACGTAGCATCGTAATTTTGAAGTGGGAGATGATCAGTTTTTGATGAGGCAAATGCACGATTGCAATTGGAGTAACGCCATTATCGGTGTTTGGGGCGAGGTGATGTAGTAGTATTGAAGTAGAGGACTCGCGTGAGAATGATAGATCCGACGTTGACGAGAAGTCGTCGATTTCAGATGAGCTTATGAGTGCTTTCGACTTCGATTCGGATGCGATTCTTCTTGGCTATCCCAGATATGCAGAGCATAGTGAGCGATTACACCGGCACCACTAGAAGGTGAAGAATCCGTCTTTGCCGGCATGGTGAAAGTTTGAGTTCCTTTCCACTTGCTCTGCTAGTTCTGGTTACTTCTCCACGTACCAGAGGATGAAAGGGTTTAGATAATAACAGATATCACCTCTACAGTCCGGAGGGTTGAAGGGCAAGATCGGACACCTGTCCGTGGTGTCCTCTACGAACCTGGGAGTGAAATACTCTCCCAGAGCCAAGTTTAGTCAAATTTCGCAAAATCAAAGAAGTTGGCCCACGAGACAATGATTCAAAATACTCCACTACGTCAATTTTTCAGTCCCAAAGAGAACAAAACCTACCCAAGCCTCATCAAGTCTACAAGTACGACCTAGTACATCCTCATTCTAATGACTACACCTCCTATCGACTTTCTCTGGCCTCAGCCGGTCGCCAAATACACACCTACGCCGATATTTATACCCGACGGAGGAAGCAAAGCGTGACGCACAAATCTGGGAGACAGTCCTTTGGAATGGACGTGAAAAGGATCAGGACAAGTTGACAAGATTATGCATAGATAGGATATAACTTCGATGGGCGTGAATTTTGAATTTTTGCAAGAGTTTAAGGAAATGAGTTTTCTGTGCACTAAGACTTCGCTTGCGAGAGTGCAGCTAACACTATAAACACAAGTCAACGATGGAAGGCGTTGTGATCCGCCTCCTGGTGATGTTCTCTGGTATGGTTCGAGTAGCCTGGGCGCCTACTCCACTTGGGAAGGGGACACCAAAGACAATATTTCGCGCGGAGAAAAGTGAACGGATGATGGAGACATGTCTGGATAACTTAGGGTTTTTTAGACGTTCCCCTGGGTGGGTATTCACGGATGAGGGTTGACTTGGGGTGAAGAAAAAGGCACCATAACTTCGCAGTGATACTTGCAAATGAAATCCGAGGCACGATTGCTCTTCTTTTATTTTGAGTCATCTTTTCTATATACTATCTCCGATTTTGTGTCATAGCTAGATAGCTGCATACGGAATTAAAATCTGATGTAAGAAAAAACTATTTCCTTCTGAGTCCCAACCTCTTTCTCATCGCACATCATCTCGTCTCAGCGACCGATAAAGTAGTTGCTCCAATTGCAAATGGGAGATTGCCCCATTAATTACTAGCCATCTCCCGCAACAAATTTACGACGCCATTTGTACCTGTAAGAAGGATATCAAGTTGGAATATACAAAGCCTGGGTCATGGGTCATGGCTTATGGAGAACTGTTGCTCTAATGGGGTTATACATCTTGAGGAAGGACACGCGGCCGAAATATGGAGCGAGACGAATAACAGGTCTCTGAAGAGCATGCTGGGACTGATATTTTTGTGAGGTTTTCAACTTTGGAAAGTTTGTAGGCGCCGGCAAAGACGAATCCTTCACCTTCCAGTGGTGCCGGTGTAATCGCTCAGTATGCTCTGAATACCTAGGATAGCCAAGAAGAATCGCATCCGAATCGAAGTCAAACACTCACAAGCTCATCTAAAATCGACGACTTCTCGTCAATGTCGGGTCTATCATTCTCACGCGAGTCCTCAACCTTCTCTAACCATGCATCATCTCGCCTCGATGACCAATAAAGAAGCTGCTTCAATTGCATACAGGAGCTTGCCTCATTAATTTCCAGCCATCTCTCACCACAAATTTACGATGCTATTTATACCCGCAAGGAGGAAATCAAGTCGAAAAATACAAAGCCTGGATCTTTGCTTATGGGGGACTGTTGTTGTAATGGGACAAACAACTTGAGGGAGAACAGACGGCTGAGATGTGGAGCGAGAGGAACAACAGGTTTCTGAAGAGCATGCTGGGACTGATATTTTCGAGTAATTTTAAACTGGAGTTTTTGTGGGTGCCAAGACCAAGAATTCGGCCAATTTGCCATGAGAGCTTCTTTTGTCGATGAGTCAACGGCACTCCCCAGCGCCCTGGACGGCACCAAAGAAGTTGGGTTAAGCAACAATACAGATATCACGCTCTGTCAAGACTTTTCTGACATTTCAGCACGACCTTCGGGAAGGAGTTGGAAGGAGGCTAGAAAGCCAGAGGTTAAATTTACCGGGGTACCCACAAGTCTGCAGCGCCCAGCTGACCGGCCTCTTCGAACGCTTCAGAAGGATCACTTTGTCTTTGGATTTAGTCCTAATGTCGGTATTAGGAGAGCTCCGCATCCAGTGGTTTTCGCGATTTTTCCCGGCTGCCACACACCCGCAAATAGCCATCGTTTCGTTGGCTGGAGAGGGGAAATAATGAAGGGCAAAGAGCCTCTCTAAGTGTATGATCAAATGGGGACTTGTGAGGGGTGGTACTGTTTGAGGGGAGCTGTATGGGAGGCATAGGAGGGGATATATTACCCGCATTAGTATCTTTAGCCTGTAGGCAGAGAGGGCCAGAATTCCCTATGTAGTCATAGATTGAGACTGAACGATAAGATTGTAATAAAGATACTTTCCGAGTAGAGCCAGACCCCTGATAAGACGATCCTCGTCAAGACTATATTGCCGTTAAGACGATATTTTTTTCCGGGACGGACTTCGTTCCCATACATTTACCGATTACACGATTATCGTTCTTCAACCTCTGAATATCGTCTTAACCAGGGTTTTTTTTGCTAGATTGGTGCTAACAATGCCGCCAAAAAAGGGAATTTCTGTGGAGCAGCGACGTGCTCTGCGACGATGGACGCGCTGCCAGGTCCCAAAACCAACACAAAAACAGTTTTTGAGTGGTTCTTCGCTGAGTACGGCCATCGATTAAGCCAGTCCAGAGTCTCCGAGTCTTTGAGCAAGACCTCTGCGAAACTCGACGAAGCTACAAGTACTACTGCGCTACGACAGCGAGCTGGAAACTGGCCTGACCATGAGGGTGTTAGAGCGATTAAAGACGGCAAGTGGAAGCATCAAAGAGGCATCAAAGGTAAAAAGTAGCCTAGATAGCTGGATTAGGTAATCATATTCTTTTAAACGATATTCTCTGTATGACGATATTTATTCACGGCCCTGATTACGTCGTCTTAACAGGGATTTGACTGTAATTCGTTTCATCTAGAAAGATCGGGTACATAGCCTTTGTGAAAGGTCCTAGCTTAATCTTCTGTGGTTAGAAAGCAGGTAGGCTCCATTGGGGTCAATAGACTTGGGACATACCTTTGTTGGATGAGGCACTTTGATAGAAAGTGAATGAAGACGCGTCTGGACTTCAGCTATCAAGAGTGATTAAATGCAGACCTTAACCCGCGTTCGGTATGAAAGAACCGGAAGGCACAATTGGAATGGAACGTCTACTTTTGCTGGAAAATCACCACATAACTGAAACAGAAGTATGGAATTTGATCTGTAAAGGTGACGGTGTCTAGCTCATTGAAGTTTATTACTAATTGGGCCTAGCTCAACATGAGACGGCTACAGGCCACCCCTTTCCCTCGCCGTCCGATGCTCAGGATAATTTTTACGTCAAAACCACCCCGTGTGATGGGTGGTATGCTGGTATCATTGCTCGATATTATGGACGGGTACTTGCGCGTCTTGCACTACCGTGTGCATCCATGGATTAGGAAACTCTTTAATAGATAAATTTCCCACCTCACAATTCCATCATCTAAAAATAAGATTAACGCGACACCTGCAAATGATTGCGGAAATCAATTTGGGAGTGTATTGCTACAGGAGGGAGTAATAATTAGGATACCCTAAATCTGCCTGTGAGGCTAGTTTGGAGGTCAAACAACATGATCCGCACTCTCTAGAGCTGGTCTACCATGCTAACGGTCTGACTGTTTGACTAGTCTCCCTAGCAATTGTTTGTATTTTTTCTTCTAGAGCGAGAGAAACAAAAAGACGTTTTCGATGGTTTAGGGCAGGAATTAACTATGCTCAACCTTGACTTCAGGTGCCCAGGGCTGTATTTGCCACGACTGACCTTAACTGCCGCTGTGTGGAACTTGCATCATTCCTCTTGACCGTGAATAACTGGACAGGAGGACGGCCCCTGTACGCCCCTATGATCCTGTCCCAGAACTTACCGCGCAAAATAAGATGTGGACAGTAATTTTCATACTTCTAAACTGCATATGATTGATGGATAGCCCAGACGACGGGACACCGCACCCTCTCCCTTCGCTGATCCCGGGAGCGTCGGCTAGTTAAGTAGAAATGAAGATGTAATGCACCAATTGTTCCTCGAAACCCCCCATCCTTTTCCAATACTCCGTGCCTCGTCCCAATGTGTCTCCAGGCACGGGTTTATCTCGCCTACCTGGCCTTTTCGCGGGTTCAAGCCGCCAGATTAATAAGTTGCGGTCTTAGTCCTGCAGGTATCTATGTCGTCACGCTCGTGAATGTGGGGAAAGTTAAGGCTATTGGTTAAGTCAGCGGGCCCTTGAATAATAATTGGGGTGTGTGGCCGATCGTGCGCGCAAATGAAACATGACTTCGGATGTATTAGGTCTCTTTGTTTGCAAAGGATTCATCCGGATAGGATTATTTGAATAAATGTCCGTGGGGGGGGGCACGGCTAGATTTGAAATTGATTATTGGGCGTAACTTGACTTTGAGAGACTTTGCTTAGCCAAGAATGGTAGTGGGGATAGATGAAGGGTGCCTGGTCTTTGTCCTAATTAGCTTCATTAAGAGCTGATTGAACAAACTAGGCTGTAGAAATCAGTATTAATTTTTCCAGAATCAAACACGGGACCCTTACCGGGAGTTGATGGCCAGTACTGATGAACAAAAAAGGGTCCCTGCTCATCAGCCCTTGGGGTCTAAAACCTTTCCCCAAGCACCCTGTGGGGAACTCAGGTACGAGTGATGGGTAGTTGGGTGGACATGCTAGGGTCTGTCAAGTCTCATGCGGCACCATGTCTCCAATGGATAAGGACTTACCTTGGAGCATGGTGCGGAAATGAATCGTTTCGATAAGTCTGAGGGTCGGGCCACTCTTTGTTCTCGCATCTCATTTAACATTGTGTCTGTTCAGCTCAGCGAGCGGGTCAGCGCGTTATCTACCCCGGGCCCACTTCCTGTCGAAGGTGAGATGTTCGGATTATTCTTTTCCCTCGTCCTATCGCCCCGTATTTTCCGACCCTCATCTAGTAGGGCGACCAATTAGACGTATCTCTGAATGACTCATGTTTGAGTTGTGAAGTTTAACTCGAAACACGCCTGTTAATTCCGCATCTCCCCTTCGTTCACTCCTCATCCGCAACTCATTTCTCTCACGCAAATCACCTTCGATTGCGCCTACACTCGTTCATTCTTTAGCTCTTGAATTCCACTCAACTTACACTTGAATTACTTCCATTACATCTCTTATCCTTTCTTTCCCTCTTGTACAAGATTTGTTAAAAATTTCATAAGACGTTTGTGCTAATTTTCCTCGTCGTATATTCCAAGCAATCTTTGGCAGATAATATCTGTCGGAACATAGCCACACAATACCGACGAAAAGGTCAAGTCAAAACAAGCGCATTTCCATTCCTACTCTCTCTCTGCATCCTTAAAGAAGACGTGCCTGCTCGCTATTCTTCTACACCGGACACCTTCTGTCAGACGACATTCTTTTCATTATTGAAAGATACCCAAGATGCGCGCCTCTATCTTCATAACATTTATTCTTCCATATCTGGCTATTGCTCAAGTCGCACCAGGGGCACCCGATACCCCTCGAGCTCCTGATGCTCCTGGCGCACCAGGAGGACCCGATACCTCCATCACAAAAACTAGAACTTCAACAGCAACTCTCACCCGAACTATCACTGTATCAATGGTATCATCTGTTATTGCAACTGTATCAATGAACAGGACTGCTCCTGTTAACACTGGGACCTTCCCGGCCTGGAAGGCACCTGCTGCTACGAATACGAATATACCTCAAAATACCAATCCTGCAGGCGGCTTTGCTAAAAACAGTGGAACCGGCTCATCTCCTCAACCAACCTCAAAGTTCATACCTGGGAACAGTGCCGCAAATGTGCGCGGAAATGAAGGCCTTTTAGGGATAGCCGGAATATTGGCAATCCTCACACTTTGGTAGTTATTGGAATGTGTAGGGTAAAGTTGAAGGGAAAAATCGGACCACGCCATCGCCACTTTCAGACTTGGAAGACAGCCTCAGTCATGATTCCATCTATAGGCCTTGAACAAAAGCTTCCTTGAAATCACGTGTTTCATATTGTTATTCGAAAATTTCACTTGATATTATCTATTCATATTTTCTGTTACATGGGCAACGATACTACGAACATACAAAGCTATAATTTTTACTCATTAAACTTCTGTTGTGTGGCCTTGATGGTCGTCTCCCCCCCCTGATTTGTACAATTAAGCACGATGGCCGGCCTTCTGCACTCTGACCTCCGCTAGACACGTTTAGACCTTATTTTCAACTCTAAAACGCTCGCTATTCGTTCAACCCTCTCGAACAAGCCTCATTCTTACAACGACAGACTAGATGAAATCTTTAATCTTCTATTTCGTGATTTAATTTCTCGGCGGAAATTTGGGACGCCTTCGAGTCGCGGGCAATTTAGGGTGCAGTCATGCTCTACGTCTTCATTTCAATGTATTAGTAATAAGCTCAATGGGTCAGAGCAATAAATTGGGAGTCCGCCAGGGGTATGTAAATGGTAGACGACGTAAGATTAGATCGTAGATGAGTCAGGTCTCAATAAAATGGCCGATGAATAAATCCTCCCGAGTTCACATCTCGCTCCATCCCTGTACACTTGCATCTCGTACAACGGCTTTGCGTCAGGAACGACTCAATTGTAACCCCCTACAAGCGCGGCTCAGTGGAGCTACTCGTGTCACGTTTCGAATCTTGGGACTAGACATATCCACTAGTGCTAATCATATGATCCCAATTTCAAATCCGATGGTGAGGCGTAGACAGGGTGCAGACTGACATCGGCTTCATGCACCTCCCCATCCCCGCAACGACCAATGGCAGCGAGACGACCCGGAAAATTACGTGGTCCGATACAATGCCGGAAGTCCATGGCCGGGAAAGGCAATGACAAATCGCCTCACATACAATGGCGACTTATCAAATTCAGATGTAGGCTAATGCACATCGCTAAGGAACGGGACACATTCCTCATCTCCGCTTCTCGTAATACCTGGCCAAGCTGTGTAAAAAGCCTCGTATTAAGAACAAACGTAACAAGTGGTGGATGTAGGCTTGCGTATTGTGAAGGGTTACATCCATTACTTAGTTTTGCACTTGAATCTCCAAAGGGTTCTAGTGAGCAAGGAAATCAGCACGGTTATTGAAGCCTGTCTAAGGCGAAATATCAAGTTGCGCCATCCCCCGTATAATACTCGACTTTGCACCCAGTTCCCGAGCTGTAATGGTGATTTTTAAGTCATCACTGATGCTCAATGTAATTTCAATCTTGCCAGCTTTCTGCACGCCTCGGATAGCTGCGTGTCCAATTATCTTACTAGCCTTCCATATCTTTTCCCGTAACTCTTCATCTTCGTCTTCATCTTCTTCATCCTCTTCACTTTCATCATCACCATCTGTCGATCCTCCATTAGTTTTTGCCTTTGCCTCAGGCTTAGTCACTTTGATGGAAGAGTCGCCCTCTGCTATCGCAATCAAAACATCGCCACCAGCGCTAGGAGCGGCAATCTGAATCGTCCGGCGCACTGGTACTCCAGTTTCGGGTAGAATTATGGGAATAAAAGTTCCCTTCTCCACATCGTTGCTGATGGATAGTACTCCAATAGCCTTGCTGAGATGTGCCCTCGCAAGGACACTCTCGTGCATCATTGAGTCAACCTCCTGTTCTGTGTAATCTTTTAATAGGCTAGCTTGTAACGCAGCTCCTCTCGCGTGTAGTTCTGAAGGATTGATGGCCGTGGGAGTTATTGATGGCGCGAGAATGACGGTTTTTGGACATGTAAAGACATTACGCATATTGGAAGCAATTTTGGGGGTATGAGAGGTTCCTCCAGAGAGTATAACCTCATCTACATCCAGGACATCAAGACCGGCCTTTTCAACGGCTTCTAACACTAGTTTGTTGAACTGTTCTAGCACGGATCGTGCAATTGTCTCATAACGAAGCCGATTGATGGTTGAGGAAAAGTCAACTCCAATGTTTAGACTCTCCACGCTAAAGCTCGCATTGGTCCCGATACTTAGGGCTTTCTTGGTCGCTTCCGCCTCTAGTTTCAACTTGGATAAACTTCGGGCGTTATTGCGTGGATCAGCGTCCTGCCCATTCCATTTGATGAATTCTTTTGCAAAATGGTCCTGCAAGACCTTATCTAGATCTTCACCTCCGACATGTTTGTGGGCCGTTGCTAAGATAGTGTACATGCCAGCTCTTGATGAAATGACAGCTACATCTGATCGCGTACCACCGAGGTCAGCGACGATCACATTTTTATCGGAAAGCTCAGTTCCGGGGCGAGCATCATACGCTGAAAGGGCAGCAAGGGGCTCGTGAATAAATTGTAGAACTTGGATTCCTGCATTGTTGGCCGCACGAATCATGGCTGCCTTTTGCCCTTCATTGAAATTTGTGGGAATGGTAATCACAGCCGCATCGATTTGTTTACCGGTATAATCAGATGCAGATTGGACAAGCCGTCGGATTTGTCGCGTCACAATCTCATGGATACTTAACAAAGATTCCTCATCGCCTACCTTATCTTTGATTTTAAACGCAATAGTATCCTCATGTTTGAGGGGTTGGGCCGAGGCACGACCATTCGACCGATCTATACTTTCGAAACTAGGTTTGAGGCCAATTAGCAGAGATTGAGTCACCAAAGAAACCTATTCTCACTCCTGACCCAGAAAATCTCGAAAATATGCAACGGTATTGCTGCCGTTTCGGATTAGCTGCTGTTTAGCCTGCTGTCCGCTGTACTCTTCGCCTTCAACATAGGATAGAATAGCAGGAATCTGTCGATCTAGGAGTAAAGTTAGAGAATTGAAGGAATGAATATTGTGTCAAATCTGACCTCCGTCTTCATTTGCAATGACCACAGCCTTGCCCTCTGAATTTATGCAGGCAATTGAGCCGTAACAGTTTCCAAGAGCGATACCAATGACATTTCGTTCCCCCGAAACTGCGGACGTGACATCTTCTTGAGCCATTTTAAAGCTTGCTCAGAATATTTTAGAAAATTATCTTTCACTTATCCACAAATTTCTGTGAGTGACAAATACTTGTTTACATAAGGCAAGGCAGGAATTGTCTGATTTAATTTTTCGCAAGGCTGAAGACTTGAAATAGGTCCATTCACATCAACAACACTTCAACATCTACTTAGCACCTCTCTCGAACATGGCTACCCAACTGTTCGTCCTGCCCGGGGACACTATCGACCCCAAAATTCTCCCTGCACACCCAAATCTCCCACTGAAGATTGGCCCTGGCTTGCGACACACGCCCCCAAACACAATTAGCCCTACGGTGGCTGGAAAATTATGTACAGACCAGCGTAAAAATGCCGTGTGGGTGGAATATAGTGGTCGTCGCGTAAATTTACTCGAAAAACTCAGAAGACCAACTCTAATGTTTATGTAGTATATCCCAACGACGGGTGACCTTGTGATTGCTACTATTCAAAAGTCTGCTGCCGATGTCTTCTATGCCTCGCTCAGCGACTACACAGCTAATGCTTCTTTGCCACAACTCTCCTTCGAGGGCGCCTCACGGAAGACACGCCCGCAGCTCGTGCCTGGCGCGCTCGTCTACGCACGGGTCAGTCTTGCTAATAAACATATGGACCCGGAACTGGAATGTGTCTCCTCATCGACCGGAAAATCTGAAGGCCTCGGCCCATTGGTCGGAGGCATGCTGTTTTCTATATCTCAAGTGATGGCGCGACGACTGATGCTCCCGAATCCAGCGGAAAAGGGTAAAGTTGTTATCCTGGATGAGCTGGGCGCGGCAAGTATAGCTTTCGAGATTGCCGTGGGACGCAATGGGAAACTCTGGGTTGATAGCAAATCGGTGCAGACTACTTTGGGAATCGGGAAGGCGATACAAGAGATCGATGCCAAGTATCTAAGTGTAGAACAACAAAAAAAACTGGCTCGAAAAATTATCAAAGAAATTTCCTAGATTGGGACAGACCAGGAATATCTCTCAGTGCTGTAGCACCCAACACATCGTGTATCTTGTCGTGAAAATTGTCAAGATGCACTTATTTAAAGGCTTACGACGAGCTTAGAGTTTTCGACACTAATATACATGCAAAGATTGTAGAGGCCCGTGAGCCATACAAGCTCTGTGCGTCAATCTCAAATGACAACAAAAAATATGGAAAATAAGAATGCGTGTGAAACTTACCTTGAGGACAGCCGCAAGCTATTTAATCGCAGAGCCTACTATGAACGATGTAAATTCTCGATAAAGTGAGGTCGAAGCATCAATGATCAGCAACTACGACCAAAGGCACGCCGCTACAAACTTAACTTTCAAAATATCTGATGAAGTCAAGGCGCCAAAATCCAAAAAAATATGATCAATACTTGAGTATGAACGAGAGATGTTATAAATGCACATTGAAGTAGCTTGGTCGGAAAAGATGATATAGATATTGGGGCATGCAGAACTCGTATGATGTGAAAAGGCAGTTGAGTAGGTCGGAAGACAGTTTAATTCGGTAACATCAGCCATAACTGCGAAAGACCAAATAAACCTTGTGGAAACGACACCTGAAGCATAGAAGCTAGTGTCGCAAACTTTACTAGGCAGCTAGGATTCAGCTCCTCTAGAATTCACACTCGAGCCTCTAGATCCGGATGATTCGCAGGGTATAACCATAATTCGCGATTTCTCGGGCTTTCTACTCTCTCCTGATCGCAGTTGCAACTAGATATAGGGTCATTTCTGCATACCCTTGCATTTTTAAAGTGCATAGCTGCCTTACTACGCTGCCATTGCGGTAGATAGAATTCAATGCGCCATTATTTTCAGGGTTAAAAATTACCTGGAACGTGATGGCTTACGAAATCTAAGTGGCGTGCGACATCGGTCTAAATGTCGTTCGTACGAGGTGGATTAAAGTTGTACGCGGAGGAGGTCCAGGCGAGTGGAATATATGCAGTAGCAAGCAGGGTGTAGTAGGGTAGCCACTCGATGTGGCACAAAGTTAGTATTAATGAATAGAGGCACCGCTACATAGTCGTCAGACTTGTCTGCGAGATGGCAGGGAACGATGAACAATTTTTTCGGCGAAAAGGAGATATGTAGAATTTGCCACCATCTTATCAATGTACTTGTTACTCTATTATTTTTATTTCTACATACGCAATGTAGCACGCCATACCAAATAGAGGGAAACAGAGTAGGGATAACTTGCGGCTGATTGCTTCATTCGCTCATAGAACACTGCTTGCAGTGACTAGTTAAGGAGATACCTAGCTAGTTGCTTGGATGTGTTGGTGATTGTTGTGTAACTCGAGCCAATGATTACCTAGCGTATAGGGCTCCTATCTATGCAAGGCCAGACCTTGTACTTCACTGTAATCCTCTTTTGTTACCAAAATAAGATCTCCGTCATGATGCCCATTTTGGAAAGCTGTTTAGCTCATATATATATTATTCATTTTTCCTGATTTGGCGCCTTGAGGCCCATGCAGGTTTTATCGGAAGATACGTACTAAAATGGGATGACTCAGTTTGACATTTACAACACTCACACTTAGGTTTCATTTGCAGATACCGCTCGAGGTTAACCCTTACGGCGTATAACCTCTTCCGTGCATACCCACCACAGGGAAAAGCGAGAAAACCCTGTGGCCATCCGAGTGTGCTTTCATCATTCCACAAGCACAATATCACCGCGAGAGATAGTGGTGTGTGAATCTGACTGGATTCGAACCAGCATTCTCCTGTCTCGAATGGAGTAGGTGTCCAAGCTACTCAGTATCTACTTGGGAGAGCGGCCCGGATGGTGTACCACTGCACCATCCAACCCTTTTTTAACATTCCATCAGGCGCGAGTCGAACGCGCGACATTCCGGTTTCATGGTCAATTACAGCCAGACGCCATAAACCAACTGGACGACCTAGGGGGTTTATTTAGCTCATAACTTATTCATTTAATGTCCTTTTAGCCTGTAGGCCAAAGATACCTATGCTAGTAATAAATCCCCTCTTAAACCTCCCGTACAGCTCCCCTGAAACAGAATTACTTCTCAAAAGGACTTATTCGATTATAAACTGTTGGTACAACACGGTTTGCGTGCGTCGACAACAGGCAATAACTATTTTCAATATAACGATACAATAACATTCACAAATAATTCATTATATTCTATGTTCTAACCCAGGAGGATTATCATCAACACCTATCGGTGGTGTCACATACGAACCTCCAGCTCTCACTATAGAGTCTGTAGAGCCAAGATTGAGTAACAAAGTCCTCACTTCGACGAGGATTCCCAATCTCTTTCGCCGTCTATATCGTCTTCATCTCTCAACATATTCCCCTATCACCATTATCGTGAAGCTAACCACGATCAGATCAGGTGGTAGGGTCGGAACCCTACTCGTCACCAACCCTTGATCATGGAGGAAAATCCATCCGATGAGTTTGTGGACCCTACCCAGTATCCGATACGGCGATGGTGGATTGGATCAAGCCGGCCTCGAATGTCACAAAGAAGGGGGATATAGATGAATATGCGCACCTCGTGTGGTGCTGGTGTCTAGGCCTCGTCCGGCTGGGGCTGCAGGTATTCTGAGACTTTTTTCCGCGCACGCAGTTTCCTTTGCTATCTTTTTTTTCTTTTTCTTTTTTTTTTTTTTTTTGGGTAAAAGCTTCCGTGGAAATTGTGGCCGAATTCCACGGGTAAACACTGAGCTTATTAGCTATCCAGCATGGGCAATTTATCAATGATCTTACAACAAGAGGATAGCATCGCTGTTCAAGGTGTGGCCTGAGTCGGAGAAGAGCCCAATGTGTTAGATAGTCATAGACTCAAGTAGTACAATAAAAACACACACACACACTCAGTATCCCTCGAGTTTGACACCACCGTAACCTAACTAGGGCCCAAGGCAGTGTCGCCATTCAGCTAAGAAGAGAGTACATCGGGCTCAATTCTTAGCTGTGCAGAAGGAAATTACCAGGAGTAGACAAGCCAAGCTGTCAACGTGGATATCCGTCACAAAACATCAAGCACATGGAATTGGCGTGTCCGCAGTGGGCAAATGGAAGAGGCGAAGGAGGGCATGACTGAACACCTGTACGCGGTGTCCTCTACGAACCTGGGAGTGAAATATTCTCCCAGAGCCAAGTTCAGTCAAATTTCGCAATACCGAACAAGTTGGCCCACGAGGCAATGATTCAAATAACTCAACCACGTCAAGTTTTCGTTCCAAAAAAGATCGAATCCTACCTAAGCCTCATCAAGTCTACAAGTACGACCTAGTACATCCTTGTTCCAATGACCACACCTCTCGTCGACCTTCTCTGGCCTCAGTTGACCACCATATACACGCCCACGCCGATATTTACACCCGACGGAGGAAGCAAAGCGTGGCGCACAAATCTGGAAGACAGTTCCTTGGGATGGATGTGAGAGGGATCAGGACAAGTTGATAAGATGATGCAGAGGATTGGATACAGTCTCGACGGGCGTGGAATTTTGAGTTTTGGAAAGGAGTTTTTACAAATTGAGCTTTGTGCGTGCCAAGTCTTCGGCTGCGAGAGTGCAGGCGACACTATAAAAACTGCCATGGTTGGATGGTGCGGTGGTACATCGTCATGGCCGGTCTGCCAAGTAGAGTCTGGATAGCTTGGACACATATCCCATTCGAGACAGTAGATCGCTGGTTCAAATCCAGCAAAACACAACCACATTTCTTGCGGCGCTGGTATGCACGGATGACGAAGGCATGCTTGGATAACCAAAGGTTTTGAAATTCCCTTTGGTGGGTACTAACGGAAGAGGGTCGACTGTTTGTGTAAGCGAACATACCTCATAGTGGTATTTACAAATGAAATCCAGAGTAGGAGTGTCTCTGACATCAAAAGAGTCATCCCACATGTATGCGTAGCATCGGTCATGTGTCATAGCTAGATAGCTGAATACACATCATATGATTTAAAAAAAAAAAGGAAGAGGCGAATTTCTCCGATAAGCTAAAGACGCGTCATTTGAAGCAATGATAAACAGCTCAGAAGAGGTGGCTAGAATCACACAGTGGATACTAAGAATAGGGTGGATAAAACAGTTTCAATTTGCAGGGGAAGTCTTGGTAGCAATATCGGATAAAATAAATAGTTCTGGAAGGGGAGAGGACGGAATCCACACTAGCTGAACAGTGCACATTGCACTTCCTGAAGGTAAACTAGACAAATTAATAGTAACATAAACAGACAGGATGAGGGGGTTTTCACCAGATTGGGTTTCCTTCTTTGTAAATAATGAAGATAGTCACCTGCATGGACCCACAGGGTGCCTGATCGGGTTAATTGAAATCAAAATCAAAATCCCACTTCTTAGAGTGCACATGACTACTATTCCAATACAAGAGAAAGAGAAAGAGATTTTTATTGTTCTACAGTGCGGACTCATTTTTTTTGAGTCATTTAATGTGTATTCAGCTATCTAGCTATGACACATGACCGATGCTACGCATACATGTGGGATGACTCTTTTGATGTCAGAGACACTCCTACTCTGGATTTCATTTGCAAATACCACTATGAGGTATGTTCGCTTACACAAACAGTCGACCCTCTTCCGTTAGTACCCACCAAAGGGAATTTCAAAACCTTTGGTTATCCAAGCATGCCTTCGTCATCCGTGCATACCAGCGCCGCAAGAAATGTGGTTGTGTATTGCTGGATTTGAACCAGCGATCTACTGTCTCAAGTGGGATATGTGTCCAAGCTATCCAGACTCTACTTGGCAGACCGGCCATGACGATGTACCACCGCACCATCCAACCATGGCAGTTTTTATAGTGTCGCCTGCACTCTCGCAGCCGAAGACTTGGCACGCACAAAGCTCAATTTGTAAAAACTCCTTTCCAAAACTCAAAATTCCACGCCCGTCGAGACTGTATCCAATCCTCTGCATCATCTTATCAACTTGTCCTGATCCCTCTCACATCCATCCCAAGGAATTGTCTTCCAGATTTGTGCGCCACGCTTTGCTTCCTCCGTCGGGTGTAAATATCGGCGTGGGCGTGTACATGGTGGTCAACTGAGGCCAGAGAAGGTCGACGAGAGGTGTGGTCATTGGAACAAGGATGTACTAGGTCGTACTTGTAGACTTGATGAGGCTTAGGTAGGATTCGATCTTTTTTGGAACGAAAATTTGACGTGGTGGAGTTATTTGAATCATTGCCTCGTGGGTCAACTTGTTCGGTATTGCGAAATTTGACTGAACTTGGCTCTGGGAGAATATTTCACTCCCAGTTTCGTAGAGGACACTGCGTACAGGTGTTCATTCTTGCCCTCCTTCGCCTCTTCCATTTGCCCACTGCGGACACGCCAATTCCATGTGCTTGATGTTTTGTGACGGATATCCACGTTGACAGCTTGGCTTGTCTACTCCTGGTAATTTCCTTCAGCACAGCTAAGAATTGAGCCCGATGTACTCTCTTCTTAGCTGAATGGCGACACTGCCTTGGGCCCTAGTTAGGTTACGGTGGTGTCAAACTCGAGGGATACTGAGTGTGTGCGTGTGTTTTTATTCTACTACTTGAGTCTATGACTATCTAACACATTGGGCTCTTCTCCGACTCAGGCCACACCTTGAACAGCGATGCTATCCTCTTGTTGTAAGATCATTGATAAATTGCCCATGCTGGATAGCTAATAAGCTCAGTGTTTACCCGTGGAATTCGGCCACAATTTCCACGGAAGCTTTTACCCAAAAAAAAAAAAAAAAAAGAAAAAGAAAAAAAAGATAGCAAAGGAAACTGCGTGCGCGGAAAAAAGTCTCAGAATACCTGCAGCCCCAGCCGGACGAGGCCTAGACACCAGCACCACACGAGGTGCGCATATTCATCTATATCCCCCTTCTTTGTGACATTCGAGGCCGGCTTGATCCAATCCACCATCGCCGTATCGGATGCTAGGTAGGGTCCGCAAACTCATCGGATGGCTTTTCCTCCATGATCAAGGGTTGGTGACGAGTAGGGCTCCGACCCTACCACCTGATCTGATCGTGGTTAGCTTCACGATAATGGTGATAGGGGAATATGTTGAGAGATGAAGACGATACAGACGGCGAAAGAGATTGGGAATCCTCGTCGAAGTGAGGACTTTGTTACTCAATCTTGGCTCTACAGACTCTATAGTGAGAGCTGGAGGTTCGTATGTGACACCACTGACAGGTATTGAGAATAGTCCCCCTCGGTGTGGGAGTATACTTAGTGGCCATCTGAGGCCAAAGCATGGGACGATGGAAGGTGTGGTAAATGACATGGGAATGTGCTATGTTTTACTTGCAGGCCTCATGACGCTTTGATGGGAATAGATATTTTTTTTAATTTATGGCGTATTCAGCTGTAAAGCTATGACAATAGAGTGAAAGATCGATATGGCGGAAATTCTTTAATGATTGCCTCGTGGGTCATCTTCTTTAATATTGAGAAATATGACTGAACTTGGCACTGAGACAATATTTCGTATTAGGTTCCGAAAAGATACCGCGGACAGGTGTTCAGACTTTGTCGTCCTTGCAATTATTTCATGAAAGTAATAGCCTGAAATGCTTTCGCCGTAATTGTAAAAATATCGCACCAATAGTCATATCTGCAACGCCGGCAAAGACAAGTTCTTCACCTTCTAGTGGTACCGGTATAATCGCTCACTATGCTCTGCACATGTGGGATAGCCAAGAAGAATCGCATCCAAATCGAAGTCGAAAGCACTCACAAGCACATCTAAAATCGATGACTTCTCGACAAAAGCTTGACCTATTATTCTCACGCGAGTCTTCTACTTCAATACTACTACATCACCTCGCCCCAAACACCGATAATGGCGTTACTCCAATTGCAATCGTGTATTTGCCTCATCAAAAACCGATCAACTCCCACTTCAAGATTACGATGCTACGCATACCCGCGAAGAGGGAGTTAATTCATAGTCTACAAAGCTCGGGTCTTGGTCTATGGGGGACCGTTGCTCTAATGGGGCTTCGCATCTTGAGGGTGGAGAGGCGGCTGGGACGTGGGACGAACGAGCGAAGAGGTCACAAATGGGCAAGCTGGGACGCACATTTTTCGAGTGTTTTCGACGTAAGGGTGTCTATGGGCGCAGAGGCAACGATTTCAGATAGTGCAAGCGACACTTTAAAAACAGGCAATGTTGGAAGGTGTTTTGGCCCATCTCCTGGTCGTCATGTCCCCGAGTTAAAGTCTGGGTAGCCTGGACACCTACTTCACTCGAGAAAGGGAGGACTATGAGGCCATATCTCGCGCGGCGGCTTTATACAAGATGACAGAGGTATGTTAGGATAGCCAAAGGTTTTTTCTGTTTTCCCTTTGGTGGGTATTAAGGGTTGAGGAAAGGGTGAAAGTCCCTAGCACCAAGGTCTCGAGTGTTATTAGCGAGTACACTCACTACATGAGTAGTCCAAATATCAAACTGAGTTATTGTCTTATGTAGTCGTCGAAGAAGCTAGCCTTCTCCGTGTCATGCTCTTTGAGCGCAGGGCTTGCGCCCGTCCCAAAAAAATTTCTTTCTTTCAAATCATAAAAAGCATGTAAAAAACAGAACACATTACTCCAGACTCGGTAGTAATTCTTCAAACCAAAAATCAAATAAGCACACCGAAGCTCTGCTATATCAGCGAAGATTATCAATCCTCTAAAAATTCGTATATTGCAATTATCTGACTAGTTATCCTCACTTCTTAACAGTAATCACCTTGAATGACGACGCTCAAAGGACTTGAGTCATCAAAGGCTTGCCCACATACTCTTGCATTATTCTCACCTGGACGAATGACACAACGTTTGAGCACAGAAGAAGTGAGATTCGTTACCCTACTGAACATTGGATTAAGCGTCTCGTTCCCCTAAATTAATTATTGGTTAAAAACTAGTCATCTTGGAAAGAAGCTGAAGGGAGATGAGCTACCCACCCCATTACATGTGAAGATGCCGGATCCATATGAGCAGCTGACTCGAGCGCAGCTATGAGCGGGAAGGTTCGCAGTACCATTAATGCTACTCAAGTAGCGTGCACCATTCCACGTCGCTCGTGGACCAGCCCATGTCGCAAAGTTCTGGCCAGGAACTGGACAACAGGTTGTATTAATTTTTGACTCTTCGGGCTAGTTTTTTTGGTGAAGTTAGTAAGGGAATATGGTCCATCGGGATTGTACTGGTCTCCCTACCAAATCCGGAACTCGCGGTGGAATTGTCGCAATTATGCTAATAGTTGGATGATTTTGCTTCAAGTAGGCCAGAATAGCCTACAGTCTAGGCTGCTTAATTTCTGCTACTGGAGAAAGTTACAGTGTTGGTGGATGGCACGTACCTCAATTGTTCCATTCAGTTGTATGTTGTATCCGTAGACTGTTTGATCGAGGGAAAAATTTACCAGAGTGTAGCCTTCCACGCTAATTGTTGCTTTAAGTTCGCTTGCTTTGTTGCGGATTTGCAAATACTTTGCAATTTTAGACAAAGATCCCCCTGACGGATAAATATCACTTGCACGGGATATAGCTAGAAGGAGAATAAAAGCTGCAAGCTTGAAAAAATTAATTATAACCCTTGGCATGTTGTAGTTCAGGACCTTTCACTAATCGTGATTGAGTTTTAGCCAGCAGGGTTTATCTTTGTCATCAATTTGAACGCAGAGTATTGGTGTGAGGTGACAGAATGAAGGAAAGGGTTTGATAACAGTATATAGGGACTTGGAAATCTGTGACAAAAGGGAAGCCTTCGTGCTTATAGGGATATGTAAGACCAGATCATCTTAGGAGCTACCTTCTAGTCTAGACTAGGCAGACATTTTATGATGATCCCTTTCTGTATCATAGGCTCGACATTAGATTTGGCTGTCTGATAAAAAATGTGTGGCTGCTTTTACGTATAATTTTTTCTGCTATACTCTTGAAGGGTGGGCGGAATATACCACCATATTACTGTGGTTAGAGGCCCAATAAAGTCAAGTGCGAGGAGATCATTGTAGACTTAGGGTCACCACATAGTTGCAGCAGGCTTCACATCCGTAGTAGCTGGTGCGAAGTCCTTGTCAGGCGACAAATTTGAAACTAATCAGTAAAATTCGGTGCTCCTTGTCAAAGGAACTACCTCGTTCGCAAGCTGCCTTGGCAATGAATCTTTCTATGACTCTCTGCTTAGATTGAGCAATAATAGTAAGGATGCACGAAGCCTGCAGGTTGCAGCTTGATGGAAATCCGAAGTTTATTTACTACATGCAGTTATCTTGGGCAGGCACGGTCGCTACATCTTGCCGCAGTGGGAGATAGTACAATAAGAGGGTCAGGATTTCTTTTATGTCCTCGACGGCGAGACCGTGAATATCTGGAAGGCTGGACCTATAATTTAGAGGATGAAAGGCCTAATCACTCTGGTACCCATGACGACCGCTGTAGGCAGTAAAACTAGACAAAGCATGCGAGATGACCTATCAGCGGACCTTGAAGATATTCGTATTAGTGAACTGAGATGTGAAGGGATGGCGAGTGACTGGTCTGTGGAATTGTGAGGCTACTAGATGAGTCGGGATGTTGTGTAAGGTTTTCTATGTGAAGATATACCCTGCTTCACTCAGCCGAGTATTGTAATGTGGGCCATTCGCGAGATAAACATCCTAGAGGGGCTTCTTAAGACACATCAGTGCCGCGTCACTTAGCCCGTGACGGCATCTCCGGAGTCCATGCGCAGAAAGGACATGCGACATGCAGAACGGCAACTCCGACGCCTTGGATCCGGTTCTTTTGATGAAAAATTTGTCGGCTTCCATAACACTCCAACATGGTATGACGCATCCTGTATCGAGCTGGGAATCTGAAATTATCATCATTGAAGTTCACCACCCAACCGGTTTTACATTCCAAGTCGCAACAAAGGCGCCAGCGAAAGGAATTTAAGCCTGAGAAGGAGAAAATTGAGCGCTGTAACGTGGATGATAAGGTGGAATCTCTGGCTTGCCGGTCATTTGAGTCGTTCTCTCCACTCTACACTGCGAACCAGTGTGATTGTTGCACGAGCCTGAGTGTGATGTGCAATTCTAGAATGGACTTTCAGTTTAATTTTGCTTTTAAAAAACCCTGGCTTACGAGTCAAGGATTCACCTTACAATCACGTCAATTTTTCGCTTCCAACGAGGCCTGATTCTAAATAAAGCCGCGCGACATCTACTAGAACTAAGTAGCACAGCCTCACTTACATAACCGCACTTCTCAAAAGGTCGATCTCTGACGTAAACTGGTTTCCTGATAGACGTCTACGAAGTCATATGATCTTCATGCGCAAATCTCGTGAGACTGATCTTTAGGCTCAGTGTAAGAGATGGATAAACAGATACACGAGGTAAGACTTAGGATAAGCATATTTCTAGAAGTAATGATCCTATTTTTTGGAGGGAGAGCTTCACAACGAAGAAAAATGTACGTGTAGTGGGTAACCTAAGGAATATCGTAATTACTATCTTACCAAGTTTTTTGAAGAAAACTAATCTTATTTTATTTGGAAATCGGTTTAACTGTACATTGCAGGAGAGCGTGTGTGTTGTAGTTACCACATTGCATAATCCAATGTGTAGAGCTAGGTATATTCAGGATGCAACCGATCGACGAACAGTTTGTCACATTATCCTTCTACATTTTCCGATGTTTTCTTCAGATAACTTGTTCGTTTGCTTTGTGAAGTGAGGAGAGAATGGCCCCCATCGCAACCCACTAGAGCTTTAGCATCACTGTGGCCGGGCTGAATCAGGTAAAGTAATGTAAAAGTATACATGAACATCGTCCCACCCAACGATTGATGAAGGACTAAGGCTGAACACCTTTCAGTGGTGCCTGCTACGAATCTGGGAGTGAAATATTCTTCCAGAGCCAAGATTCAGTCACGACAAAGGGTTAATTTGACAGTTTTCGTCGAGTTGGCGATCGGGAGGAGTGGTGTTGGCTCATTTTTGGTTGAAAATCCGACTTGCAGAGATTTCACGACTGCGCAACTCAACGAAATCAACCATCTACACCCCAAATACAAACCGCAGACAGGCTACAACCTGTCTGATGTTCGTACTACAACAACCAACAACTTCAAGATCTTATTTTCTTTTTCTCTGGAAGATCATTCCCAGCCCATCTCATCTCGCGGTCCTCTTCACAATCATCTCATCACCTACCGAAGCAATCACATTCCTCCAAAAGTCAAATCGCCAACAAAAAAGCAAGAGGATATCCGATCCTCCGCAACTACCATTCGCTGCGAAGGTGCGGTTGAAATACCGGCCTTAAATGCATCCTTACCTCGGCCAAGGACACCAACAACTCGGCCTACGACGAATCGCCACCGACGAAATACGTACGATATCTCGCCTGTACACCAACTAGAGCGTTCGAAAAAGGCTGGGGCACCGGTGCCTCGGTCTTGAGCTCTCAGCCGCGTTTTTGACCTCCACGGTTAGGGGTACGGCAGCGACGGGGCAAGGCCGGAGTGGTGGACATTCTACAAAGTGTCTGGGATGATGAGATCGGCTGAAAGACAGAAGAATGCTGTATGGTGGATGGGGGGAAAGGGAATATAGACTGAGGAGGCCCTGGTGGACGACTTGTTGTAATGGAAGTTGTGTAGAGAAGCGTAAGCTGTTAGGCTTGTATTTAATATCACCTAGTGAAGCGAGTTGGGAGATTGAAGAGTCTGAAAACTGTAGTGGAGAGTTGTTGATTAAATCCACTTAGTATCAGAGCGCTATTTAAACTTATTACCACATCTAAGTGAAGGACACGATTCACCTGTTTATGCTAAATAATTGGGAGGCTGGTCAATGTATAAGTCGTCATGAATGTGGCTATTAATAATAGAACCTTTTTGCGTTCCGTATTAATGCCACTATTCATTGCCATGTATCGCCAATTTCAACACGACTAGATGAGGCCTTCAACAAAGAAAACGACCCCTGGATAAGACGAGGAGATGCTGAGGTGAGCCAAAGCCGTGACTGAATGAAAGAAAGAGTTACAGATCGCGAAGGTGTCAAGGGCTCGGGCGCGTGATGGTCGGGGCTGAGAAAGAAATTGCGCTTCGGCGCCTCAAAAGAGGGTTCTCTGCACGTGTTACGGATTGTGGTCGTGATCTAATCTTTTTTTTTTTTTTTTTATTTCACAGTGTATTCAGCTATCTAGCTATGACACATCTTTTCTACAATTCCAGTTCCCAGAACTCCTACATTTCAACTAACTCAACAATCAATTCATAAAATTCCCATTTAGATATCCTAATTTAATTTCCTTTATGTGCTGCCATGCACTTGGATGTATCCAAATATTTGAGTAATGCTTGTTTTCCTTTTCTAGTGCAGAACAGAATTGGAAGTATCCTTGGCTCTATGCCTTTAAAACAATTGTTTCTCTGCTTTGTAAACTTGGGGCAATGTAACAATAGATGCTGAACAGTTTGCCTTTCTCTCCCACAAAAATTACACATATTGTCTTGAACTTTCCCAATCATGTGCAGGTAGACTCTTGTGTTGCCAACACCAAGTCTTGCTTGGAAATATCCACATTCTGTCTCTCTGCTATTCGTGATCTAATCGCTCGATCGAAATATACGAAGTTTATTCTGATTTCCTAAAGTAATGATAACGCGTGAACAACTACAATGCGGAATAAGAACACATGGAAAGGAAAGATTTTTTACAGGGGTTTGACAAAGCGGTCCCTAAGGCCATAATTATACTTGGGCCGCACACAGTGAACGGCAGGAGTTTGTGCACTAGATCCTGTAACATCACGGTCGAGCTTGACATGATTCAACACATGGATCAGGTCTGAGGTGGTCCGGTCATTCAGGTGGGACGAGATATTTGTACTTTACGGTAGTTAACCTGATCCGGCCCGACCCCACCCGTGCATAAGCTCCAGTATGAGTGCTACGGGAATAATTTTACCTAGCACGTTAATGAGAAAATCAACCCAACCCAAACCAAACCATCCAACGATTGGATTGACGCTGACATGTATCGATTTGTTGTTCTAGCCAGCAAAGTCAAATTCTTCACTTTCCAGTGGTGCCGGTGTAATCGCTCAGTATGCTCTGCATATCTAGGATGGCCAAGAAGAACCGCATCTGAATCGAAGTCGAAAGCTGACATATATACATCTTTAATCGCCGACTTCTCATCATTGGCGGTCTTATTATTCTCACTAAAATCCTCTACCTTAACCTCTCCACACACCAGCTCGCCTCAACGACTGATGAAGGCGTTGCCCCAATTGCAAACATGAGCTTGTCTCATTCATTACCGAATATCACCCACTTTTAATTTACAACGCTACGTATAGCCGCAAGGAGGAAATTAAGTCATAATATACAAAGTTGGGCTAAGCTACCATTTGGCAATCACGCTCTGTCAAGACTTTTCTGACATTTCAGCACGACCTTCGGGAAGGAGTTGGAAGGGGGCTAGGAAGACAGGGAGTGGATTTCCCGAATTGCACACAATTCTGCAGAGCCCAGCTGGCCGGCTTCTTCGAACGCTTCAGAAGGGTCGCTTTGTCTACGGATCTAGTCCTGATGTCGGTATTAGGAGAGCTCTGCACCCAGTGGTTTTTGCGATTTTTCCCGGCTGCCACACACCCGCAAATGGCGATCGTTTCGTTGGCTGGAGAGGGCAGATAATGAAGGGCAAATGGCTCATCTAAGTGTCCAATTGAATGAGGACTTATGAGAGGTGGTACTATTTGAGAGGAGGTTTGTGGGAGGCATAGGTATCGGTTCACAGGTGAATGGCGTAGGGTTAAAGGGCTTGTACTAAGTGTTTACTTCCAAAAGTATTGGTCATCGCATCACGTGATATAATTAGGGCGCTAAGCTTCACATTGTACCTTAGATATTAATGCTTGAGGAGGGAGAGAACAGAAGAGATAGACAGAATATACCACTTGTTTTTAGCATTTTTGAGGCGTTAAACGAAGTGAACCCCGTTGTACCAACAACAGGTATCCTTGGTCTGTCGGCAGATAAGACCTGTATGTCCTACATAATCATAGACTTAGACAGGACAATAAGATGAAATAATAATATACACCACCAGCCTTCAATGGATTGTCAGCTCGGTAGACTTAAGCCTGTAAATTGCTCTTGCATACGCCGAGATTGTATCTGTTATCTGCATCATTTTGTAATTTTCTCTTAATTTCTTTTGCACCGATGTGTAAAAATCACAAAGTTATTTGGGAAGTGCGTTAAGAGTCGCTAGACTCTTGCGACAATCACTATAGAGGGATTATGACTGGAGTTGACAGACTAAATAGAAAAGTGGCAAAAATTGTATTACTGTTAAAATAAAGTGGTACAATTCAGTGCGTAAGTAACATGGAGTTACCTTATTTTGATATAACCAAGCATGTACGTCTCATTCTAATTTAATTCCTCCCTTGATACTAAGTTGGAATTGACATGTTCCTTCCCTTCCACAGATTTTGAATACTCGTGTGGATCGAGATACGTGTTATAATGCCAGTCACTGTATTAGGAGTGGGTGTAGTGTATAAACCATCTGACACATGGTTCAGATTGTCAGGATACATGTCTGATGCTGACTAACGCCTTAATATGGTCTAACTGACGTCTGATATTCCAACACTATCTGTAGAAACTGCCTCCCAGAGTTGTGCGCCGCGATCTGAATCTTCCCTAGGATTTAAACATCAGCCTGGGCGTCTACTCGGTGACCGGAAGAAGCCAGATATTAATCAATGATAGTTGTGGTCACCGAAATAAGGATGTACCAGGTAATACTTGCAGACTAGATGAGGCCTAGGTAGGAGACGATCTCGTTGGGATGAAAATTTGAAGTGTTGGAATACTTTGAATCATTGCCTTGTGGGCCAACTCCTTTGGCATTGCGAGATTTGATTGAACTTGGGTCTGGGAGAATATTTCACTCGCAGATTCGTAGTGGACATCTAGGACAAGTGTTCTATGTCCTCCAAAAACGAGCCTCATTATTAGGGACAGAATGCGGCGTGACCGGCTGCGCACAGGACCTCAACGGATCCCGTCGTAATGTAATGGTCGTGGTGTAAGCAACTTCACCCTCAGCATGTCATCAACCACGACGAATCCGCTCGCTTCATCTGTCGCCTCACTGCGCGAAAGTCTTGCGCATCTCGAGAGCAGCATTTCCATCCTCGCCCACGGCACCGCCGACTTTCCACGCCTCGCCACCGTCCTTTCAAGTACTCGGGTGAGTCGCACCTTTGCGCCCACGCGCCTACCTGCGCCAGCTAACTCTCGGGCGCGCTGTCGCCGCTATAGCACTTTGAAGTGACGCCATCCACGAATCTTAGCGCAGCCCAGGCCGCCCTTGCCGCCGACCTAGCACCGGCTGTACAACAGCTTGTTGCGCGCACCGAGACGGCCCTGGCCAAGCGCGAGCGCCAGGTGCAGCAACTACAGGCCCGAAGTGAGCTCCTTGCCGGCCGCCTGAATTGTGCGCGTGCAAGTAGTGCCGCAGCGCCAGCCTCACCCTCTGACGGGCGTGCTGCTGGGCTGGAGGAGAAGGAGGTGCGGCTCAGAGCACTACGACAGAAAAAAGAGCGATTGGCCTTTGCCGTCGAGAGATTAATGTTGCAGAGCCGTCAGCGCCAGCGACAGCTTCGCCTCAGCGTGGCCGCCACCTAAGGTATCGGCCTGTTCACCGAAGCTTATAGCCTGATGATTTCGCGTGTCGTTAACGCTCGAGAAACATTTACTAGAGGTAGCCATGTAACGCTTTAGCTGTGCCATACGGGAGGTGGAAAGAGAATCCCATAGTCTGTACGCTTGGCCACAACGATACTAAAGGACCTTATTGACGTCTGTCGGGGATCATCTTACTTGTAAATGCCGAGGAAGTCAGGGAAATTTCATATCGCAAATGATCTAGGGAGATTGCTCTACATGGCGTCGGGATTTCTGATTTCTATTCTATTCTTTTCTAAACAGTAGAACTAGCAGCCCTATTTACCTTCTAGAAGCCCAATTATTTATACCTGTCCCTAAATTGCTTGATCCGGTCAGATAAAAAGATGTAGAAGCTTGTTATCTGCCGTTTCTCATCCAACACGTAACCTGAAATGTATTTAATCTATCATGATTCAGCAGAACTTTCTTTTCACCTTGTAGATATTCTTACCAACCAGTTCTGACCTCATCGATCTACCTGTTATCGATACCTCGACAGGTGCAAGAGATGTCAACAATAGAAAGCTTTCACTATTCACAACTTGGTTTTCGAAAGTGCAGGAGACACCTGAAACACCGCCGTCGTTGGAGGGTGCGGTGGTAGATCATGTTGGACTATTTTAGAGATGGGAGTTGAAGGTAACAAATCATCCAAGGATTGCTTCTCTATTCCCTGGCTATTGAGTATCCAAAAAACATAGATTTTCCTCATTTGAAACCCCATAAGATAAGTCACTGGCAATAATGCTACAGTAGAAACATACCAAAACATGCTCAGGACAGACGAGATTAGTATATCATCGGAAACATGACTATGAACCCAATTCAAAGTATAAGTGATGTCTAATCCGAACAAAAAGATATTTTCCTTGATACGCATCATGTATCAGGACTAACTTCTCCGACCCGAGTCATGTTGTGAGTCAATTCGGGTAAACCTAGAATTACCGTAGCTCAACACATCATCTTGGCCGGTCTCTGAAGAAGATTCTGGATAGCGTGAATACGTGACCTACTTGAGACAGGATAGAGAGAGAGACATGTATATATACATAGAATGAGGCGTGTTTATTGCACAACTTGTCTCAAATTATTATTATTGTTGTCGGAAAATGGTTCAATTTGCTTTGCACTATGCGTAGTGTATCTTTCAGTTGCCTAGTCATTGTCTTGATGACTCAGCCAATGCTGCGAACTACACGTTCGCAAAGTTCTTGGATGGGGAGAAGACATAAAACAAGAATATATACCTCACTTTCGTACCTTTCGCTTTGCATTGAACTAACCTTACGTATATGTAAATTAAGGCCAATCGACAACAGTTATTATTAATTTATTATTAATTCTTCTTATTGTACTGTCTAAGTCTATGACTATGTTGGACATGCAGGTCTTATCTGCCTACAGGCCAAGGATACCTATACCAGTAGTATATCCCCTCCTATGCCTCCCATGCAGCTCCCCTCACAAGTCCTCATTCAATTGGACACTTAGATGGGCCATTTGCCCTTCATTATCTGCCCTCTCCAGCCAACGAAACGATCGCCATTTGCGGGTGTATGGCAGCCGGGAAAAATCGTAAAAACCACTGGGTGTGGGCCTCTCCTAATACCGACATCAGGACTAGATCCGTAGACAAAGCGACCCTTCTGAAGCGTTCGAAGAAGCCGGCCAGCTGGGCTCTGCAGAATTGTGTGCAATTCGGGAAATCCACTCCCTGCCTTCCTAGCCCCCTTCCAACTCCTTCCCGAAGGTCGTGCTGAAATGTCGGAAAAGTCTTGACAGAGCGTGATTGCTGTACGGTAGCTTAGCCCAACTTCTTTTGTGCCGTCCAGGGCGCTAGGGAGTGCCGTTGACTCATCGATGAGAGAAGCCCTCCTGGCTTATTAGCCGAAATCTTAGTCTTGGCGCCCACAAAAAATTCAAAGTTGAAAACTCCTCGAAAATATGAGTCCCAGCATGGTCTTCATTCGAGTACACACTAAGAGGAGCCGTCATCCCGTCATTATCTCACCTCTCCAGCCAACGAAAAGATAGCCATTTGCGGGTGTGTTGCTGCAGGGAAAAGCCTCAAAAACCACTGGGTGCGAGCTCTCCTATGACGAAGAGGCCGACCAAACAGGCGCAGCAGACCTGTGTATACGTAAGAACGTCTCTCAACCCTCCTAGCCTCCTCCTTACTCCTCCCCTGATTCATGCCTCATGACAAATCGGAGCTCGTGAAAATATGACAAAAGATTCTTGGTCGAGAATGACTGTCGTGAAAGAGCCTAGAATCCAAAAATTGATACGGACGTGGGATCTTCGAGTTACTCGTGTATTTTAGATGCTCTCCTGGCTAGTAGATTCGGAGGTATAGATTAGTAGGGACGATATTTTTGACGAGTCGAAATCTACTTTTTGGGGGCGGAAGGGTCTTTTACATTGCTTTCATGGGCTTTTTGTTCGCCCGCCGGTGGGTAGCACATGTTGTGATATAACAAGAGCTTCTCTGACTACCGTTGTAGCGTGTGGTACCGCATTATATTTCCTCATTCCCAGCATCATTATTATCTCGGTTCTGCAGACTCTACAGTGAGAGCTGGAGGTTCGTAGAGGACACCACTGACAGGTGTTGAGAATAGTCCCCCCTAATCTTGTAGAAGGATGTTGGAAATGGAGACACAGAGTGTTATGGACGTACGGGCCCTCCATTTCGTATAGGTTCCCAACACGATCTTTTTTTTTGCATCAGATTTTAATTGCGTATGCAGATATCTAGCTATGACACGATATCAAAGAAAAGTACAGAATAAATGATTCAACGTAAAGGAAGAGCACTCATGCCTCGGATTTCATTTGCAAATACCACTGCGAAGTTATGGCGGCTTTTTCTTCACCCCAAGTCAACCCTCATCAGTGAATACCAACCCAGGGGAACGTCTAAAAAAACCTGAGTTTTCCAGACATGTCTCCATCATCCGTTCACTTTTCTCCGCGCGAAATATTGTCTTTGGAGTCTCATTCCCAAGTGGAGTAGGCGCTCAGGCTACTCGAACCATACCATAGAACACCACCAGGAGGCAGACCACGGCACCTTCCATCGTTGACTTGTGTTTATAGTGTCAGCTACACTCTCGTAAGCGAAGTCTTGGCGCGCATAAAGCTCAATTCGTAAAACTCTTGCCAAAATTCGAAATTTCACGCCCGTCGAAAACGTATCCCTCTTCTGCATCATCTTGTAAACTTGTCCTGATCCCTCTCACGTCCATCCCAAAGAGCTATCTCTCAGATTTGTGCTCCACGCTTTGCTTCCTCCGTCGGGTATAAATATCGGCGTGGGCGTGTATTTGGTGACCGGCTGAGGCCAGAGAACGTCGAGGAGAGGCGTGGTCATTGAAACGAGGATGTACTATGTCGTACTTGTAGACTGGATGAAGCTTAGTTGAGAATCAGACTCTTTGGGAGTGAAAGATTGACATGGTGGAGTAATTCGAAATTTTGCCTCGTGGGCCAACTTGTTCGGTATTGCGAAGTTTGACTGAACTTGGCTCTGGGAGAATATTTCACTCCCAGGTTCGTAGAGGACACAGCGTACAGGTGTTCAGTCTTGCCCTCCACTCGTTTATGCTGTGGCTTAGCGTCTGTGTCGCTTACACTTGTACTTGGAGCGCACACTTCCCTCTCCTTTAGATTTAATCCGAACATGACACTCCTTTAGTCAACTTCTTCTTTCGTCCCATAAATATTGCGCCCACTTTATTGCGCGATATTTCCAACAGTATGGGACACCATTGACAGGTGCTGAGAATAGCCCCCCTGCACGTGACCTTACATATATACTCCTGGCAAGCTAGCTCACTAGATATTAATTCTACTTGTTCCATACATCACAGGTTATGAGCCCTTATGTTGCTTCCGCTTATGGCTCAACATAATGGCTAAAAACTTATCTTCTATTGTGCGATCGCCTTACTACTAACCTGTCCGCATCATACTGCGGCTTCCGCACAAGTAGAAGATATCTGATTCAAGTATGTCGAAGCCCTCTGAAGAGGCAAATATCAAAACAATTGCTAGTAAATATTCCGATGACGAATTTATTATTCACGGGGATTTCTTTGCGAGCACTGATGATATCAAAGACTCTAACAAAAAGACTGAGATATGGATACTTATAGATCGACCCAAAAGTATTGTCGAAATGTCTCCAATTCCAAAATTGAGGAATTATAAGTGGCTTCACTGGAACGAATCAGTACAGAAGCTAATATTTTTATCACAAACCTTAGCAGCATTCTTAAATAATCCTCCTCACAACAAGGCAACAAAAATGTGGTCAACCTGGTGAGCGACCAAGTTCAGAGAGTCTGCACCACATATACCAACCGCACCACGTGATTCTACACGGAAAATTCTTCATGAATAAGTGCTGTCAACTTAAACCAAGGCTCACAATATTGTTTTCAGCACCACTTCTCGATTCTGGAAATTTATACCCTACCAAATATATCTGCAGGATTATTTCACAGAATACCACAAACGACTTCTAGAACTCAGAGAACATACTTTTATAACCCCAGAAATAGAGATTCGAATGAGAAATCTCCTGCTTTTCTACGTCACTAATATCCAGCTGGATCCAACTAATCGCTGCCGTTGTCTATCATTTGACAACACTTTCTTTGAATGCTTGGCGTGGATTCCTACCTCTAAATCAACCTCTCATGCTAAAAGTAATAACAAATCGAAATGTGCCTATTGTCATAATTCGGGGCATTCAATTGATGAATGCAGAAAAAGGAAAAGGGCGGGAAAAGATAAGCCAATCCATAGTAATAACTATGAGAATCAGCGAAAACCTCCAACTATAAATAAAATTTATTATAACTGTGAGCAGATGCATGTCTTAGCATAGTCAGCTCTAGTTATACAGTCATGTGATACATTAGGATTACGGAGTAAGGGGTTTGGGTCTGGGAGTTATGCAGGTATTGCAGATGATCCGAGCGCGTATATACCTAGGGATGGCACTCTTTCTGTTTGCACTTGAAGTGGAGAACCTTAGTGATCTAGTTACAATACGAGATTGAGCCATTAACGTTTATACGGTAGCATTATTTAGGAGACGATTCATTCACGACACACGTACAATATTTCTGATACGCTTCTCACTCAGCATTACAGCATATTTATCTTACAGGATGACTTCAAAAGATTTACAGTTGGCCTACTACTCATAAGTTGTCTCTCCGATTCTAGTACACTGATGTAACGAGAGTATATATATCAGGATGTCGTCATCAGTATTTGGATTATCAAAGGCTGACTGCGAAGTTATAGCTCAGGCCGGAGGTGCTGAGCAGTCTGGAAACGTTGAAAGTCTATTTGGCTCAACTGTAAAGGGTTTAAGGAATTCAGAAGTACTTGAAGTCGTAAACGCAATGGAAATGAATAATTTTTCCTTGTGTTAACGACTTCAAGTATTTCTGAATACCTTAAACCCTTTATATATAATTTTTCCTTCCCTTTTTTCCCTACCACTTCCACCTGCTCGCCAGAAGTGTATGACCTTCAGAGTTCTAGACGAAGAATCGGAATCATTCACATCTCAATTGTCGTATCACAGTTTCTATCCACAGTCAAACTCATCGACGGAAGCAGTTGTCATGGACCGAGAAGAGCAAGGCGAATCAAGCTTTCGGACTGTGTCACGGACTGACCCTGTAATATTGTGTAGCACCTGGCAAACCGTGTCATGAGTGTACTCAAATCACAGTTAATGCGTTGCGATAGTTACAGTGTTGCGATAGCAACAGCTACCACCCAAGATACCAATTAGTTGCTATGATACAGATGTAGGCTATGGCATCACTGGTTATGGTGTCTACCCTCATGTACTTAAGGGAGCTCTGAGACTGTATTTGTACTGTAGCTTCTTGTCTTGTAATTTACTTACTCTCTTGACCTCATCTTCGACCTCGACCTCGTCTTTGTCTTAGTCCTCGACCTCGACCTCGACCTCGTCTTTGTCCTAGTCCACCGTCCGCGAGCTCTGACATTACAAGAAGCTCTCAAAACATCTTCGACATTCCGCACCACGTCTTCATCGGCCCCAGCTGATGTGAACCTTACTCCAGAGATTTTGAACAAACTGAGCAACATTTCCGACGTCTCCCAATTTGTGTACGGGGTGCAAAATAAACCGGAACTCATGCTTTCTGCGATTCAAGCACTTGTCAAAAGCAAGAATGCCACAACAGTAGAACTAGAGAATGCACAGAAAAGAGCAATTATGCTCGAAAAACAGGCAGCTAAGGGGAAACGCCCATCAGTTGATATGGAGGCCGTCATGAGCCAATTTTCCGATGCCCTGAAAGAATCTAAAAAGCCCAGGTCTGTGATGATCCCTGATCCGCCAATTTATTCAGGTTCGAAAGGGGATTTCAACTTGTGGAGGGGAAACATGTTAATGAAACTCAATGTTAATCAGGACCACTTCTCCAACAACCAAGCCAGAATGGTCTATATTTACTAAAGACTGGATAAACAGTGCCAGGCCCACCTCCATGCTTGGGTTACAAATGGCTTCATCAGATTTCCTTCGGCTGTTGATATGATGGATACCTTGCATGTAATATTCCACGACCCTAATCTGGAACGTGATGCATCCGTCCGATTGCATAACAATCCTCAAAACAACAAACCTTTTTTGTTATGGATTTCTGAGATCCGCCGAGACACAGCCATTGCAAACTACGATCCAAACTTTGTCTACCTTCGTGACTTACTGTTCCATAATTTAAGCTTGGATCTCAAAAAGGCATTGGTGCATGAAAGAGGGTTGAGGAAAATGGATTTTAATGAAGCAGTTGCGACCCTCCAGGACATGGAGAATGATCAGAAATTTTACCTCAACGCCTTGTCGGGTTCTAATCAGCAACAGTTGCCAGCACGCACTCCGCAATATGACCCGCACCTCACACAATTTAGACCAACAGGAGACCTAATGGACCTCTCCGCTGCTGATGTGCAGCCACACAACCCGTTATCATCAGAGAAAAGAACTCGTCGTCGCCAGCTTGGGTTGTGCCTGTACTGTGGAGGTAACGGCCATCTAGTAAGGTCATGTCCAATAAAGCCATCCCGCATCCAATTACATGGGAAATCGACTGAAATACTAGAGCCAGCACCAATTCTTGATTCGGGAAATGCTAGAGCTCTTCAATAAGTCGCCTGAAGAGCTCGTTACCAGCATTAAAACTATCATCCACATCTGTTGTTGGAAAATCATGGAAGGAGTCCCGTCATTTTGTAATTAACTGCTTTACTTACAATTATGAAACAAAATCTATTACTTCTCGTGCTCTAATTGACAGTGGCGCTTCTGCCTGTGGATTTGTTGATGCTCAGTTTGCGCGCAATAATAATCTTAATTTGAAACTTTTAGAACAGCCTCGCTCCCTATGTGTCTTCGACAGAACCGAATCCCCAGCAGGTCAAATCACTCATTTAGCTATGACCTCACTTACTATAAATGGCCATACTGAAAATATTTATCTCTTTATGACTACCCTAGCGCAATTTGATCTCGTTCTTGGACTTCCCTGGTTGCAACTTCACGATCCAAAAATATGTTGGGCAGAGAACACAATTCTCTTTAATAATCCTAGTTGTAAGACACATTCAATTGAGTTTCCAGCTAAAGTGAAAGCTTTAGCCCCAGAAGAAATATCTGCAATAAAGACTGCCAAGTGTGCGACTAAAGTTCCGATCCCTTCCCTACAAATTGAAAGTTGCGACTTGAAATCATTTGAAAAGTCCGCCGCCAGAAAAGATCATGCTATCCTAGCAATAAGCATGGATGATATCAATGAGGCACTGAGTGAGAAACCAAAAGTTGATCCGGCCAAGTTTCTGCCAGTGGTGCATCACAAATACCTCTCTGTATTTTCAAAGGATGAAGCTGATAAGCTACCACCTCACAGGCCAAGTCATCATCATATTATTTTAAAATCAGGCTCTGAAGCACCGTGGGGTCCCTTATATGGATTGTCTCGAGAAGAACTTTTAGTTCTCCAGAAGTATATCAAAGAAAACCTACAGAAAGGGCTCATCAGGGCCAGTTCATCCCCTGCATCATCTCCTGTCTTATTTGTCAAAAAACCTGGAGGTGGCCTCAGATTCTGCGTAGATTATTGCGCTCTGAATAACCTTACAATTAAAAACCAATTCCCCATCCCGCAAATCAATGAGACTCTAACCCTGCTCGGAAAAGCCAAGTATTTCTCCAAACTAGATGTCATCTCAGCATTCAACCAAATGCGTATTGCGAAAGGAGATGAATACTTAACTGCCTTTCGAACACAGTTTGGTCTATATGAATACCTAGTAATGCCGTTTGGGTTAGCGAATGCGCCAAGCTCATTCCAAAATTACATTAATGATACCCTCAGAGAATATCTTGACAAATTTTATACAGCTTATATTGACAACATTCTCATATTCAGCCAGTCTTTAGAAGAGCATATCAGTCATGTGAAGCAAGTTCTCAGTCGCATTGAGCGTGCAGGTTTACAGATTGATATAAAGAAATGCGCATCCCATGTCCAATCAGTCAAATTCCTCGGTCTTATCATCACTACTGATGGTATCAAAATGGACCCAGGAAAGCTAGATGCCATTGAATCTTGGCTGTAACGGCTGGTAAGCCGATTGGTCCCTGTAGCCTATGTTGGTTAACTTAGGCCTGATTCGAATGGCGTTATTAATGGCTACCAATGCGCTAATATGCGACGCCACCCAATACAATACTTTTGCGTCGGCATTTGCATGGTATCCACATGGCATCAGACTCGGCAGTGCGGCACGGCAGTACGGCACTGCATCACATGTTGATAGGCTTACACTGACAGGGAATATACGAGACCGAGTACAATCCTTCCGGACCATAATGCAATAGTGCTGTATTACAGGCATAGTCAGAACACTAGGGGAGTCCCATAGCATAGGAACAGGAGAGGGATTAGCCTTGGTGGCGAGGAGGCTTTCACGTATATAAATGAATAGATATATGTAGTGGAAGTTCTCTCCTTAGAATTATTACTTACTACCATCGACCACATAGTTGCCCCAGCACTTGTCCCTCGAAACCGTGACAAACTGGCTCACAAAATGTAATGTACAAGGGTCGAGTTGAGACCTTTCCTTATGTGGAATAGCGTTTAGATAAAGGCAACAATGTATTAATAGAATTCCTCCTGACAGGGAGAAGAAAATAGGAATGAATTGAGGAACCCTATACAAGCTTGTGAATTGATCTCAAGGCGAGGTTAGGACAGTGTTTCACAGGGTGCGTATGTAGTCTAACGAAGATCTAGGTGGTAGACAAAGGTGATCAGTGGGTCGAAGGGATGACTGGTCTTCTCTAGGAAGAGACAAATAGGTAGATAGTAGCAATAGAGGCTACACGTGGGTCTTGCTGATGAAGATCTGGAAAGAGATAAATGGTCTTCCCGAAGAAGAGATGGGTAAACAAATGTATTGTTAAGGTAATTGAAGAAGACGTTGCGTGAAGAATAATGCTTCTTCACGGGAGTATTTATATACATAAAATTACCAAATAGCACGTAGCACACAGCCCCTATGCCCAACAATCTGCTACACATCACCTAATGAAACCAGCCCATTCTTATCAGTCTTCCTTGCTGGTTTTAGAAGTGCATTGAACTATTATTTGTGTTTTAAGTTAGCCGTCTGCATGGCGTTTCATAATACGCTATGCCACAATGATCCATGAAAATTGACCATTGGTAGTTGTTATGAATCTGAATCACGTGTTCATAGCCTTGGCGTTTGTGTAACGGGTCTGTTTGACAAAAGCATGTACATAACACTTTTTGTTGTAATGGAAGTTGTATAGAGAAGCGTAAGCTGTTAGGCTTGTATTTAATATCACCTAGTGAAGCGAGTTGGGAGATTGAAGAGTCTGAAAACTATAGTGGAGAGTTGTTGGTTAGACCAACTTAGTATCAGAGAGCTATTTAAACTAATTACTACACCTAAGTGAAGGACATGATTCACTTGTTTATGCTAAATAATTGGGAGGCTGGTCAATGTATGAGCCGTCATGAACATCCTAATAATATTCGAACCTTATTACATTACATGTTAATGCGACTCTTTATTGCCAAGTAGCGCCAATTTCAACACTTTTCACTACACATTTTAGTTAGACAGTATCATATATGAGCTACATTATTTATCAACAATAATATCTTCTCTAAATATCTCTGTCACACAGTGTACATTTTCACAACAGGTTAGAGCCTGGTAGTAGCGTACAGCAATCCGTGGATCATCAACATCCATTATCTTCTCAAATCCCAGGATTATCAACATCCCATTCTCTAGTTTCCCTTCTCTCAAAAGAATCAAAAAAAAATTTCCACTATCTAACATTAATCAATTTCATTTAGCATTATCATTTCCTTGCTCACAATGTCCACTTACAAAGATGACAGCAAGCCAATAATTCTGAGGTCCGGCATACCATTTCTAACTTGGTTGTCGGATCTTTGAAGTGCCCTTGCACAAGAAGATCTGGTAGGGTTCGTCTTTCACAATATTGACAGTATTTGTCCTAAAATTGCACCATCTGCACCAGATAGCTCAGAATCTACCAAAGATCCTTCTTGCCTTGAAAAATATTTTGATCAATATGAAGCATGGAAAACGAAGGATCTACATGCATACGGAATTATTTTACGAAGAATTGACCAAAGTATTAGACCAGAGTCAACTGACATACAGACAGCTCTGCAGCTCTATAAAATGATAGCTAATATCAATTAGAATGGTTCCGGAAATTGTAAGAATGACTTATCAAGTATGAGGATAAGTTAGAGTTATGATGAGTTTGTTTAATGTACGATAAAGTCTACTGATGTTTAATGGATAGTTAATTGTAAAGAAATTGCTATAATTCTCTATGTGTGGCGAGAAGTCCCTCTATATACATGGAAGCGGGGTTTTCCGCACACTAGTGTGAACTCCAACATACTTCCTAATCTAACCCAAACAGGAAGGTTGTTGGAGATCCTGAAGCCAATGTATGCTGTCAGGCATCTATTGGCTAATTACTATTCATGCCAGTGAGTGATGATATGGGTTGATCATATCTCATTGCGCCAGTGCATACTATTCTAATATGTACTATTTGTCAACTGCAGTTATGTTGCTGCCTTAATTACAATAATACCCACAAACTATCTTCCGCCATTCCATATCGAACATCCTTCAAGAAACTGATAAATATCAAGCTTACCTCAAGCGCAACGCACTACTGTAACAAGTTTCAACAAAATCTCTCAAGTTTCCGTAATGCTGCTGCAAACCTAGAGACAACTGTGATGAACTCAACAAAATATGGTATTACAGATGGAATGGCGTCAATGATGTTCTTTGAAGGAACATCCCATATCAATTGGCTGGAAACTTGGAGAGCAACGGGAGCCGTAATCAGAGATAATCAGACATATGCATCGCTTGATCAGATGATGGCAACGTAACAATCTGTTTCAGGTGACCGTCATGCCCAATCACAACATGTCAACGTGGCAGCTCTGTCAATTGGTCGTAGAGACGACGACCTGTGCTACATTCATCCAAAGTTAAATCATACCAATAATCAATGCCGAGTTCAACACCCGGAGCTCCGAGGAGTTTTTAAAAATAGGCACAAGGAACAGAGTGGACACTCTTATGCCGTAATTGCTCAAGACTATGAAATTGATGAGAGTTCTCCTTTAGCTATGACAGTATTTCCACCGTCCCTCATACGAGCAGCTAGCGCATCTGGTATATCAATAACGAGAGACTCATTTATATGGGACTCAGGCGCGTCAAATCATTTTATCAACAAACGCTCGGCATTTTCTAGTTTAAATAAACTTGAAACTCCCTTCACCTTTGACCAAGCTATCGATAAAACTTCTCTTAACTATGCGGGTACAGCGCTCATCAAAATTAGAAAATTAAAATTACTTCTTGGTGACGCACTTTATGTCATGGGCTAGAGCCTAAGGCAGCCAAGGCTTGGGCTTGGGTTACTGATCTGAGCTGTTACCAATCAGGTGACTGTTTAGTTGCTCTATTTTGGGTATAGTCTGGTAACAGCACAGACCACCTTTCAATGTATATAAGGAAGACTTTTCCTCTTCCATCTTCTTTCTTTAGTTTAAGATCTTCTATACACAGCACACAGTACAATTCGAATACAATTCTACTTCTAGCCCTTACACTTTATTCTCCAAAATCTTCTATCAATCTGATCTCAGCAGGTCGGGCTTTTCGTCTTGCCAAAATTTCGGAGGATCGCAAAGCTGGCCTTCTCATCCAGAGTGTCAGCGGTCGCCAAACTCCAGTCGCTCGGCTTGCTACTATAAGTGATATCTCAATCATAATCCCACTCTCAGATACCTTGCATCATAGCTCAAACTCAATCAAACTAGCTGCACCTCTGCTTGCGAAGCCAGCAGTTTCCAAGCTAACGAAATGCTCATCTGCTGACAGATTGTATCAACGCCTTGGCCATGTCGGGCCTTTGATAATGTCCAAAACAAAGAACTTCGCTCAAGGACTCGACGCACTAGACACAAGCAATCTCTCACACTGTGAGGCATGTCATCTCAGTAAAGCACAGCGCACCGCAGTCCGAGAACCTCGTCCTATTCCCTTTGAGTCCCTGGATGAAGTCTTTGTTGATATGGTAGGACCCATAGATCCTAATATTTACAATCAAGCTTATGCTGTTATCATTATAGATGCCACTACACGTATGAGATGGTGGTTTGGCGCAGGTAAGAAAGACGAAATACCGGATCAGCTTATTGAATGGGTATTAGCAATAAAAAATCAGTATGGCAAAACCATTTGCATTTGTTTTTCTGATGGAGGAACTGAGATTCAAAAAAACACGCAGTGGAATACCATTGCTCGAGAAAAAGGCATACGTCAAGATATTTCTTCTCCATACACACCAGAGCAAAATGGGGTGGCAGAGGCAGCCAATAAAGTTATCATTACGCGGGCACGCTCTTTATTAATTGATGCTGGTATGCCAGTTTGTTTTTGGTTTTGGGCAATTAATCATGCAATTTATCTGACTAACCACATTTACAATCTCTCCACCAGTGACGTGCCTATCCTACACTTCAATAAAGGCCTCAAGATTGCTCATCATAAATTGCTAGATTTCATCTGTCTCCCACATTTTGGCTGTAAAGCCTACCAAAAGTTGAATAAGCCAGAAAAAGGTGGTAAATTTGACCCAAGAGCACAAATAGGATGGTTTGTTGGTTTCCAAGCCAATACAACTAAGGATGCTATCATTCTCTCCCCGCACAAAACGCCACAACATCAATGGTCTTGGAAAGTCTTCAACACCCCTCATGCCTCTTTCTACGAAAACTGCATGTATGGGCCCACTATGGCAAAGCTCAGTGAATCAACACCTTATGAGTATCATTCAGGGGGTGGTCTTGGATTTTACTACACAGGTACCACAGAGAATGATCTAATACCTCCACCAACGCCTTCATCAAATTTAACACTATCCCTATCAACACTGTTGCCTCCCAGTCCTTTAACTGAGAGCTTTATTAATGAACAACTGCTTGAGGGGGAGCTAGAAATTTATGAATCGTCCAGTCAGGGGGAGCCAGAGAATATAGAAATAAACGAGGACCATGCATCACAGCATGATGACCCTAATGATCATGAGCAGAGCCATAATATTTATGATACCTCAATGACACCTTTCGAGCCCCCAACTTACATAGGCCAGAAAAGAAGACACTCTTCAAGCCCAGAGCCTCTACCTACAAGTAATCTGGTCCCTATAAGCTCCGTAGAAAATGATCATCTGCAACAAGAGGATGAGGTTAACTATGACACTTTAATGACTCCTTTTTTCCCTCCATCTTACTCCGGCTAAAAGCGCATCCATTCACCAAGCCCCCCGTCTTCTCCTCCCAGTTCAACAATAATAACTAGTCGTGGACGTACAGTTCAACGCCACGATTACAAACGGCTTAACTCTGGGAGAGCTGTCAAAATACACTCAGCCTACACTGATCCAAAATCATGGACAGAAGCAATGATGAGATCAGATGCAGACATGTGGAAGGAAGCTGCCGAATCAGAGACGCAATCTCTAATCTCGACCGGCACTGCTATCATCGTAGATCGTAAAGAGGTTCCTAGAGATCGAAGTATGCTTACTGGAAAATGGGTATTCAAACGTAAAACCAATGCAGATGGCTCTTTAGATAAGTACAAAGCATGATGGACTGCACGAGGATTTACACCACTAAAAGGTCTGGAATACTTTGACATATTCGCTCCCACGCCTAGAGCTGAGACAACAAGACTTCTTCTGGCCCTTGGTCATCATCTTGGATGGCATAGAACCCAAGGTGATATCCCAGCAGCTTTTCTCAATCTAAAACTAGACGTTGTACTCTTCACACATATGCCTCAGAGATTCGAGCAAAAAGATAAAGTAATAAGACTTGAGAAAGGGCTCTATGGTCTTAAGCAAGCTGCGGCTTTATGGCATGATAATGCAAAATTGGAGCTACATAACTAGGGACTCGAAGCTACGGAATCTGATGTCTGTCTCTTTTCTAACAAAGAGAAAGATCTATTTGTCATACTTCATGTGGATGATTTTCAAATTCTTGGCCCAGATAAGAAGAAGATTGTCGGCCTTGCAAGAGCTCTAAAGGAAAAGTATGATTTTAAGATTGTCACAAGTGATCAGTTCCTGGGAATATTTGTTAGTCACAAGGGGGAAAATCTAAAGCTTTCTCAAGGTTCATATACGCGTGAGTTACTATTGAGACATGGGCTTGCTGACTGCAAGCCAGCTACTACTCCCATGGAACGATGAATGGAACCATCATCTGAGCCAATTTCGGCTGAGCGCGTAACAATTTTCAATCAGATTGTGATGGGCTGTGCCCGGATTGGGACTGGTCACTAGGACCATCCCAGCTAGATACTTAAGCGTCAACGAAGCAGCGCTTACAGATACGCGAAATTTCGCATAAGGATTAATGCAAGGTTGCGCACAAGAACGAGTTTCACTGTTGCATAAGGATGATTGCAAGGTTGCGCATGATGAAGGACCCAAGGGAGTACGTAATAAGGGGGGGAGGATGTCACAGGAAAGAGGGTAGCCGGGGAGTATGGAGTATTCTCAGGTAGGCTATGAGGGGAGCCTAAACGCGACGCTGAAGAGGACATAAAGAACAGAAGCTGTCGTAGGCGGATTAGCTTCCCAAGGAAAAATTATCAATTCCTATTGAGTTAATGTCTTTCAAGTACTTCTGAATTCTTTAAACCTTTCACTCAGATTGTGGGAGGTCTTCAGTAATTGTCAAATCAAACACGTCCAGTTATATCATTTGCAACAAATCACCTATCCCGATTTCTTACAAATCCATCCGAAGAGCACCTAACCGCTGCGAGACACGCACTAAGATATATCTCCAAAGATCCTGACTCCGGTCTTATCTTCACCAAAGATCAAGGTCCTGTTCTAGAGGTATTCTCGGACTCAGACTTTGCAAGGGATCCCTCCACAGCACGCTCAACAACTGGATCTCTTATAAGAGTCGGAGGTCCAATTTATTGGAAATCTCATCTACAGGGAGATGTCGTATTGTCTCGCACAGAAGCTGAATACCTTGCACTCACTGAGACCACACGACAAGTTACATGGACTCGCAATATTCTCGAAGAAATCAGACTCAGTGAGCAAATAAGAGGATCAAATTGCACTAGTATTTTCGTAGATAATCAGGCTGCCATTTCATTAACAAAGAACCATGACAATCACAAACGCTCACGTCATGTAAACGTTCGGAACCACTATTGCCGACAGCAATATCATTGTGGGCTAATAGATTTACATTATATACCAACAGGTAAACAACAAGCTGACTCTCTTACCAAGCCAGTATCAACAGTTCGAATTGAATGATTGTAGAAATTCTAGTTTTCTATATATTACTTTTAACACTGCACACAGTGAGGGGGAGTGTTATGAATCCAAATCACGTGTTCATAGCCTTGGCGTTGGCGTAATGGGTCTGTTTGACAAAAGCATGCACATAACACTTTTCACTACACATTTTAGTTAGACAGTATCACATATGAGCTACATTATTTATCAACAATAACATCTTCTCTACATATCTCTGTCACACAGTGTATATTTTCACAACAGTAGTGTTCCGACACTGATCAGTAGACGTACAGATCAGATACACCCTTTGAAGAGAGATCCAATTGCATAGTCCCTGACAAAGGCCTCTATTTGATTGTATTTGCTAAGGAGCTTAAATTTATGGTTGACCCCTTTTGAACGGCCCTCAACTTCGAAGATATACTCAAGAAATCGACTGCTGACAAAGGCCCTCAATTTGCGTCCATCACTTATAACAAACCCCTCCAAATCCCGACTACCTTAACCTATCCTATTTCAAAATGTCTGACCCAACAAATGAGTCCGAAACCACAGCAACAAGAACAGCAGCAGCAGCAAAAGCAATGAACGTTTTGATAGAATCTAAGATTAAAGAATACAATAAGTACAAGTTCAAGGACGACAACCTTTGGGAGGCGTTTAAGGATGATTTCTCCAATTGCACAGCTGAGGACTTTATCACGGGTAGGTCTCGTTGGAACGGAGTCAGAAGCAGATCGGAGGTACGAGAGGACGAAATATGGGTAAGAATATATTAATAAGACGTTGCACAATCTATCCTAGAGTGCAACTACTTAGATACTTATTCTTCATTCCTGCGCTAGCATCAATCATACAGATGAGTAAGATAATTGTGCGTCATGTGACTTATAGATCAGGTCATAAGCGAGAACCATAGGTACCATGACAGTAGGTCCCCTTCTATGCCTGTTGTCTCAACAGCATCTGGAAATCATCCTCCGTTTAAGCAATATAAGAGCTTATTTTTGCCTCAGTTTTAGCATCCATTAGTTCCTTCAGAATGGGCTTGAGGCGACGTGGAAATTTCTTGTGATAGTCTGTCAATGACTCTGATAGGTGTCCTGTTACCAAATCTGACAAAGGCTGCCATGAATTTTCAAATTGGCCTGTATACTTAACACAATATTCAAATCCTCGAGATTTTAAACGCCTGGATCCTAGAATTGCGTCAACCTCATATAAATCTTTGCCAAATTCATCGATTTCTATGGGTGGATTTGGTTCATTTGTTTGACCAGGGATTGGGTTATTAGGATCCGGTCGAAGAATGCTTGTGTGAAAGATGGGGTGTATGGATTTAAGATTTTCGGGGAGAAGTAGTTCATAGCTGTGACTACTTATCACTCTAACAATGGTGAATGTTCCCAGATTTTTCCAATCTAATTTCTTACTAGGTCTTTTAGTTTTAATATTCTTTGCGTTGACAAAGACTTTATTGCCAATCTGGAAGGATGGCGGGGGAGAGCGGTGTTTATTTGCATGTTTCTCATAAAAGGCTTGAGATACCTTCATATTCTCACAAAGGAATATATTGAGATTATGCATCTGGTTAATAAAATTATTAGCCCGTTCTTGTTGTATTTGGAGGTACTCGGAAGTTAATGGTTGATTAAGATTTCGAGGAGGGGTTATTGCAGATCTCGGATGTTGTGCTGTATTTGCGAAAAATGGGGTAATCTTTGTGGATTCAGACTCAGAATTGTTAGCATTAAACTCCGCTGAAGGTAGCCATTGAACCCAATCATCTTGCTGAAAATTACAATAGGCTCGGAGATAACACACTAGAATTGCATTAGACCTCTCGGTTTGACCATTTGTTTCAGGGTGCCACGCAGTTAAAAGTAGGATTTTAGTCCCTGTCTGCTCGTAGACAGCGTGCCAGAATTTTGCAATAAATTGAGGCCCCCTATCTGATACTACTGATTCGGGAAACCCATGATGTTTCCAAATATGTTTATAAAACAGTTGTGCAGTTCCTCCGGCGTCTATACTAGACCCACTAGGGATAAAGTGACGAGGTTTGGTAAGCCTACAACAGACAACCATGATGAAATTGTACCCATCCGATTTTGGTAAAGGTCCTATAAAATCTACGGAAATATCTCGCCAGCGACGTTGAGGTACCGGGAGTTGCTTGAGCAATCCCTGATACTTAAGACGGGAAGGAGTGATTCGCTTACAGACATGACAATTATTGGTGTATTGAGAGATAAATTGTAGCATATTTGGCCACCAATAATCTCGAGATATTTCTGCAAAGACCTTGTTTCTTCCATGGTGACCTCCATTGGGATGATCATGGCAGTACTTTAGCAATAAGAGCTTCAGACTCAATTCATCAGGAACATAAATCAAATTATCATAGTAAAGTCTATCATCCTTGAGGCTACAACGGGAAAGATCTAGATGCTTAGAGCGATATGGTCCAGGTCCCTTGAGAATCTTGATATAACTCTGGAGTACAGGATCTTCAAAATATCCTTTGGCGAAAAGGATTTCGATTTGATTGGATAATGTTGAGGGGTCAAGTGTTGCATTAGCGAGATCAAGTTTAGATTTCCTACTCTGAATAATCATAGGGTCGATATTATGAGACTTAAGTACTGTCTGTTGCTATTGACGTAGGCATTCATCTCCCTCTCTGACCGGAATATCCTCAGATCGACTTGTGAGAGCGTCAGGCTTGCCACCAAGTTTCCCGGGACAATAACTAATCACAAAATTAAACCTTGAAAGAAATTCGGACCATCTAGCTTGACGTCTATTTAGATTTTTAGTTGACATGAAGTATTCTAGGTTCTTGTGATCGCTTATGACGGAGATGGGTTCAATTGTACCCTGAAGCTCAGGACGCCAATACTCAAAAGCAGTTACAATAGCCAGCAGTTCCTTATCGTAAATTTCGTAATTTACTTGAAATGGAGATAAACGGCCAGAAAAGTATGCAATAGGATGAAGTACATTCTCATTGTCAAACTGAGATAAAATCCCCCAGTGGGCCCAGTCGCTTGAATCCACTTCTACTATGCAGCAGCGGTCTGGATCGAAGTGGCGAAGAATAGGAGCCATAATAAACGAATTTTTGAGAGAATTGAATGCTGAATTGCACGCTTCGGACCAGTGTCAGGGCACATTCTGTTTTGTTAGTTCTGTGAGTGGCAGTGCTACGAGAGAAAATCCTTTGATAAAACGCCGGTAAAAATTAGCAAACCCAAGAAATGCTTGCACGTCTTTCAAACACTTTGGAGCTTTCCAAGACTTTATGCAATCAATTTTGACTGGGTCCATTTCGATTCCTTTACGAGATATTATTAGTCCTAGGTATTTTACCTCAGTTGCTTCAAATTTGCATTTTTTAATATCGAGTTGGAGGCCTGCTGCTCGAAGCTTATTTAAAACCAAATTTACGTGTTTTCGATGATCTTCGTGCGAGGAGCTATAAACTAAAACATCGTCGAGATAAGCAGTACAGAATATGTCCAAATATTCTTGAAGACTGTTATTTATATAACTCTGGAAGGTGCTCGGGGCATTTGTTAAACCGAAAGGCATGACCAAGGATTCGAAAAGCCCATAACAAGTGCGGAAGGCTGTTTTCCACTCGTCTCCTTTTGCGATTCGGATACGATTAAACGCTGCTATCACGTCAAGTTTAGTAAAATATTTGGCTTTGGAAAGACGATCCAAGGTTTCCGAAATTAGGGGAATGGGGTAGCGATTTTTTACGGTGATGGAATTAAGCGCTCTATAATCCACACAGAGTCGGAGTCCTCCATCAGCCTTTTTAACAAATAATAGTGGCGAAGCGGCGGGAGAGGAGCTTGTGCAGATAAAATTTTTTGATAGGTTGTCCTGAATCCATTCCTTGAGGGTGTTGAGTTCCTCTCTTGACATGCTGTATAATTTTCCAAAGGGAGGATTAGAGTCTTTCTTCAGGATGATCGTATGGTCGATAGGACGGTGCGGAGGTAAGACTCGAGATTCGAGTTTAGAGAAAGCTTCAGCCTGATGGTGAAGCCACTTTGGCAGTATGATCTGGGTCTCTTCGGATTCTTTTTTAACTTAAGCTTGGTCTAGACCATGAATTGAGAGGGAAATAGTTTCGGTGGGCTTTTGCAAGTCCAAAGGATTAAAGGATGCCGGTCTATTGACTGCAATATTAGTGCGAGACAATTTTACGGGCTTTCGGGACTGTGACGTGACGTTGATTGCATTTAAGCTTTCAGTAGTGTTATAATCGCTATGCTTACAAGCTATTGGAATACTTGGAAGACAACAATTTCTTGTACAAAACAGGGAATCAAAGCGGAGTGTACCTGATGACCAGTTGATTGATGGGTTATGACATGCCAGCCATCCATAGCCTAGGATTATTGGGTACTGGTTTAGTTTGGTAACAAAAAGTTCTAAAATTTCCGAATGGTTCTTTATAGTTAGACATAGCTTTACGGAGTGAGTCACCATGCCGGCAGATGAATTTCTTCCATCAACAACGCGAAGGATGCGAGGAGCGTGAAGAGGTGTGAGTTGAAGGGAATTTTGATGCACAAATTCAGCGTCAATAAAACCGAAATCATTTCCTCCAGAGTCAATAAATGCACGAGTTCTAATACTTCTCGATTCAGAAAGAATCTGACATTGTAAAACAGGTGAATTTATTCTAGATTTTGGGTGAAATAGAGTTGATAGTATTAATGGGTTTATTGAGCTACTGGGTGGACCATAATCGTGACGATAATTATGGCCAAATCTTTTAACTCCTCTAATAAGCTATCATCGTTGAAATAATCCTCCCCTAACTCGGCCCGGCTGATTGCCTGTTCTCTAGTCTTATTCTTCCTTTGAAGCACGCAGTTATGTGCTCTGCGTCCGGCTTTTCCACATCGCATGCAGAGTTGCGATCTGAATCTCCGTTCTCTTTCTTCAGGAGTCAACCGACCATCTTTCCCTAGACAGGTTATTTCGGCTCTATCAAGAACCATAGGATCACCTCCTAGTGGACTCATGTTCGGACCGGTAGCCTCTACAACATGGACAGGACGAGGATTTATACTCCGGGGAGTCGAGTAATAGGTATAGGGCACCGGACGCTCTAGATCTAATCGGATCACACAATCTTTGCAAAGGTCTACAAACTCATCGAAAGAATACGTTTTATGGATTTCCTGGTGTTGCCCAATGCATGTTCGCATTTCATTGGAAACTCCTTTTCGCATGCAGGAGATCAGCATTTTATCGTCTGTAATACCGGATAAATTATGGAGCAGTTGAAATTCGGCAAGAAAGATACCAAAAGGTCCAGAACCCTGCCTAAGTTGGTCGAGGGCGTCACGGGCGTCCTCTTCCTCATTAGGATTCCTATAGGAGACATCCAAAACATTCCAAACTTTATCTAAAGATGCGAAATCGAATAGGCCTTCTTTAGTCAAGTACCGGTCCAAAAATGCTTTTGGCCCCGGGCCCAGATTTTGATAAATTAATGCTATCTGTGACTGTAGGGTCACATACCTATCGGAGTTCTGTGCGAGAGCTATTCGGATCTGGCGTTGGAAGGATGGATATAACTTCTTATCCTTACCTGAAAATTTCTCATCGATTTTGAACAATTCTGACCTCACCTGTCCCCCGGCTGAGTGCGCAGGGTCGGTAAGATTGGTAGACTGGACTTTAAGCTTTTCGTTTAGCTTTTCGGCCTCGGACAGGCGGTACTGGTCAATTGCCGAAGACTTCAATAATTTGACATTTTCTTCCTGATTGGAAGAAAGATCACGCCTAAGCTGTTCAATAACTGCTCTACTCTCAATAAGCTCGCGCCGTGAATTAGAAATAGAGAATTGATATTCTTCAACTCGTTTCTCTAAGGTTCGTCCCGTTGTGAAAACGCTGGTGATTAAGACTTCACCTGCATCGTCATCCAACGAGCGAAGGTGTTTCACAAAATCTGAGGCGGTTTCAAATTGGACGACGGAAGCCATTGAAAGACTGTGGGTGATTGTTGGTGCAACGTAATATTACGGGTAGGTCTCGTTGGAACGGAGTCAGAAGCAGATCGGAGGTACGAGAGGACGAAATACGGGTAAGAATATATTAATAAGACGTTGCACAATCTATCCTAGAGTGCAACTACTTAGATACTTATTCTTCATTCCTGCGCTAGCATCAATCTTACAGATAAGTAAGATAATTGTGCGTCATGTGACTTATAGATCAGGTCATAAGCGAGAACCATAGGTACCATGACAGACTTCAAACTTGCTAAACTACCGCTTCAACAGGCGCTCCGTTCCCACCTCAGAACTTTTGGGGTATGGGTGAAATGGTGCAGAAATACCACAATAGCTAAGTCCTTCTACAATGTTGTCATAGAAGAAAACCCAACTGAGTGGACTCTTGAAGAGATATCTTCGTCAAACAAGACCTTCTCTTCAAACAAAATAGCCTTGATTATGAATTCAAAGGTCAAACTTCCACCATTGGAAACAAAATTCGACAAAAACTATGACAACTCATTCACCAAAAGTCCCTCCTATAAATTTATTCCAGAACAAGACCTCAAGCAAGATCTCTATAGTCCAGACAATAAGCCTGAAAAAAATCAAGCCAAGATCAAGGTTATGGCAAAGAACTTGCAAATTTGACCAGAATGTATGACAATGAAATGAAATATTGGGAAGAACAAGATAGCTTCGACTTCAAATTGACAATCTTCCTCGATAACTGTGAAAGAGCGGATATTCCAGATTGCATCCGAGCAAAAGCATACCCAACTATGCTGAGTGGTGCCGGATTGAATCACTATTATGCAAATATAGCATCAAATAAACTAACACATAACTTCGATTTTATATGTCATACTTGTCAAATTGGAGCGTAGGCATTTGACCTGAAGTGGAATAGAAGGACGAGGAGAGGTCGGATGGATCGCGAGGGATGACTAAAGATCTACTGGAGATAATTTGGAGAACTAAAGGTTTAAAAATGGGTAATATAAGTGTCTAAAGAGTCTAAAGATACGAGCAAATACTAGTGGTGTCTAAAGGTGCTAAAGGTAACTAGAGGTGACTATAGGTGACCAGAGGTGATCCGAAGGTGATGGTTATGACAGAAGACTAAGTGTGAAGAACTATAGCTACAGGCCAAGCCATCATACATATACTTGCTTTCCTCCCACTAGCTCATCATAACATAGGCCCTAAACTAGTGCCAATATAATAGCCAGTGCCAAGAACTGTTCTGTTGTCATAGCAACATCAGGAGAAGGGTAAAATTATAAACTAAAGATAGGATGGGAAGGAGAATCCTTACAATACTACACAGAACTGTTGAAATTGGTGCTACTAATTATGGTGAAGACAGGGATGTGTAGAATACACACTATTAATCTCCCATTAATTGTGAGGTTAGTATTAATGCGCTTTGACGTAAATACCAACCACTAGATTTTATTATTACAAAATATGGTTTATATAGCTCTCTGTGTCCTAGTGGGAGTAATTAACAACTCTCCACAACAGATTTACAGACTCCTTTACTTTCCTACTCGCTTCACCAAGTGATATAATCTGTGCCTAACAGCCATAAACTTTTGCAAACCAATCCGCTCAACACCGGTGGCTGGTGCGGGCGGTCCGAGTACGTGTTGCTGCAGTGCCTCAATCACTTACGTGTAATATCCCAGCTGAGAGATCCTGAACCTAGCTGTTCAGGAGCGACAGCAATCCAGTCCATGGTTTGCGCCTGTGGTTTGTATACACACCACAGCGTCGCTCCAATCGTTCCCATACATTGTCCCAGTTCCGCAGTCCTTAGTCCATTACTCAGGAGCGGAAGCAGTTGTATGGTTCCGGTAGTGTGCAAGGTCTGCATACACCTCTGGGCCCTATCCCGTAATTGTCCGGCAATATCTAACCGCTTATGGCCAGCGCACATGGTCAGTAGACTCATCACGTCGCTACCCCAATTGTTGCCCTGCAATGACTCAACCCGGTGCTCCCAAGTCCGAGACTCAGGAGCAGCAGCAGTTGTATCCATGGTCAGCGCACGACGTGCATATGCACCTGTCGGTGCAGAGCCGGTCATTAACGAGCAATATCACAACAACAACACCAAAGATATTTGCTCCACCATCAATATATGCACTTGTTTTGATATAATTTACATTTCTAGCTAGTTCTATATTAACTAGAAACTGGCGTCCTCCAAATAGGGAACAATAATCAAATTCCAAGTCTTTCTACAAATCATGGCCTTTGTCACAGTTTCAGTACAAAATGCTTGGGCGATCTTGTAAGTACAGTATATTAATTATAATTCTCTCTCTAGAGAATTCCTATAGTTAGAATACAAATATATATACACTCTGAGATACCCCTCTTCTGTAAGGTTCTCCCTATATCTGGAATAACATGGAATCCTCGACAATACCCTAGAAGATTCTTGATACACCTGTTGTCCTCATGAACCTTCAGTATGCTTCCAGAAAGTTCATTGAGAATCTTCTAAGCTCCTTGTATTCCGAGATCCTTCCCGAAGATTCCCTTGCATTCATTGCCTGCGCTAGCCAGCGTAGGCTACAGGAATCCCTAGGCTTATCAGCCGTTACAGCCTTTACTGTAGTGGTAGTCTTTACCACAGCTTAACAGTTTTTTATAAAAGCTTATGAGGTTGCAGTGATGAAAGGATTGCATTCAATTATAGAATTTATGGATGAGGACCAATATGATGATCAATAGATAGAAAAATGGATACAAAAAAACATATATGTGACTACAAACAACCACGCAGGCAGGCCTCTATACTATAATAATACTTGGTTGCCCTGTAACAGTCAGACCTATGATAAACAGGCAATAGAATGGTAAACAACAATATAACCATGGTTACACAGGCGTTGAGTATCTCACGTAACTATATTGACATCACGCCATGTCCATAACATTTTTTGAAAGGTCTTCTGATCTTTCGTCCTCGTCCAACTGTAGGGCTGCGATCCTCTTTCCCATCTGTCGATGCCTCAGAATATCCGGACAGTCTCGCATCCAGTGCCCGGACTTGTGACAAAGTCGGCAATCACCAGCTGGGGTCTAGAGAGCAGGGCTCACAACTGCGGAAACGAGCGGAGACTAACATTGGAAAGGCCAGTGCCAGAAGTCGAGGGACCGACAAGTGAGCTCGGTCGCCAATTGTCCTTCTTGATAATGCCGGCGTAACAGCTACGTCCTCGATCTTCGGCAGGAATAACTATCGCCTTGCGGGCCAGCTGGCTCTCCTCGAAAGCGATGCTGCGAGATTCGCAATCAGCAATGGCTAAGAATTCGTCCAAGATTGCGTAGTTATTGTTGAAAGTCATGCAATAAATCTGTAATTGTATCACGTGCCTCGCTTAGTATTCCACACTTTCCGTAATTGTGAAGTGTGTAGATAATAGTAAGAACAAGAAAAACAAGCACAAATAGTTGTAGTTATCATACACACGATAAATCATATATATATTTATATCTAAGGAATCTTATCGAGAGCTAGTATCCACACGTAGCTGAATATATAGCTGGTATGCAGTATACTCATAACTCCACTGTCGCATAAATTACAACAGTTACCATTCATCTTGTACTTCTCGATCCTGACATCTCGCTTCAAGGCCGGGGAGATTTTCTCCAAGTTATCCTCAAACCAACGGGATTGCGCAATCTTATGTTTTTTTTTTGCATCTGATTTTAATTGCGTATGCAGCTATCTAGAAATGACACGATATCAAAGAAAAGTACAGAATAGATGATTCATCGTAAAGAAAGAGCACTCATGCCTCGGATTTCATTTGCAAGTACCACTGCAAAGTTATGGTGGCTTTTTCTTCACCCCAAGTCAACCCTCATCCGTGAATACCCACCCAGGGGAACGTCTCAAAAACCCTGAGTTATCCAGACATGCCTCCGTCATCCATCAACTTTTCTCCGCGCGAAATATGGTCTAAGGCGTCTCCTTCCCAAGTGGAGTGGGTGCCCAGGCTACTCGAACCATACCAGAGAACACCACCAGGAGGCGGATCACGACACCTTCCATCGTTGACTTATTTTTATAGTATCAGCTGCACTCTCGCAAGCAAAGTCTTGGCGCGCACAAAGCTCAATTCGTAAAACTCTTGCCAAAATTCGAAATTTCACGCCTGTCGAAAACGTATCCCTCTTCAGCATCATTTTGTAAACTTGTCCTGATCCCTCTCACGTCCGTCCCAAAGAGCTATCTCCCAGATTTGTGCACCACGCTTTTCTTCCTCCGTCGGGTATAAATATCGGCGTGGGCGTGTATTTGGTGGTCAACTGAGGCCAGAGAAGGTTGAAGAGAGGCGTGGTCATTGAAATGAGGATGTACTCGGTCGTACTTGTAGACTTGATGAGACTTAGGTGGGAGTCGAACTCGTTGGGACCGAAAAAACGACGTGGAGGAGTAATTTGGATTTTTGCCTCGTGAGCCAACTTCTTTGATACTGCGAAATTTGACTGAACTTGGCTCTGGGAGAGTATTTCACTCACAGGTTCGTAGAGGACACTGCGTACAGGTGTTCAGTCTTGCCCTCCTGCAAAGAGTTTGACGAATGAAGTTTTGTGCTCGCCAAGACTTCACTTACGACAGTGTAATTTGAATTTGATTTCATTTAGCCCGATTTGGCACCTCAAGGCCCATGCAGTTGTCTAAGAACTCTATTATTTATATAAGAGGAAACCTTTATGGTAAAAACCCCCTCAATTTTTTAATTTTTGTACACTTTCTTGTTGCATTCCCTTCAAGAAGTGCACTAACACAGTTATGTCCAGTGCGTATACCGTCAATTTCTCTGTTAATACCAGGAGATCATCTTTCCCCTGCTCTCTCTCTCCCTCTCATCGTGGCTTCGACTTCAAGCGTCAGTCGAAACTGCTCTAGCCTTCCTTCCTTTTGTATCCACTTTGTAATTCTTGCAACATCTTTCGGGTTATTCATCATCGCTTCGAATGACCGAGACTCAGCCCTTCTCAGTGTCTCCCCTCTCCCTTTGGCCCAGTTTGAGCAAGCCAAGATTACATGCTTGACGTTCTGGGACGGATATCCATATTGGCACCGTGGGCTGTCTACTCCGGGAACATGTTTTCTGTGCAGCTAAGAATTGAAACCAATGTGCTCACTTCTTAACTGCATGGCTATACTGCTTTGGGCCCTGTTAAGGTTTTTATGGATACTAGAAGGTGTTCCTCTTTGGCTCATTCCTGTCTTTCCCGTCTTTTCATCTGTATAAAGATTTACTGCGTTCCAGGTAGCGAGAGTGTAGCTAACACTATAAGCATAAGTCAACGATGGAAGGTGCCGTTGTCAGCCTCCTTATGGTCTTCTCTGCTTTAGTTCGAGTAGTCTGGGCACCTACTACACTTAGGAAGGAGAGAGCTTAGACCAAATTTAGCGCGGAGACAACTAAATTGATGATGGAGGCATATCTGGATAACTCAGGGTCATTGAGATGCATCCTCCGTGGGAATCCACGGATGAGGGTTGACTTAAGGTGATAAAATTTCATCATAACTTCATAGTAGTGCTTGCAAATGAAATCCGAAGCGTGAGTGCGCTATTTTTGAATCGACTCATGTATTATGCACTTCTACTCTGATATTTTGTCATTGCTCTATAGCTGTATACGAAATTAATATCTGGTGCAAAAAAAAGATATGAGTGTTTATGTGTTTATTGTCCTATGAAGTCTATGATTATGTAAAGACATGTAGGTCCTTTCTGCCTACGGGCCGGGAGTATCTATGCCTCGGATAGTGTACTCCCTCCTATGCCTCCTTTACGACTTCTTTCCTGCAGTAATACCCCTATAGGTCTTCATTCGAGTACACACTAAGAAAAGCCGTTATCCCATCATTATCTCCCCTCTCTAGTCAACGAGACGATGGCCATTTGCGGGTGTGTTGCTGCAGGGAAAAGTCTCAAAAACCACTGGATGCGGAGTTCTCCTATGACGAAGAGGCCGGCCAGCCGGGCGCAGCAGACCTGTGTATACCTAAGAGTGTCTCTCAACCCTCCTAGCCTCCTCCTTACTCCTCCCCTGATTCACGCCGCAGGACAAATCGAAGGTCGTGAAAATATGACAAAAAATTCTTGGTCGAGAATGACTGCCGTGAAAGAGCCTAGCATCCAAGAGTCGTTACGGACGTCGGGTCTTCGGGTAACTCGTGTATTTCAGATACCCTCCTGGCTATTATATTCGGAATTAAAGGTCAGAAGGGACGATATTTTTGATGAGTCGAAATCTGCTTTTCTTGAGGGCGGAAGGATCTTTTACATAGCTTTCTTGGGCTTTTTGATCGCCCGCCGGTGGGTAGCATATGTTGTGATATAACGAGGGGTTCTTTGACTACCGTTGTAGCGTGTGGTACCGCATTATATTTCCTCATTCCTAGCATTATTATCATCGTCTTGGTCGTCTTATGAGTTATCGGAGGCGTATCTTTGTCGGAAGGGGAGATTATTGTTGGAAATTCTGACTCTCGAATTTAGGACTCAATCATTACCTGTTTCGTCTCAGGTTCCCGACAAGATCGACTCTCTCTACAAATGTCCTGAGTACGCTAATCGCGCCTACTGTCGCCTATACGTTTGGATATTTACGTACTACAGTGTACCTTGGCTCATCATGGTAGATGAGAGGTGGCTAGTCATCACTAGGTTTGACAGGCACACGAGGCTAGCGGGAATTTCTCCCTTAGATGTATATATAAGTCCAATGTTCCCATAGTTGTAAAATATCAAGTCTTCTTTACTTCATGATATTTATCCATATAATATCGTACAGAGCATATTTTCCAACAATAATTCAGCTAAAACTTGAAATAGTGTTACTCAATCTCGGCTCTGCAGACTGTACAGTGAGAGCTGGAGGTTGGTAGGGGTGTAAAGGGGTTTATTTATTTATTCATAGTGTATTCAACTATTTAGCTATGACATATTATTTACATAATTTTAGTCCCCAAAACTCCTTTCTGAAATACAATCTTCATGATAAATTTTTTTTATTCCAATTTAGCTATCCTAGTTCAACTCCCTTTATGTGCCACCATACACTTGGATGTGTCCAAATATTTAAGAAGTGCTTCTTTTCCTTTTCTTTTTCGGAATAATATAGGTAGGGTTCTCAGCTCTATGCCCTTAAAACATCTGTTTCTTTGGAATTTAAATTTCGGACAATGTAACAACAAATGTTGCACAGTCTGCCTTTGTTTTGAACAAAAATTGCATATATCATCTTCAAATTTTCCTATTTTGTGCAGATATTCTCGGGTATTTCCGACCCCAAGCCTAGCCTGGAAAAATCCTGACTCTATCTCCCTGCTGTGATCTTGAAATTTTAATAGCTTGAATGAAAGGCTGGGTTAGTTAGTCTGTGCCTGGATCCTGTAGTACTTGCCCAGTCTTTTTGCTTTCCGGCCCTCTTCCTCGTGCCAGAGCTCGAGGTTCCAGCCTTTCTTTAATATTTCAAGTACTAATTCTTTTGCTTTTTGTTTCATAAATGAATGAGTTGTAAACTTGTCCCTTCTCATTGCTTGTTTTTTACTTCCATTTCTGGCCAGATTGCCTGCTAATTTATTGCCTTTTATACCGGCATGGTTGTAAAGGTTTAACGAATTCATATGTACTTGGAAGACAATAACTCGTCAGGAATTAATAACTTTTTCCTTGGAAGACAATCTACCATGCAGTCACCTATCCATTATACTCTCTGCGTAGACTAGTCTAAACTCCCCAACTTGGCCACTTGAGAATCATCCTTTCTCCCTGGCTCACCTCTATTCCTGTACCGTACTCCCCATCTGGTAAGTAGACCCCGTGATACCTTCTTATACGCACCATTCGCATTTCTACGAGCGATGTTCTTTCACAGCTTAACCCCGAAGATAGAGTGATCCTAGTGACCAGTCCCAATCAGGGCAAAGTCCATTACAAGGGGACACCGCTGACAGGCGTTGAGAAATTTCCCCCTTTTATTCAAAGTGTTTTCAGCTATCTAGGTATGACACCTTATTTAAATAAATTTTATCCCCAGAACTCCTTACTAAAGTCTAATCTTCGAAATTCCTTGTTAATTTCCTATTGAAGTATTCTATTCTAACTCCTTTGTGTGCTACCATACACTTGGATATGTCCAATTATTTTATTAGAGCTTCCTTTCCTCTCTTTGTTTGAAATAATGAAGGAAGTTTCCTTGGCTCTTTGCCCTGGAAAAGTCTGTTTCTTTGATCTTTGAATTTTGGACAGTGTAACAACAGGTGTTGCACATTCTCCCCCTCTCTCCCATCTTAATGAGCTATGGGTATTTCATGACAGACATTCGCACTTTTGGCTGCTTTAGGACGGCTGGTTATTTATCAACGCTAGCAGGACGTGGTATCCGATGCCATCCTTTACCACAAATTAGTTTCGATTTATTCGTCAAAGTAACAAGGGCCAAACGTCCCTGACGTATGACACTGAATTAACGTTCCAAAGCCACATGGTCAGACGATTGAACCTTTTATCGATAACTAGATACGTGGAGGCAATTGACGCTAGCATGAAGGCGATCTTAAGCGGCAATATCAGCCATCTATAAGGAAATCTACTGAGACGTTATAAAAGTACATACTGTGCATGGCTCAAGCTAGTTCCTTTCAACCGAGTTCGAGAGCAAAGGAGTTATTATAGAGCTTCATGAACCACTAAATAATTGAAGTGAGACCTTAATGAATCTGTGAATGCCAACAATTTAGAAAGAGAAAAACTATCCAACCCTTGAGCGCTGGAACATCTCAATATAAATGAGGTCAAAAAATGATGATACGATGTCGAAAGAAGACGTAGTCCAACATAGCGTTAGAGATTACATCCATTACTTAGTTTTGCACTTGAATCTCCAAAGGGTTCTAGTGAGCAAGGAAATCAGCACGGTTATTGAAGCCTGTCTAAGGCGAAATATCAAGTTGCGCCATCCCCCGTATAATACTCGACTTTGCACCCAGTTCCCGAGCTGTAATGGTGATTTTTAAGTCATCACTGATGCTCAATGTAATTTCAATCTTGCCAGCTTTCTGCACGCCTCGGATAGCTGCGTGTCCAATTATCTTACTAGCCTTCCATATCTTTTCCCGTAACTCTTCATCTTCGTCTTCATCTTCTTCATCCTCTTCACTTTCATCATCACCATCTGTCGATCCTCCATTAGTTTTTGCCTTTGCCTCAGGCTTAGTCACTTTGATGGAAGAGTCGCCCTCTGCTATCGCAATCAAAACATCGCCACCAGCGCTAGGAGCGGCAATCTGAATCGTCCGGCGCACTGGTACTCCAGTTTCGGGTAGAATTATGGGAATAAAAGTTCCCTTCTCCACATCGTTGCTGATGGATAGTACTCCAATAGCCTTGCTGAGATGTGCCCTCGCAAGGACACTCTCGTGCATCATTGAGTCAACCTCCTGTTCTGTGTAATCTTTTAATAGGCTAGCTTGTAACGCAGCTCCTCTCGCGTGTAGTTCTGAAGGATTGATGGCCGTGGGAGTTATTGATGGCGCGAGAATGACGGTTTTTGGACATGTAAAGACATTACGCATATTGGAAGCAATTTTGGGGGTATGAGAGGTTCCTCCAGAGAGTATAACCTCATCTACATCCAGGACATCAAGACCGGCCTTTTCAACGGCTTCTAACAATAGTTTGTTGAACTGTTCTAGCACGGATCGTGCAATTGTCTCATAACGAAGCCGATTGATGGTTGAGGAAAAGTCAACTCCAATGTTTAGACTCTCCACGCTAAAGCTCGCATTGGTCCCGATACTTAGGGCTTTCTTGGTCGCTTCCGCCTCTAGTTTCAACTTGGATAAACTTCGGGCGTTATTGCGTGGATCAGCGTCCTGCCCATTCCATTTGATGAATTCTTTTGCAAAATGGTCCTGCAAGACCTTATCTAGATCTTCACCTCCGACATGTTTGTGGGCCGTTGCTAAGATAGTGTACATGCCAGCTCTTGATGAAATGACAGCTACATCTGATCGCGTACCACCGAGGTCAGCGACGATCACATTTTTATCGGAAAGCTCAGTTCCGGGGCGAGCATCATACGCTGAAAGGGCAGCAAGGGGCTCGTGAATAAATTGTAGAACTTGGATTCCTGCATTGTTGGCCGCACGAATCATGGCTGCCTTTTGCCCTTCATTGAAATTTGTGGGAATGGTAATCACAGCCGCATCGATTTGTTTACCGGTATAATCAGATGCAGATTGGACAAGCCGTCGGATTTGTCGCGTCACAATCTCATGGATACTTAACAAAGATTCCTCATCGCCTACCTTATCTTTGATTTTAAACGCAATAGTATCCTCATGTTTGAGGGGTTGGGCCGAGGCACGACCATTCGACAGATCTATACTTTCGAAACTAGGTTTGAGGCCAATTAGCAGAGATTGAGTCACCAAAGAAACCTATTCTCACTCCTGACCCAGAAAATCTCGAAAATATGCAACGGTATTGCTGCCGTTTCGGATTAGCTGCTGTTTAGCCTGCTGTCCGCTGTACTCTTCGCCTTCAACATAGGATAGAATAGCAGGAATCTGTCGATCTAGGAGTAAAGTTAGAGAATTGAAGGAATGAATATTGTGTCAAATCTGACCTCCGTCTTCATTTGCAATGACCACAGCCTTGCCCTCTGAATTTATGCAGGCAATTGAGCCGTAACAGTTTCCAAGAGCGATACCAATGACATTTCGTTCCCCCGAAACTGCGGACGTGACATCTTCTTGAGCCATTTTAAAGCTTGCTCAGAATATTTTAGAAAATTATCTTTCACTTATCCACAAATTTCTGTGAGTGACAAATACTTGTTTACATAAGGCAAGGCAGGAATTGTCTGATTTAATTTTTCGCAAGGCTGAAGACTTAAAATAGGTCCATTCACATCAACAACACTTCAACATCTACTTAGCACCTCTCTCGAACATGGCTACCCAACTGTTCGTCCTGCCCGGGGACACTATCGACCCCAAAATTCTCCCTGCACACCCAAATCTCCCACTGAAGATTGGCCCTGGCTTGCGACACACGCCCCCAAACACAATTAGCCCTACGGTGGCTGGAAAATTATGTACAGACCAGCGTAAAAATGCCGTGTGGGTGGAATATAGTGGTCGTCGCGTAAATTTACTCGAAAAACTCAGAAGACCAACTCTAATGTTTATGTAGTATATCCCAACGACGGGTGACCTTGTGATTGCTACTATTCAAAAGTCTGCTGCCGATGTCTTCTATGCCTCGCTCAGCGACTACACAGCTAATGCTTCTTTGCCACAACTCTCCTTCGAGGGCGCCTCACGGAAGACACGCCCGCAGCTGGTGCCTGGCGCGCTCGTCTACGCACGGGTCAGTCTTGCTAATAAACATATGGACCCGGAACTGGAATGTGTCTCCTCATCGACCGGAAAATCTGAAGGCCTCGGCCCATTGGTCGGAGGCATGCTGTTTTCTATATCTCAAGTGATGGCGCGACGACTGATGCTCCCGAATCCAGCGGAAAAGGGTAAAGTTGTTATCCTGGATGAGCTGGGCGCGGCAAGTATAGCTTTCGAGATTGCCGTGGGACGCAATGGGAAACTCTGGGTTGATAGCAAATCGGTGCAGACTACTTTGGGAATCGGGAAGGCGATACAAGAGATCGATGCCAAGTATCTAAGTGTAGAACAACAAAAAAAACTGGCTCGAAAAATTATCAAAGAAATTTCCTAGATTGGGACAGACCAGGAATATCTCTCAGTGCTGTCGCACCCAACACATCGTGTATCTTGTCGTGAAAATTGTCAAGATGCACTTATTTAAAGGCTTACGACGAGCTTAGAGTTTTCGACACTAATATACGTGCAAAGATTGTAGAGGCCCGTGAGCCATACAAGCTCTGTGCGTCAATCTCAAATGACAACAAAAAATATGGAAAATAAGAATGCGTGTGAAACTTACCTTGAGGACAGCCACAAGCTATTTAATCGCCGAGCCTACTATGAACGACTTAAATTCTCGATAAGGTGAGGTTGAAGTCTTGAGACCTATAATATGAATAGTGTTGGAGAAGATCCAGGTCACGTGAAAGTGGTCTTCGGATATTAAACAAGAGGCAGGAAGGCAGATCACTCGCACCATTTATGACACGAGTAAAGGACATAAGTGTTGGCTCTACAGGGCTGGATCACTCGTGGACTATGAACTATATATACAAGATAGGAAATTTGTATTGTAATTTTATTAAGTCTTTATTAATAAAACAATTTATATTTCATTCCAACACGAAGCAACTACGAACAAAGGCACGCTGCTACAAACTAAACTATCAAAATATTTGAGAAAACAAGGCGCCACAATCCAGAAAAAATACTATCATTACGCCAGTACGAACTAAAGACTCTATAAATGCTCATTGAAGTAGCTTGGTCGGGAAAGATGATATAGATATTGGGGCATGCAGATTTTGTATGATGCGAAAAGGCAGTGGAGCAGGCTGGAAGACAGTTTTAATCGGTGATAACAGCCATGACTGCAAAAGATCAAATAAACCTTGTATAAAGGACACTTAAAGCTTAGAAGCCAGCGTGTCAAACTATTGCAGACAGCTATAACTCGGGTCAGCCAAAATGATAAGTATCCCTTATCATCTGGATGTGGGCAAAACCCCATCATAACTGTCACAGGACTAAGAGCTAACGTCATAGACTAGAACATATGTATAGATATCTCTTTTAGTTAGACTTCTCTTCTATTACTATCGCACAACACAGTTATTGTTGGAAATACAGTTTCCTGCTTTTCTTTCCATCAACCAATGTGGTTGCATGCATCTTGACTGAACTATATTTCTGAGATCAGGCAGGAGCCCATACTTTTGATCCAATCGGACTCAGCATTAGAGTCTGCTTGAATCCCATTCTTCCCGAACAAATCCAATCATTGGTTTGTTTGTATTTTCTATTGCATGACCCAGTTTTCTGAGTCAGTGGATAATTCTTTTCTGGTCTGGGGTCCCACTTATTTCTGCAGTCGAGTCGGTTCCGGATAACCTCTTTCTTGTAATTCCACTGTATATATTATAATACCTGTAGTCTATTAGTCAATCAAGCAAACTGAACTTCTTCTCTGTTCTCAGGCAATTTTTATTCCGAAGTCCTCTCTATACTCTAACAGTTATATTCTCTTCCATTTAGTGCGTGACCTGCGAGCCACCGTGACAATAACACATGATATCTGAGTGTGTATAAGATCAGCATGTTTACAGATGAGTATAGGCAAGATTGAAAGGCAAGAGATTAGGCTACAAGTTGTTATACCGATTTATGTATGAGATCAATTGTTGGAAAATATACTCTGTACGATATAATATGGATAAATATGAAGAAGTAAAGAAGACGTAACCTTTTACAACTATGAGAACATTGGACTTATATGTACATCTAAGGGATAAATCCCTACTTCTCTCTTTTTTTTTTGCATCAGATTGTAATTGCGTATGCAGCTATCTAGCAATGACACGATATCAAAGAAAAGTACAGAATAGATGATTCATCGTAAAGAAAGAGCACTCATGCCTCGGATTTCATTTGCAAGTACCACTGCAAAGTTATGGTGGCTTTTTCTTCACCCCAAGTCAACCCTCATCCGTGAATACCCACCCAGGGGAACGTCTCAAAAACCCTGAGTTATCCAGACATGCCTCCGTCATCCATCAACTTTTCTCCGCGCGAAATGTAATCTTAGATGTCTCCTTCCCAAGTGGAGTAGGTGCCCAAGCTACTCGAACCATACCAGAGAACACCACCAGGAGGCGGACCACAACACCTTCCATCGTTTGCTTGTTTTTGTAGTGTCAGCTACACTCTCGTAAGCGAAGTCTTGGCGCGCATAAAGCTCAATTCGTAAAACTCTTGCCAAAATTCAAAATTCCACGCCCGTCGAAAACGTATACCTCTTCTGCATCATCTTGTAAACTTGTCCTGATCCCTCTCACGTCCGTCCCAAAGAGCTATCTCCCAAAATTGTGCTCCACGCTTTGCTTCCTCCGTCGGGTATAGATATCGGCGTGGGCGTGTATTTGGTGACCGGCTGAGGCCAGAGAACGTCGAGGAGAGGCGTGGTCATTGAAACGAGGATGTACTATGTCGTACTTGTAGACTGGATGAAGCTTAGTTGAGAATCGGACTCTTTGGGAGTGAAAGATTGACATGGTGGAGTAATTTGAATCATTGCCTCGTGGGCCAACTTCTTTGATACTGCGAAATTTGACTGAACTTGGCTCTGGGAGAGTATTTCACTCCCAGGTTCGTAGAGAACACCACGTACAGGTGTTCAGTCTTGCACTCCGACTAGTGGGAATATTTCCCTTAGTTGTTTATATAAGTCCACTGTTCTCATAGTTGTAAAATATGAAGTCTTCTTTACTTCATCACGCATGTCCATATAATATCTTACAGAGTATATTTTTCAACAGTTCTCAAGATGATGCAAAGGGTTGATATTATCTCGACGGGCGTGAAATTTTGAATAATTTGCAAAGAGTTTGACGAATGGAGTTTTGTGCGCGCCAAGACTTCACTTGCGACAGTGTAATTTGAATTTGATTTCATTTAGCCCGATTTGGCACCTTAAGGCCCATGCAGCTGTCTAAGAACTGTTGGGAAATATACTCTGTACGATATTATATGGATAAATATCATGAAGTAAAGAAGACTTGATACTTTACAACTATGGGAACATTGGAGTTATATATACATATTAGAGTAGAAATTCCCACTAGTCTCATGTGCCTGTCAAACCTAGTGATGACCAGCTGTCACGGATTCTAGGATAGGTGCTGGAGCAACTATGTGGTTGATGGTAGTAGATAAGAATTCTAAGGAGAGAACTACTACAGGATCTATCTACACATGTATATATATAAAAGAGCCTCATGTTCTACGACGTCATTGCACTATCAATTGAGGAGGTTGTGTCCGATCTCGTATATTCCCAGCCGATAGCTTCTCACCGACAAGTGGTGCCATGTTGAGCTGCACTGTTGAATCAGATGCTATGCAGATTCCGATGCTCCGATATTAGATCGATCAATCGTGCGCACCCTAAATCGGACCAAGCCTATGTTAGCCAACATAGGCTACAGGAACCAGCCGGCTTACCAGCCATCACACCAGCCACCTCTCATCTACCATGATGAGTCAAGGTACACTGTTGTACGTAAATATTCAAACGTATATGCAACAGTAGGCGCGATTAGCGTACTCGGGACATGTTTAGAGAGAGTCGATCTTGTTGGGAACCTGAGACAAAACATGTAATGGTTGAGTCCTAATTTGAGAGTCAGAATTTCCAACATCAATGTATTGTCATTCTGGAAAATTGCTAGATCAGGATAACAGAAAGCCATGATCTAGTTATCAGTCTTACATAGATGATACAGAAGGCAAACCTGATTGTCAGTGGAACGAGGCGTCATGAAATCTCTGCATACCCTTGATGCTTCTGATCATATATCTGCTCAACAACACTGCAAACGCGTGTAACAACTGTAAGTCTAAGGATTCCTGTTGCTTACACTGGCTAGCGCAGTCAAAGTCACAAAAAGAGCCTTCTAGTGTCAGGTATCTGAGTGTCTGACCTGCGGCAGGTGTCACAATCTAAGCATAGGCACTTTGGTAAACTTATGGTCAGAGGTATTTTATTTTCAAACTATGGTGAACTAAAGATTGAAGAGGATAATAACAGATATTTTATGGATGATTATTATCCCAGCCAATGACACAGCTTCCTATATGTATATCTGTATACCTGTATACCCGTATATCCATACATCCATAAATTTGTTCTCGTATCTCACCCTTGAGTCTTGTCAAACCTTTTGAGCTGGTTCGGAAGCTGTAATGATTGAGACTAGAGGTATCTGGAAGAATAGCTCGCACAGGAGCTTTTAATTGAAGTGAAATAAAAAGATGTAATTGTCTGTCTGTCTTCCTCTTTCTCTCAGCTTATATATCTACACATATCTACTACCTGACATATGATGATTATATCTAGAAATAGCTTCCTTATATCACAGGATACAATCCAAACATGTTGTAGCCAAGATGTAATCCTAAACCAACTCAATACCAGTCCACAACGTCTATTACACGGACGCCAAGTATTTTCTAGCTGAAAATTACCCAAAACGCCAAGTTTTCCTGAGGCAATCACAAATTATGTCAGGTACCAGCTTGGCATATTGTTCTGACAATAATGTTACAATCATGTTAGAAGAATGGAATTTACATGAATCACGAAACATTAATTCAGGAATACAAATTCCACCGGGTTCTGATACTGGTCTGACAAGTCTCATTCTCCGAAGTTTCACAATAATGATATATGTTAAAATTTAGAATAATTGGGGCTATCAAGTAGGCCATGTTGTTGGTACACACGTGACTACAAATTCTGTACTTAGTTTTACTTTGGTAGTTACTTGGATCAATGCACTCTACAACCTCAATGACTGAGGGGTCATTATTTCCATAATAATGTTGCCACTTATAAGCCCCTGCTTCCTAAAATAGGCCCCACATTGTTTGACGCTAAGCCCGCGTTAGACAGCGTAGGCTGTCGTAATTCTAGCAGTCCTGCATCTATTACACTAGTCATGTACTATCTGTTGAAATATGATATATCTTGGAATGCCAAGAATAACTTATTAGTAAGTCCGGCTAATTTGACTATCAAATTCCCCATTCTATATCACTGTTATCAATACATCATTCACCGAAAGTTTAATGCGCATTAGCGTTTATTTCACACTAGCATTCCAGCGGATGACTATGTCTCAAATGCAGGTTATAGTTTTCTCGTATCTATTACAGACACACATGTATTTAGCTTTATATTACTGACCCATATATGTGTATGTACATAGATCTACATCTACATGGATCATAACTTACAATCCATGGAGATTGATAAATACTGGTCAAAAACCACAGCTGATAAGATATGCAAACACGCAACTTCACTCTTATCATCTCGGTTTTACTCTGAACCATACATCTAAATACAATTGTTTCCACTCGGATCTTCCTCTCACAACCTCATACGAGACTTACTGCATCGGTCTTACTGCCAACACTGATTCCGCTACAACCTCCATCTTCGCTCAAGCTCATAACTTTAACACTATCTTGTTTTCGTTTTCGTTATTTATATCATTTAATACTGCGCAACTGTCAATTGGCCTTATTTTACGTATACATAAGGTTAGTTCATGTGACAGCTAGTGAGACAATAAGATCCCTGTAGTCTGTGCTATTCAGCACAGACATATTCATAGTGTCAGCGCTAAGTTGCGCTTGTATTGAAAGTCGGGAACTGCCTGTGTTTGAGACGCTGTTGGAAACTACCGCACACCTTAAGTGTGGGGGCACGACTGGAGGGTAGCTACTAGTGTTTGGAATATTGGAATCATGTATATATAGGGCGTTAGATGTAGCATTACTCTTGTTCTTCAGTTAAATAAACTTACCTTTCGACATACAAACGCCTAAGCTTTGTATACCGGAACTGTTACAGTTCAATGCAAAACAAAAGGTGCGAAAGTGAGGTATGGATTCTTGTTGTTCTTTATTGTTGTTGTTATTTATCTATGAACACTGCAAACGTCCAGTTGGCGGTGTTGGCTGAGCCATCAAGACAATGACTCAGCCAACAGAGAGATGCACTGCACTAAACGCCGAGTAAAAGACATATATTCCAACAGAAACATCTATTTTCTGCAATATTAATTAGTCTTGGCACCTAACACAAGATATGTTGGAAATCATGGTATATGCATGATTTTGTCTCACACTCAGCTAGCTTGGGGGTCTACTGGTGGTCAAGACATACCTTCACCATGATAACGCCGCCATACTTGGACATGGGCGCATATCCTGGCTTATTTCTAAATTTGTCTCAGTAGGACTATTTCCTGTTTATATATGTAGTGTTCTTCTCCTTCAGAAATCCTCAGTTCATTACATTTACTGAATATCTCTGAAGGTCTATTCATACCCTCTTCGTGTCACCCTACCAAGCTTTACTCTTAAGTTCTATTCAACTGCTTCGTTGTTCGGCATATATCCTTCACCTCCCTATACCATTCCAGCATTCCTCTACGATCCATAACCTCACAGCACAGGCTACAGGTCATTTCTGGCATATCAGCTGTCACAGCAGGCAAAGTGTATTTGAGATTGAAGAAAAATATAACTCCATAAATAGAACTTACATCTATTTTTCCGGAACTTCAGGTCTTTGTATAAAAATGACTATGAACCTAAGGAAAATAAAAGACTTGACCATCCAACTAATTTTTGGTCATTCTCATTTAATGATGAGTTAAAAATGTGATTTGCCCAAAATAGTTCTGCAAGATTTCGAGGCTGCGTATACCTAAACTTAGCCCTTACTTGCAACAATGTCGTTATAATTAGTCAATTTACTGTTCTGGATACTCAGGTAATTAATAGAGTTCGGAGTACCGGCGCACCTGCCTTTGTAAGCAGCATGGATTTGATTACTAAGACTCAAATATGTATTACTAGCTTTTGTTGGATAGAATAGAGAATCAAGTTATTTTATATATATATTTTACCATCACCTAAGTGAAGTCACAAACAATACATATAAGTAAGCTTTTATGTGCTACTCATCAATCAGCCTATATTAAGTGATCTTGGCTGTTACCTATCTCCCAATCTATTCTAATATTTATGCGCATATGTTGGAATTACTACAGGGTGATTTCACAATTGATTGTAATGATTCAGTAAAGAGTTGTACAATTGTGTTTTTTTTTTTATATTAAAGTCCTAAGCTAAAGCTCTAGGTCCACTATCGGTACAAGACTGGTGGAGCCGGCGGGGATCACTGCTTATAGGCCCAACTCATTCCAACCGCGAGACCCGCTACAGAAAAAGTAGAAGGTAAATTATAACTCAGAAGACACCACCTACTCTGACTCCGAAATCGAGACTCCATCCTTCGACCCTAAATTCAAGTACATAAAAAAATTTCTCAGAGAAACAACACTTCTTGCATCAATCCCTTTTGTGTCATGCGTTATGGCAATGACAAGGTTGTCTGATCCCCGCTGAGAATAGAGGATGAGTGGGCAGGTTGGCAATCAAAACAGCCGGTTTCCTCCGTAAATATTTTGAAGCTATTGTGGCACTTGGGCCCGAGAAGCTTTTTGATAAAGTCAGCGTGGGACATTGACTTTCTGAGCCTACGCGTTTGTTGTGCGTGACGGCTACAGTGGATGAAGTGGGTTGGAGTAGTTTCCTTCCCGCAAGAGCACTCCATAGGAGCGTGTGAATTATTAAAACAGCAATGGTATGCCGCAAAATTGCCGTGACCCGTTCGTGCTGCAATTAGTGCCCGGAGGAGGTGCCTAGAGAGAGACAGTTCAGGTGGTTTGCGTCTCTGCACCTGTAGGTTGAGTTTGCGGTATTTAGGCAGACAGGCCTCTTCCCACCATGTTGTGATATACAATATGGATGGGCGTGTGTAAGCAATGAGACATTACGTGAACAGAACCAAGTGTGGCTAGCAAGGCACGGTGAGGGATTAGCCGAGGCTCGTGCGTAGGGTATTAGGAACTGTTGTGCCTAGACCCACATAGCTACAGTGCACAGCTCCAGTTATGATGGTCACGCAACTGCATGCATTTGCTCTGTTTGCTCCTGCTTTGTTGAGTAAGTATAATTAGTAAGCAATAGTCTAGGGACAATAAGTAGAGAGCTTTCCTCCACAGTAGATAGAGCAAGCAATTCAGTCTTTCCTCATTCTACAGAGATCATTCTCCACTCCTCTTCTTGACCTATCTGGCCCAGCAGCACATCTGTGATCACTAGCAGCGAACTCCCACAAATTGTATGTACACCCGAATCATAGACCTATCATAACAGGAACACTTCTTTTGTAGAGATAGATAGGGCCGCTTCATCCCTTTTATATACACATATATGTACATATAGATTCTAATTAATTTAATCTACACACCTTGCTCTACCCTCAGCTCCGCAGACTATCAAGCTCCAGACTCCAAGACGTCGCACATAACCTCATAACCATAACACACCAACTGTCCAGCAATCTCTGCCGTCTGCAATTCATGAGGCCTCGAAGATGTGCCAGAGTACTGGATCCTGGTTGCGTATCCGGGCTAGGCAATTCTCGAAGTGCTGCACGGGCCATGGCATCTGCCTCTTAATTTTCTTGGATTCCTGCATGCCCTGGAATCCACTTCACTGATATTTCAGCCTTATTAGATAACGCACGGAATTTGCGTACATCTTCTAGGCTAGTTGAGGACGAGCCTGTCGTTAATGCGTTTACAGCCTGCTGGCTGTCTAGAAACACGTGTATCTGCCACATACCTCCACCTTTCCTGAACTGCTCGTCCTCCGTGAATTCCAGTGCGGCCTCCAGAGCCTTCCTTGCACCAATTATCTCTGCATCCAGCACCTCTCCCCCGTGCTTGATGCCACTTCCTTTGCCAATAAGTTTCCCATCCTTTTTCAGAACGAAACCCCATGCGGAGCGTCCGTGTCCTTCCAATGACCCATCCGAGTATGCGCAAATATCTGTTTCTGGCACGTCGCTAATCCTTCTAACGCAACCTTCGCGTTCCATCAACTTTGAGCCTGATTTTCTAAAGTAAACCACCGGCGTCAGACTTTCAGGGGCTTCTGCTTCCGGAAGCTCTCGGTAGGCACGCTGTAATTGTGACATCTGAATTTCAGGTCTGCCTGAGGACTTGGCAGACTTTTTTTTTTTCGGGTGCCAACATTCGGGCACACGGAAGCGCGGATCCTCAAAGGGTGTCGATCGTCAAGGGTCTTAAGCCTTGCCGAAAGCCGGAGACGGTTTCCCTCAAGTATGACCTTTGCCTGCGGGATTCCCCCTTCTCTGTGAAGGACTATGTTTGGTTTTGTCCTCATTACTGGAAGTGCAGCCCGCAATCCCATCAGTTTCGCTTTATCAATCATGCCGCAGAGGTTGGAGGTTGAGGACAAGACTATTCCTCGTACGGTCGGGCGTTTGGACCCTGGCCATCAGACATCAGATCCAAAAGTTGCGAGCGAAACAACGCACATGTCTACTGCCCTAGCCAGTGGCCCAGGAGCTACTCCCCGAAAGGCAGAGTTGAAACAGCGCATGTGCTGGGCAACTTATAACGCTTTACCGCACCACGTAGTTACATGATGTTTAAAGTTGAGTCGTGGATCCAAATTCACACCTAACCAGCGAATATTTTCCGCAGGCTCGACAAGGGTTCTGTTAACATGAACACCAACTGCTTCCTCTCGGCGTCGTCCCGAAAATTGAATTACTTCCGATTTTTCCGTGTCAAAGTCGACAGCATTATTCCGCGCCCATTCGAGAAGATGATCTGTCTCACCTTGTACGGCAGCGGCAGATTCAGCAATTGTGCATCCAAATCCTAGAATTCCAATGTCTTCTGCATAGCTAAACCTCAATCCCGGGGTACCACTTTTCATTGGCTCCGCCATATACAGAAGAAATAGTAATGGCGAAATAGGTGATCCCTGGGGGACTTCACAGACCAGCTCTCTCTGAGTGGTGACTCCGCCGGAGAAACGCACTTATACCTTCCAATGTGTGAGGAATGAAGTCGTCCATCGGAGGATTGAGTCTGGTCATCCCTGAGCTTGCATGCGCCTAACCAAGAGATTGTGGAGCACTGCATCGAACGCTCTTTGGACGTCTAAAGTTACAAATGTTGGGGCCCATCCCTAGGAGCGAGCTTCTTCGACATCGTGGACTACGCAGGAAACCAGGTCCGTTGCAGATCTCTTTGGGAGCGCACCAAATTGTTGATGTCCAACCACATCATGAGTGATTGCGAGGTGCGCCATTCGCTTGGCAAGAAGTCTTTCTAACCCTTTGCCTATGTATGATAGGAGGGCTATAGGTCTCCAGCCTTTAATCGTAGTTGGATCCCTATTTGGATTTTCCAGTAGTACCACTTCTGCCAGCTTGAAGCAAGAAGGATGAGTGCCCAGCCGTAAACAGGCTCTAAAGAGCTGCGTAACACACGGTCCGATCGTCTTCCAGCAAGCCTCTAGGAGCTCAACCGTAACTCCGTCTGCCCCTGGTGCTGTCTTTCCACAGCCGATGGTACATGCTCGCACTTCCTCATCTGAGATTTCACCTTCCCAAGGTATTTGATTATTGCTTGGAGTGTTGCATGGCGGAAGGTCGTCCGATTGTTGGTGGCGTGCAAGAAGAGCGTCTCGGAGAATGGTCGCTGGTCATACACTCCTCTCTATAGACCCAAGCACGGGCTCCAGATATGTTAGTCCAAGCGAGATCAAGAGTATTGCCAGCTTTAAGAGTCGGCTCTCCAATTTTAAGACAAGAGAGGTTGTGGTCTTCCACCCACCTCTCTATCTCATCACCCTGTCCATAAAGCCGAGTTACTCCTGGTTGCCAGGCAGAATGCACTGACTTGAAGTCTCCGGCTGCAATGGACCTCGCAGACGGTTTCCAGTCGACAAGCTTGCGGACTGCAGTCGGGTTGTTAGGGGCCTTATGGACGTTGAGAAATGTGATTCCATTGACCAGTACCCAGCAGTAGTCCCCAGTCAGCCTATTACAAGGGAAGATCTGCTCTACCAATATCACATTTTCGTTTTTCCGAGTGTAAGTCACCGCCCTCGGTCTGACATCCACACCTCCGTACGGTGTATGACAAAGGTAACCTAGGTGTGACTTGGTTTCGTTCGTTTGTTTGATCCAACAAGGTTCTTGAATCAACACAACATCCACGCCTAGTTTGTAAGCCTAGAGAGCGCATTGTTGTGAGTTGGGCCGCCCCTGCATACGTATATTGATAAAAAACTTAATGTAGTAGGGGGGCGAGAAGGGGCCTGTAGGGCGCCCTTCACAAAGCTTCTTCAGGGTTCAAGGCCCCAGAGCCCGAACCCTCAGTCATTGCTGTATCTATTGACAATATGTCCTTAACAGCACCTGGAGAAGTCGGTCGTGTCAATCTAGCGGCAGCTGTATCAGCCTTGGCTCGAGCGACAGCCTGGTACTCGCGTTGGCCAGCTTGTCTAATTGTCACAAGTTGCTCCCTGGTAGCTGGGCCAGACCTGTTGGGACGAGCTAGACAGTCTCGAGTGCCAGATTGATGGGGGCCTCTGCAGTTTCGAAATTTAGAGGTGTTGGAAAACCAGTATGGGTTTGATGAGTAAGGCAGCTCAAAGAATATGGGCGCGATTTTATGAATAGAATAATAATGATATGAATCGGGAGAATATGTGATAAGCTGTGGAGAAATAAAAGATGGTTTGAATAAATTGAATTGATTAGATTATCTGTCTTAATGATTCTTAGACAGCTTATATAAATTTAATCTTGATAGACCAAATCCAGACTTGATACCATCCATCACTCGTTCCATACTCTAACAATGACAATGAAACGCACGGCAGTATACAATATGAGTATGGGTTCAGGGTTGGTGGATGAAAGCCTACACGTGTATCAGACCATACCATGCAATAGTCGAGTCTGAAGCATCAAACATGCTCAGTAAGGGAGATATCAATCATCTAGGTCGTGAGTCATGTGTGAGAATCTTAGTTGTTCCAATCATGGGAAACTTCAGACACATAGAGTCTGAATTTCCAACAAGAGGCCGCTTTACACTCGAATGCTGAGTGCATGGTGGATCCGCAGTTCCAGCAGGCTGGCGCGCGAGAACACCCACGGGTGGCGTGGAAACCGAGACATCGCCTACATTGCTGTACGGCAGGGCGGTTTTGTTGGATTGTCGCTATTCCTGAGTCGTCAAATAGTCGGAGTCCAGGCTTTAGGCTAGCATTCCTTGGGAATAAGGCCGCCCAGGATCTGTAGGGAGCGCCGAGCTTAGTATCTCCGTGTATCCTCACTCGGTCTAGAGTGCAGTTTGTTACTCTGAGGATTTCGGCGGCCACCATTTTGGCAGTGACTTCGATTCGTCCTTCTAAGCCGAAAACAGCGACTGGAACTGTCGCAATCCGGATGGAAACTAGATGACTTGGTGGTTCTAATTTTGCCTTCACTTGTGTGAAGGTGCTGGAGGCCTCAAGCAGTCGGGATTTTGCATCCGGATTTTTGGCACGGATGGCAAAGCCAGTGGGAACGCGTTGCACCTGGTTGACATGGGAAGGGGTGCATTGCGTTTGTTTAGCCACGGCTTCGCGAACGCCAGCCGGAGAGAGCTGTCTCCACTCGTGGTTTGCATCTAGACGCAGGAAGATTCGGTCATCTTTCGATGCTGTTGTTGCTGCTGCTGGCTTCTTCTCCGGTTTCCTGGCAGATGGGACAGCCGAAACCGAGGTGATGTTTGCAGGAGCCTGTGCTCCTGACTTTTGGTGTCCTGCTCTGGTGACAGTGGCCCAGGTGCTTCTGAGCGGGAGAGCTGCAGTAGCCTTTGTAATATTCCGAGGAATGGCTTCTGGGATGACGGTTGCAGGGGGGTCGCGAAATTTGGTCTTTGGGGTAGTACTGGCGGAGCAGTGCTTGACCTGGATGTCACAAATTGTGCGATTGCTGCTCGCAAGTAGACTTTGATGGAATCTACAAAATCTTTATCTTCACTGGTGGAGAGCGGTAGAAGAGCTGCCTTGACACTGCTAATAGCCGTCGAGCAGATGTTAAATTGCGCGGCTTTTTGTCTTGCCCTGCGCTCCTCCGCTTCCATCGCTGCAAGCAATTCTGGAGGGTATGTTTTTTCTTTGTCTGTTGCTTCTGTTGCTGTAGGCGGTGGGGCCAGCGAAGAGTTTTCGGCTCCTGCTGCCTTGGTTGAGGATATATCGGCCCTTTTTGCGGGCCTCACTTCTACGGGTCGCGGTAGTGCTGGAACTGTAGCGCGCTTTTCGGGTGCGATGACGGTTATTATGGGTGGGTCGGTGGGATTCAAGACTTGTTCCAGGTCTTCTGGGCTGGAGGATGCCCACATTGAATCGGCGAGGATTTTTAGCTTCTCGACTTCTGCGTCCACCATGTCTACTTCGGGGACATCTTTCTCCTTAGCTAGGAGAGCAGCCACGATGGTGTTCATATTCTGAATGTTGGACTCGAGTTCTCGTTTTGTCAGCATATTTCTTGCGTGGTTTTGAATGGCGGGAGTCCATTTGTACGGTTTGTTGACACGATCTTTGGCTGTGCCACTGATCGCGTTTTTGTGCGATTTACGCGTCGGAGGCGTTTTAAAATGCTGCCAATGGCAAACAATTACGATTCGATTCTATTAATAATGGGTGAGATGGATAATAGGGAGGGAGTGGGCAACTTGGGATTCTCGAATTGAACAATTCTGTGTCGGTCTACACTTTACAGGATTCACAGCTATACTGTGGATCCTAGCTAGCGCATCCATTCTGAGGTCATCATGTGATCCCCACATGATGACACATCTACTTTTACGTCTTAGATAAAGCAACAGCATAACAAATAACTAATTTGACATCTGGGAAGGTCTCTGATGGCAGAGAACTTTGAAGATTCTTTGTGAACCTTCTAGAAATACACTGAAGGTTCATGAAGGTGACAGTTATATCCAGGATCTTCTTAGTAGTTGTCAAAGAGTCTTAGTTTATCCAATCACAGAGAGGAACTCCTCGAAGAAAAATTGCTTTAGATTGTACAAGTAGACAGTATTTAGTTGTGGGAATTTTTACAGGCTCATCCCTGGTTATCATCAGACTGCTGCCTAATAAATAAGGCTTGAACTCTTCTACATTTCTTAAACACCACATATGTCATGAGCCCTTCCTGGCAGGATCTCTTGGGACTTAGTTACTCAACTTGAACTGGAGGCGCTAAATCTTGGGCTCTTGATGGTAAAGAAAATTTAACAACAATAAAGACTTGGTTCTTGATTCTTGATTCTTGGGTATCTAGAGAATAGTACAAGACTGAAAGCTGAAGAGCTTTCGACATGGATATACCTCAGCTACTTATTGTCACGGCACGGCATTCTGCTCCGCCATGATATACAATTACGTGGAGGGAGGATGTGAGACTGATGGCTGATGCAGGAAGGAGCACGGACGCGGCGATTTAGTGGAAACCCGCCCGAATAGGAATAGCCTCAGGGCTTTTTGTAATGAGATCCTGTTCTTTTCTATTCTTCTCCAGCTTAGTATTTGCTTCACAGATTGAATTATCGCCATACAAGCTGTACTTTCACTTGTGCCTATTCTACGCCGTGACACTTATGCTACAACACTATCTGCTACAGACTACAGTAATCTAGTTCCAGCCTGATTCCTGTCAAACTCCTGAGAGTAACCTAGAATCTGATCGAAGCCCATTGAACTGGTAAGAGTACAAAATACCATCCCGAAACATCTAGAAACTAATTGCCAGACTAGCTTAGAATTCCATCGAAGTAACTAGAACTTTTCTAGAGGGATACCAGCCGAAGCTAGGATCAGACTCTACCTCAATACCATGAATCTATCCATGACATAGCAGTAGCCATATAGTCTTAGAGCCAGAGGTTGGCAGGATAATATCTCCACCTCAGTCAGTCTGTGACATTCCCGCACCATTCTTGCACGTGCTGCTTAAATTTAAGCTGGGAGTCAAGCCATACTCCAAGCCATCTCACGTATGGGGATGGGGAGAAATTGAGACCTTTCACCTGGATTGCAAGGCCTGACATATACAACTTTTTTCTTGGCCTGCCACCTATTATTAAAAGCTCAGACTTGACCAAATCAAAGTTGATCTTGTGCTCATCTGCCAGCTGAACGAGTTTATCTACTTCTATCTGAGCCGATGAGACAGCTTCAGCGGCAGTGCGTCCTATTCCGAGGGATGCAATATTGTCGGCATATCCGAATCTTTTTCCTTTCCCATCTTGAACTAAAATGGCAGTGTATAGGAGGAAAAGAAGTGGCAATAGAGGTGAGCCCTGAGGTACTCTGCACTCCACTACTTTTTCGCATGTTATTCCCTCCCAGTGACCAACACAAATACTTCGCCGGGTCAAAAAAGACTCAACAAATTGGCACAGTCTCCTCGACCACCCCTGGTCACGCATTCTACACAGTAAGAATTTATGAATTACAGCATCAAAAGCTCCTTGCACATCCTTTGTTATCATAGCCGTAACTTGGTTACTCCTAATTGTTGCCTCGGCGTCATGAATAACACAGGAGACAAGATCAACTGCTGAACGTCCTTGCAGGGCCCCAAAAAGTTGTCGAGGGACTACTTGGTGCTCAATGACTGACCAAGCCATTCTTTTGGCTATGATACGTTCCAATCCTTTACCTAGGCAAGTGTCATGGATCATTGTGGCATAGCGTATTATGAAACGCCATGCAGACGGCTAACTTAAAACACAAATAATAGTTAAATGCACTTCTAAAACCAGCGAGGAAGACTGATAAGAATGGGCTAGTTTCATTAGGTGATGCGTAGCAGATTGTTGGGCATAGGGGCTGTGTACTACGTGCTATTTGATAATTTTATGTATATAAATACTCGGCATGAAGAAGAATTATTCTTCACGCAACGTCTTCTTCAATTACCTTAACAATACATTTGTTTACCCATCTCTTCTTCGGGAAGACCATTTATCTCTTTCCAGCTCTTCATCAGCAAGACCCACCTGTAGCCTCTATCGCTACTATCTACCTATTTGTCTCTTCCTAGAGAAGACCAGTCATCCCTTCGACCCACTCATCACCTTCATCTACCACCTAGATCTTCGTTAGACCACATACGCACCCTGTGGAACACTGTCCTCACCTCGCCTTGAGAGCAAGAGAGCAGAGAGATAGGCCACCATCCCTTAGGGGTGGATAGATCTCGTCCAGACTTTGGATGCAAGACTACTTCTGTGACTCGAAACGCTGTTGGGAAGTGTTCATGCTCCAGACAGGCTTGGAAAATGTTTCTTACATGCGTCCCAATTACTGTCCAGCACGACTTGAGCAACCTCACGGTTAACTTGTCGTTTCCAGGGGCCGTGTTGTTGCCGTCAATGGTGCATTCTGTAATGTCTGATAATGAAATTTTGTTATTCCAAGGGATTCGCTCTGGTTGGTTCAGCTCCCATGTGGATAGGTCTTTGTCTGCATTAAAACAAGCCATCAAAGTGTCCCTCAAGCTCTCTACTCTCTCGAGTGGGTCTGAAAGCCATTTGTCCTCTGCAACCTTTAGTAGAGATGGCTCTCGACATGACTTAGGCTTAGCCCATTGCATCAGCTTAAATACTTGGGAGTCTGTAGTCGTATTTTCAAATTTTCTCCTCCAGTATTATCTCTTGTCTGCTTTGACAGTAGCTCTGAACCTTTTTCAGGCGTGGACTGCCAGAGCCGGATATACTCTACAGTGTTTGTACTCGCGCTGCATAGACTTGCATTCCTTGTTTCACCAAGGTGCCACTGTTCTGGTGACTTTTGGTGCTGTACGTCCTACTGCATTGCGAGCATCATCAAGTGCCTCTAGGAGCGCAGAAATTTGGAGCTCTATATCTCGAACATTTTCCAACAGCCCTAGCTTCATCCAGGCTTTGACATACTGGGAGAATTTTCCAAGGCTCTGGTTGCTCACGTACAGTCCTTGCAAAATACTTGAAGGATTTGTCATTTTGGTTATCTGAGTGGATCCTACAATGGTCATATGATCTGAAGTATAGTTTATCTCCATTGACACTGACGCTATTGCTGGGATATTGCTCCACACTAGATCTAGTACGTTTCCGTTCCGATGTGTTGGAACCCCGGCTCTGGTTGCTAGATGCATGTTGTGAAAATTTGCCCATTCCATTATCTGGTCACCATTGCCATACTGACGTGAGGTTTGCGGTTGCCAGTGCCTTGATACTGAGTTGAAATCTCCTCCAACCACTGTAGGTCCTGAAGGTTTCTAGAGTAGTAGTGGATCTAGAGTGCCACTTGGGCCAGGCGTGCGGTAAACATTTACAGATGTAACCCCGCAAACCTGTACAAAACTGTAGTCAGCTGTTTGGCCTGAGGATGGGGTTATCTGTAGGTTTTGCAGGCCTTTGCGGGTGAAAGTTATTGCCCGAGACCGAGCTCCTCTCTTGCCAATTGGGCTGTGGCTATCAAAGCCATTGTAACTTTTACTGATAAAGTATCCATCTTTTTGCATTGACCATGGCTCTTGTACCATTACAACGTGCGCTCCTATTTCCCATGCTTGTTGCAAGGCTATGTCCATATTTTCTCCACCCTTTCCCACGTTCACTTGGTGAAATAGAAGAGTGCTTTTGATTTCTGTGGGTGTGTTCGAGATTCGGTTCTCTAACATTAACCTTGCATAGATACTTCTGGGGCAGAGATGACTTCTACAGCCTTGCCCTTCCTCTCTGAATATGCTCGAGCGGCATTAATGTCACCATGTCCACGCTTGCGGATCATGTGCAACTCTGATGGTGTGCGGGGTACAATAGTTCCTTGTTGGCGCCTGGGCATAGCCATACATTTAAGCTCATAGGAGTCATGAGGACCCGCGCAGTTAGAGCATTTAGGAATTTTGACCTAACACTCTGTGACGGCTGTCAAGCCTAAGGGTTCCTGTAGCCTACGCTGTCTAGCGCAGGCAATTATACGAAGGGAGGTTCCTGGGAAGATCTTGGATGACAGGGAACCTAGATGATTCACATTGAGCCTTATTGAAACCTACTGAGAGTTCATGAGGGTTACAGAAGTATCAAGGATCTACAGGCAATTGTCGGAGAGTCTGAGTTGACAGGTCATAGAGAGAACCTTATCGAGGAGGGGTATTTCAGTTTGTATATATAGGTAGTCATTAAGTACAGAAATTCTCTCTTCAGAGAACTATAATTAAAATATTTTACCTACAACATTGCTCATGCATTTTGTAATGAAGCCGTGACACACTCTGAAGTCTTGTGTACACCCGAACAGCATCTACAGCGTTGGCTTTTAGTGCAAATTCGCGTGGGGTGGAATCCCCAGCAGCGCTGGCATTGCTCAATGGAGCGCTATTGCGTGTAAGGCATTTACAGCCCACTTTCCTCGAACAGTCTAAACTTGAGGTTCGATGGTTTTTGGCGGAAATTTACAAGCCAACTGGTAGAATGTTGTCCCAGCTTTGTTGGTGATTGGCTTACTAGAATTGGAACCGCGCCACAGACTGATTGGCACTCACTTATCACCATTTCATTGGTGACTGTTATGCTCCCTTCCAGTGTCCGAATGAAAAGGGGCACGTGTGGTACCAACACTGATATCCATTCTGATGCTGCCTCAATGACAACGTTATCCTGTTGGAAAGATGATCCTGTACTGAGGATAGTTTCCCTAAGTGCATCAGATGCGCACTCAAATGAGATACCCAAACAAATTGGGTGCAATGTTATGATAGCTTATGGTGCAACTCCTGCACGCTCAGTGATCATCTTCTTAATGGTGATTGGTGAGAGCCGACGCCATTCATGGTCTCTATCTAACCGTACGAAAAGGCATTTGTCGACCTTGGGATTCGATTTTGTTGATTGGTTTGTCTGTGAGACAGGTCTTCTTGGTAATGGGATAGCAGGTGGTTCAGGTAGCCTGGCTGCTTTTCGGGCCACTGTAACCCATGGAGAGGTGTTCTCTGAAAGTCTACCAGGTAGAGCACTACAGTGAGCGACAGGAGTACTTTTTGCCTTGTGTGTCGCTGGTTTTGAAGAGATTGATAGGGGGTTCGGGAAGTTACTAGAGGTCTCATAATTTTCTATTGAGCCAGTTGCAAGATGGGTCACAATGGGTGAGATATTTGCAATTAAAGACGCCAGAATTGTTGACACATTTGTGTCCTCCTTGGTTTTAGCCCAGGTGTCAATAAGTTCTAGGAAATCTTGTGCAAGCCCAAGTCTTTCCTTTCTTTCGTGTTCTGCCTTCTGCTTTGCATTTGCAATGCCCTCCGGGATTGGAAGGCGTTTTTTTTTTTATAATTATTTAACGTCGTGCTAGCTCACAACACAACCTTAAGGTCTCGTGTTGGCCAGCTCAGTCTATATAAACTACCCGACGTGCCAATACCTTTCAATTAGCCCGACATGTTATAAATGGGCCAAGGCCTGCCTGCCATGCACCCCGAACTATCGAAAGAAGCCAAAAGTACTCTCTGTTGGAAATGGAGACACGGAGTGTTGTGGACGTATGGGCCCTCCGTTTCGTCTAGGTTCCCGACACGATCTCGTGTGTATTAAAGAGGTTGGAACAGGTAATGTGGTAGCGCTTCAGGCTACCTATTGGACATATGAGCCGCTGTATGGCGTGGGCGCAAGGAGGTTATTGGGGGTTTTCTATGCCTAGATGGCGCCACACTCGTTTATGCTGTGGCTTAGGCTCTGTGTCGCTTACACTTGTACTTGTAGCGCACACTTCCCACACTTTTAGCTGTAATCCGAACATGACACTCTTTTAGTCAACTTCTACTTTCGTTCCATGAATATTGCGCCCATTACATTGTGCAATATTTCCAACACTCTCGAGCTGAGACTTTTGTATTCTAATACAATAGAGAAGATGGTTATATATATGAAAAGGAAAGTTATCCATCACCTAGACCAGAAGTCTTCTAAATTTAGCTCTAGCAAATACAGGCCAAGTGCGTATAATTTGGGGTACTAGTTAGTCTTGTTGTTGCATGCTTCAAAAAAGCTCGTTTCATGAAGCCATTTACTAAAAGCTATAGCTCCTTCAGGTGAGCCTAGGATCCAGCGAATTCCCGTTGTTGGGTGTTTATTTCCGCTGCAAAGGCGGGAACGACTCCGATTGAGTTTACAAAAGAAGAAGTGCTCGGGCGACTTTTCTAGCCCGCAAGCGCAGATTAGAAGAGCGTCCGAGTGCTGAAAGCGGCAGCGGTAGGCAGCAAAGTCTCCATGACCTGAGCGAGCTGCAAGAAGGCGACCAAGAGCGTAGCGGTTAAGGCTCTTGAGTTCGGGGGAGCTCCCAATATTGGCGTTAATTCCCAGTTTTTGGTATTGTTCAGGAGCGTTTTTAGACCAGTACAGGGATACAGAGGCTTTGTATCGAGAGATTATGTCTCTCTTTGCTCGTGAGATTGTTGGAGATAGGGGGAGTGAAGGGTTTGCGTATGCTTGTTTAGCAAGTGCGTCAGCAGCTTCATTGCCCGGTGTGCCGACATGTCCTGGACACCATCGCACCCTGACTACACCCGGTTCAGGAAAGTGGCTACGATCTCTCTCTATCCATTTAGTAGCAAGGTATCGAAAGTAAGCGATACGAGAGGAGCTGCTAGGGGAAGGAGTATCTGCAAGGAGACGAAGGGCGGCTTCCTGATTATCTAGGTAAACCGTAATATTTGTGGTGTATCGAGCCATCGGATTATGGAGGGCGGCACTTAGGCCTTGAGTAGCCCCGGCTATTTCTGCATCGTACACTTCGGCAGATTCTCCGAGAGGAAGGGTCCCCTGCCCAACTATCTGTGTGAGCCCCCGATAGATAATGTATCCGGACCCGGCTTTACCCTCTGAAAGGGCACCGTCAGAGAAGACGAATAGATCCAAAGGGGGTTGAGATGCTTGCCAACTCATGAATTCTTTCCGGCCATTTTTTCTGCCTATAGCCCCGATATTTTGTTGAAGTAACTCTCGACTGGTATTCCATGGGGGTGGTACTGTATCAGTTGACAGTTCGAGAGATGTTCTTTGTCGAATCCACAACATTCGGGAGGAATTCCAGCGCCGCCGTAAATGGTGACGTGGGTCTGCTGACGCGACTCGAACTGTGAGGCGGTCGTGTATCCGTTCTAGCCATGCGCTAGCCGTTCCCCATCAGGTCTCTCGAAGAAGGGCAGGAGTCGGAGTCGTTCGGTAGACAGGAAGGACGGCTCTAGCAGCATCATTAATTCTGCACTGAAAACGCCTTATTATGTCCTGTGGAGTACTTTTGGAATACCATGTCTCGGCTCCAAAGAAGAGGATAGCGAAAGCTGTTCCTTGAATAGCTTGTCTAAGAAGGGGAGGGCTGATACCGCGGGTGGTGCACGAGAGTCGTCTGAGATGGCTTGTGATAGCTAGGGACTTTCTACAGGTCTCAATAACATGATATTGGAAGCGTAGACCACGGTCGAAGTATAATCCGAGCCAGCGGGTGTAGTTGTTGGGCAGTATCTCAGTTTCACTCATGTAGATTGTTGGCTCTACAACATTGCCACGTTTCCAGTGAAAGTACTGGAGCTCCGTCTTCGAAGTATCAAAAGTGAACCCATTTTCCCGCCCCCAGGAGAGGGTTTTGTTAAGCTGAGTCTAGAGGAGACCGGCACACGATATTAGAGAGGTCGCGGAAGAGAAATGAGAGATATCATCTGCGTACCCAAATCGGCCGCACGACAGTCGAAGCACTCCTTCGCTTGCCAGGAGAAAGGGAATAGGAGAGACAGGAGAGCCTTGGGGTAGGCCACAGAGGATCTCGAACGATGAAGATGAGAACCCATCTAGGTGTACTCTAGCCTCTCGTTGTTCCATGAAGGAGATTACCCAGAGGACCACGTTAGGTGGCCAGCCCTGATTTCGTAGACAAAGTGAGAGACGCCCTTTTTGGATGCCATCAAAGGCTCCTTGAACGTCTACCGTTATAATTCCTGCTACTTTCTTTTCATCCCAGGCTGTTTGTATATCGCATGCTAGAGCTGTGGTGAGGTCTGTGGAGGAGTAGCGAGGGACTGCACTGCACTGGTCCTTGGCTAAGATCCGATGCTTGAGGGCGATTTACGAGAGCCTTCGAGCTATTAGTCGCTCGAGTCCCTTTCCCAGGCAGGAAAGAAGAGCTATCGGTCTGTAGGATTTCGGGAGAGATAAGTCGCGGTTTCCGGATTTTGGTAGTATGATAACACTAGACTTCTTGAAGATAGATGGGTGGGTTCCTAGCTGGTCGCATTGGCGAAACAACGCTATAATCCGCCTTCCTACTATTGGCCAGGCTTGTTTAAGAGCACCTATCGTGATTTCATCCAGACCAGGGGTGGTGGATGTATTGTAGGTTTAGATGGTGACTAAGATGCGTGTCCCTGAAGAGCTTTACTTTTTCCATGTGAGTGACAGCTGGGCCATCAGGTCCAGTTAGGGGGGGGTATGCGAGCGGGTTTGCTTCTTATGCCAGCGTCATGCGTTGGTACTCCGTATGGATTGAGGAGTAGGAGACCTTTGCCGACTGTCCAGGCGAGTAAAGATTCTCCTGCGATTGTATTGTTCCTAGTCGTCGGATCCCATACCGAGTGGTGAATATTGAAGTCTCCGGCAAGAATGTCTGGGGTTTCCGAGAGCGTCAAGAGTAGGCGCAGACCTTCTCCTGCGTCATTGGAGCCCGTGGGAGCGTTGTAGATGTTCCAGTAATCAATCATTGGCCTTCCCTTTTGCTGGATACAGACTTTTAGTAAGTCTCTCGGGTGGATACTTGGCTGAAACGGCGAGAGGCCACACCCTTTTTGTGTATAGGTCATGACCCTGGGTCGACTCGTCCAGTTTACAAGCGGAGCAAAAGCAAGGTAGTTAGGGTGGGTTTTAGTTCTCTTTTGAGAGATTTCTGTGTAAATCCATGGCTCTTGTATAAATATAATATCAGCCCCGGATTGTGAAGCTAGTACAAGGGCAGCGTCGTGGGCTGGACCGCATTTTGCAACATTGGTTTGAAAGATGCAGAGGCCAGTGGCTGTCTGCTTTTTATGTCCTCGCTTTCGGACCATTAAAGTTGTATTTCAGTTGTGGGAGAGGGAAGCCGCGTCGGGGTAGCCTGTGCTGTGATAATGGGGCTCTCGCATGTCTGCATGTTGTCATTGGGTGTTGAGATGTTGTTTTGCTTTTCAGCTACTTCGGTTGTTAGAGGGTTTTTGGCCTGCCGAGCTTTGTGGCCTTGTTGACGTATTTGCAGTAGTCTTTCCTTGTCAGGACGAACAAGGGCTCCATTCTCACAGCGAGGTCTGGCGGGGCAGTTGTCTGCAGCTGTTGGGTGCGGTCCACAACAGTTTAAGTATTTAGGAGGGGTGCTACAAGTACCATCATGTGGTTCAGCAGCGCAGAGGGCGCAGCGAGGCCTACGAGTACATGTGTTAACGTTGTGGAATCCATGGCAGTTGGAGCAGGTGGGAATTTGCGGTCGGTTGTTGGCGGGTCTAAGTCGAGCGGCTCTCGCAAAGAGACGTAAGTAGTTGGGGAGGTTCTTGATAGATGAGGCTTTGATCACTAATCGCAGTGTACCATCGCTATTTGAGGATTTGTTGGACCTACGAGTCCATGACATTGCGTATATTGATTCTGAGCTAATTTTCTCTGTTTCGAGTTCCTGTCAGATCTCGTCATATGTAAGGGCCTCGCAATTGCCCCACGCATTGTATCCGTATTTGGGTACCGGTCCAAGTAGGTAATCTAATCTTTTCTCTTGTCTTTCCATCAGTACCTTGCCTGTAATAGGTTTGAGATCATTTGCTGCTTCAAGTAGGTCCTGAGCTTGTGAGGGGGTAGGGGCCACTAGAGCTATCCCTGTGGGCACCATTCGGATGTCTTTGATAAGTTCTGGACGGCTTAGTAGTCGGCATAGCTTGGTTCTTACAAGAAGTGGATCCTCACTACGGAGGGGGTGTTCCGTGGGTAGTCGAACAATGACTCTGGCGTCAGGCTTTGGTGTAAGAGGCCTTTTGGCCGAAGGGGTTTTTTTGGGCTTGGAGCACTGCTACCTCTCTAGGCAGCCGCTGCGTATGTGGGAGCTCGTGAAGGAGCCGCTCTTTCCTCTTGTGATCTTATATAATGCGTATCTATTATGATGGTATTGTGGGAGGGGGCGGTTTGTTGTTTACTGGGCTCATCAAAAACTGGCAGGCCGGCAATGATACGTGCAGCACTCCTGGTGGTAATGGCTCGCAGATTTGCGGCGATAGATGGGGGGAGGTTCTTTAGATGTTTTGCTCCTGCATTCTGCTAGGCTGTCAGCACTGCTGCGAATTCGTTAATTGAATTTGGGGGAAGCTGAGATGTAACGCGCCGATTATTTATGGCGGGTGGGTTTATTTCCTCATTATTGGGCGGGGGGGCTCTAGCTGCAGGACTTGCATATATAGAATTTTGAAGGCCTTTTAGGGCCATTCTGGGGTTTGACGATTCCTTGGTTCGTGACTGCTGTATAGTAGGCGTCAGTTCAATTGAAGGATAAAAGCTTGTACCATCCAGCATTGTCTCGTCGTCGGGGGCTGATGATAGTTCTGAATTGGAATCGATCTCGATGTTCTCTGCTTGGGAATTATCATCCGAGTTGCCCATATTTGACGGGTGTTTGGAAGTAAGAGCTTCTATGACGGCTATCTTATTGAGGTTAGAATCGCAATTTTTCACGATTTTTGATGTACCAGGGCCCGCTGGCTTCAGGGGCTGGGACACCCCACTGGCTTTCTTCCGTCTCGGCGGAGGCATTCTGAATTGAGTGATTGGATATTGAATTTGTGACTCTGTGCAGTATTGTTCTTCGATTTTGTCTCTGGGGATTCAATGACTAGACCTACAGAATGTCAACTGATTGGAAGGCGTTGATGATGACAATGCAACAGCAGGTACCATTGCATCAGATGACAGGTCTTTTAGTGGGTGATTTTAATGCAATGAAAAAGTGAAAAATCGGGGCTCAGGTGGACTGGAGATGTACATTTTAAATAAACCAACAGTATTGCTATTTTGAATTTATTCTATTGCTTTTTCGTTTACGCGTGTATACCGCGTTGTACCAACATATACCCTGGTAATCCAACTAAAAGAAGGCCAATAGTAGGTACATGGCAGCTTTGGAAATTCTTAAAAAGGCCTTATGTACCCTGAATTAATCTACTTCTAAAACTAGAGCTAACTTCAAAGACAAATCAATCCTTCTGGGGCTTCCGCAGATACCAACCATCCAGGCTCTATAGACATTTTTATGCTAGAGACATTCACTCAATTATCTTCTATCTAATTTTCTACTACTCCCAGCAGCATTGAAGTTCAAGAAATCCTGTGATAACGCTAGAAATTTTTAAAAATGTATATACCAAAAATTAGCCAGGCCCAACATCATCAGGCTATACTGGGCAATTGGAAATACTTTAGACTAACTAAGATGTGAGTATCTCCTGGCTAGTGTTGGCCTAGAATTTGGATCTTCGGCCTCCCCAATGACAGCTGCAGATTAGTAAGATACTGCTGAGGGACGCCAAGTCAGCGCTCCTAAATTCTACCTTTAAATAAAAACTGTCAAATAGGCTCATGTACGCTTGCTGTGAAGACTTGAAAACGATGCTGCAGTCTTACTTAACGCTGGCTAGAGTAGAAGGGGCTTAACTTCAAACCATAACCAATCAAGAATACTCTAGTATATCCTAGGATATGCGTACCTGGCATATTTTTCCCGCAGAATATTCCAGAATATACCTTATTTATCAAGAATCATCTTGGACAAAATGAAAACCTCTTAGCAAAGAAGAGAGACATATCTAATGATCACCTGTTGGGATTAAAGGGTGACATCACGTCTCTAATGGAGTAGGTAAAGTTATGATATATTTGATTTTGTCAATGATTTCTCTACATCTATTCTCGCACTATGAAGTACAGCTAGGTGTCAGAAGCGGTATGTAGACAGCGGAGCAAAGACAAGGATCAAGACAAGAATGTCAGGCAAGAGGTTGCCATCCTACATCATGCATGAGATAGGTGCATAACTGCTCGGCCAAAAGGCCAGACCAGAATCATAGAGCACTAGATTCAGGTCATCTCCACATATATAGATTATACAGTAGGCATTCCTGACACTAGGGGTTGTGACGGCTTGTAAGCCGGTAATTGCCTGTAGTCTGCGCTGTCTAAAGCAGGCTTAGCATGAAACAAGGAGGGCCTTATAAGTGGCAGTACTAATATTGTAACACGTCCAGGGATGGGGCACGAGAATGTGATACAAGTAGGGAATACAGATATATAGATAGAAATCTGTGTCATTGGCTGGGATAATAATCATGTATTAATTAACTGTTTTTATCCTCTTCAATCTGTAGTTTGCCATAGATTGAAATTAAAACTACCTCTGACCATAAGGTTGCCCAAGTGTCTATGCTTAGACTGTGACAGGGGTCAACCCTCATATGCTATGTTGGAAAACCGGTATGGGTTCGATGAGTAAGGCGGCTCAAAGAATATGGGCGCGATTTTATGAATAGAATAATAATGATATGAATTGGGAGAATATGTGATAAACTGTGGAGAAATAAAAGATGGGTTGAATGAATTGAATTGATCTGATTATCTGTCTTAGTGATTCTTAGACAGCTTATATACATGTAATCTTGATAGACCAAATCCAGACTAGATACCATCCATCACTCGTTCCATACTCTAACAATGACAATGAAACGCACGACAGTATACAATATGAGTATGGGTTCAGGGTTGGTGGATGAAAGCCTACACGTGTATCAGACCATACCATGCAATAGTCGAGTCTGAAGCATCAAACATGCTCAGTAAGGGAGATATCAATCATCTAGGTCGTGAGTCATGTGTGAGAATCTTAGTTGTTCCAATCATGGGAAACTTCAGACACATAGAGTCTGAATTTCCAACATGCTAATCTGGTCATGTGATTTATGTCACGCGACCAATTAACATATTATACTAACATCACCAGAGATTAATGCGCCAGCAAAGTCAATTTCTTCACCTTCCAGTGGTGCCGGTGTAATCTCTCAGTATGCTCTGCAAATCTGGGGTAGCCAAGAAGAAATGCATCCTTTGCAACGGCATCTTGCTGAGCATGGCCCAGTTGATTTCGATTGACATATGGGCCAGGTCTGTTCCCAGCATGATAGATCAAAAACTTAAGTTTGGGTCTCTTCTACTCAGTCTTCTAACAACTTCCCAATTGAGTTTGACTAGGAGGACTTTATGACTCACCAACAACCCCCCAAAATCAAAGGTAAAATTCCTTTCGCTTTCAACCTTACTAACATTGTGTGCAGGACTGGGCAATTGCTCAGCCTCGTTTTAGACAAGCACCTCGACCGCGACATCAAAATTCTCAACTTTTTGATACATTCCAAAGACGGCGCGAACGAAGAAGCCTCACTTAGACACCAAACAATGTACGACAAAAGCTGGGGCACTGATGCCTCGGTCTTGAGCTCTCGATTTCGGAACTTCAGCCCTCTCAAATGGGGGTTGAGCGCAATGCAGGGGAGAATTTGGGAAGAACAATATGTGATTTTCAACAGGCTGTTGGCACAGTTGGTCGGGTGCTGGATGTGCTTCCTAGAAGTGGTAGGTTGGATTCCTACACGGCCTGTTTAAGGGATGACTACGGCTGCTTGTCGTGAAAGAGTACAGGAGGAATTATTGAGGTTTTCCCACAAAGGTTTTCCCTCAATACATGGTCTTAGGATCATGGTGAATGCGTTCCTACCTATTCAACCCGATGTAACTGGCGTGAGGCACGTATTTAGAAAAGTCAGGCACCGGATTGGCTTTGCTGGAGAATGGAAAAACTTGTATTCTAGATGTCCTCCACACGTGTCATGTCCATTGGATGGAGGGTGTAAGCCTGGCACGAAAAAATAAAATCATCATCATCACCAGAGATTAACACAACTGAAGCAGTCAATCACATTTTTTTTCACTGCATCTATCCCATACACGCACACCATTATACTTATCCTGGTTTCAAATAACCCGTCAAATCGAGCAGCACTATGGATGCGCACAATCAGTTGTTGTCCTCGGCGTCAATCAACCCAGGCAACCAACTACACCCGAGCCTTCTTGGGATTGCTGCTGCAATGGAGCAATCAGAGCGCAAATGAAAGCAGAGAATGAGCCTAGCTCAGGATTCTCTGCAAAATATCGACGCCTGGGCGAAATCCAAGGCAGGAACTGAAGGCGTGGTTCTAGTTGCGCGTTCATCAAAAAATATCACCTATAGTGACAGCGTTTGCAATAGGAAAGACCGATGCTACAGTCCCCAAAGGCAAGACCCCACACCCCGAAGTCACGGAGATAATAACCTCTGCGCCTAGGGCGACAAAAACAAGCGACAATTTGTACCATCAAAAGCCTCAAAAGCCATAGGAGACTGCAAACCCGTGGGTTACAGTAGCTCGGAAAGCGGCTAAGCTCCCAGATCCATCCGCGTTCCCCACCCCTCGAAGGCTCATTATAGATGTAAAGCCTAATGCACAAAACCCCCCAAGAGAAGACAAACGTCTCTTTGTCAGATTGGGGTAAGAAAATGGCTGGCGCAAATTGTCTCCAATCACAATAAAGAAGTTGATCACTGAAAAAGCGGGAGTTGCAGCATCTGCAATCACGGCTATGCATCAGGTTCGATCAGGCCTAGTACTGGAGTGAGTATCAGACGGGCTTCGAGAAACAATACTGGGAGTTGCAGGAATATTTCAGCAAGAAAATATCTGCATTGAAGCAGCGTCAGATTGGACGTCAATAATAGTCTCGCACGTACCACTATATATCAGAACACTCGAAGGCAGTATTTCCGTAACTAGCAAAATTGATACAACGGAATGTCAAGCTAGATGTGGGGTCACACCAGTGTAGGTGCAACCAAACCCAGCTAGGCTCGGACAATATTCCACGAGCTGGATTATTCACTTCAAACAGAAACCGGCAAACTGTAAGTACAGGCTCTTCGACAAAAGCGGACCAGCAATTTCGTTTGTTTGCAAACACCCTATGGAACAGTGTCAGAGATGCTGGGGATTTCACAACATACGGTCATGCACCAAAGGACAAAGGTGCGGAAGATGCACCTAAGTACACGAGACAAATGAATGTCAATTCAAGGTACCTAAATGTGCAAATTGCGCAAGTCCTCATGAATCGAGCAACCTGAAGTGTATGGCGCAACCTAGGCGCCAGAACGGAATATTCCACTCCTGCACACAAGCGGAATTAAGAGTTATTCAAGAACATGGACATCGTGACTTCCAGGCTGCACTAGTAGAGTCGGAGAAAAGTAGTAGGGCTCCAGAGGTCGTGTTCACTCCGAAAGACACAATGCAAAATTAATGAGTTGTACAACCACAACTCATAACTAGACCAAACAACAACACGCCCTTCTATTTCACCAAGTGAACGAGGGAAAGGGCGGAGAGAATATGGACATCGCACTTCAGCAGGCATGGGAGGCTCGAGTTCATATTGTCATGGTACAGGAACCATGGACAATGCAGACAAATGGAGGACTTATCACAAAAAGTCACCCGGGCTTCAACAGTTATAAGCCGACGGGAGTAGCTGGGACCCGCCCGCGGGCAATCAGCTTCGCTCGTAAAGGTTTATTGGCAGCGCAAATATTCTCTTCATCCCAGGACCAAACCGGCAATTACTGCTTTGTGAAAGCCTGCGGGGTGACGTTTGCTAATATATTTTGTGCAACAGGACTCAATGATACTCTTGATCCCTTGCTTGTTAGGGCTAGAAGTAGAATTGTATTCGAATTATACTGTGTGCTGTGTATAGAAGATCTTAAACTAAAGAAAGAAGATGGAAGAGGAAAAGTCTTCCTTATATACATTGAAAGGTGGTCTGTGCTGTTACCAGACTATACCAAAATAGAGCAACTAAATAGTCACCTGATTGGTATCATCTCAGATCAGTCTCACAAGCCCAAGCCTTGGCTGCCTTAGGCTCTAGCCTATGACATTGCGTAAATAGTGCCCCTCAGGTCCTGCAGTTGTAGGGAGGGACTTCAACGCCGTCTCAAAGCACTGGCAACCACAGGCTACTTGTCAGTACGGTAACAGTGACCAAATAATGGAATAGGCTACAGCTCAGAATATGCATTTACTTACCACTATTGGCTTACCTACACACAGGGATGGAAATGTGTTGGATCTTGTATGGAGCAACGTCACAGCAGTTGTATTGGTATCACACAAATAAAGCTGCACCTCAGACCACATGACTATTGTTGGGTCCGTTGAAGCGAGACGAAAGCCCAATATGTCTAGAATAAGCCAGGAACTGCGGCTACGAAATCAAGACCTTGCCAGGTTTGCCTAGTATGTCAAAGTGTGGGTCAGACCAGGCCCTTTGAACAGCGTAAGCGACATTGAATGCCAGCTATAAAGCTTGATGGAGACTTTTGGTGACGCACGCAAGGTAGTAGGTTGCAAACCTACAAGAGCGCAAGGAAGCACAGCTCCGTGGTGGAATGAGGACTGTAAAATTAAGCACCGCGAGTACCATAAAGCTAGAAACTACCCAGACAACGAGGCAGAAGTACGGAAAAGGTTTAAGCATGCAGTTAGAGCGACAAAAAGAAATCACAGGAGGAATAAGGTTGAGAGTGCTACAACAGACTCACAAGTCTTCAAATTGATGCAGTGGACAAGAACCAAGATAGGTTTCACAGATCCGTAATTAGAATTTTAATACTAATTTTAATTTGTGATAAGATGAAGGGGTAGTTAATTAAAGACATCAATTTAATAACAGCTTCCCCTATACAATTAGTCCTGTAAAAAGTCATGTAAGGATATGCAAGAGAGTCATGAAGAGAAGGACAAGAACACAGCCATCAATGCGAAGATATTGGCAAGAATTGATTACGATTAATTCCGGTTGGCAAAGGCTTCTACTCTTGTATATAATAGTTCGGCGTGAGAAAGATTTACTCCTCACGCAACGTCTTCTTTATTTACCCTTTACAATACATTTGTTCACCCATCTCTTCTTCGGGAAGACCACATATCCATTGCCCAGTTCTTCATCAGCAAGACCCGCGTGTAACATCTACTGCAACTAGTTGCCCATTCATCTCTTCCTAGAGAAGACCTGTCATCCCTTTGACCCATTTATAATCTTCACTTACCACCTAGATCTTCACTAGGCTATACAACGCACCCCGTGGAACACTGTCAAACCCTCATCCCTGAGAATAGGCCGAGATCCTCCCTCCCTTAAAATCGCGGAGGACACGTGGACATCAGACCCACTCAAACGAGCAGAAGCTCTAAGGGACTCTTTTCTCACCAAATTTGACGCGGTCCACAATCTTCCCACGTGGGAACCCGAACAAACAGATTCGATCCTGTGGAATGCAACAATATCACTAGAGGATGTAACAACAAGCACTATTGGCTCAGGCAACAAGTCCCCAGGTTCAGACAAGATAACAGTGCGACGACTGAGAGCATGCTGGCCAGCCATTGGGCGGTAGGTAAAGAATATTTTCCAAGTGTGTTTAGAGCTTGGGCATTATCCTACCATATTCCGAGTAGTAGAAATCATCATGCTTCCAAAACCAGGACGGGACCTAGCAATAGCTAAAGGATGGCAACCGATCTCCCTTCTCTCTTGCTTGGGCAAAGGGCTAGAACGAATAGTAGCCAAAAGAATGGCGTGGCTAGCAATCGAACATTGTTTTGTCCCTCAACAGCTTTTCGGCGCACTCTCAGGACGCTTAGCAGTCAACCTTAGTACATGTGTCATACACAATGCAGAGGTGGCAATTCGGAACAACAAGGTCACAGCAATGATTACCCTAGACGTGCAGGGCGCATTTGATGCAGTTCTCCACAAACAGTTGTTACACCGGATCAGAAACTAAGTGTAGCGTAGGCTATTATGCCAATGGGTCAAGTCATTTTTGACCCGACAAAGGATACGTGTTTGACACCAGGATGGAATGACCCGAGAAAAAGTCGTGGAGTGTGGGGTCTTGCAAGGCTCACCACTATCATCATTTCTATTCCTCCTGTACATTTCCATTCTATTCAAAAATGGGAGCGAGATCAACAAGTTTGGGTACGCAGACAACATTGCCATTCTCACCACTGGAAGCACAGCAGCTGAAGCGGTGGAAAATAGTCAAGCAGAAGTGGAGAAGCTTTTGCTGGTTGCAAATAAGCATGAAATGAGTTTTGACCCGTCGAAGTCTGACCTAGTGATAATTGGAGGGGGTCCTAAGAAAAGGCTGGACACAACAAGCCTTGCTATTGTCAGGATTGCCTTCTGTATAATCTATATGTGTGGAGATAACCAAAAACTGGTGTTCTATGATTCTAGTCTGGCCTTTTGGCCGAGTGGTTATTCACCTATCTCATGCATAATGTAGGATGGTGCCCTTTAGCCTGAATACCACCTCTTTGACCTATGTCTCTGCCCTGCTGTCTACATGTTGCTCTGACAGCTATCCAGATCCAAAGTAACAAAATAAGACCTTCCCCGCATATCAAATGGCTTGGGGTATGGATAGACTCCCAACTTAACTTCAAGCAGCATGTGCAAGAGATATGCAGGAAATTTTAAAAGTTAACGCAGTTTATACAGCAAATCAACAGCGTCAAACGGGACGCAGGCCCGCAACCAATGGTCAATGCAGTACAGGCATGTATCATAAATACAGCAATGTATGGAGCCGAAGCATGGCGGCCGGGCTTGACCCGGGTCGCCACTAATCAGAGCAAGAGAAGTGAGCACGGGAATTGACTGGTCTACTGATCTCTTGGACAGTACAATTATCAAGGCAATACGGGCAGCACTACCGGCATGGCGAGCTACCCCGAACAAGGTTCTTGTTGTGCTGGCTCGGTTGAGTTGTTAGGAGACAGGGGAACGGAGGATGGGCTGCTGGATTAGGAAAGGGTGGAAAATACAGACTGGTGCACAGACGCTGTTCATGTACTCTACAATCTCTTCACCTGCCGAGTTTAGTGAATTAATCTATCCAAATAATATAATACTTCACATCATCCATTAGATGATATTATCAATTGTCGGGATGCACATCTAGCATCACCTTCATAGATCACCATCGTCAGTAAGAGTTCACATTTGATACCTACTGACACCCATTTGGCCACAGTGATACGCACTCAGTGTCCATCGTGCCATCACCCAGCGTGAGCGCGCCATCTCCGCGACTCACCATTGCACATGAGCCCGTGTAATTCCACCGACGGACAGCAGAGACATAATTGCTATAAACCTCACAGCTCATAACCACAACAGTTCTCCACAGAGAGTCTGGTATCCCCCCTGCAGCAATCATCCTTCAGCAAAGGCAATTGAGAGCTGCGGCGCGGATTCAACAAATGGACTTGTGGCATACTCTTGTAGCCAGATCCCAAGAAGGTCCAAAGGAAGCCATAAACTGCCTAGGACTCTGCGCAGGACAGAAGAACTGATCGTTCCAAAATCCAGAGCACTACCTGACGCGTTTGCAGACCAGCGTTCAGAAAGTACCACTTGCTGTGGAGTCTGGAAGACTTTTCTATCCAGCATTGGATTGCAGCTACCAACCAGCAACACTAGACAAGGAGCCTGAAGCTACTCTAGCCAAACAATGGATAGAACATTTACCAGCCAACACTATATGTGCGTACCTAGATGGCTCATCTTGCGGGCTGGCAAAATCTGCATGGGGCTATACTCTATTCAGAGGACGAAAAATGATTGGGAGTCCCGCAGGCCCTTGGCTTAGTGTAGAGGCTTATGATGCGGAACTCTTGGGAGCCCAGGAAGCCCTCGAAGCAGCACAACTGGTGGCTGGCAGCAACTCAATCAAGGTACTCTTAGTGTTATGAATCTACTTATTGGCAGATTTTCGAAGCTGTTAAGCTGCAGAGGTCGAGTCGATTTCGACAAAGACAAATTATCGAAGGTTCAAGGTTACAAAGTTACAAAGGTCGAAGGTCGAAGGTGCAAATTTCAAATGTGCGAAGGTATGAATGAAGGTAATCGAGGCTCGGATTATCAAAGTTACGCATTCATATGTTCAGATTATCATATTATCAAATTATCGAGTTCCCAATAAGCAAATTATACAATAATTGTTAAAGTAACAAAATTGTTAGAACTAAAGAACAAATCCAAATCCTGTTGCCTCAGATCTAACCGAATTAAGAAGATAACCCCTGCATCACCACTTCCAGATTAAATCTAACAAGTTCATAACACTTAGACAGTTTACAAGCTGTCCAGGCCTTACGTAGTGTTAGGTCTAGATCTTTCTAGCTAATAGTCGACGAATTTGTCAAGGACTGTCAGCAACATTGATCAGTGGAAATTCGGTGGAAGCCAGGGCACTCAGGGATTGAGAGAAATGAGATGGCAGACAAGCTTGCCAAAGCCGCCCTAATTAAAGTCCCAAATGAGGTGACCAATTAGGCACTCCCCATGGAGGTGCCCCACAGAATAAAATTTACGTTTGCAACACTCAACAGATTTGTCAGGGAGCGCTCGGAGGAACTAGTAGTGGCATGGTGGCAGGAAAATGCGCCAAAGTACTATACAGACTTAGATCTTATGATGACTAGGAAGCGACTTCCAGAACTTGCTCTACCGAGATAGGCCTATCACAGGCTGATTGCAGCTAGGACTGGACACGGCAATTTCGCCAAATACCATGAAAAATTCAAGCATGAAAATTTCGAAGCCAAATGCAAGTGCAGTCGAGAAAGACGCCCTTGGCACTTTGCAGAATGTCGACCAGCCCTACAACAGTGGAGAGGCATGAAACAGGAACCTCCCCCGAGGGCAATTGAGATGCTTGGAGGAAAAGGTTGGCAAAATTTTATCGAATTTGCTACTGTAACAAGATGTTACAGGGAAAAGGCCGTAGATGGAGAGTCATAAGCTCCCCTAGGGGTATCAGTGGTTATTTTAGTAGTCGATTGCTGGGAAGAATAGGACATGGCGCAGGGCGCTTTTGTTTGGGCACACTGTATTGCTTTCTTATGTTTATTTATTATGGCTTCTTTGGCAAGTAAATCCATGCACGTAGGTAGTAGTGAGTCTGTACAGATCATATACCAGTATTACGCCTATTGGGTGTAGGGCACATGCCTGATACAAATAGCAATCAAACTTAAACTCAAACCGGAGATTAACGGGAGCTCTAAGAGTCTTCTAGAAGCGGGACGAAAAACTGCCGGAAACAGTGCAGTTCATGCAACTTGTCACTGCCTGTACAAGAGGACTAATAAATTATGTTGAAAGTCATGCGATAAATCTGTAATTGTATCACGTGTCTCGCTTAGAATTCCACACTTTCCGTAATTGTGAAGTGTGTAGATAATTGTAAGAACAAGAAAAGTAGCACCAATTGTTGTAGTTATAATACACATAATAAATCATATATATATTTATGTTATAAGGAATCTGATTTCGAGAGCAAGTATCCACACGCAGCTGAATATATAGCTGGTATACAGTATACTCTTAACTCCATTATTGCATAAATTACAACGGGTTCTGAGTCCGGTAGCAAAAGCTAATAGGTCAAAAGATTTCTTAGCCTCAACCTAAATTAATTATACGAAGAGGTGCAATGTCTATCCAAGATTTCGAAAGTTCCAAGATGGCTCCAAAGATTGAGGAGATGCTTACGTCAAGCAAAAAGCCTGTGTGGAGTCAACCCAAGGCCTCCTCAAATGCTATGGGACATGTCGGTACACTCCAGTTGCCTCCTTATTTCAAGTTGAAGGGTGAGGAAAATTACGAGCAATGGAAGAACAATATGGAGAACATTGCTCTAGCCAACAACTTGGAGGACTACATATGTGACAAAGTGGAAGAACCCCCACATGTGTCCATCAAAGAAAGATTTTCGAATTAGGAGGCAATTGAAATGAGAAAGTAGTGGCTTGCTGGAGATGCTAGGATGAAACTAGCCATTATGATCAACTCAGCCCCAAATATTCACGGCATGATAGATGGCAAGACTTCAGCTCTCCAAATGTGGACAAGTCTGCAAGAACGGTTTGAGGGAAAAGGTTGGAATCTAGAGTATCGAGCCATAATTGATTGGTCGAATATAAGATTTGAAGACTTCATCAACCTCAACCACTATGTTTCTGAGTTCACCAAAAGGGTCGAAAAGATCTCCTCACTCTCTGATTCTATACCAGAGAGATGGAATGGAATGTTCTTTATTGCCGGAGTGGCTAGAAAGTTTCCAGTTTGGTCCGAGAGACAGAGATCCCAGGCTCGAAACACCGCCGTAGCTCCCTCACTCGACTATTTAATTGCTGATCTCCTAGATGAGGCACGCAATTTCGAGACATGCTCCTCTAGCACTATTATGATGGCGAAGGGAAGAGGGAAGGCTAATGAAGGTGGCAATAAATTCAATTGCCTATATTGCAAGAATGGCAAGTGGTATGAGCACAATAAATCGCTTCGTCAGGATTGGGAGGCTAAAAATGGAAAAAAATGGCTTACACGTCAAAATTATCTGAACCAGAAAAATACTGACAAGCTTAAGAGACGCGACGCAAAAGGCAAAGGAAAGTCTAAAGAAATCCAAGATGATGATACAGATAACAATCCGACTTCAAACTTTGGAATACCCACATTTAGCGCCTTTAGCCACGTCGCGCTTAGCAGTTGCTCGGATGGTCAGAGCCCCTCCACCTACGCAATACGAAAAACTCACTGGAACGACTGTTGGCTTAACAACACGGGGTCAAATGAGCATATAGCCAACTCTCTGGACAGATTCACTCACTATGAGGAGGAGGTTGGCTTGAGGCCAATACAATGTGGCGGAGGAAGCGTCACACCTAAAGGTCATGGAACAGTGCAACTGATTGTTGCATTGGAAGGAGGAAGACATCAAGTTATAGAATTGAAAAAATGTCTTTACGTCGCAGGCTTTCCCACTAATCTAGTCAGTGGAAAGAAATTACTCAGAGCGGGCTGCAAAATCCATGATGGATATGTGAAGACGTCAAAAGGGTCCATTCTATTATATACTGATGCACGCTGTCTTATAAAAGAAGCAGTTGACAAGTACGCAACGTTGCGTACCCAGCGGGGCTTTCAGATATAAACCCCGATATTAAGCTAATGCATTGTCGCTGTCACAGGCTCATACCTGGTTATCATAAGGCTGCTGCCTAACAAATAAGGCTTGAACTCTTCCAACCATATTAAACATCATACATGTCATGAACCATGCCACAATTCATTGGACCCAAGTATAGGCCTTGGCCCAGTTCATGCAAATCTATTCTTAAATGACAAATTTAGATTGCAGACAGGACGACTCAAACACCAGTCGTGAGTCATCTAAGCCACATGCATCATAACTATTTTAATAACTAAAATTGCTAACATTAAAATGAAGCTGAATTAAAATAGACGGTGATGCTGGTGTTTGTCGGAGGACAGGTCATGATCTATTTTGAGAATGGTATGAAATGAGGGAACGAGATCATAGTCTTGTAAATAAGTAGGAGGCTTTCAGTCATGTCTATGCTTGTTACTTTAAGATTTTCATTTGTATCTAGCTCTGAGTTCAGTTTGAATAAAATGCCACTTTAAGACCGTCACAGTCGCCTCGGACACATTAGTATTGAAAATTTCAGGAAGACTAGTCAGCTCACCCATGGAATGAAGTACGCGGACAGCATGGACAAGTCTAACGTCCGTCCTGGTGAGTTGTGCAAGGCATGTGAATTGAGAAAGCCAATTCGTCGTGTCAGCAAAGAGGCTAGAGCCAAGCCTAAGAAAATCTTTGATGCAGTGGGTATTGACGTGATAAAAGTGATTCCTGAAGGAATTATGAATCAAAATTATGCCACCATTTTTACTAATTTAGCCACCAACATGAGATGGGTTACAACTCATCCAGAGAAGAGAGAAGTCTTCGAAAATGTCAAGAACTTCGCCGTTGAAACAAGAACTCAATATGATCGTAGAATTAAGAAGTTTATTCTAGACGGAGGATTGGAGTTCGGAGGCTCTAAATTGAGTAACCTAATGACAGAGTTGGGTACTCACCTTGAAGTAACAACGCCGTACTCGTCGTATCAAAATGGGGGCAGTGAAAGATCCAACCGCGTGATACTCGATAAGCTGCGAACCGTCATGGTGGATCAGGCTATACCTGAATTCCTTTGGCCAGAATTAATACGCGCCGTCATGCATATCACAAATCGAACAGCAAATTGTGTGTTTGACAAAACACCATTTGAAATGTTCATGGATCATATCCACCCCACAGATGACAATAAACCATCCATAGCCCATCTTAGAGTACTTGGATGCAAGGCATATGTTCAAATTCCAAAAGAAAAAAGACCTCACGCAGCCAAACTAGCCCTGAGAGCTGAGGCTGGTATATTGTTTGGATATGAAGGGAATAGCATCTATCGACTTTACGTGCCATCGAGAAGCGGGAAGAAGATTATAAGATCTTCTCATGTCCGGTTTGATGAGCAAGGTTACATTTCAGATGCACTCTTAGAGGAGATTGGAACTTCCATCGAGGGGGATACTCGAATTTCTTCTGAATCTACATCTCAGCAGAACTCGTCGGGAACTTGTGGAGAAACTTTATATCAGAGCGACGAGTCAAGTCGACCTCAGACCAAACCCCCTCTAGAAGTAATTCATGAAAACCTTGGTTCCCTACAGAAGGAAGTGACCAATAATGTTGACACCAATGAAGGAATTGTCAGCGAGCCAGAGGACACCGTTCAAATGCCTATGCCAACGAACGCAACTAACTTAGATTCAATGCATGAAGCTAACGAGTGTTTCCAAGAGGAGAAAACGATTTGTCTAGACAAGTCCAGAAACACTAAAGTGTACGAGGCGCCTACTGAACCTCGAATGACACAATTGCTTGCGGCTAAATTTAAGTCAGAACTAGCCAATGACAATTCATCTGCGGCAGCCGCGTTCATTGCAGGAAGGGATATATCCGACAACCCTGAAACCATTGAAGAAGCCTTGGCGAGTAAGAACGCTAACGAGTGGCGGCTTGCCATTCGCCAAGAATATGAGTCTCTTCTACAAAAGAAAACTTGGGCACTAGCTCAAAAGAAGGATATACCAGCTGGTCAACGACTTTTGTCAGTCAAATTGGTATTTAAAACCAAGTGCCATAAGGAAGGCAAAGTCCTCAAGTACAAGGTCAGATGCTGCGTTCGAGGATTTGAACAGAAGTATGGTGTCGACTATGAGGAAACGTTTGCTGGCGTAGCTCGCTCTGAGACATGGAAAGTAGCTGTAGCTTTAGCAGCTCTTCATGGTCTCGAGATGGATCAAATGGATGTCATTACAGCATTTCTGAATAATGATATGGATAAAGAAGTCTATGTAATGCTACCACCTTTCTGGGAAAAAATCCCCAACAGTGATCACGTCGGGAAACTACTTCGTGGAATGTTTGGCCTAAATGAAGCCCCTAGGCTTTGGCAACAATTACTGGCTAAACAGCTTTCAACGTTGGGATTTAGACCACTAACAGCCGATCCAGGAACATATGTACATGAAATCACAGGGTTCATAATTGTGACCTACGTAGACGACATACTCTTGATAGGAAAACAAGATGTTGAATTCGGCAAGATGAAGAAACGGCTACTCGGCCTATTCGAGACAGAAGATATGGGTCCAGCAGCCTATTATCTTGGAGTTAGTATTGTTAGAGGCTGGAAAAAAGATCAGATTATACTCTGTCAAGATGTGTTGTGATATACAATATGGATGGGCGTGTGTAAGCAATGAGACATTACGTGAACTAAACCAAGTGTGGCTAGCAAGGCACGGCGAGGGATTAGCCGAGGCTCGTGCGTATGGTCTTAGGAACACTTCTTTTGTAGAGATAGATCAGGCCGCTTCATCCCTTTTATATACACATAGATGTACATATAGATTCTAATTAATTTAATCTCCACACCTTGCTCTACCCTCAGCTCCGCAGACTATTAAGCTCCAAACTCCAAGACGTCGTACATAACCTCATAACCATAACAAGATGCCTACACTAAAAAATTGCTGAAACGATTTGGAATGGAAGATTGTCACCCAGTATCCACTCCTTTCGAGCCCGGCGCTATGATCAACATGATTCCATATGATGAGGTGGCACCGAAGAAAGACATCACTCTCTATCAGTCTATTGTAGGATCAGTTATGTATCTGGCAAGTAAGACCAGACCGGATATACTATGGACCTGTGGCCTTCTATCCAGATTTAACCATAACCCATCTCCTCAGCACCTAAGGGCGGCTAAACGTGTCCTCCAATACCTCAAGGTCACTATAAACCTTGGTATTAAATTCTGGGGAATTGTTTGCTGCAAGCTTTACGGTATGGCTGACTCTGATTTTGCGGGATGCCATTCAACCCGAAAATCAACTTGGGGATATGTATTTTTCTTTGGCGGAGGGGTTATTTCAGCTGCGTTCAAACGCTATGAAAGTGTAGCTCAGTCCACTACCAAAGCAGAATTCTATGCCTTGGGTAAAGCAAGCATGGAGGCCTCTTGGTTACGCATGTTGCTAAATCAACTTGGCTACAAAGGAGAAGATGCCAAAAAGATCAAAATTTACGGAGATAATCAAGGGAGCCTAAAGTTAGCTGAAAATCCTGTATTCCACAACCGGACCAAGCACATTGCCACGAAATACTTCTACATTTGTGAACAATTGGAACTAAAAGAGGTTGAATTGGAGTACATTGCCACCAAAGAGATGGCTGCTGATGGATTGACAAAAGGGCTGACCTTCGACAAGCACAGGCAATTCCTGAAAATGCTCAATATGACTACCTATAGTGCGTGACCTGCTTACATTGATCTAATATGCCTATGTATGGGTATCACCTGAAGGGGGATGTTGAAAGTCATGCGATAAATCTGTAATTGTATCACGTGTCTCGCTTAGAATTCCACACTTTCCGTAATTGTGAAGTGTGTAGATAATTGTAAGAACAAGAAAAGTAGCACCAATTGTTGTAGTTATAATACACATAATAAATCATATATATATTTATGTTATAAGGAATCTGATTTCGAGAGCAAGTATCCACACGCAGCTGAATATATAGCTGGTATGCAGCATACTCTTAACTCCACTGTCGCATAAATAACAACAAATTATGAGACTGTATGTACAAATTGTTGGAAAATAAACTGTACAACAGTATATAGATATAGAATGATGAAGTAAGTGTAAGGGTCGTAAGATAGATTTTATTCACAAACTATTTAGATCTAGGTCCAAAAGAGAATCTTAAATTGAAGAGGAAAATATCTGGGGGAAACTCACTACAAGATAAATCTGACTTTATGCCAAGATCCCTGTGACGGCTTGTGAGCCAATAAGTCCTGTAGCCTTTGATGGCTATCAAAGGCAACCTAGATTCTCTATCACTCCGAGGATTATCAGCAGACAAAAATTGATACAAAATTGCCACTGAGGCTATGTAAAGGATGGTGCCAAGAGTATCGGAAGCGTTACCCGTGTGGCAGAACAAACCTTTAGTCAGTTTCATTGCCACTGTAAGTGTAGGCTAGATTTAGATACCTCTGGATGTGTATAAGTAGTAGAGTAGACTTGCAGGTAGTTTGCTTCTACATAGATGAATTATAGCTTTACCTTTTAATCATACAAATGCCCATTCGCTTTCTATATTCGAACTGTGACAATCCCGAATTATGAAAATGAAGTGAATGAATTAGGGAAATATGATGTGGGGTATGCTCCTTGCACAGCTACCTGGCTTCTTTACTCTCAACCCCGGCCTAAGTATTGTGATCCTAATCTGCGCAAGGAAGCAAGGGCTTCACAGGCTAGACTCAGTGGTGAAACAACATGACTTTAGTTATACAAGCTCATATTAATGCATGACTCAAATGTGAGTTGTGCTCATTATCAGGAGCTTAAGGATCAAACAATGTTGATACACATTACATGAGTACATGAGACAACAAATGGACATGGCTGTGGAATAGATCGTACATGTATATTATCAGGTCCATTTACTTCTTAGGTAGATTATGTGTTCATCTTTAGATATCAATTATATCCTCAGATAGTCTAAATACATTTGCCCACCACCAGAATATTCATTCCATATTCATTCCATATTCTTCTTTATATATATACTATCCCCCTACAATACTTATCCATCTAACCTCGTAATTGTAACAAAGTTTTCCCGCAGTAAATAAAAACATACTCATCCACTGGGTCATTCACAATACACTCTATATCACACATTATCTTAGCCATTAAGCACAAGTGTACATTCCCCATTCTATATACCAAGTAAAACAGTTTTGCTTTCAACTTTTTAACAGAATGATCTATTGGAAAGCAATAAGACAAAAAACTGTTACAACATTGAGTACCAAAGCCGAAATACTTGCCCTTTCAGTTACAGAGAAAGGATACTTATGGTGGACACAATTTTTCAAAAATCCTAATCTTGAGATTGAAGCACCTGTTATTTGTCATGTGTAACCCTCGCTGACTAAGATGGTTAGCATAAATAAATAAGCGAGGTACAATAAGTAGAATGGTCCTCTTGGACTTCTTGTAGATTTTTGATTAATCTATCTATTAATAAGGAAATTGTCTTATTTTGTGACATATTGATCACCACCTAGCTGAATTTACTTGTTAATGTATCTTTCTCCAAGTCATGGACAATTTAACCTCCCAACCTGCTCCCATATCTAATTTTGCATCCTACAGATGGGCAGTCACAACTTGAGAAGGAAGGCAACTCTCATAGGCAACTATTGCATTGGTGGTGTAATTTGACACTGGGGATCTAAGACTACAAGACAGAACGAGTTATATACAGTAGGCAGATATGCACGTGCCAAGTGGCATGTGGCATATGAGACCGGCGGTGAGGCCAACAGCTGTAACTCGGGCCGAGCCCATACCCAAATCTCTTAATTTTGCTAGCAATCTCTGTGGCAAAGAATTCAGGAACATTGGCCCTGTAGTAATCTCTGCCTCTGATACTGCTATTATTTCAAAGCATATTTGTCATAGGCTAGAGCCTAAGGCAGCCAAGGCTTGGGCTTGGGTGACTGATCTGAGCTGATACCAATCAGGTGACTATTTAGTTGCTCTATTTGGGTATAGTCTGGTAACAGCACAGACCAATTTCTAATGTATTTAATGAAGACTTTTCCTCTTCCATCTTCTTTCTTTAGTTTAAGATCTTCTATACACAGCATACAGTACAATTCTACTTCAAGCCCTTACATTTTCTAAAACTCACCTTTCATTTAACTTAATTGATATTGACATAATATCAAGCTATTCTCCTCAGTGATTTATGATAAGTATCCCTAAGTTCTTTGACTATATAACAATAGTACTACTAACTATAAAGTCATTAACGTTATTAGCATATTTAGTGATAAAATTATTGTTATTTTATTTATGCATCATTCTAACTAATATCATTTCCTACCTCTAATTTGAGTCTAGTTAAAGTACTATCTATATCTATCCAACTCTACCTCTATCTATTATTGCACAGTTATATTGGATCCCTCACAAAGATTTTTTTTTCTTGTATTTATTTAGTTGTAACACTTATTTTCCCTTGTGACTACTACTTTTTGGTTGTCTTCCAATTATCATTTCATTGTATTCTGGCAATTATGTCAATCCCTATGGGTAACACAGGAAAAGACTCTCAGAATGTACAACTTCTGGAATTTTTAAAGCAACTTCAGCAGCAGCTTGAGCAGCAAAGTCAGGAAATAAAAGAACAAAGCAACTTAATACATAATCTCCAACAACATGCAAAGTCTACTACTCGGGCTCTCAAAGAAACGAGGCAGTCAACCCACTACTATTGAGCCAACACTAGCTACAATTGGTTTGCCCCAGACTAAAGATGCTCAAGAAAGGCTACCAAAACTTGATAAATTTAAAGGAGATAGGATAATGTGGTTTGAGTGGTATCTAGGAGCTCTTCACAAGCTTTCAAGAAACGGTATAGCCCTGGTTTCTACTTTTGACCAGTTTGTGTATATCTACTCACAGCTAGATGGTGATGCAATAAAGATGGCCTCAGCAACAGCAAGAAACTTATCAGAAAATATATAAGGCACAGGAGTTGATTTCTTGGAGTAACTGAATACTATCTTTGGAGACTGCAATAAAAAAAGTAAGAGCAGAGAGAGAGCTTTATCAAATGAAACAAAAAGAGAAGGAACCATTTCCAGATTTTCTCACAAAGTTTGAAACAGTGCTAGCAAATGCTGGCTGGTCGTCCTATTCTGATCATCAAAAAATCTCTCTCTTGAACAATGCCCTGACCAAATAACTTCAGCTGGTGCTTCTCGGCTCATCAAAAAATACAGAGGCAGAATTTGTTTCCTATGTACATACTATCTATGGTGACAAAGAAGCTATAGACCAAATTGATCCACCCTTCTCTCTGTCAGTAACTAGGATTGGCCAGGAATATACTTTAGAAAACTCAAATACATCAAAAATGGACTGGGAGGCAACAAAATCTACCAACACAGCAAATACTCAGGGCCGGAAAAATCAAAGAGCTTCTTTTTTTTTTTAATTCATATTGTATTGAGCTATATAGCTTTGACAATTCGGTTCTAATTTACAGCAAAAATTATCCTGAATGATATCCTTACACCTATTCCTTGATCCCTTCTATTAATGTCTACTTATTGTCAATCTAATCAATCTCCCTTGTGTATACTTATGCACCTGGAAGTCTTTAAAAATTTTAGCAACGCTTCCTTTCCCCTGTTATTCCGGAATAGAATTGCTAGATTAAGTGGTAATATATCTTTGAGAATATTCTTTCTCTTTTCTTTAAATTTTCTGCATTGCAGTATGAGATGGTCCATTGTCTGCTTTGCATTTGCACAGAAATTGCAGGTTTCATCTTTTGATTTTCCAATTTGGTATAAATATGCCTTCACATTCCCTATACCTGTCCTTACCTGGAAATATGAGGACTCTATCAATCTGTTATGACCTCTAAATTTGACTGGCTTTGTTGAGAATACTGTAGTGGTCATTTGAGCCTGGATTCTGTAAAACTTTCCAAGGCCCTTGCTTTTCCTCCCTTCTTCCTCTTGAAAGAGCTCCGAGGTCCACTCCTGGCACCATGCCTTTATAATTAACTCCTTGGATCTTTGTTTAAGTAATGAATGTGATGTTGACACATTCTTTTTATTAACCATTTTTTTTGCTGGACCCTCTGGCTAAGCTGTCAGCAAGCTCATTACCAACTATACCAACATGCCCGGGACACAAAGAGAGGCTTAATGAGCAATCAAATTCTTCTTGTCTAATCTGGTATGAAAATTGATTCTCTTTATTTTTGATCCTCATTAAGCTTTCTTGACTGCCAGTAAAGATGTGGTAAGAACTGTGTGGAATCATCTTTTTCAGACATCTGATGGCTTTGAGGATGCAAAAGGTTTCTGCATCAGTGATTCCTATAGTCTCCCCAAGGTTGAATGAAAAGCTCTTCATCTCTCTACTGACTGGAAGATATATTATAAAACCAATGCTGCTCCCCTTTCCCTTGGTAAGCAATCCATCAGTATAAACTATTGCTGTTACTGCTGCTATGTTGTTGACTATTTCTTCATGTTCTTTCTTTGCCTCATCCTTTGACAGAGTTGAGATGACAATTGAAATATTGGTTTGATGCCAAGGTGAGATCCAGTTAGTTTCTATCTTTTCTAGATTGGTGAGATTTGCAAAGGGCTTAAGTAATCTGCCAATTTTTAATAATTGAGTTGGAGAGTTGTCCAAGTACTCAAAAACCCCTAGGTCTAGCTTAGTTGATAATGACAGCTCATCCATCAAAGGGCTCAGAAGCTTGTGCTGGACTAGATGTGATGATTGAAGCCTTAAAAGTCGAAGTGCAAAGTTGTATGTCTGCTTTAGATGCCGGACCTTTGTTGGTAGAATTCCTACTTCCACTTCTAGTGCTTTAATTGGACTGCCTTGATATGCTCCTGTGATCATGATAAGGGCCTGGTTCTATAGCCTTTGGCATCTTGAGCTCAATGCACCTGTACCATACTTCCCATACCATAGTATTGCACCATAGTCTAAGATAGTAGTAACACAGCTGAGATAAAGTTGCCTTAGAGCATGGAATGGAAGGCCTTTTGTTGATGAAGCCAGCTGCTTGACCCTACTTAGAGCTCCATTTGCCAACTGCAGCCGCTTCTCAACATGAGTCTTAAAAGTTAGCTTCATGTCAAACCAGATACCCAGCCATCTAACAACCTTTTTGGGTTGCAAGGAGAGCTGGCTGTTAAGTATGAGAGGGGTTAGTATAGGCTTTCTATGTTGTGAAAAATGAATGAGCTCAGTCTTATCCATTTCAAATGTAACTGATAGTTCCTTTGCTCTAACTATTAATCTGTGGATGATATTGTGCATTCCTTTAATGTTTTTATTAACTGATGTTGATGAAACAGAGATGGAGATATCATCAATATATGGCAGTTGAAGATTGCTTATTTTTTCTTCAGGAGGGAAGAGGAACCTGATTGAAAGTAGAAAAAATATTGGTGATATGGGACTTCCCTGAGGCATACCAGTAACAGGATATACTGTACTAAGCTGACCATTGAATTTAAGCAGGATGGTACTTTTGCTCAAGAATGATTGTACCCATGCAATTAATGTTAAAGGAAGCTGGAGCCTTCTCAACACATGTATTAGAGCCTGTGGTTGCAATCTGTCAAATGCTCCTAATATGTCAAGAAACACTGTTGATACAACCCTATGCTTCAACCTATTTTGTTCAACAAAATCTTGCAGGAGTAGTGCAGCATCAATGGCAGATCTCCGCTTACGTCCACCCATTTGACTCTTATGTAGTAGATCATTACTGTTGTTAGCAAGATAGGCAAGTCTGTTGGCAAATATTCTTTCCAATAGTTTTGATAGACAAGGGAGTAGAGAAATTGTCCAGTAGGCTTTTGGAGAGCTGTAGTCCTTTTTGTTTCTCTTGGGAATAATGATTCCCACTGCCTGTCTCCACTGTCTAGGATGGTATCCACCATTGAATAAGGTATTGTAAGCTTGAAAGAAGAAGTCAGGGATGGCTGAAATCGCGGTCTTAATTATTATCCAGTCAATTTGATCCAATCCTGGGGCAGTTGCCTTGACAGAGGCTGCATTTTCGATTTCTTCAAATGTTAGAGCTGGCCAGTCCCATTTTTTAATACCACTGATGCCAGGATTACCATGAATGATACTCAATGGCCCCTCCATTTTTTCGGGTGGAACAATTGTGACATCAACAGTTGATTCTCTTGGAATAGCACCTGAATTGGTGGAAATTGGAAATAGATTTTGGATCAATGCATCACATTTATCCTCAAAACTGTTTGCAATTTTGTCCTCATTGCTTTCCTTTGATTTAAATTTCAAGGCTGGGATGAGAGTTGATTGTATTCTTTCTGGATTTGAATACTGATATGCTGTGAAGACTGATTTACCCTTAGCTGCTTCCAGGAATCTGATCCAATGCTGTTTTTTTAAAAATTGAATTTGATGAAAGTTGTGGTTCCTGGCAGCTTTGGTATCCCTTTATAGCTGAGGACTTTGGAATATTTTTGAATGGCAGCGTAATCTATGGTATCTCATCCTTAAATTTGTCAATTTTTCTGTCAACCAAGGTTTAGATCTTGGCACAATTTTGATAGCTGGGATGGGGAGCTTAGCAGCATCTAGAACTATTTGCTGTAGTAAGGATGCTATCTGATCAAAATCCTGTGATTGAATTGCTGATTCTAGTTGTAATTATTGCTCTACTTGGTTGACTTGTAGCTGATGATAGAACAGTTTCCAATCAGCCTTTTTGAGATTAAATCTTGCTTGAAGACTTGAAGTATTCATAGTATTCATAGCCTGATAAGTTGTTGATAGATCTGCATCAAAGGTTATTAGCTCATGATCTGATCCAGTTGCTTGACCATAGCTCCAGTCCTGCCATTTAATGTGGTTGAAACCAGCTGCAAAAGTTAGATCAATGATTGATGTGCTCTTTGAATTTGATCTATGAAATGTGCCTCCAAACTCTTCAATTACCAAAGTACAATTGAGTAGTTGGGCATTGGTTTTCTCAATATATTCAACTAAAGAGTTTGCAAGTGTGTTTTTAGTTTGCACTAATGGATTCCATAGTGGGTGGTGCAGATTAAAGTCTCCAAGGAGAACAAATGGTTTGTCAAGCTGCAAGTCTAAGTTGAGAAAGCGTCGGATAGTGTGGTGAGAAAGTGCAGGTGTGAGTGGCTTCTCATTGTAGATATGAATGATGAAAAAAATGGCTCCCCTGGAAGATCAACCTCAAGGATTTGATAGTCTGGATCTGATACCAAGTCATACCTGGGCATTACCTGGATCTGGCTTGCCTTCTTGACATAGGTCATGACCCTTGGGCGAAGATACTGGTGGGTAATAGGCGAAATTGCTTGATAAGCTGGATGTTAAATGGGTTGGTAAGTTTGTAAATGAGTGTGATGGAACATATATGGTTCCTGTACTAAAAGAATGTCTGTTTCCCCTTCAATGGACACATCAAAGAGGGACTGCAAGATCTCTCGACCCCTTGCAGTGTTGTGTTGGCTGAATTTGATGTGACTCAGCATGCCAATGCTTTGTAATAATCATAGTCTTGTCTTTGAAAAGCCAAATGAGTATTTGACTTGCAATTTGCACATTGAATTGCATGGTGCACGCAGCTTTGGGTTGCCTTGCATGTAAAACATTTGTGATCCATGGTTGTGTGTGCATCCAAACAGATGGCACAAACAAGTGTCTTTTTGCAACATATCTGGTGATTTCCAAATGCAAGACACTTCTTGCACTGGGTCCTTTGAGTTGACAGTTGGTAATTTACTACCTTGAGCAGAAGTCCTCCAATGAGGACACCTACTTTGAGAAGGTGTTCTTTTTCTTGCTCAGTGGTGACTGAGAATGTTATAGAGGCTTTGACCCTCTGTTTATAAGTTCGGCTAAGCCATCTTGGTTGACCTTGTGTTACAATATTTTCATTGAAGACTTCAATTTCTTCATTGATATGTTGGATTGGGATGCAGGTTGGCACACCATGTACCACTAGTTTAGGCCAGTGGGTGCCTTTTTGTGCATTTTTAATTGGCCAATCTATAAAAACATGCTCCCATTTTTCTTGGTCTAGGAGAATTTCAGTTGGGGAAGAGTCCCAGCAGGTAAGGACCAAATTCCCTTTGGTGGAGGTATGGACTCTAGAAATTGCCCTCTTTCCCAGTATTTTATTGATATTTTCCCTAATAGAGAAAGGCTGGTATGTTGGCAGTGCACTGCCTGATTTAGTGATGAGAGTCACCACATATTCTGTGTCAAAACCGGTATTTAATTGATCTGATATTTTATTTGATTTTTCTGGGTCAGTATCATCTATAGGAAGGTCTTTTGTAGTTGTTGAAGGTACCACTACAGCTGGAGTGGTTGATGTATTTCTGCAACTGTTGATTTTGTGGCTGAGAATTTTCATGCCTGGGTTAGTGGCCACTCTGGTTTCTGGTTGAACACTTGGGATTCCTTCCCGAGGCTTTTGTGCATAGGATGGGGCTACTGGAGCCTTCAGAATGCTAGTTGTGACCACCTCTGCCTCAGGTTGAACTTGCCTCATTGGTGGCTCAGTATTGACTTTTCCCTCCTCAGTGAAGGTTCGAAAAACTTGGATGAGATCCAAGACAGCTGCTTGCTTGATCTTATCATTTGTAAGGCCATATGATTTGATCAAGAGATCACGTGCCTCAGAAATGGCATTTTCAACTGTGTGTTTGATGGTGCAAGGTGTAGAGATCTTGACCATTTTTGTTGGCTGAGATGCTGAAAAAATTATTGGTGAGACTCCTCGCTTTCGAGGCTGCTCGGAAAAGGGTGTTTTGTTGAAAAGGTGTTGTGCCCCCAAATCTGTAGAAGTGATGGGGTCACTGCTAAACAAGTCAATTTTGGTGGACAATTTGACAGGTCGAACAGAAGTTAACAGCCTTGAAGGCTTTGGTGATGCATCTTTATTCCAGATTGATGATGACAACCTTGGGGCATTTGTCATGTCAATTTCAGGTGAAGACGGTAGGCTTGGAAGACTCCCCTGTGAGCAGGGAGACTTTTGAAGCATTATTAACCTGTTTTATCCTGATATAAGCAGGATGATGACTAAATCAAAATAAAAAATTCGAAAACATTTTATCCTGATTTAAAAAATGAATTATTGAGAATAATATCACGTGGCTACGCGCCAAGGCTGGTGTTTTTTTTTTTCTTTTTTTCTTTCTTTTTTTTTAAATATAATAAGAATTAGAGATAAATGTCACGTGAATTTGATTTTGATCACCTGATTACACATCTGGAATGCGTCGAGCCTTCGCAAGGTGAAGCGAAAAAAATTTCTCTCAGAATGCTGAAAATCGGGTTTTTGGTCGCAAAATGTCGGAATATAGGGATGCTAATGTTGAGAATTATATCAATTGGATGCTGTGGAAGAGGCAAAACCAAATATCGAATATTTAAGTGCGTAGCTGATGGTGGGCGGAAGTTGTGGATGAAATGGCGATTTTCGAAAGTATGGTGATGTTTCCTCAAAGAGCTTCATTTGGTACAAAAGATGTGCTTGAATTTAGGAACAAAAAAGGTCCCTGTGTGAGGTGTAGATATAAAGGACATATTACCCCTAAATGTAACTACATTTCACCCTTAAAGCCAATAAATATCAATCTAGCAAAGCTTTCTGTAGAAGAAGAGGAGGAGTTAACTAGGAGAGCGCAGCTAGAAGGATTGAAAGGAGCGAGAAATAAAAGGAGATCTCCAGAACTAATTCATCTTCAGGATGTCACAGGCTCATACCTGGTTATCATAAGGCTGCTGCCTAACAAATAAGGCTTGAACTCTTCCAACCATATTAAACATCATACATGTCATGAACCATGCCACAATTCATTGGACCCAAGTATAGGCCTTGGCCCAGTTCATGCAAATCTATTCTTAAATGACAAATTTAGATTGCAGACAGGACGACTCAAACACCAGTCGTGAGTCATCTAAGCCACATGCATCATAACTATTTTAATAACTAAAATTGCTAACATTAAAATGAAGCTGAATTAAAATAGACGGTGATGCTGGTGTTTGTCGGAGGACAGGTCATGATCTATTTTGAGAATGGTATGAAATGAGGGAACGAGATCATAGTCTTGTAAATAAGTAGGAGGCTTTCAGTCATGTCTATGCTTGTTACTTTAAGATTTTCATTTGTATCTAGCTCTGAGTTCAGTTTGAATAAAATGCCACTTTAAGACTGTTTCACAGGAACAAAAATTTGGTAAGGAACCCTGCAGTATAAGCAGTGTTTCTAAAGATTGGAATTTATTTAAGCCAAATATGGACTATGAAATTTTCCATACTACTGCATTAATCAGTGGATCCAAGCAGCCATGCACTCTTATTGATCCCGGATCTCCAGCTTTTGCAAGTATCAGTAAGAAACAGTTACAGAAATTGAAATTAACTAGCTCTCCTTTATTGCCAAGAGCTATCACTGGTGTTCTGAGCAACATGAAAGCTATAATTGACCAAGTAGCTTGTTTTGAACTAGATATTGGAGGCTTGAAAATCGAATATTCCTGGGCTTATGTGGTTCCAAACCAGGCAGAGGATCTAATCCTTGGCATGCCCTGGCTAAAATACAGGCATGCGGAATTGGACTCTGCAAATTCTAAATTAACATTCAAACATCATGGGTTGACAATTATCAGCGACAAAGAAAGAGACAAGAGAAATGAGGAACAAGGAGCTCATGCATTTACTGTCAGTCAAGTTATGGCCTCAACTTTCACAGGCCTAGCACAGAGAGCAAGGAAAAGCAAAACAGTGCAGGTGTTTGTGTTGGAAATGGAGACACGGAGTGTTGTGGACGTATGGGCCCTCCATTTCGTCTAGGTTCCCGACACGATCTCGTGTGTATTTAAAAGGTTGGAGTAGGTAATATGGTAGCGCTTCAGGCTACCTATTAGGGACATGAGCGACTGTATGGCGTGGGCACAAGGAGGTAATTGGGGGTTTTCTATGCCTAGATTTCATGGATCATTGTAGCATAGCGTATTATGAAACGCAATGCAGACGGCTAACTTAAAACACAAATAATAGTTAAATGCACTTCTAAAACCAGCGAGGAAGACTGATAAGAATGGGCTAGTTTCATTAGGTGATGCGTAGCAGATTGTTGGGCATAGGGGCTGTGTACTACGTGCTATTTGGTAATTTTATGTATATAAATACTCGGCATGAAGAAGAATTATTCTTCACGCAACGTCTTCTTCAATTACCTTAACAATACATTTGTTTACCCATCTCTTCTTCGGGAAGACCATTTATCTCTTTCCAGCTCTTCATCAGCAAGACCCACGTGTAGCCTCTATCGCTACTATCTACCTATTTGTCTCTTCCTAGAGAAGACCAGTCATCCCTTCGACCTACTCATCACCTTCATCTACCACCTAGATCTTTGTTAGACCACATACGTACCCTGTGGAACACTGTCCTAACCTCGCCTTGAGACTAGATGGCGCCACACTCGTTTATGCTTTGGCTTAGGCTATGTGTCGCTTACACTTGTACTTGTAGCGCACACTTTCCACACTTCTAGCTTTAATCTGAACATGACACTCTTTTAGTCAACTTCTACTTTCGTTCCATGAACATTGTGTTGGAAATTCAGACTCTATGTGTCTGAAGTTTCCCATGATTGGAACAACTAAGATTCTCACACATGACTCACGACCTAGATGATTGATATCTCCCTTACTGAGCATGTTTGATGCTTGAGACTCGACTAGTGCATGGTATGGTCTGATACACGTGTAGGCTTTCATCCACTGACCCTGACCCCATACTCATATTGTATACTGCCGTGCGTTTCATTGTCATTGTTAGAGTATGGAACGAGTGATGGATGGTATCAAGTCTGGATTTGGTCTATCAATATTACATGTATATAAGCTGTCTAAGAATCACTAAGACAGATAATCAATTCAATTCAATTCATTCAAACCATCTTTTACTTCTCCACAGTATATCACATATTCTCCCGATTCATATCATTATTATTCTATTCATAAAATCGCGCCCATATTCTTTGAGCCGCCTTACTCATCGAACCCATACCGGTTTTCCAACAGATTATGAGACCAAGTTAGCTCACCTTATATCAAAGTTGAAGCTTTACTTTTTATCGAATATTATCGGGAAGTTCATAGTGAATCTTTTTTGAAGTTTTTATTTCTATTTCTACAGGAGCTTAATCTATAAAACACTCAACAGCAAATATGTCGTCGGCACAGATCCTTAAGTCAATGAGGCATGCTCCAATATTAAGTATGTCGACGTATAATCGGTGGAGTTCTCTCTTTAGTGATGTTTTATCACTTTATGATTTACAGCATTATATACTGGAGGAGGTGTCCGATCTAAAAGTTGAGGATGCCAGAACGACAAGTGCTGCTCGCGATATTCAGAAGGTTGACATGCACATTAGGGTTGCCATGTCACAATTAGTACCTGATATTGCATTCCATCTGGTTCATTCGACTTACACTTCGAAGGAATGTTGGGATAACCTGAGAGAGTTTTACTGCCCTAACCCTTCAGGTGACCTGGATGATCTACTAGAAGAATTCTGGGGAGTGTCTATCGAAGACGACGACGAAGTTGATGAATTTGTTCAGAAGCTCTCTGAAATTAGGAATAGAATAAGTCTTCTCTCCGCGAATTCTAGGCCTACTGATTCAAGTATGAAGAAGAGGCTTTTATCACATTTTTCTAGATGTTGCGGTGGGTTTTATATGTCTGTGTCAATTCCGTTAAGATCTCCAGAAGTTTCGTTCACGGCAGCTGTCACATCAATTCGTGCTGCGCAATCAGTCTATCAGGAACTACACCCGACATCCGTTGTCGCACTTCTGAAGAATGAAGAGGAAAATGGATCCACCAAAAGTCCTGACACAAGTGAAAAGAAGCAGTGCGCCTACTGCAAGCGTTCGGGACACATCCGTGAGGCGTGCTTTAAGTGGTTAAATACTCCGGATGGATCCAAATGGGCAGCTAAAAATCCCGAAAAAGCAGCGAGAACTCGAAGTTTGCAGAAGAGGTTACAACAGCGACGCCATACGGGCTCCGAACCAGAATTATCCTCTAGCGCTTCTAAAAGTAACTAGTCGGGAATTTGGATGGTAAAGGAGCATGCCCTCGTGTCGAAAGATGACATGAAAAACAATGATGTCGTTTTTGATACAGGCGCTACCAACCATATTTTTCATGATAGATCCTTGTTCAAGTCTCTCACACCATCGAACAAGTCCATTTCTACTGCTTCTGGCGACTCTCTTTCTGTCTCCGGTGTTGGTTGTGTGGAGTTTAGAGTATTTAGCTATACTCCTGAGAAAGCTGGCAAGACTATCCGTATGGATAACGTCTGGTACGTTCCGTCGTGCACACGAAACCTTGTCTCAGGAATGCAGTTACTCTCGAAGGGTTTTCAGGTTCAATCATCAAATGATGGTTTTGGTATTTTCTCGCCTGATGGGAAAATCATAGCTTCCGCTAGGCCCAAAGGGGGGCTCTTCTGTTTCAATACTTGCTCTTCCTCGTCGGTACCCGCTAAAGTCATGCTGTCTAAGAATTGTCAGAGGGATGCGACGGAACTTCTTCATCACCGTTTTGCACACGTTGGCCCGCAACTGTTAGGAAGTATTAGCGTACCTAGTTTGAAACTTCCGACTTTAAAAGGCAAAGATGAAAATAAATTCCGCATTGATAATCCAACTCTTCACTCTTGTGATGTTTGCAATTCGTGCAAACAGGTGGAGAGAATTAATCGTGGTCCAGTCTCGAGATCCTCAAATGTTCTTGAGTTGGTGCATTCGGATACTTGGGGAAAATGCCAGGCCATCGGTATATTTGGAAGCTCTTGTTTCGTCAATTTTATCGATGATCTTATCATTTATGGAAAAGTTCTGCAGCAAGTGGTCAAAATCAAACAGCAACATTCTTCTTTCTTCCCGATCAAAGACCTTGGACTAATCGGTACCGTTATAGGGTGGAATATTACTCGAGATAGATCAAACAGGATCCTAAATAAAAGCCAACGCGATTATTTGGTTGATAAAGTTGCGTCGTTTGGACTGCAAGACGCTAAGGCATGTGCAACACCCATGGACGGGTACAGTGGAATAGTGCCTGGTGGCGAGGAAGAGTCACTCGCTGACGAATCGGCCTATGCTAGCGCCGTGGGTAGTCTAGGTTATGCGTCCAATGGGACGAGACCTGATATTTGTTTTGCCACTTCCCAACTTGGTAGTTTCAATTCTCGCCCAGTCGACCGACATTGGAATAGCGTCTGCAGAGTGCTGCGCTACACCAAAGGATCAACAGAATATTGTGTAACTTACAATTTTGGACCAGTCTCTCAGACGCCCTCACAGGAATTGAAGGCCACACTTTATTCTGACTCCGACTATGCTTCAGATACATCAACTCGTCGTTCAGTCAGTGGTTACATACTAATGCTAGGAGGAGGCCCTGTTTGCTGGCAATCGAAACGACAAAAATCGGTCTCCACCTCAACTGCAGAGGCGGAATACGTTGCCTTATGCGAAGCATCAAAGGTTGCCATCTGGGCCACAAGATTACTTGAAGAGCTTCACGTCGCAAGTCTGCTTGTCGGCGACGGGGGAATGCTAACCCTTACAGACAATCAGAGTGCATTAGCTATCGCAAAGGGAACGAGTTCATCAAAGACGAAACACATAGATGTTGCGTACCATTTCGTCAGGGATTGCGTCAGGGATCAGAAGATAAATTTAAATTACATCCCCACAACAGAAATGTTAGCAGACATACTGACCAAGCCACTTTCGCATGCCAAAGCAAAGCCACTATGTGATAAAATATTCGGAGTAATATGATCCAAAATCTGTGGAATCTTTTTGTTCAGGAGGAGTGTTGGAAATTCAGACTCTATGTGTCTGAAGTTTGCCATGATTGGAACAACTAAGATTCTCACACATGACTCACGACCTAGGTGATTGATATCTCCCTTACTGAGCATGTTTGATGCTTGAGACTCGACTAGTGCATGGTATGGTCTGATACACATGTAGGCTTTCATCCACCGACCCTGACCCCATACTCATATTGTATACTGCCGTGCGTTTCATTGTCATTGTTAGAGTATGGAACGAGTGATGGATGGTATCAAGTCTGGATTTGGTCTATCAATATTACATGTATATAAGCTGTCTAAGAATCACTAAGATAGATAATCAAATCAATTCAATTTATTCAAACCATCTTTTACTTCTCCACAGTATATCACATATTCTCCCGATTCATATCATTATTATTCTATTCATAAAATCGCGCCCATATTCTTTGAGCCGCCTTACTCATCGAACCCATACCGGTTTTCCAACACATTGCGCCCATTACATTGCGCGATATTTCCAATAGTTTGCAGCCTCACTATCAGACATAGAAAAAGCGCTCAGGCCAAAGATACAGCTTTCTCCCAAGGAAATCACCTCCATGCCACCTGACCCTTACAAGTCTTTTGCTTAGGTTTTCAATCCAAAAGAAGCAGCTAGTCTACCACCTCATAGGCTCGGAATTGATCATGAGATACCTTTAGAAAAAGATCAAAATGGAAATGAAAACCCTTTTCCATGGGAAACACTTTATAACATGAGTCATGATGAACTTCTAGTACTTCGAAAAGAATTAACTAGCCTCCTTGATAAGGAATTATTCAACAAAGCAAATCATCAGCTGTAGTACCCGCTCTTTATGCAAAGAAGCCCGGAGGTGGCCTAAGATTCTGTGTTGACTACAGAGGAATAAATACAATCACAAAGAAGAACAGGTACCCTTTTCCTCTGATAAAAGAGACTCTGAATGCTCTCAACTCTGCTAAGTGGCTCACAAAGCTGGATGTGTCAGCTGCTTTTCATAGGATCAGAATGGCTAAAGGTGAAGAATAGAAGACAGCATTAAGGACAAGATATGGCTTATTTGAGTGGAAATTTTGTCCTTTTGGACTAACTAGATCTCCTGCTACCTTCCAGAGGTATATAAACTGGATCCTTTGAGAGTATTTGGACAACTTCTGCTCAGCTTACGTGGATGATATCCTTATATTCACCTTGGGAACACTCCAAGACCATAGAAAAAAGGTAGCTAAGGTACTAACAAGCCTGCAGGAAAATGGTTTACACTTAGATATCTCAAAGTGCGAATTTGAGACAAAAAAGACTAAGTATCTCGGCTATTTGATAAAAGTAGGAACTGGCATCAAGATAGATCCAACCAAGGTACAAACAATTACAGAATGGAAGTCACCTACTAGTGTTCAATTGGTATGGTCATTTCTAGGATTTGCAAATTACTACAGGCTTTTCATTAAAAACTTTGCAAAGCTTGTCAGACCTTTGAAAAATCTAACCAGGAAGGATCAAAAGTTTGAATGGACAAAAGAATGTGAGGATTCCTTTCAACATCTCAGAAACATTTTCAAAGAAGAACTAGTTCTGGCCACTTTTAATCCAGATCTAGAGACACAATTAGAGCCCGACTCATCTAGATGGGCTATTGGTGATACCTTAACACAACTTGGTCCAGTATCAAAACTATGGAGATCAGTTGCATTTTATTCAGCAAAAAATCTCCCAGCAGAGCGAAATTATGATATTCACGACAAGGAGCTTTTAGCCATCATTAAATGCATCAGTGAATGGAATTGCGAGCTTAGAGGGCTAAAGAAGCCTTTTACCATTCTTACAGACCACAAAAACCTGGAGCCATTTGTTGGAAAACCGGTATTAGTTTGATGAGTAAGGCGGCTCAAAGAATATGGGCGCGATTTTATGAATAGAATAATATTGATATGAATTGGGAGAATATGTGATAAGCTGTGGAGAAATAAAAGATGGTTTGAATAAATTGAATTGATTAGATTATCTGTCTTAGTGATTCTTAGACAGCTTATATACATGTAATATTGATAGACCAAATCCAGACTTGATACCATCCATCACTCGTTCCATACTCTAACAATGACAATGAAACGCACGACAGTATACAATATGAGTATGGGGTCAGGGTCGGTGGATGAAAGCCTACATGTGTATCAGACCATACCATGCAATAGTCGAGTCTGAAGCATCAAACATGCTCAGTAAGGGAGATATCAATCATCTAGGTCGTGAGTCATGTGTGAGAATCTTAGTTGTTCCAATCATGGGAAACTTCAGACACATAGAGTCTGAATTTCCAACACCATTTGAAAAAAAGAAGGTATTAAATGAAAGACAAATTAGGTGGATGGAAGTACTTGCTCCTCTAAACTTTAAAAACATAGACTAGGGAAGGCAAGTGTTGTACCTGACACACTATCTAGAAGAGAGCAAGATATACCAAAGGATGCTTCAGATTCTAGGATTTCTGCTAGGGAAAACATCCTTCTAGCACCTCAACTTTGGATTGAGTCTATGGTTACTACTGACTTACCTTGCCCATTTCAAGATGACGCAGACCTTTGCAGTTTGTGGGATCGAGCCTTACAATCAGGAGAGCTCATTGAAAAATATACTAGAGCATTTAACTCAGGTAAAAATCAGGATAGACTTTTTCCTTTTGACCTCGGGCTCAGGATTTCTACAGTGGAATGTGTAATATCTGACAAAAATATTCGGCATTATTGGGAGAGAATTTGGCTCACTAACTTTGAGCCCTTGACAACAGCTTTTATACAATAGATTCATGATTCTTTTCTCTCGGGTCATCCAGGAAGAGATGCTACAATATCATTAGTATCAAGGAAGTTCTTTTGGCCAGGATCAATCCAGGAAGTAAGGAAGTTTGTCAGAAATTGTGATGTGTGTGGCAGAACCACAATTTGGAGAGACAAGAAGAAAGGTTTGCTCAAACCATTACCCATTCCATCACAGATATTGCAGGAAATATCTATGGATTTCGTTACAGGCCTTCCTCCCTGTGGTCCTGAGAAGACAACTATTCTTTTGGTCATTACAGATAGACTAAGCAAAGGGTTAATCCTAATACCAGTTCCCCCAGATATGTTTGATGCAGAAGGACTGGCTAAATTGATTTTTCAGTACTACTTGCCTCACCATTGGAATCCTCGGGCAATTGTTTCTGATAGAGGATCTCAATTTGTTAACGCATTCTGGAACACTATATGTCATAGACTTAAGATCAACCAGAGGCTTTTAACAACCTATCATCCAGAAACTGATGGTTTAGCAGAGAGAACAAATCAAGAGGTAGAAACTTATTTGAGAACTTTTTTTGCTTATGAACAGTCAGACTGGAAAGATTGGATCCCACTAGCACAGGTATCTATCAATAACAAGATAGCTACCACAACTCAGATAAGTCCGTTTTTTATGACCCACAGATGTGATGTAAGCTCTATATCATTAGTATCAGATCATAATCCCTCTTGTCAAGGAACACCAGTTTCAAGAGGTCAGGATGTTATTGAGAAGCTCTCAGATGCGCATCAGTTCGCACAGACATCGATGGTAGTTGCCCAGCAGTCTCAAGAAAAATATGCCAACAATTCTAGAGATACTACACCTACTTATAAGCTTGGAGATGTGGTCTGGTTAAATTTAAAGAATATAAACACTGAGAGACCCTCCAAGAAACTTGACTGAATACATGCCAAGTACAAAATAATTAGAACGTTTCCGGACTCAGCTCACTTTTATGAATTAGATACTCCTAAAGGTATCCATAATAAGTTCCGCACATCACTCTTAAGACCAACCCATGATGATCCTCTTCCTTCATAGAAGTCAGATGATTCTCAACCTCCAGGAATATTAACAAGTACTGGTGATGTAGAGTTTGGAGTTGATGAGATTCTAGACTCAAGGAATAGAAAGATTGGAAGGGGCAGTAGGAAAGAGGTGCTTGTGAAGTGGACAGGTTATGCCAAACCATCATGGCACCCACAACATGATTTTCAAGAGACCAGTGCATTGGATGCTTACAAAGCCAGAGTAAAAGCTAAGAAATGGGACAGAGAGGATAATGTCATAGGCTAGAGCCTAAGGCAGCCTCTCAAGGAGCCGTGTTATTAGTATTCCGTAGGGTACGAATTTGGTACAAGTAGGTTTCAGGTGTGGAGTATGGTGGTGATTCCTAAGAGTAGGAGGTATAAATTCAGCGTTAAGTATAGGTTTCACCTAAGAAGTAAAGGTAAAATAAGTAGTAGGTGAGAAGGGTACAATAACGGCGGTCTTTAGAGAAGAGATAAGTAAGTGAACAATAGGTATGAGTATAAACAGAAGACGTTGCGTGAAGAAGAATACTCCTTCACGCTGGGTATATATGTACATCAGATAATAGGACAGCCCTAAGCTCTGTCTCGAACAGTATTACTACGCAATCCCTATGAAACGACCCTATGTTCCTGAGCCTGTCCTAATTTTTTGAGAACTTGATCTAACCCCGAGTTGTGTTTTAGAATGGAACTCCACATGAGACACCATCCTAGTTTCCGCCACTTTATCCATGAAAATTTGTAACAACTCCTTGCCAAATTTCAAAATTCCACACCCGGCGAGACTGTATCCATCCTTCGCATCATCTTGTGAACTTGTCCTGAATTCTCTCACGTCCATCCCAAAGAACAGTCTCCCAGATTTGTGTGCCACGCTTTGTTTCCTCCATCAGGTATAAATATTGGCGTGGGCGTGTATTTGGTGATCGGCTGAGGCCAAAGAAAGTCAGCGAGAGGTGTGATCATTGGAATTAAGGTGTACTAGGTCGTACTTGTAGACTTAATGAGGCTTAGGTAGGATTCGATCTTTTTTGGAATGAAAATTTGACGTGGTGGAGTTATTTGAATTATTGCCTCTTGGGCCAACTTGTTTGGTATTGCGAAATTTGACTGAACTTGGCTCTGGGAGAATGTTTCACTCACAGGTTCGTAGAAGGCACTACTGACAGTTGTTCAGTCTTGCCCTCCATAGTACAGTTATTGCTGAGGAGGGTAAAGGTAAAAATTCGTCTCGTCTACAAGAGGCAGAAAATGTGTATCTTCCGGCAAAAGGCACTGCCGGGAGCATATAACTAATGATACAGAAGTGTTACAGTTTGACTATTGTTTAAGCCTAGGAGGAAACCCAAGCGTTTTTATTAGGAATAATTACAATAAGACTGAAAGAGGAAATATTGACAAATATAGATGAAATGTCACTACTTGTTACGGCCTTGTATTCCTGACCCTCGGGGCCTCTAATACTATTGTTCCTTCCAAGTATTGTGTTGTGATCCTACATATGCACGGACCAATTGTAAATTATGTATATATGTATATCTCTAGATACCTCTTGTTATTTTTGTTTGGAGTATATCTGTAGAACTGGCGTAATCACGTGTCATTCTAGTTTAATTATGTAATCATATAGATACAGCATTGCCATCTCCTTAGATGGGAAGAATAGACATCATTCACATATACTGACATCAGACCCCTTGATTGGATCCAATTGTTACCTGTGATACCAACACTGATCAGTGGTTAACCTCATAGTTAGCCACAGAGCAGCCAGGCTATTTCAGAAGAGACAAAAGGCGTTAAATCCGTACGTTTAATTGTGCCGCATATTACGACTTTTTGTGCTAGAGGAAGCCAGTTTTGATTGCCACTGTAGGTTAACTCCTACTGTCCAGGGATCAAATCAAAGCTTCTAAGAGCTTGCAAAAAACAGTTTCTGTTGTGCGTCGCCGACAACTGACCTTCACAAGCTGCGTCTATCACGCAGAATAAAAACCTTCAAAAGAGACATTCAAGATACAGACTCCGACCAACCTAATTTCAAAAAGGAAACATAAGTCATAAATATTAAGACCACCAATTTCTTATTTTGCGAAAACAATATTTTGCCATCAAAACAAATTAACATTGGAAAAATGCTCATTCCAGACCAGTATAAAGGCAGAGTGGATGAGTCTACATTCCATAGACGACTTAATCTCGAAGATGAAAAAGATAAAACCAAAGAAAGGATGAGTGGATTTATGGTGTTTCAAAAGCTTTTCTACCAAGCAGAAAGACTAACAGATAATAGACTTTTTGAAAACTTTCAAGATGACTTTGAAGGATGGACGAAAGAAGATTTTGCACTTACAGATTCTGGAATAAGACAGATGTTTCGAGATTTTCTTAACAATTGTGGTATCTTCACCCCAAGGAGCAGGAGCCATATTTCAGTATACTTAGCAAACCTTGTCATAGCAAATGTTATACCAGAATGGCCCAAAGGCAAGCTCGAAAAACAAATGAGAGAGTCAAAAGATTTCGATTTGTACCTTCAACCTGTGAACTCCTCCGTTCCAGCTGTAAAGCAAGAGAACCTTAATTTCAAGGGGAAAGATGTCAATAAATATGATCAAGAAATACCTTATATAGAAAATAATTACCGGCAAACTTTTGATAAGAGTAATGAAACATATCTTGCTTCCAATAATCTAGGAGGCTGGGCAAGAGTGATTTCCGACATGAAGAAAATTTACGATGATAGTAAGAGATACACTGGAGATGAATATGATCCCCTTGACTTAAAACTCAGAATCTTTGATGAGAGGTGTAACATAATGGGTATCAACCCTACACAAAAGCAAAAAGTCTTCGAGGTCATGCTTTTGGGAAAAGCCAGTGAATTTTATTACAGTAATCTCGCTCCAAATCAATCAATCATCTCCCCTCGAACATTTACCTATGAAGAGATGATACAAATGTTGAAGAGTCATTTCCAAACAGATGAGCGCCGTCAAAACTACCTTTTGGAATGGGAAAAAAAAATTTCTTTGTTACAGAAATGGAGAGCCCTGGGAAAACCAAACGAGAAGTCCTTGAGTTATTATTCACTCGTCTTCAGAAACTTGCTCAGTGTCTTGGCGACGGTTACTACAACAAAGACAACGTTATGAGAAACAAATTACTGAACGCCTGTGGAGACGTCCCTGAGTGCAACCTAGCTATTTTCAAGCCAGCATCATCTTTTGAAGGCTTATGTGCTGATCTAAGATCTTCTATCAGTACAGCAATGAGAACTCAACAAGCACGACAATACAATGCCAAAAATGATGACCAATTTTGGACTGATAGAGTATACGCAAGGCGAGGTAAGAGTATTGGTCGAGGGAAGAATCCACCAAAGTTTTCTGCTGGAGCTTCACAATTGCGATTCCAACCTCCTGACCAGCGACTCAATTCTTCATTTTCCCGACGAACAAATGGCATAAAGAAATGCTTTATCTGCAAGAAAGTAGGTTGCTGGTCTACCAACCATTCAGACAAGGAAAGAAGGCAGTCACACAACTCATTTAGGCAGCATATCCAACAAACTCAGAATCGCCATTACTCATAGGAGGAGCATCAATCTTTTCTGACACATTGGGAAGGAGTATCTGAATTCGAAAGCGATCTAGAAGAAGCCGAGCAGCTACTAATGGAGATGCAGCTTGAATATGACAGTAATGTCGAATTTGATACAAAAACTGGTGAAGCTTTTATCTCAGAATTAAGCCACAATGAAGATGCCCAAGAAACTGTTGGATATCTGGTCAATCAAGCCGCTATGTACGCCATTACCAAATGCGATGTCTTTAATAACAATAGTTTTGAGTCAATTTTTGATGACAATAACTTGTGTGATAAAGCAGATAACCGCATATTTACCTTCTCAGATCGATACTCGGAGAAGGTATTTCAAGGCATTATGCCCAATACAGGCGCTGCAGGAACATCAACAGCGGGAGAACCACAATTTCGTGCACTACAGCTACTAGACCCATCAATCACTCTTGATAAGTCAAGCGCGGGCCATCATTGTATACGCTTTGGTAAAGGCGAGACTGTATCACTTGGAACTGCACAAGTTGATACCCCTATAGGAATAGTTGAGTTCCAAATACTCCCCACTAACACTCCCTTTTTATTATGTATCAAGGACATGGATAACCTAAATGTCAAATTGGATAATATACAGAATTTTTTAGTCAAGGGTAATGGAGAAACAGTTCCTATAGTGCAAAAGTGGGGCCATCCCTGGATGCTCTTACGTCATCCACCTGGGAAAACATTAGCATGGTGCCACCTCACCGAGTCTCAATTACGCCGCTTTCATCGACGCTTTGGCCACCCTTCAGTCCGAAGATTAATTGAAATCCTTAGAAAAGCCGGGCACAGAGCTTTTCGACCTCAACTTGTTAAGCATTTGACACAAATTTGTCATCATTGTGAAATGAATGCTAAAGCCCCTGGCCGTTTCAAGTTTACACTAAAAGACGAAATTGAATTCAATTATGAAATTGTTATTGATATCATGTACATTGGTGGTAAACCAGTATTGCATGTTGTAGACACAGCAACAGGTTTTCAAGCAGCGCAGTTCTTGAAGGACATTTCCACAAAATTGGTCTGGAAATCTTTATGCATGTGTTGGATTAATGTGTATCTTGGACCTCCCGACTTCATTATCCACAATTCTGAAACCCAATTTACATCTTCTGAATTCATGCAAAATGCAAAAATCATGTCCATAGAAGTTAAAGAAATTCCAGTTGAAGCTCACAATAGTGTAGGGAAAGTTGAGCAATACCATGCGCCTTTGAAAAGATGTTATGAAATCATCCAGAATGAAGTTAATGCCCCCCCGGAAGAGATACTTCTAATGGCTATCAAGGCGATCAACGATACAGCTGGACCGAACGGGCTTGTACCTACGCTCCTAGTTTTCGGGGCGTATCCACGGATGACAGAAGATTCTCCTCCATCCCATTCAGTCACACAAAGGGCCGAGGCTATTCGGAAGGCTATGAAGGAAGTTCGACGCCTCCTTGCAAAGAGACAAATTAGTGATGCATTAAGAATGAGGAATGGACCCAATACTGATGAAACCTTGCAACTCCCTCTTCAATCAGAAGTCAGGGTATACCGAGAAAAAGAAAAATGGACAGGACCTTTTACCCTTCTCGCAACATATGGCCAAACTTGCACAGTTGAGATCAATGGAAAACCAGTCAAATTTCGTTCTACTTGTGTAAAGAAATACCTTAGAAACGACACACAAGATGTGCCCGTAGTTCAAGAGAAGGAATCTCTAATTGAAAGTGGTCCTATCCCAAAGATTGCTTCTGACTACCCCCATCAAAATGATAAAAGTACTGTAATTGAAACAGTTTGTACAAAAGATAAAGATATTCAACCCCCTGAACGAGTCCATACAAGACCTAAACGCTGCTGTAATAAAGTTTACCTCATTGACAACAATAATTCTGACAGCTGTGATGAGAAATTCGTCCAAGATAGTGAAAGCAGTAACAATAACAGTTTGGATGCGCAATTTTTCAATGACAATTGTGTTCACTCTCTCTATTCAATGACCTTTGTATCAAATAAGGAGCAAGCTGGCCGCGAGCTGTCATTAAACCTTCGACGTGAAGGTAGGATAACTGCCCCAGGAAAACCATTTGAAGAATCGGACATTATAGAACTTGAAAGCCTTCGTAATCAAGAAATTATGAAGTTTATTACATATGACCCTAACAAACACATGGGTCGCATTTTTAAGTCAAGAATGGTTCGAGAAATCAAGGGTAAAGCAACTGGTTCACCATATGAGAAGTCAAGACTGGTAATACAAGGGTATAACAACGAAGGTAAGGCTACAATTCTCTGCCAGGCTCCAACAATTCAACGTTCAAGCCAACAAATCATGTTTGCAATTGCTCCATCACTGTGCGCTTTGGGCATTCATTTTTGGTTAAGGGATATTACACAAGCATATGTGCAAGCTAAAACTCACCTTAATTGCACAATATTAGTATATATCCCAAAAGAACTTGAAAGTAAATTCCCTCCGCAAACAATCATGCATCTTGTTAAACCACTCTATGGAATACCAGAAGCCGGGCTACACTGGTGGGTGACATATTTTAAGCACCATACAAACAAATTGCTTATGGAAACATCGACCTACGATCCATGTCTCCTAATCACTAATAGCAAGGAGTATTTTGGTGTTGTTGGAATGCAGACAGATGATACATTGATTTTGGCCAATATGGAGTTCTCTGAGCATGAAGAAACTGAACGAGCCAAGGCAAATTTCATTGTCAAACCAAAAGTAAGATTAACTCCTGACAAGGATCTTATCTTCAATGGCTGTATCTTAAGCCAAAATGGTAAAAATTTGCTAGTTTGTCAGAAAGAACAAGCCAAGAAAATTGCTCGAATAGCCCCTGATTTGATGGATAATTATAGGAGTTATGTTGAGCAAAGAGCTCGTGGCGCTTATATAGCCTCTATATGTCAACCTGAAGCAACTTTTGATATGTCAAGTGCAGCCCAACATCAAAGTCCTGGAAAGGAAGAAATTGAGGCATTAAATAAACGTCTAGACTGGCAAAAGAAAAACGTAGACCGTGGATTGACCTACGTTCCATTGGAACTAAACAGCGCGAAGCTGTACATTTTTGTCGACGGCTCGTTTGCAAATAACAAAGATTTAAGTTCACAAATTGGAACTATAATAATTTTAGCAAACAAGACTTCAACAATGGACTATGAATTTGTTATCAAAGGTAATATCATTCACTGGTTTTCTGTCAAGGCTAAGAGAGTTACCAAAAGCGTTTTAGCATCTGAAATCCTTGCAATGAGTAGCGGAGTTGATATTGCTCACGTCATACTAAGCACTCTACAAAAAAATTACAAACCAGATTGAGATTGCCAGAACTCCAATGGTTGTGTGTACTGATTCTTACTCTCTCTACAAATGTCTTGTCAAGCTTGGTAGCACCAAAGAGAAGCGACTCATGATCGACATCATGGCCCTTCGACAATCCTATGAGCGTCGAGAGATTATGGAAATTCGATGGATCAATGGAGAAGATAATCCTTCTGACGCAATGACTAAAAATGCTCCCAATAATGCACTCACTACTTTTATTGATACCAATTGCCTCAGGATACGTGTTGAGGGATGGGTGAAGAGAACTCCTGAAAAACTTTAATTATCTGCATGAAGATATTGGCCTACCACAAAAACTTTCATTTTGATAAATTTATTTCCTTAAATATGATCTGCAATTTATGATTTGGCAACAATTATGAAATTATTCTCAAAAGAGAAAAACTGCCAGTGTTTGGAGTATATCTGTAGAACTGGCGTAATCACGTGTAATTCTAGTTTAATTATGTAATCATATAGATACAGCATCGCCATCTCCTTAGATGGGAAGAATAGACATCATTCACATATACTGACATCAGACCCCTTAATTGGATCCAATTGTTACCTGTGATACCAACAATTTTCTTCCCTTAGTTTAGAATCTTATGAATTATATTCCAGATCTGAGTCCTTATCTGATTCGACTTGTTCATCTGCAAACCTGTGCTCCCTTCTGGTCGTCACACTACTATCCAGGAGGTCGAAGCAACATCATAGCATAATGGCTCCTGATAATACTTGGCTCGGTAGCAAGTATTAGGCCTAGGGGAAAGTTATCAGTCAGCAGATTCACGGAGCGGACCAAGCGTTATAAGTATGTTGGTAAAAGGGTCATATTTGGGCAGTATGAATTGTTCTATCTTATTGCGGTATTCAGGTTGTTGTTAGGACACTGACAGGGATCTGACTTATCTCATTAGCAAGGCGCTTGGACTAGAGGAAGAAAGGGGAGATGGAGAGGAGAGGAAAGGAAAGGAAAGGGAGAGAGACAATGTTTTATGTATATCAACATACCAGTTAATTGACATTATTCACTGTCTTCGTGACAGCACCCAATTTGTATTACTTCGTGTTTCACCAACAAAGTACCTGTTAGTAGTAGCTAGAGATTTATTTTCTCTTAATATAGTTTAATAACCCGATTTATTCATTACCAACTCGGTTTCTGTCACACTTACTGTCACAGGGCGAGGGTACGAAGAACGAGATAAATATTATAAATGAGTTGTGCAATGAGAAGGGAAGAGAACATCTAGCTACACAAGGGTCTTGAGATATTCAATAATTGCTAAACCTTAAACCATGCCAACTACCATCCTACTAATGTGACAATTACACACTAAGATGTTGTCAAACATCTGATGGTTTGGAACCTACTGAATATGGTAATGAGAATCATTGGATAGTGGGATGACACATCTTGTCAGATTAACTAACTCGAGCTTTGATATCTCACCAGGGATATGGTGATCAGGATGACTAGGATGTTCAGGATGTTCAGGATAGTCAAAGCTCCCACATGAGATCTTTTGATCTTCAACACATGTAATATATTTCATATGTAATTTTGGGAAACGAGGAGAAGATAATCTCTCCTCGAAATAGTTTCAGATGGGTATATAGCATCACTGCTGGAGAGGAGTTGAGGAGCAGAGATTTCATCAATACCACTTTACTTTACATTTTTCATTTGACCCTCGGTGTCTAACAGATGTATTACTCTTTTTTAACAATAACAATAAAATTTTGCCACTTTCTCATTTGATCTATTAACTCAAGCCTTAATACCTCTAAATTGATATGTCGCAAGTGTCTGGCAACCCTTATCGCACTTCCCAAATAACTCTGTCATTTTTACAGCGGGTACATTCGCGATTCGAAAGGCGACAAGTTCGGAAGCTTCTTCGAGTTATTGCCTTATTCATTCTCGCTTTATCAGAGTCTAAAAGCGGTTTTAACTCGGTGTAAAGAGCCGGAGCCACCCACAACGCACCTAATCTAATCCTCTACTGCTTGCTGTGCGCATGCCAGTGAAAGCTTACGCCACAGATGGTCACTACTGAGGCGAGTAAAAACTTGTTTGCCGACTTTTGCCTTCGGAGAGTCTTTCTTTGGGGCTTTGGTCACAGGTTGCTGCACAGCCTTAAAAGTTGTGTCTACTTATTGTCACAGTTTAGGCGGTTCGTCGTTCTTAGGCACCGAGTATCACTCGTAACTCAAGCGGAAATTCTGTTTTTAATGCTGCTTTATCCGACAGTTTTAGCTCGGTCGGAGAAGGGTATGACGGTCCTTCCATCTCGTGAGAGATAAGGATGGTTGAGATATTTCCTTATCAATATTGATCGACACAGTCTTGTCAGTATCGAGCGTAGAGACGGCGGGTTGTGATTTTTTCTTCCCATTAAACTTGGCCTTGCTTATCTCTACGTATTATGGAGACTATATAAGGAAAGATATTTAAAGGAGAGTCCTGGGGCGGTCTCTCAAGTTGTTCAAAATAATTGGACACTTTTTGCGAACTGGTAGCGTTGTTTGATGCCTTGAGTCCAATTATGATTCAAAAATAATGCAATTCGATGGCAAGAGGAAAGGACAGATGGAATATTCGAATTTCTCCAATGGTGCGTTTAGTTTGTGGTTTAATATTAACTGCACTGTAGGGCCTATTTTTATATAAAGACGTATAGCTCCTTTTTGCTTACAGGCCAGGATTATCCGTGCTTCGGTTAGTGTAGTCCCTGCTATACCTCCTTCACATCTTTCCAGCAGTGTTACCCCCATATGTCTTCACCGGAGTGCACTCCTAGAGGTGCTACTATTCCGTCAACATGTCGCCTCTCCAGCCGACGAAATGATGGCCATTTGTGGTTGTGTAGCCGCTGTTAAATTTCTCAAAAATCACTGGGCGCCAGGCTTTCATACTACCAACATCAGGACTTAATCTGAAGATATAGCCTCCCTTCTGAAGCGTCCGAGAGGTCCGGCTAGCCAGGCACAGCAGATCTATGTTTAGCTAAGGGTATTTCTCTTCCTTACTTCTCCCCCGATTCATGCTTAAGGATAACTGAAGGTCGTGAAAGGATGTCAGAAAAGTCTTGGTCGAGAGTGATTGGCGTGGAATAGCTTAGGTTAGCGAGAAAAGGTCTTTGCAGAAATGGAGCATTCGAGTAACTCGTGTAGTTTGGACGCCATCCTGGCTAGAATTGTCGGATGTAAAGAATTAAAGACAAGATTTTGTTGACAAGCCGAAATCTAGTTTTCTTGAGATCAGATCGGATTTTCTCTTAGCTTACGTGGGCTAGTTGTTTACCTGTCGGTGGGTAGAATATTTTGGAATATTTTGGAATATGAATAGGGTTTCTCTAAATACATTTGTAGCATCAGGTAGCGCAATATCCTTCACTTCTGCCAGCATCATTATCGTTGTCTTGATAGTCTTGTGCGTTACTGGAAATGTATCTTTGAAGGAGGATTAGATAAATCAGCTCAAAGTTGAAAAGGTTACACTGAATCTCGGCTCTGCAGAATCTAGAGTAAGAGATGGAGGTTAAAGGGGGACACCGCCGTTAGGTATTAAGCTTTCGTCCCGCCATAACTTCGCAGTAGTACTTGCAAATGAAATCCGAGGCATGAGTGCTTCTCTTGTAAATTGAGTCATCTTTTCTGTACTTTTCTCTGATATTGTGTCATAGCTAGATAGCTGCATACGCAATTAAAATCTGATGCAAAAAAAAAAAACTTTCGTACCCCAATTTTGATCTATTACGATTAGTGCATTCATTGTCAATTTTAGATTTCCTCATATATTATTTTTTGAGGAATAATTTTGATGGAAGTGCTGGAGAATGAATGTGACTTGGTTGTTTTCACGCAAGACGCTGCCTACATGGCTATAAATAAATAAATTATTCAGTTATCCTGATTTGGCGCCTTGAGGCGCGTGCAGGTTTTATCGGAAGATATGAACTTGAAGTAGGATGACTCAATCTGACGTTTAAAACACTCACACTTAGGTTTCATTTGCAGATACCACTTGAGGTTAACCCTTACGGCGTGTAACCTCTTCCGTGCATACCCACCACAGGTGAAAGCGTCAAAAACCTGTATCTATCCTAATGTGCTTTCATCATCCCGAAGAACGGACATTGTCGCGAAATTGTGCTGTGATGATCGCCTGAATATGAAACGGATATTTTCTATCTAAAATGGGGTAGATATTCAGGCTATACAGTGTCTTCTTGAGGAAAGTGGCCTGTATGGTGTACCACTGCACCATCCAACCTTTCACAGCTCTTTGTAACTTAGTTTGAAACAAAGTACCCTATTCCCCTGTAGACACACCTGTAGCTGGTCTACACAATCAAAAATCCACACTACACTATTAGTAATAACAGACACCAAGACCAATTACAGTGAAGATCTTCAAAGACCCCGCAGCAAGTGTAGCCTCGTGGGAGCCTTATCAATCAGCCTTATCGTGACGTGTGATGGATAGCTGTACAGTCACAAACGTTTTAGATACTGCGAACTCATCAAGGAAACCATTTAAATAACCGCCATTCAGATTACTTTCCTGATTTCAATCACTTGACCAATTTCTTTCGCCTTTCTTCCATTAGTACCATCCATTAAAATTTATCCGATCCGCGGATACAAGCAATCAACCACCATGAAGATACACTACATCGGCGTAACTACTCCTTCCAGTCTCATCTTCTTTACTTTAGCCCCGAGGTTCCGCATATCACTAACTTAACTATACTGGACCAGATAATCAAAAATGAAGGTAAACCTTGCCACGAACTGGTCGCTGAGAAGGATTTGAGTGCCTACTCCCGCTTCACGAGGAACAAGTGCGTGGTCCCTCCAATTGTATGAGCTAGCTTGTCTTTATATCTGCTGCAACACGCCGGTTAGGCTTGATCGGTGGCGATAACAACGCTTAAAAATTTAATACCACGCTTACATCAACGGTAGCTACGCTGAATTCATGACTCTCTTCAGCAAAACTGTTGCCGAGCGCACACGGCCAGGTCAACGACAAGATGTTGAGGAACAAGGTAGCGATAATCCATCCACCATAAAGTCACCTAGCTCGCACATAGGCCAATCAAGATGTAAAACTTTGCCACGCGCAAACTGACTTCTACTAGATTATACGTTTCATGCCTATGGCCGCAGTGAAGGTGTTTGTGGCATCATTATTAGCAATCACGCGTATCCTGCCCTTGTCGCGCATCAGCTTCTCTCTAAGGTGCTAGATGAGTTTTTGGCCTTACATCCTCGGTCCGAATGGGCTGCCAGCGCTCCGACGCTTTCGTTTCCCGCTCTCAAGGATTATATTGTCAAGTATCAGGATCCACAACAAGCAGACAGTATCATGAAGATACAAAAAGAGTTAGACGAGACAAAGATCGTTCTCCACAAGACAATTGAGAGCGTTTTACAGCGTGGTGAAAAAATTGATGATTTGGTGGCCAAAAGTGATGGCCTAAGTGCTCAGAGCAAGATGTTTTACAGTAAGTTATACGTCCTTAAGAGCGTCAATTTCTACTATCATAGTACAAGAAAGGCTAGCAATAGCCTAAACTCAGCTAATGTGAGGATAGCACAAGCAAAAAAGCAAAATAGCTGTTGTGTTCTGATGTGAAAAATTCGCGTGGTTAACTCAATTGACTTGGGCCCTTATGAGACCAGTAACTTTTTTTAGGACATAACTACAGTTTTTTCTCAGCCTATTAGACTGTAGTATACATCTAACTAGTTTCCACATCTATGCGACGGCATCCTCTCGAGTTCTGGAATTTTCTCCACTTTTATCCACATTGTCTACTGGAAATAGGTGGATAGAATATTTGATGGCCTGGTAGATAATCCACTCACTTTACTGCGTACATATTCATAGAGTAAGGTCGATGTTATTTAAATCAGCTATTATCGCCTAGGAAAGGCTAGACACATACCATCAAATGTGTGTATTCAAGAAATTTACCTGTAGGAAATTTTTGAAGTGAATTCGATGTAATCTATAACCTGTCCCACCCTTGTGTCTTGGGAAGCCAAGCTCATGTCTCCGGCAGTAAGCCAGTGGTCTATCAAGGACTTTAAGGGCTGGAGACAGACGAATTCAAACGAGGATTGAATGGAGTTAGGCGGTGCTATTAGTAACGACCGTTTTGATTATGCCAGACAGCAATTTACTCGAGTCTAGGTTGCCGCTTCGAAAACTCGAGTAAAAGCTTTGTGTGCTAGTATGAATAGAGTCCTCCATGATTTGAGCGGAACATTCCAGGAAATGGCGTCAGCAGATAGTAATAAAATCTAGTATTGGTTTCGAGCCAGAATAGATATTAGGGAGAGACGAGATGATGGTGCGTAGAATCGGTGTATTCGAGTATGGTAAGAATGTGGAGGCCGAATTTTTCCTATAGGCCGAGAGAGAAGAAAGGGAAAATGTGAAGTCAGTTAACAACAGCCTTTGCCCTTTCGCCTAGTGATATTTTCAGTTTCTCCAGAAGTAGCTCTCACTTCCTCTGCAAAGCTCTCCACAGGTACGCCAAACCAACTCCTACGGTCTCTTCCTACCCGAAAACTGCCGCCCGACCTTGCTGCTGCATTACGCTCAGGGTATATCCCACTCTCGCCATTCTCACTATCTTCCATACCGGGACTCTGTACTCGGCTCAGGGGTCCCTCTTGACTTTGAAAGTTCTGGTTGACGAGTTTCCGAGTTATAACACGAAATACTTCGTCGATACCCTCGCCTGATTCAGCTGAGACCTCATGGCAACAGTCCCAACCGATCTCTTGGCCCCAGAATCCGGAGCTGCGCTTGCTGCTGGGACTACGCGCATCCTCAGCACCACTGAATGCACGCTCGAATATTCCGACACGATTTTCGCTCCAGCGCTCCCCAGCACCAGCACTAGCCGGCGGAGTACCACCCATCCCCGGCGCAAGGTTTTCAGCCACGTACGCGATACATCGTTCGAATGGAACTTGGCGAAACGAGGGATTGCGAGTCACTAGATCAGATTTGGTGCCGACGACGTGCAGAATTATGTCGGGTGGTAAGTTACGGCGAAGTTCAAGCAGCCATACTCCCATTTCTGTGAATGATTCCGAGTCTGTGATGCTGTAACAGAGAATACAAGCATTGGCGCCACGGTAGTAGAGACGCGATATAGATCTGAGGGGGTTAGAAGGCCTATGAGCAGGAGAAGCTTGGCCATGTCACCTACCGAAATCGTTCCTGTCCAGCTGTATCCCAGATCTGAAGCCGCACTACTGTGTCACTTTCATCATCTATCACTCTTTTAGTGAGAAAGCTTGCTCCAACCGTACTCGTGATATTAGTGGGTTGGAAATGATTCCGAACGTATCTTTAGGGATAATTAGCTGGTGCAAGAAGATACCTTTCCCAACAAGACTTCTGAAACCATAATGAAAGGGGCAAAGCGTGCATACCGGTGTACCAAACTTGTCTTTCCTACCCCTTGCGCACCCAACACGACTATCTTTGCCTCGAGAGACTGAGCCATAAAAGTCCAGAGTAGAGAGAGTTTGTAGTTCTCATTCGCTTTCGAGTTTTATTCTAGTAAATATGTCGGAGATAATGAGAGAGGGCAATGGTAAGGTCCTTAATCAGCTACAGCCTCGTGACAAATTCTGCTCTAGGCGATTGTGGTATTGTATGCATATGTACGCAGTCGTGATTGGATACTTTGCTTCCAGCTCACGCATTGACTCGAGGATGGTGATTAGAATGGTCGGGCAAACGTTTCTAGTGTCTGCTTACTTTTTGGGCCTGTTGCTATGTGCGGGAAGATGCATCTAAGTTCGAGATTGGCTTGAGCCGAGCCGAACAGAACCGATGTACTCGTTTCTAGGGGTTTACCGAGTTCCGGCAGTGCGTCGAAGAATGCCATAGAATAGATTAGGATACGATGAACATCTATAGGACTAGCCCTAGCCGCGCGCAGTTTTTCTGGACGGGCACGGAAACAACACAACCCCGCCAGTGGCTCACAGTTTTTCGAGTAACATTGAAAACCAATCTGACTGAGCAAGCAGTCATTATCTCCTTACTAGATCTTACGGCGCTCGTAGAATTGGAAACCTAAGCAAAGTCACAGAATTTCCCCACAAGAAATTAGCAATCGAACGTTATTTCTATTGGGCGACTCCAGGCTTGTTGCCAGGAGAGATAGAGAGGCAGATTTTTTGCATGATAAGCAAGGTAGATGGTGTTTCCATTAGATTAGAATATGGACCTAAAAAATACATGGCTGAGGCCGAATTACATAGATTTGATTGGGTGCCTCTGTGGGAATTGCTGAGTGTAATTGTATTAGAGCAAGTCGGCTCAGCGCGTTAGACACCTAAACTGAAGTCAGTTGAAAAAGCGCACGTCGGATCCTATTCACGGGCGGCTATCGCAGTGACACAACCCCAACCCGGGACCGAGAGAATAAGATACTTGTTTTAGACAAGGACGTATTCGGCTTTTACTGTGGACAAATCCCTGGGTACCAAGTAATTGGATTGAAAAGCTTACGAGGGTTTGAGGGAGCTAGGAGGTAGGAGTAACTGTTAGATTTGCAGCTTCTGGATCCTGTACATGCCCAGTAAACTTAATTAGGCTCGCCTAAAGCCTCCGTGCCATCACCGAAATGACATGGGCCGAAAAATGTCAGAGGTTTTATGGAAAGTTATCATAGGAGCCAAAGATCAAAGTCGTGTGAAGACTAAACCTCCACAAAATTACGTGAAATAAATTTAATTTCTGTTTATAAAATGGCAATTAGGTAGTTAATTCCAACTGAAATTTTATCTAATATTAAGAATGGTTTCGTTGAATTATATCAAAAGATGCGTCACTAGTTTTTCTCGGTTGTGTGAGCTCCGAGAGCCTCACACCGTGACGGTGTTTTAAAAATAAACCGCATAAATGGATGAAAAAATGAGAAACTAATTTGGATGGAGTTGCGGAGAGAGCAAAAATGTCAAATAATATACAGAGTATGGGCGTATCTGAAGTCAAAAGTCACCTAAAAGATGCACGAAGCACTTATTGTGTGTCATAGCTCTATGGCTCTATACATGTTAAGTGATAAGAAATCGAGCAAAAATATCAAGATGCAAAGGGTGTTCGCAGAGAGGTGGACAATAACTAAATTCTTCAATTATACTGATTTTACTCTATGAGGCCCATGCAGATATTTTCGGAATATAATTATTCTCAATAGGGTTGGGTGTGTGTGTTTATTGTACTGCTTCAGTCTATAACTATCTAGCACATTGGGCTCCTCTCTGACCCAGGCCACACCTTGTACAGTGCTCCTATCCTCTTTTGTAACTTGAAAGATCTTTGATAAATTCCCCTTGACGAATAGCCATTCTGCTCAGTATTTACCCGTGGAATTCGGCCACTTTTTCCACGGAAGCTTCCACCTAAAATAAATAAATATGGTAGCAATGGAAACTGCGTGCGCGGGAAAAAGTCTCAAAAAACCTGCAGCCCCAGTCAGGCGAGGCCTAGACACCGGGACCACATGAGGTGCGCATATTCATCTATATCTTCCTTCTTTGTAACAGTCGAGGCCGACTTGACCCAATCCTCCACATCTGTGTCGGGTGCTGGGTACGCTCCGGAAACTCATCGGATGGCTTTTCCTCCATGATCAAGGGTTGGTGATGAGAAGTTCTTCGACCCTCCCATCTGATCTGCTCGTGGTTTGCTTCATAATAATGGTGATAGGGGGTTGTGTTGAGATATGAAGACGATACAAACCACGAAAGCGATGGGGAATCCTCGTCGAAGTGAGGACTTTGTTACTCATTCATGACTCTGCAGACTCTGTAGGCTCTACAGTGAGAGCTGGAGGTTCCTTTTTTTTTGCATCAGATTTTAATTGCGTATGCAGCTATCTATCTATGACACAATATCAAAGAAATGTACAGAAAAGATGACTCAATTTACAAGAAGAGTACTCATGCATCGGTTTTCATTTGCAGGTACCACTGCGAAGTTATGGTGGCTTTTTCTTCACCCCAAGTCAACCCTCATCCATGAATACCCACCCAGGAGACGTCTCCAAAACCCTGAGTTATCCAGACATGCCTCCATCATCTTTCAACTTTTTTCCTCGCGAAATATGGTCTAAGGCGTCTCCTTCCCAAGTGGAGTAGATGCCCAGGCTACTCAAACTATACCGGAGAACACCACCAGGAGGCGGACCACAACACCTTCCATCGTCGGCTTGTTATTATAGTGTCAGCTGCACTCTGCTAACGTACATATACCATATGTACTCAAGCTATTGTAACTAGGGCCAGGTTGAGGCGAGGCCGGAACTTGCAAGCGCACGCACCGACATATTCCAAGTGATAAGATAACTTCATTCTGCGATTGACTTGAATAAAGAAGATATGACATTTAGTTTTGTACTATGTGCTGGCATGATTCCTTAGATATGACAAACAAACTGGCAGCGACTCATCAAGTGGATAATTTGCTGAATTTGCTGTCTTTTCACGTCCGACATGAGCGGCCCTGTCGCCCGCTGCGTCACAAATCCAGTTTCGGTACCATTATTGTTCCCTCGCTAGAAAATTTATCCACTACCTTGCGATATTCCAACGAACGGAATCACATTACATGGCGAAGCATTAAACTTAAGACCTAGATCAAGTTTTGAGCTGTCTGAACTTCAAAATGTTCATGCTTATATGCTTCACGTTTCTGTTAAAGATTTAATCTGCCCATAACTCTGAGCTTGATGATGGCCAGCAAGACGAAGAATATTATGACCTGTAATTTAAGATAAAAGGGCGAAAAGGGCATTAATTAGAAGATAGGACCGATATAGTAAGGGGTGATTAGCCCAGAGTAGGTATGGGCATTGTGAATGTAGTCGGGAGAATCGTCATATCAAGGAGGAGCTAAGTGCGCGATATATATACACGTGTCATATCCCTGCCACTAATTGCCAGACCCCGCACTGCCATAAACACCATCAATCTCTGCTATCCACCGCAATCCCGAGTATCAATATGAGTTACTATTATACGGTATGATTGTACGGGTCGACATCAAGATAGAAATTTTAACAGTTTCGGCATTCATGTAAGAGCCAGATCTAATATAAGTCTAAAATGTAGGCTGGAAGGGTTTGTTGACCGAAAGGAGCTTGAAACGGATAAATTTTAGAATCACACAAATTCCATCAACATCGCGAACCTACTTCTGAAAAACCCATATTTCGCATTATAGTTTGGAAATTGGGCCTTGTTTCCACTCTGGAGATGATAACGAATCATAATTGGAAGCACTCAACATGTCTTTAGGAACAGGTGTTCCATGCGTACTTAATCCCCTTGCATCTAGGAGTGATTCATTCAGACTGTGAACATCATTACAGCCAATGAGGCGCAAATTCATTTCCATTTCATCCTTTAACAGCTGCATTGCGCGTTCGACACCGAGCTGTCCATAAGCGCTCATGGCATATAAAAACGGTCTCCCAATTCCAACGCCTTTCGCGCCAAGGCAAAGCGCTTTCACGATATCAGTAGCTCTACGAATACCACCATCAATGTAAATCTCGATTCGAGATTGCCATCCTCGTTGGCGCAGGATAGGCATAACTTCAGCTAGAATCTCGATACCAGGTCGGGCAAAGTCGAGTTGGCGACCGCCATGGTTGGAGAGTACTACACCTTGGATACCAGACTCAATAGCGCGGAGAACATCTTCAACACATTGTACGCCTTTTAAGACGATCGGCATTGTAGTAATTTTGCGGAACCAAGAAATGTCTTCCCAATTTAAAGAGGGGTCGATAAATGAACTTATTGCACGGGTCACGCCTTCAGAAGCTTCCCGTCCTGTATCAAGATGAGGGCCGGATTCGAAATTAAAGTGTTTCGATCGCATATCTTTTTCCCGTCGACCTAGCTGTGGAGCATCAACAGTGATGAATAAACCTTTACATCCTCTACCCTCTGCGTGTTGCACAATTTTCTTGGTTATATCGCGATTTTTATTGACATAGAGTTGTAGCCATTGCACTTGATCTGCATCTGCAGCATCGAATATTTCGTCATGGGAGCATGAAGCAAGTGTAGGAATCATTTGAATGACATTGTACTTTTTCGCTGCCCTTGTCAAGATGACTTCACCCTCGGGGTTCCCCAGTTTTCCCAATGCCGTAGCTGTCACGTAATATGGCATATCCACTTTAGAACCTAACATTGTTGTTGAGCAGCTAACGTGTTCCACATTCACTAGTACGCGCGGTCGAAACCAGATTTTGTGATATGCCGAATGGTTTTCTCGCATTGCCTGTAATGTGACTTAGCTTACTTATCGTAAATTTTGACTGTAATTGCCTACGACTTCATCGTCAGCCCCACTACTGTAATACATCCAGGATGTCTTCTTCATCACACGCTTGGCTACAGCCTCAAAATCCATTAGATTGTAACATTCTGTTAAGTCTGGCATGCGTTTCATAATTTGCTGTCTTTCGATTATCTTAGACTTTTCTAAGATGGAATCCTCTTGCTGCTGGACTGTACTCATATCCACCAATCCTAGATGCTTAGACTGGTCAAGGTACTTCTCTAATGTGTCGGCTGGATGGATTGGATCGAACGCCAAGGTAGCATCATGGCCCTTTTATCATTAACTTCAGAAAGTGCAAAGATGAGGAACTGACAGACTGCATGTTTGAGAATGACACCAGAACCGCCCGGATGTTCTATGTAAATCAAAAATATTGTAAGAGCCTTGTTTACGCTTCATTTCTCAGAACTTCACAAACCTGACAAAAACTCAGTGACATCATATGCTTTTCCCTATATAGAGTTGGCTACATGATTAGTCAAAGAATAATTATGATTGGCCTACGTGGATAATAACCCAGCAGCTTTCCCTCGTGTTATGTTTCAAGACATCTTCGCCTTTCAAATACATTTTTTGACGGCAAGGTTGAGCAAAAGTTTCAAGAATAAATGTTGAATTATAGCAGTGAGATGTATGGTCGACATAGATATGACAAATACAGGGTAGGTAACGTTCCCGAGCGGCTTTGATGAGGGGCGTCCAAATGCAACATCATTTAGCGCTGTACAGCTAGGCTAGATTACACGCTAAGCTTACGATGTTGGGTTTAATGATTGAAGGAGTAGTACACATAAAATTTGCCGCTGTTACACATCTCGTTCATGAACCTAGTCTAACGCACGCAATTCCGATCTTTCTATCTTTGCGTAACTCAGACTCGCCGAATAGCTGCATGATTTCCTGGGGATTCACTGATTGAAGTTCTAATGTAAGTTACAGAAATCTGTAGAGTATTTACTCATCAAATCTGTTCCAGCTTCTCAACTACTGCTTGGTGTATCAATGCGAACAACGTATGCGACTTAGCTCCATGTACAATTATGCGGAGTATGATTAGTAATCACAAGCAGAATGGCAAATAGTAAATTTCACGTTCCTTGCTCAAATAGAAACTGAGTCTCTAAGCAAATTCTAAATTGAAGTTTTATATTTCATGGTTTATTTATGTTTATTGTTATAATAACTATACGACCGTCAAATGACTCACATTTTTCGAGGGTTTTCGACTTTGTGGTGCTTGCGGGCGCCGAGACTATTATTCTGATTAGCGCTATCAATACTTTAAATATAGAACACGCCACGATAGTTTGGTAGATGGGGGTATTAGAAAATGACTTCGATCAGTGTTGCGACGGTTGACGTTAGTCAAAACGTTGATGTAGAAATTGATCTCTTTGTATACAACATCGCGAGGGGCCCAGGCGAGTCGTACGGCAACGGACATAGAAATTTGGTTTTTTCATGTTTTTTCCTGGCTCACATTAATTATTCTCTTTTTGCACATTGAATTGATCATTTTGATAGTATTCAGTCTCTCAGTATCAACTGTCCATGTCAAGTCAAATTATGTGTAGGGCTTGTGAATGGCACGTTAGAATAATAGCCAATCGGGGAACTATTCTCAACACCTGTTAGTGGTTTCCCATACAGACCTCCAGTTGTCACTGTAGAGTCTACAGAGCCAAGATTGAGTAACAAAGTCCTCACTTCGATGAGGATTCCCCATCGCTTTCGTGGTTTGTATCGTCTTCATATCTCAACACAACCCCCTATCACCATTATTATGAAGCAAACCACGAGCAGATCAGATGGGAGGGTCGAAGAACTTCTCATCACCAACCCTTGATCATGGAGGAAAAGCCATCCGATGAGTTTCCGGAGCGTACCCAGCACCCGACACAGATGTGGAGGATTGGGTCAAGTCGGCCTCGACTGTTACAAAGAAGGAAGATATAGATGAATATGCGCACCTCATGTGGTCCCGGTGTCTAGGCCTCGCCTGACTGGGGCTGCACTTTTTTTGAGACATTTCCTGCGCACGCATTTGAATTTGGATATGGATATGAATTTTTTGACGTGACAGGATGGACCCAGCATCTGTTTCCCGCGCACTGAGTTTCAACTACCACCAATAATTTTTTTTAGGTAGAAGGTTCTGTGGAAAGGTGGCCGAATGCCATGGGCAAATTCTGAGCTGATGGGCGATTTATCAAAGGCAACATATCAATGATCTTTCAAGAAACATGAGAGGCAAGGAGCACTGTACAAGGTATGGCTTGGGTCAGAGAGGAGCCCAATGTGCTCGATAGTCTATGACTCAAGCAGTACAATAAACACACGCACATAATAATCAATCAGTCAATGACGACATACAAACGTGTGATTCCTTTCCCCTTACAGCCGTGTATATCTTGGCTTCGAACAGCAAACTCCCTCGTATTGTAACAATTTCAATATGTGAAGCTTGGGCGTTCATACATCGAAAGGTAATTCATTTATCAGCTGGAAAGCAGGTATACTGCAACACCAAACGCCTTATTTACATACATGATTCTCCTGTTCCGATGACTGGTGGCTATTCACCAGTGGAACCCCTGCTATTAAGGTGTAAGCTAGTCCCAACAATGCTGCGCGCACGAGCAGTTTCCAACCTTGAATACTACTGTGACTTGGCGCTGATGTTACGAATATGCTTGTGCTGAATAGCCCACGCTGCAGGGGGATATCGGCCTACTAGCTATCACATCAGCTAACACTTCACAGAGTACATGCGACACTATAAACACCACCATGATTGGATGGTGCAGTGGTACATCATCCTAGCTGGTCTGCGAAGTGGAGTCTGTAGCTTGGACACATATCCCACTCGAGACACTAGATCGCTGGTTCAAATCCGGCAAAACACAACCACTTTTCTCGCGGCGCTAGTATGCATGTATGACGAGGGCATGCTTGGATGACCAAAGGTTTCGAAATTCCCTTTGGTGCGTACATACGGAGGAGGGTCGACTGTTTGTGTAAGCAAGCATACCTCAAAGTGGTATTTGCGAATGAAATCCAGAGTATCAGTGTCTCTAACATCAATAGAGTCATCCTGCATATATAAATAGCACTGGTCATGTGCCATAGCTAGATAGCTGAATACACATTAGATGATTTAAAAAGAAATAATAAAATAAAATAAGATAACCCTTCACAGTATTTTTCCGGTAGTATTACTCCCATATGTCTTCACCGGAGTGCACTCCCAGAGGTGCTACTATTCCGTCAACATGTCGCCTCTCCAGCCGACGAAATGATGGCCATTTGTGGTTGTGTAGCCGGTGTTAAATTTCTCAAAAATCACTGGGCGCCAGGCTTTCATACTACCAACATCAGGACTTAATCTGAAGATATAGCCTCCCTTCTGAAGCGTCCGAGAGGTCCGGCTAGCCAGGCACAGCAGATCTATGTTTAGCTAAGGGTATTTCTCTTCCTTACTTCTCCCCCGATTCATGCTTAAGGATAACTGAAGGTCGTGAAAGGATGTCAGAAAAGTCTTGGTCGAGAGTGATTGGCGTGGAATAGCTTAGGTTAGCGAGAAAAGGTCTTTGCAGAAATGGAGCATTCGAGTAACTCGTGTAGTTTGGACGCCATCCTGGCTAGAATTGTCGGATGTAAAGAATTAAAGACAAGATTTTGTTGACAAGCCGAAATCTAGTTTTCTTGAGATCAGATCGGATTTTCTCTTAGCTTACGTGGGCTAGTTGTTTACCTGTCGGTGGGTAGAATATTTTGGAATATTTTGGAATATGAATAGGGTTTCTCTAAATACATTTGTAGCATCAGGTAGCGCAATATCCTTCACTTCTGCCAGCATCATTATCGTTGTCTTGATAGTCTTGTGCGTTACTGGAAATGTATCTTTGAAGGAGGATTAGATAAATCAGCTCAAAGTTGAAAAGGTTACACTGAATCTCGGCTCTGCAGAATCTAGAGTAAGAGATGGAGGTTAAAGGGGGACACCGCCGTTATGTGCCCAGTTTTCTTGTCTCACAGAAACCTGTTCTTTAACCATAAAAACGAAAAATATTTCACAAAGTGACTAGCTCTGTCAAGAATTCTGCAGGGAGGAAAGTGCTAAAATTAGAATCTTGAAATTAACTATAACTAGAGAAATTATAATGATGAGGCCATAATAGATTTAGATAGTAAGGTATACTCTAACCAAATTTTGCTAGTAAGCTCTCCTCAAAATTTACTAGACCTCCACAATCTCATCGTCATCATCTTGCTCCACCTGCTGTACCCAACTATTGGAAATGGGAGAAGATTTCGAAGTTGACGAGATATTTTTCTTTTCTGAAATTACTGGCTTCCTTGATAGAGCCTGAATTGGACTGTTATTACTTTGATTTTCTTCGTCCCGCATAAGCAGTTGAACTAAACGCTCGCAATTATCTCTGACAGTGTCATCTGCGACTGCTAGATGTAGCTCTCTTATGATAGGGTAAACACTAATCTCACGTAGGTAATTTCTACACTCTCGCGATAGGGTCAGGAGTATCAAGCTCTCAATGTGTGTGGCGATGATTTGTAAATCAACTTCCCGCTTCTTGTCTGAAGGTAAGAGTTGACATTCCTCGAGCATACCCTCAATTTCATCCACGTCATATTCTTCGCCACCCATGAGAGGTAGGAGCAAATAAGGGAGAATTCCAATTCCATCATCATCATTAAGTATCATGCGAGCGTGTTGAGAAGTCTCAAAGCATACGTTTTTGATTGTTGATGCTACACCCTGCCGCCGAACGTGCGAATGGTGAGATGTGAAAACAGCGAGCTTGCAAAGTGGAATTACCCCATCATATTTCTGCCGGGCAAGAAGGTGGTCCCGGCCCTCTGGATGCTTGGCAAGATCTGAAAAGAGATACGACAGGTAGTCGTAATTCGCATCAGTATTGTATGTGCCATCTGCGCCTTTGACAAAAACGTCCAAAAGTTGGTTAATGACCTTTCCGTCTGACTTGAGATCAGATGGGGCAACTAGCTCCATGGAGAGTATTGTTTTAATATTATCAACTTTCCCTAAATTGGCTAAAAGAATAGATATTTCGTCCACATTTGGCTCGGTAGGTTTCTAAAATGGGTTAATAAGTCGCCGATCCCTTTGAAAACCATTTTAATACGGATATGCGACTGAGTATTGATTTCAAGAACTCAGAGTTTGAAGATAAAGTTTCTAGGACCTCACTATCTGAAGAAAGATTGATAAGGATTGTTAGCGCATTGTGGGCAATTGGCTGGATTATTCATTAGATTTCCGCGTAATTTTGAGCCATTTGAATACCTTATAGTCGCGAACTAGTAGCATAAGATCCTTCACAGGAAGAAGTTGCTTGGTCTTGAAAACTGCAGGCTGTGATAATGAAAACGGGACAAGATTTTCAACGGCTAAAATGGTGAGTTCGATCTTATGATAAGGGTAGGTGAGGGTAATATCACCAAGCTGTCGAATCTTTGTATTTCCATGAGATATAAAATCTACGAGCTTAATTGTTCAGTTGGGAATTTAGACTTGATAGATATTCCAACATACCTCTTCTAATTCAGAGGGCATATTAGACATGCAGCATCGATGAGAAATGGAGATCTTACAGATACTGAAAATTCAAATTATAAAAATCGTGACCCTGTTACTTGCTGACTCATTCTGTCCAGGGATGTGAATTTGATTGTGGACCTTAATTTCATAGATGGTGTATGTGCGGATTCTAATTACAGTGACGGTGGGACGGGAGTAGTGCAGGCGACACTGCGAACATTACCATGGCTGTATTGTGCAGTGGTATATCATCTGGACTGGCCATAAGAGGAGAGTGGATAACCAGGATACATATCCCACTCGAGACAGGAGACTATTGGTTCAAATCCGGCAAAACACAATCACACTTCTCGCGGCGCTGATATGCATGGATGACGAAGGCATGCTTGGATAACCAAAGGTTTTGAAATTCCCTTTGGTGGGTACTAACGGAGGAGGGTCGATTGTTTGTGTAAGCGAACATACCTCATAGTGGTATTTGCAAATGAAATCCAGAATTTGAGTGTCTCTATCTTCAAAAGAGTCATCCCACATGTACACATGGCACCGGACATTTTTTATTTTATTATATTAAAGTACTAAGCTAAAGCTCTAGGTCCACTATAGGTACAAGACTGGTGGAGCCGGCGGGGATCACTGCTTACAGGCCCAGCTCATTCCAACCGCGAGACCCGCTACAGAAAAAGTAGAAGGTAAATTATAACTCAGAAGACACCACCTACTCCTACTCCGAAATCGAAACTTCATCCTTTACCCCTAAATTCAAGTAAGTAAAAATTTCCTCAGAGAAACGACACTTCTTGCTCCGATCCCTTTCGTGTCATGAATTGTGGCAATGACTAGTTTATCTGATCCCCGCTGAGAGCAGTGGATGAGTGGGCAGGTTGGTTACCAAAACAGTCGGTTCCTCCGCAAATTTTTTGAAGCTTTCGTGGAAAATAGGCTAGAGAAGCTTTTTGATAAAGTCAACGTGGGACATAGACTTTCTGAGCCTACGCGTGTGTTGTGCGTGGTGGCTACAGTGGATGAACTGGGTTGGAGTAGTTTCCTTCCCACAAGAGCACTGCATAGGAACGTATGGATTATTAAAACGGCGATGGTATGCTGCAAAATTTCCGTGACCCGTTCGTGCTGCGATTAGTTCGTGGAAGAGGTGCCTAGAGAGTGCCAGCTCGGGTGGTTCGCGTCTACGCACACATATGTTAAGTTGGCGGTATTTAGGCGGACAAGTCTCTTCCCACCAGTTGTCAAGCAATATCTGTCGTCTATGAAACGCCATTCTATGAAGATATGCCATAGTAATGTATCCTAGTTGTGTATCCGGGCCAGGCAATTGTCGGAGTGCGGCACGGGCAATGATATCTTCCTCTCCGATTCCTTGGATCCCTGAGTGCCCTGGCACCCACTTCGCCGATATTTTTGCCTTTTGGATAACGCGCGGAAGTTGTGTATATCTTCAAGGCTAGTTTAGTATGATCCGTCACTAGCGCTCTGACTGCCTGTTGACTGTCTAGAAGCAAGAAAATTTGCCACGACTCTCACCCTTTCCTGGGCTGTTTGTTCTCCATTAGTTCCAGTGCGGCTTCCAGAGCCTTCCTGGACCCTAATATTTCTGCATCTAGCACCTCTTTGTCATGATTCTTATCATGACTGTCCATAAAAAGGTGAAAGCATGCCTAAGCAGCGGTGGGGGGTCTACTTGTCATAGTAATACAATTGTACAGGTGAGGTTATAAGTACCTAGGATGGTACGGTGGTAAAATGTGGATGTACGAAAATTGTAGGTCAACAGTGTCTCTGGATTTCTGCTATATCTTAGATATAGTGAAGTCTTAAGACGGTGTATGACTGTCCTCTCTAACATTACAGGATGTGTCTAGTATACAGTCTCTTAAGGATCCACACCTCTCATCGACTTTCTCTGGCTTCAGTTGATCACCAAATACACGCCCACGCCGATATTTATACCCGACGGAGGAAGCATAGCGTGGTGCACAAATCTGGGAGATAGCTCTTTGGGATGGACGTGAGAGGGATCAGGGCAAGTTCACAAGATGATGCAAAGGAAGGGTATAACCCCGAAGGGTATATTCCGAATTTTGGCAAGGAGTTTTACGAATTGAGCTTTGTGCGCGCCAAGACTTCGCTTGCGAGAATGCAGCTAACACTGTAAACACAAGCAAATGATGGAAGGTGTTGTGATCCGCCTCCTGGTGGTGTTCTCTGATATAGTTTGAGTAGCCTGGGCACTGTGATAGCTTGTAAGCCGATAATTTCCTGTAGCCTACTGTGAGGGTTTAATGAATTCAGATGTACTTGAAAGACAATAACTCAATAGGAATTAATAACTTGTTCCTTGGGGAGACCATCTACCACGTACTCTCCCATACGTCATATGCTCTGTGTAGACTAGTCTTAACTCACTTCCTTGGCCCCTGAGAATCATCCTTACTACCGGCACAACTCTTCTCCTGTATCATACTCCTCATCTGGTGCGCACCCCCTTAGCGCCCCTTTCGCCTATCCAGGAGCGTTGCCCTGCCACTACCTTACCTCGGAGACAGAGTGGTCCTAGTGACCAGTCCCAATCCGGGCATAGCCCGTCACACCTACGCTGTCCAACGTAGGCTTAGCGTAACACTAGGCGGAGCCTATTCTCGGAAGTAGGGGCTCACAAGTGGCAATATCAATATTGTACAACTTCCGAGAATGAGGCGCAATAGTGGGATACGAGAGCCGATATATGGATATTCGGGTTAACAGGTAAACAGGTAAACAGATAGAAAGCCGTGTCATTGGCTGGGATAATAATCATGTATAAAGTAGCTGTTATTATCCTCCTCGATCTGTAGTTCACCATAGATTGAAAATAGACTGCCTCTGACCATAAGGTTGCTCAAGTGACTATGCTTAGACTGTGACAGGCACCTACTCCACTTAGGAAGGAGACATCTCAGATTACATCTCGCGCAGAGGAAAGTTGATGGATGACAGAGGTATGTCTGGATAACCCAGGGTTTTTGAGACGTTCCCCTGGGTGGGTATTCATGGATGAGGATTGACTTGGGGTGAAGAAAAAGCCACCATAACTTTGCAGTGGTACTTGCAAATGAAATCCGATGCATGAGTACTCTTCTTGTAAATTGAGTCATCTTTTCTGTACTTTTCTTTGATATTGTGTCATAGCTAGATAGCTGCATACGCAATTAAAATCTGATGCAAAAAAACAAGTCTCTAAAGGATGCCAAAGATACAATTGTCAAAATGACTGGGGTTAGATCCCTGTGCATATTGCTTAGATTGGTTTAGTCTTCATGCAGGCCCATGTCTAGTTTGTTGACTAGTTTTGCAAGCAGGGGTACTATCCAACAATATTCTGTGAAAGTCAAAATTAATGGGGACAGCTTTCAACACCAAAGGAAATGTACAATGGTCCTCATTCAAAATTAAAAATTAAAAATAAATCAATTGATATTTTCTAAAAATACATATCTATTTCAAAAATAATTGCTCTGTATTACATAAGTCTACATCAAAGCCCTGCGTATGGCTCGCAACTAAAATGAAAGCGTACTAGATATTTTGCATTAGTCTGCTCCTGTTACAGAATTAATCCCTTGTGTTTATACCGTCTGCGCCAGTACGGTAGGGATGGAATATAGGACCTAGCCAGCTACATGGGCCACCAATGTTGCGGTCTGGATATGGTTGCTTAGCAACATAAATTGTTATGATCGGCGCTAACAATTACAATTCCCTATGTATACAGCAAGAAGTAGGAAATCAACCAAGAATTAACTAGGCGGGAATCTATACAAGATCAAACTGAAGCCAAGGATCTTGCTGCGCAGATTCCCTTAGAATATCATGACTTTCTTGATGTATTCTCCCAAAATAACTCAAATGTTATTCCTCCTCATTGGCCCTATGATCATATGATTCAAGTTGAGAAAGACGCCGAAATGACATGTGGTCCTCTGTAAAAACAGTCAACTGAGGAGCTTCGATTAGTAAAAGAATATCTGATTGATAATCCAGACAAAGGATGGATAGAACCCAGTCAAGCTCCATTTTCTTCGCCTATCTTATTTGTGAAGAAACCAAATGGTGGACTACAATTTTGTGTGGACTACCAAAAGCTCAATGCTTTGACAAAAAAGGATTGTTACCCACTCCCATTGATAGACGAAACTCTAACCAGACTTAATGGGGCAAAACTTTTTACAAAATTAGATATTTGCCAAGCATTTCATTGTATCCGTATGGAATCTGCATCCGAAGAACCAACCACTTTCCGAACACTCTATGGGGCCTAAAAGTATAAAGTTTTGCCTTTGGGACTCACCAACAGACCAGCAACCTACCAAAGGTATATGAATGATGTCCTTTTTGATTATCTTGACGTCTTCTGTACTGCATACGTCGATGACATCCTCATAGACTCTGATAATCCTTCGGAACATGATAAGCATGTCAAACTAGTTCTGCAACGTCTTCGTGATGCGGGTCTGCAGGCTGATAGAAAAAAATGCGAGTTTCGAGTCACCAAGACGCGCTACCTTGGGTTTATTGTAAGTACTGATGGTATTCAAGTTGATCCAGAAAATTAGCAGTCATTAAAGACTGGAAGCCTCTAACAAACCTAAAGTCTGTACAATCATTTCCGGGATTTTTTAATTTTTACAGGCGATTTATCCGTGACTATGGAATAATTGCAAAGCCTCTAAATAGATTCACTCACAAAGGTCGACAGTTTGATTTTACAGATGAATGTCTAGGTGCTTTTAAAGAACTGCAACGTCGACTTATAACGTCTCTATTATTAGCTCATTACAATCCTCAGTGTCCATCACAAATAGAAACTGACGCCTTAGACGGAGTTGTAGCCGCAGTTTTCTCGCAACTTCCAGAAGATAATAACTGGCATCCAGTTGCTTTCTTTTCAAAAACAATGATACAAACAGAATTAAATTATGAAGTTCATGATAAAGAAATGTTAGCAATTGTTTGCTCCTTTGGTCAGTGGAGGGCTGAACTCCAAGGCTCTCCTTATAAGATTGACCTTTACACTGACCACAAAGCTCTAGAATACTTCATGACAACAAAAACATTGAATACTCGACAAGTGCGGTGGGCAGAGTTGTTAGCACAATTTAATTTCTTAATTAAGTTTAGACCCGGGAAATCAAATGCTGTTGCAGATGCTATTACACAACTTAACCAGGATGTGACAACTCAGAACAAGACTAAAACCCAGTTGAGACAACGCGCCTTGTTGCAGAGAGGTCAATATGAAGAGTCTCCCTATTGGCTAAATGTTAATTTTATGGAAACATTTGAAATTACTGAAAAACTTCTTTGGTTAAATTGGGAGGTCTCTTCCTTAGAAGATAAAAGAAATATTGCTTGGAACAAATCAGATAGTTGGTTTAAAATTGAGGATGGCGTGTTGATATATGACCAGGATCGGTTGGTCGTACCTGACGTTGACAATATCCGAACCGCTCTAGTTAAAGAAGCCCATGGACAACCTTCTACAGCACATCCTGGATCTAAAAAAACTTTACAATTATTGTCCGCTCGCTACTACTGGAAAGGCATGAAGTCATTTATTAATCAGTTTATCAGCAATTGTCATCCCTGCAGACAATCACATATTAATCATGATAAAACTCCAGGATTTCTACATTCCTTCCCAACTCCTAACCATACATGGCAGCACATTTGTATGGATTTTAAGGAAATGCCCGAAGATAACGAGGGATTTAATATGGTTGTTGTTTTTATTGACCGCCTGAGTAAAAAGGCTGTAAATATTCCTTGTAAGAAAACAGTTAATGCAAAATATCTCGCAGAAATATATTTCGTCTACTGTTTTTGTCACTTGGGCCTACCAGACAGTGTAGTATCAGATTGTGGACCACAGTTCATCTCTTATTTTTGGGGGTGACTTTGCAGATTCTTTCAAGTTGAACGCAAGCTTTCGACGGCATACCACCCAGAAACAGACAGCCAAACAGAAATAATGATTCAATATCTTGATTTGCGACTCCGTCCTTTTGTTAACCACTTTCAAGACAACTGAGGGAGACTACTTCCACTTATGGACTTTGCTCAGCTAGCACTTCATCATGAAAGTATTAACTGCTCTCCATTTGAACTTCTCTTTGGTCGGCAACCACGATTAAATTTTGACTGGAAAGCACCTGAAAAGCCTGAAAATGCCCGTCAATTTCTCTCCTATAGTGAAGCTAAAAAGGCTGTCCACCGCATGCAAGAAGCCTGGAAATGGGCTAAGACAAACATGGAAAAAGCTCAACTTAAAAAGCAGCACAATGTGAACCAACATTGGCGTAAACCTGATTTTGGTGTTGGTGATAAAGCTTGGTTGAATGCACGTAATCTACGTTCGGAGAGTCCTAGCAAAAAGTTGGATCACCAAAGCATTGGCCCCTATCTCATCAAGCGCAAAATTGGTTGGTCCTATGAACTAGAATTACCAGAAAACCTTAAAAATATACATCCTGTGTTCCACGCAAAGTTACTTTGCAAAGATCCAGCTAACCCAGTCCCAGGACAATCTTTCTCTGACCCTGAAGAAATTCATGTGGTCCCAGGAGAACAAAGGTTTGCTGTTGATAGTATCCGCGCCGTCAAACTAGTTCGCAGACAACTTCAATATCGTGCAAACTAGTTAGGATGTGACAAAGACTCTATCTATTACCCAGCTGGTAATTTCATGTATTCACCACACCTACTTAAGAAATTCCACGAGGATCATTCAAAATTGCCAGGTCCACCTATTAATTTACCACAATGGCTCAAGGCTTATGATGATGGACGCAATGACTACAAAGAATTGGAAGATAATTCAGCTATGGATAGACGGCTGAGGTGTCATAATTTACTCCAGACTGACATGATCCCGTGTAAATTGAGTCATAACACGAGCCGTGCTACATCATATTTTATCATTTCCGTTCACAGCAGCTTCCTAATCGAGCTAAGGCCGACTACCTTACTGATTGCAGTCGCTAGCGCTTCCATCATTATGTTGCAATAATCTCTTAGCTTAGAAGTAACGAGTTTGGTCATGTCATGGTTAACCACAAACAATCCTTCTTGTAGTAGTATATTCTTACATATGGGTCATGGAGTTAAGGGAGTTAGGGAAGTAGGAATGGAATGGTACATGCAAATATGAGTAGGAACATTAGAGCAGAAAGATCTATTTAAGGAACTCTGGGGACATTGATGTTCAGTAGCTTCTTGTCTTATTCATGTTATAGAGATACATTGAACTACATCTTGAACCACGTCTTGAATCACGCCTTGAACTACGCTCACATGAGGGCAGCCTTTTTCAAAGGGGGGGGGGTATTGTGACGTCCTATGCCTGAGAGCCACAAAGATAGATGGATATTCCCCAGGCATTTCATATTGTAATAGGGAGAATTACTAGTTGCTTGTTACCAAGGGAGGTTTACTGTTTATTTATTATTAATTGCTGGGGTTGTACTTTTAGCTTAGCAGTTGGTGGCCTGAGGAGCCAAGAACAGTTGTAGATTAGAGGGCAGCACACCCAGACTTTCATTGTTACCTTTAAATCTTATGCTTATAGGATTCACTTCCGAGCCCTTCTTCAACTTGATTGCCTAGGTGTCACAAGGAATACTGTACTTATATAGAAAATACCCTGTATTAATAGAAAATCAAGCTACATCTAGCCTTAAGCTCTACCATACATATTGGTAGATTGGAGCCACGAGACACCCATAACCTACGCCATCTTAAAGCTAAGCTTATCTCACTTTTCACACATACAAATCCATCAGGAACCTCAAAATTTTTTTGAAGAAAAACTCTTGGTTCCATTATCAAAGCTAGCCCCCTTAGATAAATTCGTTGGAAAATGTCAGAAAGTTCTAAATATTTACCTGAACATCCAACAATTCTCAGTTTGAACAAGAAATTGCTGTTGTGCTGGTGATGGCTAGAATTACAATGCACAAGGGTAATGATCACTGAGGGTGAAGGAATAACTTTCCAGGTGGCTCCATGATGAGTAGAGGAACAATGGAGTACTGTATAGAAATTGTTTCTAGATTGTACTGCCAGATGGAGGAGACTAGAATATTCCGTGGTACTATTTTGGGCAAACAAGGCGAGAGTCTGGCTACCTCAGATGTGTATATAATTAGCGCTTTCTACCTCCTAAATCCTCATAGTTCTGAATATCAAATATATCAGCAGTTCACATTGATTCATTGATAATCATCCGTAAAACTTCTGCCCATTAACCTCCGTAAGCTCTTACCTTTACAACAGTGGCAGGAGAGCAATGAAAACTTCGATATCAGAATTGGAGCATTGGAAAAATGGATGGACAAAATGGAAGTCATGACTACAACTCGCTTCGATAGAATCAAAGCGTTATTACAGCAACTTGTATCTGACAAGATCAAGGAGAACCTGTCTGTTGATACCAAGCTAAACAACAAGGTTGTAGACTCCAGCGCCTCCCAACCAACTGCATCACAAGAAAACGGAAAGTCTTTTCCCACAGAAGAGATCACCACTAGAAATATGTTGGGGGTTCGGAGCTGTGAGAGGTCGCAAGTGCTCAATTGTTTTCTATCTACGAAGCATAAATACACGACCACCGCGCTACTAGTTCTAATTATGCAACAACATTACGTAATCCTCTACATCTCTAGTCCCGTAGTAGCAACTTTTCGTCCTCGACAATGTGCAGATAGCTCGAGTACTGTTATCCCATTTGTTTCCGCTCCAAAAGTTTGTCTGGTTACTAACAAGATTATAGAACTTCCTTCGACGTAGTGAATAAACCACATACTCTGAATACTATGATGGACTTCAGGGTAACCAGTCTATCCATAACTCTCTCCAGACCATAAAAGTGCTCGTGTAATGGCAAGATTTAAACATCAAACATAACTCCATTTCCCAAAATCAGTTAAGAAATCCCATAATAAGTCCTGTAGCTGCAATCAGTTGTCTGCACTCCATTTTGGGTCCCAGGTTCCGACGGCTGCAGGTAGTTTATAACTTGCTGTTCCTGCACGGAGGTTCTGATAGAAAGGTACTTTTGCTTCTCGACCAGTGATTAAATGACTTTCCCTAAGTTTGAATGACTTGAGTTGGTCCCCGTAGCAGGCTCTCGGTATATCATTCTCACTAATCAGACTTAAAAGGTAAGATTTTCCATGGGAGCCACCATGGCTAGCCACATCCAAGAGTTCTCAATACACTGGATGAAGTTATTTCCTCGCGGCTTTTCCATTGAGCTTTCTTATCTAGAGTATTTCGAATTACTTCTGAGACTCCTTGGAGTGTTACACACTTCTTCTGCACCCCTATCATCCGAAAGAAAAGATCGTCTCCGATCACCTCAAAATTATTGCAACGTCGCTTTAATCTAGCAACCTGTACTCGATCGAAGTTCGAAGGGTAAGAGGCCCTTGTGAGTGCAATCCAGATTTCTCGGTACCACTCCGATTCTTGGTATTTCGACCTTGTTTCTCTTTCTACCATTTGTGTAGCAAGAGCATCTAATTGTTCCTCGGAGGTCTCCTTGTGCGGAGGATTGGCTGAGTACTCAAGCAATTTTGAATTAAGGATGGTGGCGTCATCTTCCAGGATACTGCGCAGTCGTAGAAGTTCTGCATATCCCCCCTTCATGTTTTTCTGTCAGTATAACAGCGGCTTGGAGATTTAATGTGCTAGCACAAATGTTCTGGTAACAGATTGTTCTTGTAGAAAATGTCTATGTATATTCTATCTAACAAACACGTTAGGAAAATGCTACCTGAACCTGTCTACAAGTTAGCCTTAGAAATTAGGTTTACACATGATAAAATCCCTCATAGTTGTCATTTATTCCAACACTGACAACTCTTCTTTTGTGTAGTACTAGTTTTGGTGGTCAACCTGAAAAATAGATGGTAGACTCCTATACTCCGTACTTGTACGCCGGAACATCAATGCTTCTCTCTACCCACCCTTGTAACCTACATTCCAGCTCATTTGTTTCAACAAGTCTTCGTAATGCACCGACTGGATTAGCCTTTGTCATGGCATCTGCAGGATTGTCTTTTCCGTTGATCCAGCGGATTTCTGCTAGTTCCCTACGCTCATATGACTCACAGATGGCCATGATGTCGATCATGAGCCGTTTCTCCTTGGTGGTGCCGAGTTTAACTAAGCATTCATATAAGCTGAAACTATCAGTGCAAATAATGATGGGCACAATTGGTAGACCGAGCTCAGTAGTGATTTGGTTAAGAGCATTGCAGAGCGGTATTGTTATGTCGACGCCCTGAGTCATAGAATAAATCTCTGAGGCTAGCACTGCACGAGTTACCTGCTTACATTTTGTTGAGCTCCAGTGAATAATGTTGCCACGGAATTTAAATGCAAATTCATCACGAATTTCGTTGCCAATTGCTATCACAAATCCGATCTGTGATGTCAAGTCCTTGTTATTGGCAAGAGAACCATCTACCCAAGCGTAGAGCCCGAGGCCGTTTGTCATTTTTAGGTCAACATATCTCAACCCTGAATCTGGGTTTTCTTGTTGGATTTGGAGGGCAACACACAGTTTCTTTATCTCTTCTATTCCCGGATTCTGATGCAGTGCGGCTCTTGACAGTAAGAAAGAAATAAGTGGCTGGCAGTTTGAGGCAATCCATGCACCAAGTGATTGCATTTTTCTATATTTTGCGAAACTATTGGGATCTTTGGGATCAATAAGCGTGATCTTTTTCCCTTGTCCACGAGGCTATACGTATAGGGCTCTGTCTTTGATCAAGATTGTAAGACCATTGAAATAAAGCGGATTATCTTCGCTAAGAGTGTCAATTGGCTTAGCTTTAATGTTGGATTCTTTGAGCTTAGCATCTTCAAGAGCAACAAATTTATCAGTTCCCAAGTAGAGTGTGTCGTCAACCTGTAGGGCTGTGGCACCGAAGATCGAGGGTCCGTTGGTAGTTATGAGTAAACATGGGTCATAACAAGAAGGTTTCATACAAAGCATCTCTCTTAGATGCTTAGTCCAGGTCCCAAACCAGTGATTACCACTTTCTGGAATTCCATACAGAGGTTTTAGGAACTTCATCACAGTTTTCTCTTGCAGATTCATCGTCTTGATGATTTCCGGAGATGGCCAGCAGAAGAGCTCCCTTAACAGTGGTGTCTTAGATTGTATGTATGCCTGTTGAATGTCTCGCAGTATCAACTTAAATCCGTTATGCTTAATCATAAAAGGAGTAATTGAAAGTAGTAACCTAACACTTGCTCGCTGTACTGTTGGTGAATGTGTCAATACCATCTCCTTGTCTGGGTTGTTAAAGGCTTGCACAACTAGTCTTGACTTTTTGTATGGTGCCAGAGTGTCTTTTCCTTTAACAACCTTAACAATTCTTGACTTAAATATCCGACTTCCCACCAAACTCTTATTCCAAGGTTGAAATTCAAAGACGCCTTGATCAAGAAGACCTTTTATTTCTTTCATCGTCGATTCTTCAAATGGTTCACCAGGGGAGGTAATTAATCCTTTAGCGCGAAAATATGCTGATAAACGGATCCCTTCTTCTTCCTGAAGTAAAGGAATATGTGGGACTTCTTGAGATTGTCATTTACACTCGAGTTAAACTGATGTCTGCCTTCGAATCTTCCTTTCCGGCTACTTCTACAAAGTGGAAGTACCGTGGATTGTGTTCCCCGTGCGACCTGTTGGGGTTCAGAATTATTGATGCTCGGCGTATTAGGATTTTGATTATTCTGGATGCAACTGCTTTCATCATACCATTTAGAAACCACTGTGGAACGGAAATTGACGTTTTCTTCATTTATGCAAACAGTAACTATCTCCTGATTCTTATCAATCAACATCCAAAGACCTGTCCATTCTCCTCTCTTATTCTTGGCTTTACGCCAAACTCTCACAAGACCACCTATAGGAACTTCTTCAAGATGCGCATTATTCGGGCCATTTCTCATGTGAGCAGCTTGATCTACCAACCGACTTGCCTTATATTTGCGGAGTTCTTTCATGACTAGTCTTAGGCTCTCTGCTTTTTGAATTGCGGCTGGTGATGGTGGGTCATTCCAGGTTAGTCGGAGGTAGGCTCCAAGTGCACAAAGAGTAGGTATGAGCCCGTCTGGCCCAGCTATATTGTTACAAGCCTTGACTGCCATTTTTAAAATTGTATGGCAACTAAGACCCTGCCCTGAGAACTGCGTTTTGAAAATGGTATAAGCGCGACGAAGTGGCTTGTGTGCTCTTTCAATCTTGCCAACAGAGTTGTGTGCTTCAATTGGGACTTCTGTAATCTCAATTTTTGATTCTAATGCGTTTCTTTGGAATCCTGAAGACGCAAAATTCTTTCCAGCATCATGAATAATATGCTCTGGCGGTCCAATGTAAACATCTATCCAGCATCGCCGAATAGCGTTCCAAGCTTCCTCAGCTCCTTCTTTATCGGTTCCTGTGAGCCATTCAGCTGCCGTAAAAGCGGTAGCAGCATCAATTACATGCATACACGGACCATCCTCCGAGTAGATGACGTCAACATATATTGTATGATTGAATTCGTTGTCTTTTCTTAGCGCGAATTTAAATTGGAGGGGCCTGTTTGCGTTTAATTGACAATCTCGACAAAACTTGGTTAGGCAATGGATTGTTTGGAATTCGGCATCGTGACCTGCTCTTTGTAGTACTTTCCACATCCTTGTAGCGGAGGGGTGTCCCCATTGACAATGAATGGTTTGTAACTCCTGCTCGGTTAGTAGATACATTGGAGGTTCATTGTTCTCGTATACAAAGAGAGTTTCGAAGTATCCCAAAGTCATCCAAAGATGGCCGTAATTTTCAAAGAGATGCGCAACAGTCTTTCCATGCTTAAGCATCTTGTTATTTACGACATCCGGCGTTGCTCCAAAACGTTTCATGTTGCTTAGTTCAAGAAGAAAAGGAATATTACAAGGTATAAGATGAAATGAAATCTGGCCAATAGGTGTATTAAGGACAACTGCGCCGATCGATGAGAATATGCCTGCACCAATTCCAGATATGTTGACTTTGCCAGCTTGTGTCCTGTTGAGCTTTAGATCACCACGAAGTTGTTGGAGTGCTCTAAATTGGCCAAGTCCAACTGTAGACCTCCCTGCAGCGCCAGTGTCGACAAGTAATCCGTGAAAAACACAGTCATTGTATCTGCCCGTGGTTAAGTTTCCTAAAGCATAGGTTGATTCAAAAGATTTTATTTCGTTACTAGGAATTTTTTGTAAATCAAAAACGGTGGCATTGGAAACAGATAAATCAGATATCTCGGAATTTGCTAGAATTATTTGTATTTTTGGTTGATCTGAGATATTTAATCTAGGCGCCGTAAATGAGTGTAAAATAGCTTGGTCAATCAAATAGGCTACAGCGTTCTCACCACCAATTTCTTTGACAAGGTTTCCGGATTGAAGAATATTGTCATCAGAGTCGTGATCTGGCCCGGTCTCTAAATGGGATTCAAAATCCGTCAAAAATATGTCAAGGCTGTCTTCCGGCCGTTCTCCTTCAACTTTGATTACGAATTGCCTAATCTCCGTGTCTGGCTTCATAGGGTACTGTTGCTTAATTCGGTCAAATGCTTTCTGCCTTTCTTCTTTTGAATGATTGGTTGACCAGCAGTTTGTTTTGTGACAAATTAGGCATTTCTTAACCCATGTGCTTGACTGTTTGGGGCCAGCTTTGTTGCTGTTTGAATCATTGGTTCCTCGGGTCAATTGTCCACTACCTCTATTTTTGCCTCTTTGCCTGCCGAAGTCTAGTGCGGTGTTATAGTGGCGGTCAGCCATGTGGATGCCATTTGAATTTGTATGGTCAGGGTAGTTCATTTGTTGGTGACATTGAGACAATGGGTTTGACAGAGATTTCTGATCTAGAGCACCGTACATGTTGATTAAGACACCTTCGAAAGTCTCTGCAGGTCAATATAGGGCGAACTCAAGTTCTGTAATCCCAGAGCATGCCACTACAAGGCGGTTGCGCAATGCTCTATCGCCTTGGTGATCTACCAAACCTCTTTGGATTCTGCAAAACTCCATTTCTAACCATTTAAGATTGTTTTTGACTCCATCTTCGGGGTACGCAGCGATTCTTGTAGGTAAACTTAGATTTAACCAACTAATCTCCCGTCTATTGCGCCATTGATCGGTCTCATAATGAGTCTTCATTGCTCTACAGCAATCTTCAAATGTCATCTCGTCATCATCAAGTGCCTTGTCAAGTTAGATACCTCTTGCAGCGCCAGTAAACATATGAGAGAGTGCCTCTTTCATGTAACAACCCTCATCACATGCATCTTTACAATTATTGCGAAAAACCTTTAGCTTATAATCAAAGCTGTTGAGTCCATCTGCATATTTGTCAGATTCTTTGTAAAGTCTTGCAAGTGATTCAAGTTGTTTATTTTTAGGTTGGTGATGATCTTCCCATGGTTCATCTCTGATTGGTCGAAAAAATGAACCCTTTTGCCCTTCTATCTCATCAATTCCTTCCTCCTCTGTAGATTTATCTTTTCCTTGTTCCTGTTCTTTATCCTTCCAATAATATTTCTTTTTGTCGGCTCCATATATCCTATCTACTTCTTTTCCTTTCTATGTTTTGTATTTTATATCCTCCTCCTCCTTGACTTTCTCATCATCTTTCTGCATGTTCAGTCCATGATATGCAGGATCTCGGGGGTTGTGTCACAGACCGGCTTTCCCCACGAGGAAAACGGCCTGCTTGTCACTACCATTGTGCCATGGGCTAATGCTGAGATGCTGCGCTTAGTCTGGTCAACCAAGTCAGGAGCTTCCCTAGTAACATAGTCAATGCGTTGCGATGGTTACAATGTTATGATAGCAACAGTTACTAATCAACATAAGCAATCAGTTGCTGTGTTATAGCTGTAGACTACCATACCCCTGATTGTAGTAGCCGCTCTTGAGTACTTAAGGAAGGTCTAGGACTGGATTTGTTCTGTAGCTTTTTGTCTTGTAATTATTCTAGACATTAGATTGATCCGATTATTATAAGCTTTACCTTATACCCCGACTCTGTCCCGTTCCGCCTCCGTCCCGTTCCGCCTCCGTCACGTTCCGTCTCCGTCTTGTCTCGCCCTCGTCCCGTTCCGATCACATCCTGTTCCGATCACATCCTGTTCCGATCACATCCTGTTCCGATCACATTCCGTCCCGACTACATCCGTCCCGACTCCGTCCTGTTCCGACCCTTGACCTCCGAACTAGCCAACGAGCCTGACAGGTTGAATGCACTGTTGATTTCCATTCTAATCCTTCCATTACTGTAAAGGGCCCAGCTGTAAAATTCTTCATCCGTCCATTCATGGTACGCCTGAGCAGAGAGTGCTTCCATTAACTGGCCTGAGACATCCCCATGACTGCCTGGTTGTGTGGGTGTCATATATACTCCATTTGAGACGAGATGGTTACGAAAATTTCGTCTTTGGTTTGCAGTGGCTTTGTCGAAGTGAATCTTTTCCAAATTCTCGAATTATTCCTTTAGTACTTCCCAGAGGTTTTCATCTCGGAATCTAAATTGTCGCCATTCTGCAATCATTCTTATTAGAAATCGATTTATCTCCTCCTGGGTTGCTGTTGAGAGATCTTGGATGACTGGGCGTGGGTTTGACATTGTTGTTTGCTCCTGAATAACGGGTATAGTAACTCCAGGTTGCGTGAACAAAGGTGGTGGTTGCGTGACAGACGCTTGATTTAAACGGCTCTAGGAGTCCAGGTAAATCTGGGGGGTTGACACGTTTTCAACTAAGGACGACGTTCCTTTGATGAATACTTCGCGAATCTGTGAACCGTTGATATAGGCTCACTGATCAGTGTCGGTATAACAGCGGCTTGGAGATTTAATGTGCCAGCACAAATGTTCTGGTAACAGGTTGTTCTTGTAGAAAATGTCTATGTATATTCTATCTAACAAACACGTAAGGAAAATGCTACCTGAACCTGTCTACAAGTTGGCCTTAGAAATTAGGTTTACACATGATAAAATCCCTCATAGTTGTCATTTATTCCAACATTTTCCATACCCACTTAGGCTTACCGTCTTTATTGTCAATAATACCACCTAGGGAGTCCAAAAGGTTGTCCTTTGCACACTCAGGATCTGGTAAAATTGTCTGTGAGGGTGCATCTGCAACCTTAGATGGGGTCTTCCGACGTTGGCCATCTGATTCTGGCGTCGCATAAGCGTGTTGGTCCTCTGACGAGCCAATGCTACGCATCACAGCAACCCTTTTTATTTCATCATAACTTATAACCCTAACGGTGTCTAAGTCTCCTGTAGAAACCACGGTTTCCGCTCTCACGGTAAAAGCTTCTAGATTTGCCTCTGACTCTGTTTCTGAAAAGCTCGAGTCATAATTTATTGGCAACTTTGAGGTAAGTACTGCTGACTTGGCGTTGAATCTTCTGGGTTTCGACTTCTTTATCTGCACTGTATTGACGTCTATCTGGTCTCTTCTAATTTGTATTAAACCTTTCCTAGTCATCTGTCGAGTGACAATTAAGACTTCATTTGTGCCGGTTCCTGAGAATGCTTGGGTTTGACTCTGCTGGGATTGCCCATCTTCGTATCCAAGACTCGACTTATTCACCTCCTACATTCCCGATATTGCTTGCTTCCGTAACTCCTCGTTTTGGGCTATCTCAGCCATAAACAAGCCTATGGTACGGGAATTCCGAGGATCTCGTAACTTTCTAATGCAAGCTTGTTCCCAGTGTGACATCGGTTGGTTCCTGCAATTCTTTCCTAGATGCACCCCGACACCTTCGAATTGGCCACACTGGTAGCAACATGTTTCTCCGTTGTACACTCGCTGACTGTTTATCAAGGGATGGCGAGAAGTCCTTGGATCTGGTAGCTGCTGGCCTTTAGGGATTAGTTCTGGGTTGGGATCTCGGTTTCTCAATGGAGCTTGTGCTATGTTACATTGGGCCAGAATTTTGTGCTCTAGCAACACTTGCTGAGGTGGTGCGGTCAGCCGGACGGCTCTAGAATTCGCAGAATTGTAGGGACTTGGGACTTGCTGCTTCGGCTTCCCATGTGGGACACGATTGCTGGAAATATCGCGGAATGTAATGGGCGCAATATTCATGGAACGAAAGTAGAAGTTGACTAAAATAGTGTCATGTTCGGATTAAAGCTAAAAGTGTGAGAGATGTGCGCTACAAGTACAAGTGTAAGCGACACAGAGCCTAAGCCACAGCATAAACAAGTGTGACGCCATCTAGACATAGAAAACCCCCAATAACCTCCTTGCGCCCACGCCATACAGCCGCTCAGATGTCCAATAGGTAGCCTGAAGCGCTACCATATTACCTATCCCAACCTCTTAAATACACATAAGATCGTGTCGAGAACCTAGACAAAATGGAGGGCCCGTACGTCCACAACACTCCGTGTCTCCATTTCCAACAACAATAAGCGTCATATTCTGGTTGTGGGAGTATCACTTGCTCCAACCTTTCGAGGATATCAAGTTTTCGAAACCTTGTGTCACGGTTTCAGTACAAAATGCATGGGCGATCTTGTAAGTACAGTATATTAATTATAATTCTCTGGAGAGAGAATTCCTCAATATAAAGTCTACATATATGTATATTCTAAATTACTGCCCTTCAAGATGATTCTCCCTGTGACCTGAATAATTGAGACGCTTCTACAACTACCTAGAAGGTTCTCGGTACACCTGTTATCCTCATGAACCTTCAGTATGTTTCCAGAAGGTTCACTGAGAATATTCGAAGTTCTGTGGCTTCCGAGACCTTCCCCTTGTGCCATAGCCTACGCTGGCTAGCGTAGGCTACAGGAGTCTTTCGGCTTAACAGCCGTCACAATCCCCCCTCTTCTTCTGAAGGGCTTCAAGTATATTATATATATATATTTTTTTTTTCTTAATATCTCCTTGTATTTCCTTGCCGACGTTCTCTCCGTGACCTCTGGACATGAGGTTCTGCTTGACCAACATATCGACCTGAATTATTCTCTGAAGGGCCATTATTGGTTGTTATTGGACCATAGGTGTCCTCAAATATTCTCAAAGCCTCCGTGTCTGAGACGTATTCAATCGGCTCCCATGTTGGCTCTACCCAGCCAGTCCACTTAATCAAGGCCTGTCTAAATGTACCACGGCCGCGTCTCACTGTTCTTGCTCTTAATATTGAGTCAACTTCGTATTCTTGCTCCCCCAGGTCGTCAATAATAGCGGGGTTCTGTGCATCGTCCTGTCGCTGACTTGGGAAGGGATCTGCAATCGCTCGCTTGACCAACTTGACATGGAAGCGGTTGTGAATATTCCCTGGCACATTCAACTCCACAGTTAAAGGGTCTGGAACAGCAGTCACGTCGTACTTTGCGTGGAGCCAGGCTAGCTTTTTGGAAAGCTGTGGCGTCTTTACATTCCGAAGATCTAGCCAAACCTTATTGCCAACCTTAAATTGGTCGGGTTGTCTCCGAAAGCGATTGGCATTGCCCTCATTTCGTTGCTGCGCTGAAGCCATTGCTGCCTGTGCAAAGTCTTGGGCATCCCTTAGCCTTTTTACGTAGTCTTGGGCAGATAGCCGTCCTGGGTGTCGAGAACCATTTTCTGAGATAGGCGTGGGTTCTGCCAGAGGTTCCAAATCGTATCCGTGCCGAAGGAAAAATGGACTCAGTCCCCCAATTGCTGAGCTCGGTCTTGAATTTAACGCCAGTTGGGCTACAGGCAACAGTTCCATCCAATTATCTTGTGAATAGCAGGTGAACGCACGCAGGTACTTGTATAACTCCTGGTTTGCTCTTTCGCTCGCATTGGACTGAGGATGGTATGCCGTTGTCAAGCGTTGAGTTATTCCAGTCAGTTGGCAGAATGTTCGCCAAAAGGTTCCCACCCAGTCACTACCCCTATCACTCGTTAGGTATCGCGGAAAGCCGAAGTAGCGGTAATATTGGTCAATAAAATTTTTTGGACAATGTACTGCTTCCATAGTACTTGTCCCAAATAAAAAACGTCTTTAGATAGACGGTCTGTGATGACCATGATATTTGTACAGCCCTGCGAAATGGCATATCTGTCACGAAATCAATGGTAAGCTCGCTTCCTATCCGGTCAGGTATTGGTAGTGATTGCATGAACCTTGCCTTTGCTTCTCGCCATACTGTGGTTCGGCCGCAGACATCACAGTTCCGTATAAACCGACAAACTGATTCCCACATCTTTGGCCAGAACCATCGCCTCAGAAGCATACCAATCATTGTATCCTTTCCAGGATGTCCCGCAAGATAGCTATCGTGAGTTCGCTGCATTATTGCCGTTCTTAGTGGCTCGTAATTGGGAACCCAAATTCGATTTTCCCTTCCACGAAGAACGCTATCTGCGGGAACTGTACACTCTGCAATATTAGCTATTAATTTAGGAGCGATTTCTGGTGGAAAACTTCTCTCTCCACGGTGGACGGCATCGCGTGCTCGTCTCCAATCACTATCGTAATTGACTCCCTGGTTCCAAAGCGCCTGAATCTCTTCATCATCAGATATTCTTGCTGAAGCTGCTGGATCTATAGCTGGACTTGTTGAGCCATTTGATCTTCTGCTGTGGGGTCCCTGAGATGGTGTTGATTCATTTGATACACCGAGTTGTGCCTCAACAGGCGACGCGTTGACAGTCGGTAATAACTGCATAATCTTACCCATTGTTCGTTCGTCATCCGGGCCATGGGGCTTGTCCTGATCGCGTCTTGAGAGAGCATCTGGTCGTTTGCAAGAATTACCGGGTCGCCATTTGAGAGTGAAGTTAAACTGCTGTAGAACGTCGTGATATCTAGCCTGCCTTTCATTGAGCAATTGCTTGGTCATGAAATAATCTAAATTCTTGTGGTCGCTCAAAATTGTGAAAGGCTTTGCAACTAATCGAAGTTCGGCTTTCCATTCTTGCAGGCACGTAATCATAGCCAGCATCTCCTTGTTGTGTATTGGGTAGTTAGCCTCAGCTCCATTCAGTCGCTTTGAGTAGTAAGCCACTGGTCTCAGCCGACCATACTTGTCAGCCTGCAATAAACAACCCCCAATGCATAACCGGAACAATCGGCTTCCATCACTGTGTCCCGCTCAGTATCTCATTGCGCTAACACCGGCTCCGTGGAAAATATCTTCTTCAGTCTTTCAAACGCCTCGTTTTCCTCAGGTCCCCATCTCCAAACAGAATTCTTCTTCGTCAATTTGGTCAGCGGTGCAGTTATTTCTGAAAATCCATCCACAAAACATTGATAGAAATTTGCAAACCCCAGAAACGAGCGAACTCCTTTTACAGATATGGGCGCTTTCCATTCTAGAATACTCTTAACCTTTGCAGGGTCTACGGTCACCGAATCTCCAGCTCTGACAATATATCCCAAGTACTTAACTTCCCGACAAATAAAATCGCATTTATCTATGTCCAAGTACAGGCCGGCCTTTTCTAGCTTGCCCAAGACACTTTGCCCTATCTTCCAGTGGTCTTCCTCGCTCCCATCTGTATAGACTAATATGTCATCCATATGTGCGGTCGCATTAACATCAAGGTGTCCTCGGAGCTGCTCATTGATATATTGCTGGAAAGTTGCAGGTCTGTTTGCAAGACCAAATGGTGTAACAAGCCATTCAAAAAGTCCATGGCGACACCTGAAAGCGGTCATCCACTCATCTCCCTCCCTCACTCTGATACAATGGAATGCTGACTTCACATCTAGCTTTGTGAACCACCTAGCCTTCCATAGCTGTCGCAAAGTTTCTTTAAATAATGGAAGTGGATATCGATCTGGAAGGGTGATTGCATTCAGCCCGCGGTAATCCACACAAAATCTAAGCCCTCCATTCGGCTTCCTGGCAAAGAGGACTGGCGAGGCCGCTGGCAAACTACTGGGTCTAATCCATCCCTTACCCAAAAGTTCAGTCAACGTCTTGCGCAACACCAGTAGCTCCTCTCGCGACATGCTGTATAAAGGACCCCATGGTGGCTGAACTGATTTTCCATTTTCTTGTCTAAGGTTTATGGCATGGTCGAGGTGACCTTGCGTCGGCGGTAGATCATCAGCGCCGCTGTCGTCAGCAAAGAGGCGCGCAAATTTCTTCACCGGGTCCGGCAATTGATTTAGAGCTCCAGAGATCCTGAGGCAAGTCTTTGTACAGAGTGCCTTGTTTATATTGTCTAATGAAGCTTTGTAGACCGGAACTCCATTTTCTAGGCAAGACAATGCCTCCACAGCTGCAACTTTCGGCTCCTTAATTGATCTAAACTTGTGCCGCCAGTGCTTAACACTGTAAACAGAACCACCGCTTCTTCTGAGTTCCAGGTGCTGTTCTTTGGAGTGAATGATTGCATCCTGGTCTTCTAACAACTTCTTACCCAGTATCATCGGATGAGTACTGTATGGAACTACATACAGCAACAACTCATCAGTAACGTAGCCGTCAAGATCTATAGAGACCCAAGTGATACTTTTTACAATTGGTTTGTCTTCTGATGAATCATCTGCTGTTTGAAGAGCTCTGGGAGAGATGGGCTTGAGCGGTAGGTTAAGTTGAGCTGCGAGTGCCTCATCAATAATTCCTGAACAGAGGCATCCATTGTCAACTAACGCTTGCACCATTGTAACATTGTTCACAAGTGTATTAACTAGAAACGGATCCGTGTTTATATTTGGCTCGTGTCCAACCACTGTTGACGTATCGGAAACTTTTTCATTTAATATAACCGGTTCCACGGCGTCTGTCTTACCAAAACCCGAGTGTACAATCTTGTGTGCTGAACTGTTGTTGTGGGCCTCTTTCTTCGCAAAAGATGGAGATAGCTTCCTGATATTTGGATTTATGGCTGGTAATAGAAAGCAATGCTTGGCTGAACAGTTTGGCTGCTCGCATCGGAAACATCGTCCTTCTTCTTGAAGCCTTTCGATCTGCTCAGCTGTCTTCCACTTAGCACGGAGCGATCTATTATTGGTTAATTTCTGTGTCAAAGGTGATGATGTAATTGTCCTTTCTAGATTGTTGTTAAAATCAGGTGACTCCTTCTGATGAGGTTTGATGTTCCTTCTTTCCATTGGGTCTCTCATATGCTGATATTTATTTCTCAGAGTTATGATTCTCGGGGTAGCACTAGATGAGTCTTCGTACATCGCTGGATCAATAGGACCCAAACCGTCGCCATAGGGGTCCTCCTCCAACTTTTCTGTATTGATAGGGAAATTCTTAATTCTTTGCAGATTAATAGCTGGAAGAAGGTGGCACACCCTGGACATACATCCCCGTTTCTCACACCTGAAGCAACTTCCTTCCTTCCGAAGCTTTGCTAGCTGATCTTCTGATTTCCATTTTGCCCTTGAAAAATCCTTTTTCTCCGTAGCAATGCTGTAGTGAGCCCACTTCATCTTTGCTCCAAATATGACTGGACTGAACTGATGACTGAATGACTGAACTGACTGACTGAACTGACTGACTTAACTGACTGCGGCTGACTGACTGAGCTGAATGAACTGACTGCAACTGACTGCGGCTGACTGACTGAACTGACTGAACTGACTGCGACTGACTGCAATTCTGAATTCTAGATCGGAGAGAATTATAATATGTCACAGTTTCAGTACAAAATGCTTTGGCGATCTTGTAAGTACAGTATATTAATTATAATTCTCTGGAGAGAGAATTCCTCAATATAAAGTCTACATATATGTATATTCTAAATTACTGCCCTTCAAGATGATTCTCCCTGTGACCTGAATAATTGAGACGCTTCTACAACTACCTAGAAGGTTCTCGGTACACCTGTTATCCTCATGAACCTTCAGTATGTTTCCAGAAGGTTCACTGAGAATATTCGAAGTTCTGTGGCTTCCGAGACCTTCCCCTTGTGCCATAGCCTACGCTGGCTAGCGTAGGCTACAGGAGTCTTTCGGCTTAATAGCCGTCACACACTCTTATACTTAACAGCCAGCTCTCCTTGCAACCCAAAAAGGTTGTTAGATGGCTGGGTATCTGGTTTGACATGAAGCTAACTTTTAAGACTCATGTTGAGAAGCGGCTGCAGTTGGCAAATGGAGCTCTAAGTAGGGTCAAGCAGCTGGCTTCATCAACAAAAGGCCTTCCATTCCATGCTCTAAGGCAACTTTATCTCAGCTGTGTTACTACTATCTTAGACTATGGTGCAATACTATGGTATGGGAAGTATGGTACAGGTGCATTGAGCTCAAGATGCCAAAGGCTATAGAACCAGGCCCTTATCATGATCACAGGAGCATATCAAGGCAGTCCAATTAAAGCACTAGAAGTGGAAGTAGGAATTCTACCAACAAAGGTCCGGCATCTAAAGCAGACATACAACTTTGCACTTCGACTTTTAAGGCTTCAATCATCACATCTAGTCCAGCACAAGCTTCTGAGCCCTTTGATGGATGAGCTGTCATTATCAACTAAGCTAGACCTAGGGGTTTTTGAGTACTTGGACAACTCTCCAACTCAATTATTAAAAATTGGCAGATTACTTAAGCCCTTTGCAAATCTCACCAATCTAGAAAAGATAGAAACTAACTGGATCTCACCTTGGCATCAAACCAATATTTCAATTGTCATCTCAACTCTGTCAAAGGATGAGGCAAAGAAAGAACATGAAGAAATAGTCAACAACATAGCAGCAGTAACAGCAATAGTTTATACTGATGGATTGCTTACCAAGGGAAAGGGGAGCAGCATTGGTTTTATAATATATCTTCCAGTCAGTAGAGAGATGAAGAGCTTTTCATTCAACCTTGGGGAGACTATAGGAATCACTGATGCAGAAACCTTTTGCATCCTCAAAGCCATCAGATGTCTGAAAAAGATGATTCCACACAGTTCTTACCACATCTTTACTGGCAGTCAAGAAAGCTTAATGAGGATCAAAAATAAAGAGAATCAATTTTCATACCAGATTAGACAAGAAGAATTTGATTGCTCATTAAGCCTCTCTTTGTGTCCCGGGCATGTTGGTATAGTTGGTAATGAGCTTGCTGACAGCTTAGCCAGAGGGTCCAGCAAAAAAAATGGTTAATAAAAAGAATGTGTCAACATCACATTCATTACTTAAACAAAGATCCAAGGAGTTAATTATAAAGGCATGGTGCCAGGAGTGGACCTCGGAGCTCTTTCAAGAGGAAGAAGGGAGGAAAAGCAAGGGCCTTGGAAAGTTTTACAGAATCCAGGCTCAAATGACCACTACAGTATTCTCAACAAAGCCAGTCAAATTTAGAGGTCATAACAGATTGATAGAGTCCTCATATTTCCAGGTAAGGACAGGTATAGGGAATGTGAAGGCATATTTATACCAAATTGGAAAATCAAAAGATGAAACCTGCAATTTCTGTGCAAATGCAAAGCAGACAATGGACCATCTCATACTGCAATGCAGAAAATTTAAAGAAAAGAGAAAGAATATTCTCAAAGATATATTACCACTTAATCTAGCAATTCTATTCCGGAATAACAGGGGAAAGGAAGCGTTGCTAAAATTTTTAAAGACTTCCAGGTGCATAAGTATACACAAGGGAGATTGATTAGATTGACAATAAGTAGACATTAATAGAAGGGATCAAGGAATAGGTGTAAGGATATCATTCAGGATAATTTTTGCTGTAAATTAGAACCGAATTGTCAAAGCTATATAGCTCAATACAATATGAATTAAAAAAAAAAAGAAGCTCTTTGATTTTTCCGGCCCTGAGTATTTGCTGTGTTGGTAGATTTTGTTGCCTCCCAGTCCATTTTTGATGTATTTGAGTTTTCTAAAGTATATTCCTGGCCAATCCTAGTTACTGACAGAGAGAAGGGTGGATCAATTTGGTCTATAGCTTCTTTGTCACCATAGATAGTATGTACATAGGAAACAAATTCTGCCTCTGTATTTTTTGATGAGCCGAGAAGCACCAGCTAAAGTTATTTGGTCAGGGCATTGTTCAAGAGAGAGATTTTTTGATGATCAGAATAGGACGACCAGCCAGCATTTGCTAGCACTGTTTCAAACTTTGTGAGAAAATCTGGAAATGGTTCCTTCTCTTTTTGTTTCATTTGATAAAGCTCTCTCTCTGCTCTTACTTTTTTTATTGCAGTCTCCAAAGATAGTATTCAGTTACTCCAAGAAATCAACTCCTGTGCCTTATATATTTTCTGATAAGTTTCTTGCTGTTGCTGAGGCCATCTTTATTGCATCACCATCTAGCTGTGAGTAGATATACACAAACTGGTCAAAAGTAGAAACCAGGGCTATACCGTTTCTTGAAAGCTTGTGAAGAGCTCCTAAATACCACTCAAACCACATTATCCTATCTCCTTTAAATTTATCAAGTTTTGGTAGCCTTTCTTGAGCATCTTTAGTCTGGGGCAAACCAATTGTAGCTAGTGTTGGCTCAATAGTAGTGGGTTGACTGCCTCGTTTCTTTGAGAGCCCGAGTAGTAGACTTTGCATGTTGTTGGAGATTATGTATTAAGTTGCTTTGTTCTTTTATTTCCTGACTTTGCTGCTCAAGCTGCTGCTGAAGTTGCTTTAAAAATTCCAGAAGTTGTACATTCTGAGAGTCTTTTCCTGTGTTACCCATAGGGATTGACATAATTGCCAGAATACAATGAAATGATAATTGGAAGACAACCAAAAAGTAGTAGTCACAAGGGAAAATAAGTGTTACAACTAAATAAATACAAGAAAAAAAAATCTTTGTGAGGGATCCAATATAACTGTGCAATAATAGATAGAGGTAGAGTTGGATAGATATAGATAGTACTTTAACTAGACTCAAATTAGAGGTAGGAAATGATATTAGTTAGAATGATGCATAAATAAAATAACAATAATTTTATCACTAAATATGCTAATAACGTTAATGACTTTATAGTTAGTAGTACTATTGTTATATAGTCAAAGAACTTAGGGATACTTATCATAAATCACTGAGGAGAATAGCTTGATATTATGTCAATATCAATTAAGTTAAATGAAAGGTGAGTTTTAGAAAATGTAAGGGCTTGAAGTAGAATTGTACTGTATGCTGTGTATAGAAGATCTTAAACTAAAGAAAGAAGATGGAAGAGGAAAAGTCTTCATTAAATACATTAGAAATTGGTCTGTGCTGTTACCAGACTATACCCAAATAGAGCAACTAAATAGTCACCTGATTGGTATCAGCTCAGATCAGTCACCCAAGCCCAAGCCTTGGCTGCCTTAGGCTCTAGCCTATGACAAATATGCTTTGAAATAATAGCAGTATCAGAGGCAGAGATTACTACAGGGCCAATGTTCCTGAATTCTTTGCCACAGAGATTGCTAGCAAAATTAAGAGATTTGGGTATGGGCTCGGCCCGAGTTACAGCTGTTGGCCTCACCGCCGGTCTCATATGCCACATGCCACTTGGCACGTGCATATCTGCCTACTGTATATAACTCGTTCTGTCTTGTAGTCTTAGATCCCCAGTGTCAAATTACACCACCAATGCAATAGTTGCCTATGAGAGTTGCCTTCCTTCTCAAGTTGTGACTGCCCATCTGTAGGATGCAAAATTAGATATGGGAGCAGGTTGGGAGGTTAAATTGTCCATGACTTGGAGAAAGATACATTAACAAGTAAATTCAGCTAGGTGGTGATCAATATGTCACAAAATAAGACAATTTCCTTATTAATAGATAGATTAATCAAAAATCTACAAGAAGTCCAAGAGGACCATTCTACTTATTGTACCTCGCTTATTTATTTATGCTAACCATCTTAGTCAGCGAGGGTTACACATGACAAATAACAGGTGCTTCAATCTCAAGATTAGGATTTTTGAAAAATTGTGTCCACCATAAGTATCCTTTCTCTGTAACTGAAAGGGCAAGTATTTCGGCTTTGGTACTCAATGTTGTAACAGTTTTTTGTCTTATTGCTTTCCAATAGATCATTCTGTTAAAAAGTTGAAAGCAAAACTGTTTTACTTGGTATATAGAATGGGGAATGTACACTTGTGCTTAATGGCTAAGATAATGTGTGATATAGAGTGTATTGTGAATGACCCAGTGGATGAGTATGTTTTTATTTACTGCGGGAAAACTTTGTTACAATTACGAGGTTAGATGGATAAGTATTGTAGGGGGATAGTATATATATAAAGAAGAATATGGAATGAATATGGAATGAATATTCTGGTGGTGGGCAAATGTATTTAGACTATCTGAGGATATAATTGATATCTAAAGATGAACACATAATCTACCTAAGAAGTAAATGGACCTGATAATATACATGTACGATCTATTCCACAGCCATGTCCATTTGTTGTCTCATGTACTCATGTAATGTGTATCAACATTGTTTGATCCTTAAGCTCCTGATAATGAGCACAACTCACATTTGAGTCATGCATTAATATGAGCTTGTATAACTAAAGTCATGTTGTTTCACCACTGAGTCTAGCCTGTGAAGCCCTTGCTTCCTTGCGCAGATTAGGATCACAATACTTAGGCCGGGGTTGAGAGTAAAGAAGCCAGGTAGCTGTGCAAGGAGCATACCCCACATCATATTTCCCTAATTCATTCACTTCATTTTCATAATTCGGGATTGTCACAGTTCGAATATAGAAAGCGAATGGGCATTTGTATGATTAAAAGGTAAAGCTATAATTCATCTATGTAGAAGCAAACTACCTGCAAGTCTACTCTACTACTTATACACATCCAGAGGTATCTAAATCTAGCCTACACTTACAGTGGCAATGAAACTGACTAAAGGTTTGTTCTGCCACACGGGTAACGCTTCCGATACTCTTGGCACCATCCTTTACATAGCCTCAGTGGCAATTTTGTATCAATTTTTGTCTGCTGATAATCCTCGGAGTGATAGAGAATCTAGGTTGCCTTTGATAGCCATCAAAGGCTACAGGACTTATTGGCTCACAAGCCGTCACAGGGATCTTGGCATAAAGTCAGATTTATCTTGTAGTGAGTTTCCCCCAGATATTTTCCTCTTCAATTTAAGATTCTCTTTTGGACCTAGATCTAAATAGTTTGTGAATAAAATCTATCTTACGACCCTTACACTTACTTCATCATTCTATATCTATATACTGTTGTACAGTTTATTTTCCAACAATTTGTACATACAGTCTCATAATTTGTTGTTATTTATGCGACAGTGGAGTTAAGAGTATGCTGCATACCAGCTATATATTCAGCTGCGTGTGGATACTTGCTCTCGAAATCAGATTCCTTATAACATAAATATATATATGATTTATTATGTGTATTATAACTACAACAATTGGTGCTACTTTTCTTGTTCTTACAATTATCTACACACTTCACAATTACGGAAAGTGTGGAATTCTAAGCGAGACACGTGATACAATTACAGATTTATCGCATGACTTTCAACATCCCCCTTCAGGTGATACCCATACATAGGCATATTAGATCAATGTAAGCAGGTCACGCACTATAGGTAGTCATATTGAGCATTTTCAGGAATTGCCTGTGCTTGTCGAAGGTCAGCCCTTTTGTCAATCCATCAGCAGCCATCTCTTTGGTGGCAATGTACTCCAATTCAACCTCTTTTAGTTCCAATTGTTCACAAATGTAGAAGTATTTCGTGGCAATGTGCTTGGTCCGGTTGTGGAATACAGGATTTTCAGCTAACTTTAGGCTCCCTTGATTATCTCCGTAAATTTTGATCTTTTTGGCATCTTCTCCTTTGTAGCCAAGTTGATTTAGCAACATGCGTAACCAAGAGGCCTCCATGCTTGCTTTACCCAAGGCATAGAATTCTGCTTTGGTAGTGGACTGAGCTACACTTTCATAGCGTTTGAACGCAGCTGAAATAACCCCTCCGCCAAAGAAAAATACATATCCCCAAGTTGATTTTCGGGTTGAATGGCATCCCGCAAAATCAGAGTCAGCCATACCGTAAAGCTTGCAGCAAACAATTCCCCAGAATTTAATACCAAGGTTTATAGTGACCTTGAGGTATTGGAGGACACGTTTAGCCGCCCTTAGGTGCTGAGGAGATGGGTTATGGTTAAATCTGGATAGAAGGCCACAGGTCCATAGTATATCCGGTCTGGTCTTACTTGCCAGATACATAACTGATCCTACAATAGACTGATAGAGAGTGATGTCTTTCTTCGGTGCCACCTCATCATATGGAATCATGTTGATCATAGCGCCGGGCTCGAAAGGAGTGGATACTGGGTGACAATCTTCCATTCCAAATCGTTTCAGCAATTTTTTAGTGTAGGCATCTTGTTATGGTTATGAGGTTATGTACGACGTCTTGGAGTTTGGAGCTTAATAGTCTGCGGAGCTGAGGGTAGAGCAAGGTGTGGAGATTAAATTAATTAGAATCTATATGTACATCTATGTGTATATAAAAGGGATGAAGCGGCCTGATCTATCTCTACAAAAGAAGTGTTCCTAAGACCATACGCACGAGCCTCGGCTAATCCCTCGCCGTGCCTTGCTAGCCACACTTGGTTTAGTTCACGTAATGTCTCATTGCTTACACACGCCCATCCATATTGTATATCACAACACATCTTGACAGAGTATAATCTGATCTTTTTTCCAGCCTCTAACAATACTAACTCCAAGATAATAGGCTGCTGGACCCATATCTTCTGTCTCGAATAGGCCGAGTAGCCGTTTCTTCATCTTGCCGAATTCAACATCTTGTTTTCCTATCAAGAGTATGTCGTCTACGTAGGTCACAATTATGAACCCTGTGATTTCATGTACATATGTTCCTGGATCGGCTGTTAGTGGTCTAAATCCCAACGTTGAAAGCTGTTTAGCCAGTAATTGTTGCCAAAGCCTAGGGGCTTCATTTAGGCCAAACATTCCACGAAGTAGTTTCCCGACGTGATCACTGTTGGGGATTTTTTCCCAGAAAGGTGGTAGCATTACATAGACTTCTTTATCCATATCATTATTCAGAAATGCTGTAATGACATCCATTTGATCCATCTCGAGACCATGAAGAGCTGCTAAAGCTACAGCTACTTTCCATGTCTCAGAGCGAGCTACGCCAGCAAACGTTTCCTCATAGTCGACACCATACTTCTGTTCAAATCCTCGAACGCAGCATCTGACCTTGTACTTGAGGACTTTGCCTTCCTTATGGCACTTGGTTTTAAATACCAATTTGACTGACAAAAGTCGTTGACCAGCTGGTATATCCTTCTTTTGAGCTAGTGCCCAAGTTTTCTTTTGTAGAAGAGACTCATATTCTTGGCGAATGGCAAGCCGCCACTCGTTAGCGTTCTTACTCGCCAAGGCTTCTTCAATGGTTTCAGGGTTGTCGGATATATCCCTTCCTGCAATGAACGCGGCTGCCGCAGATGAATTGTCATTGGCTAGTTCTGACTTAAATTTAGCCGCAAGCAATTGTGTCATTCGAGGTTCAGTAGGCGCCTCGTACACTTTAGTGTTTCTGGACTTGTCTAGACAAATCGTTTTCTCCTCTTGGAAACACTCGTTAGCTTCATGCATTGAATCTAAGTTAGTTGCGTTCGTTGGCATAGGCATTTGAACGGTGTCCTCTGGCTCGCTGACAATTCCTTCATTGGTGTCAACATTATTGGTCACTTCCTTCTGTAGGGAACCAAGGTTTTCATGAATTACTTCTAGAGGGGGTTTGGTCTGAGGTCGACTTGACTCGTCGCTCTGATATAAAGTTTCTCCACAAGTTCCCGACGAGTTCTGCTGAGATGTAGATTCAGAAGAAATTCGAGTATCCCCCTCGATGGAAGTTCCAATCTCCTCTAAGAGTGCATCTGAAATGTAACCTTGCTCATCAAACCGGACATGAGAAGATCTTATAATCTTCTTCCCGCTTCTCGATGGCACGTAAAGTCGATAGATGCTATTCCCTTCATATCCAAACAATATACCAGCCTCAGCTCTCAGGGCTAGTTTGGCTGCGTGAGGTCTTTTTTCTTTTGGAATTTGAACATATGCCTTGCATCCAAGTACTCTAAGATGGGCTATGGATGGTTTATTGTCATCTGTGGGGTGGATATGATCCATGAACATTTCAAATGGTGTTTTGTCAAACACACAATTTGCTGTTCGATTTGTGATATGCATGACGGCGCGTATTAATTCTGGCCAAAGGAATTCAGGTATAGCCTGATCCACCATGACGGTTCGCAGCTTATCGAGTATCACGCGGTTGGATCTTTCACTGCCCCCATTTTGATACGACGAGTACGGCGTTGTTACTTCAAGGTGAGTACCCAACTCTGTCATTAGGTTACTCAATTTAGAGCCTCCGAACTCCAATCCTCCGTCTAGAATAAACTTCTTAATTCTACGATCATATTGAGTTCTTGTTTCAACGGCGAAGTTCTTGACATTTTCGAAGACTTCTCTCTTCTCTGGATGAGTTGTAACCCATCTCATGTTGGTGGCTAAATTAGTAAAAATGGTGGCATAATTTTGATTCATAATTCCTTCAGGAATCACTTTTATCACGTCAATACCCACTGCATCAAAGATTTTCTTAGGCTTGGCTCTAGCCTCTTTGCTGACACGACGAATTGGCTTTCTCAATTCACATGCCTTGCACAACTCACCAGGACGGACGTTAGACTTGTCCATGCTGTCCGCGTACTTCATTCCATGGGTGAGCTGACTAGTCTTCCTGAAATTTTCAATACTAATGTGTCCGAGGCGACTGTGACGGTCTTAAAGTGGCATTTTATTCAAACTGAACTCAGAGCTAGATACAAATGAAAATCTTAAAGTAACAAGCATAGACATGACTGAAAGCCTCCTACTTATTTACAAGACTATGATCTCGTTCCCTCATTTCATACCATTCTCAAAATAGATCATGACCTGTCCTCCGACAAACACCAGCATCACCGTCTATTTTAATTCAGCTTCATTTTAATGTTAGCAATTTTAGTTATTAAAATAGTTATGATGCATGTGGCTTAGATGACTCACGACTGGTGTTTGAGTCGTCCTGTCTGCAATCTAAATTTGTCATTTAAGAATAGATTTGCATGAACTGGGCCAAGGCCTATACTTGGGTCCAATGAATTGTGGCATGGTTCATAACATGTATGATGTTTAATATGGTTGGAAGAGTTCAAGCCTTATTTGTTAGGCAGCAGCCTTATGATAACCAGGTATGAGCCTGTGACAGCGACAATGCATTAGCTTAATATCGGGGTTTATATCTGAAAGCCCCGCTGGGTACGCAACGTTGCGTACTTGTCAACTGCTTCTTTTATAAGACAGCGTGCATCAGTATATAATAGAATGGACCCTTTTGACGTCTTCACATATCCATCATGGATTTTGCAGCCCGCTCTGAGTAATTTCTTTCCACTGACTAGATTAGTGGGAAAGCCTGCGACGTAAAGACATTTTTTCAATTCTATAACTTGATGTCTTCCTCCTTCCAATGCAACAATCAGTTGCACTGTTCCATGACCTTTAGGTGTGACGCTTCCTCCGCCACATTGTATTGGCCTCAAGCCAACCTCCTCCTCATAGTGAGTGAATCTGTCCAGAGAGTTGGCTATATGCTCATTTGACCCCGTGTTGTTAAGCCAACAGTCGTTCCAGTGAGTTTTTCGTATTGCGTAGGTGGAGGGGCTCTGACCATCCGAGCAACTGCTAAGCGCGACGTGGCTAAAGGCGCTAAATGTGGGTATTCCAAAGTTTGAAGTCGGATTGTTATCTGTATCATCATCTTGGATTTCTTTAGACTTTCCTTTGCCTTTTGCGTCGCGTCTCTTAAGCTTGTCAGTATTTTTCTGGTTCAGATAATTTTGACGTGTAAGCCATTTTTTTCCATTTTTAGCCTCCCAATCCTGACGAAGCGATTTATTGTGCTCATACCACTTGCCATTCTTGCAATATAGGCAATTGAATTTATTGCCACCTTCATTAGCCTTCCCTCTTCCCTTCGCCATCATAATAGTGCTAGAGGAGCATGTCTCGAAATTGCGTGCCTCATCTAGGAGATCAGCAATTAAATAGTCGAGTGAGGGAGCTACGGCGGTGTTTCGAGCCTGGGATCTCTGTCTCTCGGACCAAACTGGAAACTTTCTAGCCACTCCGGCAATAAAGAACATTCCATTCCATCTCTCTGGTATAGAATCAGAGAGTGAGGAGATCTTTTCGACCCTTTTGGTGAACTCAGAAACATAGTGGTTGAGGTTGATGAAGTCTTCAAATCTTATATTCGACCAATCAATTATGGCTCGATACTCTAGATTCCAACCTTTTCCCTCAAACCGTTCTTGCAGACTTGTCCACATTTGGAGAGCTGAAGTCTTGCCATCTATCATGCCGTGAATATTTGGGGCTGAGTTGATCATAATGGCTAGTTTCATCCTAGCATCTCCAGCAAGCCACTACTTTCTCATTTCAATTGCCTCCTAATTCGAAAATCTTTCTTTGATGGACACATGTGGGGGTTCTTCCACTTTGTCACATATGTAGTCCTCCAAGTTGTTGGCTAGAGCAATGTTCTCCATATTGTTCTTCCATTGCTCGTAATTTTCCTCACCCTTCAACTTGAAATAAGGAGGCAACTGGAGTGTACCGACATGTCCCATAGCATTTGAGGAGGCCTTGGGTTGACTCCACACAGGCTTTTTGCTTGACGTAAGCATCTCCTCAATCTTTGGAGCCATCTTGGAACTTTCGAAATCTTGGATAGACATTGCACCTCTTCGTATAATTAATTTAGGTTGAGGCTAAGAAATCTTTTGACCTATTAGCTTTTGCTACCGGACTCAGAACCCGTTGTAATTTATGCAATAATGGAGTTAAGAGTATACTGTATACCAGCTATATATTCAGCTGCGTGTGGATACTTGCTCTCGAAATCAGATTCCTTATAACATAAATATATATATGATTTATTATGTGTATTATAACTACAACAATTGGTGCTACTTTTCTTGTTCTTACAATTATCTACACACTTCACAATTACGGAAAGTGTGAGATTCTAAGCGAGACACGTGATACAATTACAGATTTATCGCATGACTTTCAACATAATTTATTAGTCCTCTTGTACAGGCAGTGACAAGTTGCATGAACTGCACTGTTTCCGGCAGTTTTTCGTCCCGCTCCTAGAAGACTCTTAGAGCTCCCGTTAATCTCCGGTTTGAGTTTAAGTTTGATTGCTATTTGTATCAGGCATGTGCCCTACACCCAATAGGCGTAATACTGGTATATGATCTGTACAGACTCACTACTACCTACGTGCATGGATTTACTTGCCAAAGAAGCCATAATAAATAAACATAAGAAAGCAATACAGTGTGCCCAAACAAAAGCGCCCTGCGCCATGTCCTATTCTTCCCAGCAATCGACTACTAAAATAACCACTGATACCCCTAGGGGAGCTTATGACTCTCCATCTACGGCCTTTTCCCTGTAACATCTTGTTACAGTAGCAAATTCGATAAAATTTTCCCAACCTTTTCCTCCAAGCATCTCAATGGCCCTCGGGGGAGGTTCCTGTTTCATGCCTCTCCACTGTTGTAGGGCTGGTCGACATTCTGCAAAGTGCCAAGGGCGTCTTTCTCGACTGCACTTGCATTTGGCTTCGAAATTTTCATGCTTGAATTTTTCATGGTATTTGGCGAAATTGCCGTGTCCAGTCCTAGCTGCAATCAGCCTGTGATAGGCCTATCTCGGTAGAGCAAGTTCTGGAAGTCGCTTCCTAGTCATCATAAGATCTAAGTCTGTATAGTACTTTGGCGCATTTTCCTGCCACCATGCCACTACTAGTTCCTCCGAGCGCTCCCTGACAAATCTGTTGAGTGATGCAAACGTAAATTTTATTCTGTGGGGCACCTCCATGGGGAGTGCCTAATTGGTCACCTCATTTGGGACTTTAATTAGGGCGGCTTTGGCAAGCTTGTCTGCCATCTCATTTCTCTCAATCCCTGAGTGCCCTGGCTTCCACCGAATTTCCACTGACCAATGTTGCTGACAGTCCTTGACAAATTCGTCGACTATTCGCTAGAAAGATCTAGACCTAACACTACGTAAGGCCTGGACAGCTTGTAAACTGTCTAAGTGTTATGAACTTGTTAGATTTAATCTGGAAGTGGTGATGCAGGGGTTATCTTCTTAATTCGGTTAGATCTGAGGCAACAGGATTTGGATTTGTTCTTTAGTTCTAACAATTTTGTTACTTTAACAATTATTGTATAATTTGCTTATTGGGAACTCGATATTTTGATAATATGATAATCTGAACATATGAATGCGTAACTTTGATAATCCGAGCCTCGATTACCTTCATTCATACCTTCGCACATTTGAAATTTGCACCTTCGACCTTCGACCTTTGTAACTTTGTAACCTTGAACCTTCGATAATTTGTCTTTGTCGAAATCGACTCGACCTCTGCAGCTTAACAGCTTCGAAAATCTGCCAATAAGTAGATTCATAACACTAAGAGTACCTTGATTGAGTTGCTGCCAGCCACCAGTTGTGCTGCTTCGAGGGCTTCCTGGGCTCCCAAGAGTACCGCATCATAAGCCTCTACACTAAGCCAAGGGCCTGCGGGACTCCCAATCATTTTTCGTCCTCTGAATAGAGTATAGCCCCATGCAGATTTTGCCAGCCCGCAAGATGAGCCATCTAGGTACGCACATATAGTGTTGGCTGGTAAATGTTCTATCCATTGTTTGGCTAGAGTAGCTTCAGGCTCCTTGTCTAGTGTTGCTGGTTGGTAGCTGCAATCCAATGCTGGATAGAAAAGTCTTCCAGACTCCACAGCAAGTGGTACTTTCTGAACGCTGGTCTGCAAACGCGTCAGGTAGTGCTCTGGATTTTGGAACGATCAGTTCTTCTGTCCTGCGCAGAGTCCTAGGCAGTTTATGGCTTCCTTTGGACCTTCTTGGGATCTGGCTACAAGAGTATGCCACAAGTCCATTTGTTGAATCCGCGCCACAGCTCTCAATTGCCTTTGCTGAAGGATGATTGCTGCAGGGGGGATACCAGACTCTCTGTGGAGAACTGTTGTGGTTATGAGCTGTGAGGTATATAGCAATTATGTCTCTGCTGTCCGTCGGTGGAATTACACGGGCTCATGTGCAATGGTGAGTCGCGGAGATGGCGCGCTCACGCTGGGTGATGGCACGATGGACACTGAGTGCGTATCACTGTGGCCAAATGGGTGTCAGTAGGTATCAAATGTGAACTCTTACTGACGATGGTGATCTATGAAGGTGATGCTAGATGTGCATCCCGACAATTGATAATATCATCTAATGGATGATGTGAAGTATTATATTATTTGGATAGATTAATTCACTAAACTCGGCAGGTGAAGAGATTGTAGAGTACATGAACAGCGTCTGTGCACCAGCCTGTATTTTCCACCCTTTCCTAATCCAGCAGCCCATCCTCCGTTCCCCTGTCTCCTAACAACTCAACCGAGCCAGCACAACAAGAACCTTGTTCGGGGTAGCTCGCCATGCCGGTAGTGCTGCCCGTATTGCCTTGATAATTGTACTGTCCAAGAGATCAGTAGACCAGTCAATTCCCGTGCTCACTTCTCTTGCTCTGATTAGTGGCGACCCGGGTCAAGCCCGGCCGCCATGCTTCGGCTCCATACATTGCTGTATTTATGATACATGCCTGTACTGCATTGACCATTGGTTGCGGGCCTGCGTCCCGTTTGACGCTGTTGATTTGCTGTATAAACTGCGTTAACTTTTAAAATTTCCTGCATATCTCTTGCACATGCTGCTTGAAGTTAAGTTGGGAGTCTATCCATACCCCAAGCCATTTGATATGCGGGGAAGGTCTTATTTTGTTACTTTGGATCTGGATAGCTGTCAGAGCAACATGTAGACAGCAGGGCAGAGACATAGGTCAAAGAGGTGGTATTCAGGCTAAAGGGCACCATCCTACATTATGCATGAGATAGGTGCATAACCACTCGGCCAAAAGGCCAGACTAGAATCATAGAACACCAGTTTTTGGTTATCTCCACACATATAGATTATACAGAAGGCAATCCTGACAATAGCAAGGCTTGTTGTGTCCAGCCTTTTCTTAGGACCCCCTCCAATTATCACTAGGTCAGACTTCGACGGGTCAAAACTCATTTCATGCTTATTTGCAACCAGCAAAAGCTTCTCCACTTCTGCTTGACTATTTTCCACCGCTTCAGCTGCTGTGCTTCCAGTGGTGAGAATGGCAATGTTGTCTGCGTACCCAAACTTGTTGATCTCGCTCCCATTTTTGAATAGAATGGAAATGTACAGGAGGAATAGAAATGATGATAGTGGTGAGCCTTGCAAGACCCCACACTCCACGACTTTTTCTCGGGTCATTCCATCCTGGTGTCAAACACGTATCCTTTGTCGGGTCAAAAATGACTTGACCCATTGGCATAATAGCCTACGCTACACTTAGTTTCTGATCCGGTGTAACAACTGTTTGTGGAGAACTGCATCAAATGCGCCCTGCACGTCTAGGGTAATCATTGCTGTGACCTTGTTGTTCCGAATTGCCACCTCTGCATTGTGTATGACACATGTACTAAGGTTGACTGCTAAGCGTCCTGAGAGTGCGCCGAAAAGCTGTTGAGGGACAAAACAATGTTCGATTGCTAGCCACGCCATTCTTTTGGCTACTATTCGTTCTAGCCCTTTGCCCAAGCAAGAGAGAAGGGAGATCGGTTGCCATCCTTTAGCTATTGCTAGGTCCCGTCCTGGTTTTGGAAGCATGATGATTTCTACTACTCGGAATATGGTAGGATAATGCCCAAGCTCTAAACACACTTGGAAAATATTCTTTACCTACCGCCCAATGGCTGGCCAGCATGCTCTCAGTCGTCGCACTGTTATCTTGTCTGAACCTGGGGACTTGTTGCCTGAGCCAATAGTGCTTGTTGTTACATCCTCTAGTGATATTGTTGCATTCCACAGGATCGAATCTGTTTGTTCGGGTTCCCACGTGGGAAGATTGTGGACCGCGTCAAATTTGGTGAGAAAAGAGTCCCTTAGAGCTTCTGCTCGTTTGAGTGGGTCTGATGTCCACGTGTCCTCCGCGATTTTAAGGGAGGGAGGATCTCGGCCTATTCTCAGGGATGAGGGTTTGACAGTGTTCCACGGGGTGCGTTGTATAGCCTAGTGAAGATCTAGGTGGTAAGTGAAGATTATAAATGGGTCAAAGGGATGACAGGTCTTCTCTAGGAAGAGATGAATGGGCAACTAGTTGCAGTAGATGTTACACGCGGGTCTTGCTGATGAAGAACTGGGCAATGGATATGTGGTCTTCCCGAAGAAGAGATGGGTGAACAAATGTATTGTAAAGGGTAAATAAAGAAGACGTTGCGTGAGGAGTAAATCTTTCTCACGCCGAACTATTATATACAAGAGTAGAAGCCTTTGCCAACCGGAATTAATCGTAATCAATTCTTGCCAATATCTTCGCATTGATGGCTGTGTTCTTGTCCTTCTCTTCATGACTCTCTTGCATATCCTTACATGACTTTTTACAGGACTAATTGTATAGGGGAAGCTGTTATTAAATTGATGTCTTTAATTAACTACCCCTTCATCTTATCACAAATTAAAATTAGTATTAAAATTCTAATTACGGATCTGTGAAACCTATCTTGGTTCTTGTCCACTGCATCAATTTGAAGACTTGTGAGTCTGTTGTAGCACTCTCAACCTTATTCCTCCTGTGATTTCTTTTTGTCGCTCTAACTGCATGCTTAAACCTTTTCCGTACTTCTGCCTCGTTGTCTGGGTAGTTTCTAGCTTTATGGTACTCGCGGTGCTTAATTTTACAGTCCTCATTCCACCACGGAGCTGTGCTTCCTTGCGCTCTTGTAGGTTTGCAACCTACTACCTTGCGTGCGTCACCAAAAGCCTCCATCAAGCTTTATAGCTGGCATTCAATGTCGCTTACGCTGTTCAAAGAGCCTGGTCTGACCCACACTTTGACATACTAGGCAAACCTGGCAAGGTCTTGATTTCGTAGCCGCAGTTCCTGGCTTATTCTAGACATATTGGGCTTTCGTCTCGCTTCAACGGACCCAACAATAGTCATGTGGTCTGAGGTGCAGCTTTATTTGTGTGATACCAATACAACTGCTGTGACGTTGCTCCATACAAGATCCAACACATTTCCATCCCTGTGTGTAGGTAAGCCAATAGTGGTAAGTAAATGCATATTCTGAGCTGTAGCCTATTCCATTATTTGGTCACTGTTACCGTACTGACAAGTAGCCTGTGGTTGCCAGTGCTTTGAGACGGCGTTGAAGTCCCTCCCTACAACTGCAGGACCTGAGGGGCACTATTTACGCAATGTCATAGGCTAGAGCCTAAGGCAGCCAAGGCTTGGGCTTGTGAGACTGATCTGAGATGATACCAATCAGGTGACTATTTAGTTGCTCTATTTTGGTATAGTCTGGTAACAGCACAGACCACCTTTCAATGTATATAAGGAAGACTTTTCCTCTTCCATCTTCTTTCTTTAGTTTAAGATCTTCTATACACAGCACACAGTATAATTCGAATACAATTCTACTTCTAGCCCTAACAAGCAAGGGATCAAGAGTATCATTGAGTCCTGTTGCACAAAATATATTAGCAAACGTCACCCCGCAGGCTTTCACAAAGCAGTAATTGCCGGTTTGGTCCTGGGATGAAGAGAATATTTGCGCTGCCAATAAACCTTTACGAGCGAAGCTGATTGCCCGCGGGCGGGTCCCAGCTACTCCCGTCGGCTTATAACTGTTGAAGCCCGGGTGACTTTTTGTGATAAGTCCTCCATTTGTCTGCATTGTCCATGGTTCCTGTACCATGACAATATGAACTCGAGCCTCCCATGCCTGCTGAAGTGCGATGTCCATATTCTCTCCGCCCTTTCCCTCGTTCACTTGGTGAAATAGAAGGGCGTGTTGTTGTTTGGTCTAGTTATGAGTTGTGGTTGTACAACTCATTAATTTTGCATTGTGTCTTTCGGAGTGAACACGACCTCTGGAGCCCTACTACTTTTCTCCGACTCTGCTAGTGCAGCCTGGAAGTCACGATGTCCATGTTCTTGAATAACTCTTAATTCCGCTTGTGTGCAGGAGTGGAATATTCCGTTCTGGCGCCTAGGTTGCGCCATACACTTCAGGTTGCTCGATTCATGAGGACTTGCGCAATTTGCACATTTAGGGACCTTGAATTGACATTCATTTGTCTCGTGTACTTAGGTGCATCTTCCGCACCTTTGTCCTTTGGTGCATGACCGTATGTTGTGAAATCTACAGCATCTCTGACACTGTTCCATAGGGTGTTTGCAAACAAACGAAATTGCTGGTCCGCTTTTGTCAAAGAGCCTGTATTTACAGTTTGCCGGTTTCTGTTTGAAGTGAATAATCCAGCTGGTGGAATATTGTCCGAGCCTAGCTGGGTTTGGTTGCACCTACACTGGTGTGACCCCACATCTAGCTTGAAATTCCGTTGTATCCATTTTGCTAGTTACGGAAATACTGCCTTCGAGTGTTCTGATATATAGTGGTACGTGCGAGACTATTATTGACGTCCAATCTGACGCTGCTTCAATGCAGATATTTTCTTGCTGAAATATTCCTGCAACTCCCAGTATTGTTTCTCGAAGCCCGTCTGATACTCACTCCAGTACTAGGCCTGATCGAACCTGATGCATAGCCGTGATTGCAGATGCTGCAACTCCCGCTTTTTCAGTGATCAACTTCTTTATTGTGATTGGAGACAATTTGCGCCAGCCATTTTCTTACCCCAATCTGACAAAGAGACGTTTGTCTTCTCTTGGGGGGTTTTGTGCATTAGGCTTTACATCTATAATGAGCCTTCGAGGGGTGGGGAACGCGGATGGATCTGGGAGCTTAGCCGCTTTCCGAGCTACTGTAACCCACGGGTTTGCAGTCTCCTATGGCTTTTGAGGCTTTTGATGGTACAAATTGTCGCTTGTTTTTGTCGCCCTAGGCGCAGAGGTTATTATCTCCGTGACTTCGGGGTGTGGGGTCTTGCCTTTGGGGACTGTAGCATCGGTCTTTCCTATTGCAAACGCTGTCACTATAGGTGATATTTTTTGATGAACGCGCAACTAGAACCACGCCTTCAGTTCCTGCCTTGGATTTCGCCCAGGCGTCGATATTTTGCAGAGAATCCTGAGCTAGGCTCATTCTCTGCTTTCATTTGCGCTCTGATTGCTCCATTGCAGCAGCAATCCCAAGAAGGCTCGGGTGTAGTTGGTTGCCTGGGTTGATTGACGCCGAGGACAACAACTGATTGTGCGCATCCATAGTGCTGCTCGATTTGACGGGTTATTTGAAACCAGGATAAGTATAATGGTGTGCGTGTATGGGATAGATGCAGTGAAAAAAAATGTGATTGACTGCTTCAGTTGTGTTAATCTCTGGTGATGATGATGATTTTATTTTTTCGTGCCAGGCTTACACCCTCCATCCAATGGACATGACACGTGTGGAGGACATCTAGAATACAAGTTTTTCCATTCTCCAGCAAAGCCCATCCGGTGCCTGACTTTTCTAAATACGTGCCTCACGCCAGTTACATCGGGTTGAATAGGTAGGAACGCATTCACCATGATCCTAAGACCATGTATTGAGGGAAAACCTTTGTGGGAAAACCTCAATAATTCCTCCTGTACTCTTTCACGACAAGCAGCCGTAGTCATCCCTTAAACAGGCCGTGTAGGAATCCAACCTACCACTTCTAGGAAGCACATCCAGCACCCGACCAACTGTGCCAACAGCCTGTTGAAAATCACATATTGTTCTTCCCAAATTCTCCCCTGCATTGCGCTCAACCCCCATTTGAGAGGGCTGAAGTTCCGAAATCGAGAGCTCAAAACCGAGGCATCAGTGCCCCAGCTTTTGTCGTACATTGTTTGTTGTCTGAGTGAGGCTTCTTGGTTTGCGCCGTCTTTGGAATGTGTCGAAAAGTTGAGAATTTTGATGTCGCGGTCGAGGTGCTTGTCTAAAACGAGGCTGAGCAATTGCCCAGTCCTGCACACAATGTTAGTAAGGTTGAAAGCGAAAGGAATTTTACCTTTGATTTTGGGGGGTTGTTGGTGAGTCATAAAGTCCTCCTAGTCAAACTCAATTGGGAAGTTGTTAGAAGACTGAGTAGAAGAGACCCAAACTTAAGTTTTTGATCTATCATGCTGGGAACAGACCTAGCCCATATGTCAATCGAAATCAACCGGGCCACGCTCAGCAAGATGCCGTTGCAAAGGATGCATTTCTTCTTGGCTACCCCAGATTTGCAGAGCATACTGAGAGATTACACCGGCACCACTGGAAGGTGAAGAAATTGACTTTGCTGGCGCATTAATCTCTGGTGATGTTAGTATAATATGTTAATTGGTCGCGTGACATAAATCACATGACCAGATTAGCATGTTGGAAATTCAGACTCTATGTGTCTGAAGTTTCCCATGATTGGAACAACTAAGATTCTCACACATGACTCACGACCTAGATGATTGATATCTCCCTTACTGAGCATGTTTGATGCTTCAGACTCGACTATTGCATGGTATGGTCTGATACACGTGTAGGCTTTCATCCACCAACCCTGAACCCATACTCATATTGTATACTGTCGTGCGTTTCATTGTCATTGTTAGAGTATGGAACGAGTGATGGATGGTATCTAGTCTGGATTTGGTCTATCAAGATTACATGTATATAAGCTGTCTAAGAATCACTAAGACAGATAATCAGATCAATTCAATTCATTCAACCCATCTTTTATTTCTCCACAGTTTATCACATATTCTCCCAATTCATATCATTATTATTCTATTCATAAAATCGCGCCCATATTCTTTGAGCCGCCTTACTCATCGAACCCATACCGGTTTTCCAACATAGCATATGAGGGTTGACCCCTGTCACAGTCTAAGCATAGACACTTGGGCAACCTTATGGTCAGAGGTAGTTTTAATTTCAATCTATGGTGAACTACAGATTGAAGAGGATAAAAACAGTTAATTAATACATGATTATTATCCCAGCCAATGACACAGATTTCTATCTATATATCTGTATTCCCTACTTGTATCACATTCTCGTGCCCCATCCCTGGACGTGTTACAATATTAGTACTGCCACTTATAAGGCCCTCCTTGTTTCATGCTAAGCCTGCTTTAGACAGCGCAGACTACAGGCAATTACCGGCTTACAAGCCGTCACAACCCCTAGTGTCAGGAATGCCTACTGTATAATCTATATATGTGGAGATGACCTGAATCTAGTGCTCTATGATTCTGGTCTGGCCTTTTGGCCGAGCAGTTATGCACCTATCTCATGCATGATGTAGGATGGCAACCTCTTGCCTGACATTCTTGTCTTGATCCTTGTCTTTGCTCCGCTGTCTACATACCGCTTCTGACACCTAGCTGTACTTCATAGTGCGAGAATAGATGTAGAGAAATCATTGACAAAATCAAATATATCATAACTTTACCTACTCCATTAGAGACGTGATGTCACCCTTTAATCCCAACAGGTGATCATTAGATATGTCTCTCTTCTTTGCTAAGAGGTTTTCATTTTGTCCAAGATGATTCTTGATAAATAAGGTATATTCTGGAATATTCTGCGGGAAAAATATGCCAGGTACGCATATCCTAGGATATACTAGAGTATTCTTGATTGGTTATGGTTTGAAGTTAAGCCCCTTCTACTCTAGCCAGCGTTAAGTAAGACTGCAGCATCGTTTTCAAGTCTTCACAGCAAGCGTACATGAGCCTATTTGACAGTTTTTATTTAAAGGTAGAATTTAGGAGCGCTGACTTGGCGTCCCTCAGCAGTATCTTACTAATCTGCAGCTGTCATTGGGGAGGCCGAAGATCCAAATTCTAGGCCAACACTAGCCAGGAGATACTCACATCTTAGTTAGTCTAAAGTATTTCCAATTGCCCAGTATAGCCTGATGATGTTGGGCCTGGCTAATTTTTGGTATATACATTTTTAAAAATTTCTAGCGTTATCACAGGATTTCTTGAACTTCAATGCTGCTGGGAGTAGTAGAAAATTAGATAGAAGATAATTGAGTGAATGTCTCTAGCATAAAAATGTCTATAGAGCCTGGATGGTTGGTATCTGCGGAAGCCCCAGAAGGATTGATTTGTCTTTGAAGTTAGCTCTAGTTTTAGAAGTAGATTAATTCAGGGTACATAAGGCCTTTTTAAGAATTTCCAAAGCTGCCATGTACCTACTATTGGCCTTCTTTTAGTTGGATTACCAGGGTATATGTTGGTACAACGCGGTATACACGCGTAAACGAAAAAGCAATAGAATAAATTCAAAATAGCAATACTGTTGGTTTATTTAAAATGTACATCTCCAGTCCACCTGAGCCCCGATTTTTCACTTTTTCATTGCATTAAAATCACCCACTAAAAGACCTGTCATCTGATGCAATGGTACCTGCTGTTGCATTGTCATCATCAACGCCTTCCAATCAGTTGACATTCTGTAGGTCTAGTCATTGAATCCCCAGAGACAAAATCGAAGAACAATACTGCACAGAGTCACAAATTCAATATCCAATCACTCAATTCAGAATGCCTCCGCCGAGACGGAAGAAAGCCAGTGGGGTGTCCCAGCCCCTGAAGCCAGCGGGCCCTGGTACATCAAAAATCGTGAAAAATTGCGATTCTAACCTCAATAAGATAGCCGTCATAGAAGCTCTTACTTCCAAACACCCGTCAAATATGGGCAACTCGGATGATAATTCCCAAGCAGAGAACATCGAGATCGATTCCAATTCAGAACTATCATCAGCCCCCGACGACGAGACAATGCTGGATGGTACAAGCTTTTATCCTTCAATTGAACTGACGCCTACTATACAGCAGTCACGAACCAAGGAATCGTCAAACCCCAGAATGGCCCTAAAAGGCCTTCAAAATTCTATATATGCAAGTCCTGCAGCTAGAGCCCCCCCGCCCAATAATGAGGAAATAAACCCACCCGCCATAAATAATCGGCGCGTTACATCTCAGCTTCCCCCAAATTCAATTAACGAATTCGCAGCAGTGCTGACAGCCTAGCAGAATGCAGGAGCAAAACATCTAAAGAACCTCCCCCCATCTATCGCCGCAAATCTGCGAGCCATTACCACCAGGAGTGCTGCACGTATCATTGCCGGCCTGCCAGTTTTTGATGAGCCCAGTAAACAACAAACCGCCCCCTCCCACAATACCATCATAATAGATACGCATTATATAAGATCACAAGAGGAAAGAGCGGCTCCTTCACGAGCTCCCACATACGCAGCGGCTGCCTAGAGAGGTAGCAGTGCTCCAAGCCCAAAAAAACCCCTTCGGCCAAAAGGCCTCTTACACCAAAGCCTGACGCCAGAGTCATTGTTCGACTACCCACGGAACACCCCCTCCGTAGTGAGGATCCACTTCTTGTAAGAACCAAGCTATGCCGACTACTAAGCCGTCCAGAACTTATCAAAGACATCCGAATGGTGCCCACAGGGATAGCTCTAGTGGCCCCTACCCCCTCACAAGCTCAGGACCTACTTGAAGCAGCAAATGATCTCAAACCTATTACAGGCAAGGTACTGATGGAAAGACAAGAGAAAAGATTAGATTACCTACTTGGACCGGTACCCAAATACGGATACAATGCGTGGGGCAATTGCGAGGCCCTTACATATGACGAGATCTGACAGGAACTCGAAACAGAGAAAATTAGCTCAGAATCAATATACGCAATGTCATGGACTCGTAGGTCCAACAAATCCTCAAATAGCGATGGTACACTGCGATTAGTGATCAAAGCCTCATCTATCAAGAACCTCCCCAACTACTTACGTCTCTTTGCGAGAGCCGCTCGACTTAGACCCGCCAACAACCGACCGCAAATTCCCACCTGCTCCAACTGCCATGGATTCCACAACGTTAACACATGTACTCGTAGGCCTCGCTGCGCCCTCTGCGCTGCTGAACCACATGATGGTACTTGTAGCACCCCTCCTAAATACTTAAACTGTTGTGGACCGCACCCAACAGCTGCAGACAACTGCCCCGCCAGACCTCGCTGTGAGAATGGAGCCCTTGTTCGTCCTGACAAGGAAAGACTACTGCAAATACGTCAACAAGGCCACAAAGCTCGGCAGGCCAAAAACCCTCTAACAACCGAAGTAGCTGAAAAGCAAAACAACATCTCAACACCCAATGACAACATGCAGACATGCGAGAGCCCCATTATCACAGCACAGGCTACCCCGACGCGGCTTCCCTCTCCCACAACTGAAATACAACTTTAATGGTCCGAAAGCGAGGACATAAAAAGCAGACAGCCACTGGCCTCTGCATCTTTCAAACCAATGTTGCAAAATGCGGTCCAGCCCACGACGCTGCCCTTGTACTAGCTTCACAATCCGGGGCTGATATTATATTTATACAAGAGCCATGGATTTACACAGAAATCTCTCAAAAGAGAACTAAAACCCACCCTAACTACCTTGCTTTTGCTCCGCTTGTAAACTGGACGAGTCGACCCAGGGTCATGACCTATACACAAAAAGGGTGTGGCCTCTCGCCGTTTCAGCCAAGTATCCACCCGAGAGACTTACTAAAAGTTTGTATCCAGCAAAAGGGAAGGCCAATGATTGATTACTGGAACATCTACAACGCTCCCACGGGCTCCAATGACGCAGGAGAAGGTCTGCGCCTACTCTTGACGCTCTCGGAAACCCCAGACATTCTTGCCGGAGACTTCAATATTCACCACTCGGTATGGGATCCGACGACTAGGAACAATACAATCGCAGGAGAATCTTTACTCGCCTGGACAGTCGGCAAAGGTCTCCTACTCCTCAATCCATACGGAGTACCAACGCATGACGCTGGCATAAGAAGCAAACCCGCTCGCATACCCCCCCCTAACTGGACCTGATGGCCCAGCTGTCACTCACATGGAAAAAGTAAAGCTCTTCAGGGACACGCATCTTAGTCACCATCTAAACCTACAATACATCCACCACCCCTGGTCTGGATGAAATCACGATAGGTGCTCTTAAACAAGCCTGGCCAATAGTAGGAAGGCGGATTATAGCGTTGTTTCGCCAATGCGACCAGCTAGGAACCCACCCATCTATCTTCAAGAAGTCTAGTGTTATCATACTACCAAAATCCGGAAACCGCGACTTATCTCTCCCGAAATCCTACAGACCGATAGCTCTTCTTTCCTGCCTGGGAAAGGGACTCGAGCGACTAATAGCTCGAAGGCTCTCGTAAATCGCCCTCAAGCATCGGATCTTAGCCAAGGACCAGTGCAGTGCAGTCCCTCGCTACTCCTCCACAGACCTCACCACAGCTCTAGCATGCGATATACAAACAGCCTGGGATGAAAAGAAAGTAGCAGGAATTATAACGGTAGACGTTCAAGGAGCCTTTGATGGCATCCAAAAAGGGCGTCTCTCACTTTGTCTACGAAATCAGGGCTGGCCACCTAACGTGGTCCTCTGGGTAATCTCCTTCATGGAACAACGAGAGGCTAGAGTACACCTAGATGGGTTCTCATCTTCATCGTTCGAGATCCTCTGTGGCCTACCCCAAGGCTCTCCTGTCTCTCCTATTCCCTTTCTCCTGGCAAGCGAAGGAGTGCTTCGACTGTCGTGCGGCCGATTTGGGTACGCAGATGATATCTCTCATTTCTCTTCCGCGACCTCTCTAATATCGTGTGCCGGTCTCCTCTAGACTCAGCTTAACAAAACCCTCTCCTGGGGGCGGGAAAATGGGTTCACTTTTGATACTTCGAAGACGGAGCTCCAGTACTTTCACTGGAAACGTGGCAATGTTGTAGAGCCAACAATCTACATGAGTGAAACTGAGATACTGCCCAACAACTACACCCGCTGGCTCGGATTATACTTCGACCGTGGTCTACGCTTCCAATATCATGTTATTGAGACCTGTAGAAAGTCCCTAGCTATCACAAGCCATCTCAGACGACTCTCGTGCACCACCCGCGGTATCAGCCCTCCCCTTCTTAGACAAGCTATTCAAGGAACAGCTTTCGCTATCCTCTTCTTTGGAGCCGAGACATGGTATTCCAAAAGTACTCCACAGGACATAATAAGGCGTTTTCAGTGCAGAATTAATGATGCTGCTAGAGCCGTCCTTCCTGTCTACCGAACGACTCCGACTCCTGCCCTTCTTCGAGAGACCTGATGGGGAACGGCTAGCGCATGGCTAGAACGGATACACGACCGCCTCACAGTTCGAGTCGCGTCAGCAGACCCACGTCACCATTTACGGCGGCGCTGGAATTCCTCCCGAATGTTGTGGATTCGACAAAGAACATCTCTCGAACTGTCAACTGATACAGTACCACCCCCATGGAATACCAGTCGAGAGTTACTTCAACAAAATATCGGGGCTATAGGCAGAAAAAATGGCCGGAAAGAATTCATGAGTTGGCAAGCATCTCAACCCCCTTTGGATCTATTCGTCTTCTCTGACGGTGCCCTTTCAGAGGGTAAAGCCGGGTCCGGATACATTATCTATCGGGGGCTCACACAGATAGTTGGGCAGGGGACCCTTCCTCTCGGAGAATCTGCCGAAGTGTACGATGCAGAAATAGCCGGGGCTACTCAAGGCCTAAGTGCCGCCCTCCATAATCCGATGGCTCGATACACCACAAATATTACGGTTTACCTAGATAATCAGGAAGCCGCCCTTCGTCTCCTTGCAGATACTCCTTCCCCTAGCAGCTCCTCTCGTATCGCTTACTTTCGATACCTTGCTACTAAATGGATAGAGAGAGATCGTAGCCACTTTCCTGAACCGGGTGTAGTCAGGGTGCGATGGTGTCCAGGACATGTCGGCACACCGGGCAATGAAGCTGCTGACGCACTTGCTAAACAAGCATACGCAAACCCTTCACTCCCCCTATCTCCAACAATCTCACGAGCAAAGAGAGACATAATCTCTCGATACAAAGCCTCTGTATCCCTGTACTGGTCTAAAAACGCTCCTGAACAATACCAAAAACTGGGAATTAACGCCAATATTGGGAGCTCCCCCGAACTCAAGAGCCTTAACCGCTACGCTCTTGGTCGCCTTCTTGCAGCTCGCTCAGGTCATGGAGACTTTGCTGCCTACCGCTGCCGCTTTCAGCACTCGGACGCTCTTCTAATCTGCGCTTGCGGGCTAGAAAAGTCGCCCGAGCACTTCTTCTTTTGTAAACTCAATCGGAGTCGTTCCCGCCTTTGCAGCGGAAATAAACACCCAACAACGGGAATTCGCTGGATCCTAGGCTCACCTGAAGGAGCTATAGCTTTTAGTAAATGGCTTCATGAAACGAGCTTTTTTGAAGCATGCAACAACAAGACTAACTAGTACCCCAAATTATACGCACTTGGCCTGTATTTGCTAGAGCTAAATTTAGAAGACTTCTGGTCTAGGTGATGGATAACTTTCCTTTTCATATATATAACCATCTTCTCTATTGTATTAGAATACAAAAGTCTCAGCTCGAGAGTGTTGGAAATATTGCACAATGTAATGGGCGCAATATTCATGGAACGAAAGTAGAAGTTGACTAAAAGAGTGTCATGTTCGGATTACAGCTAAAAGTGTGGGAAGTGTGCGCTACAAGTACAAGTGTAAGCGACACAGAGCCTAAGCCACAGCATAAACGAGTGTGGCGCCATCTAGGCATAGAAAACCCCCAATAACCTCCTTGCGCCCACGCCATACAGCGGCTCATATGTCCAATAGGTAGCCTGAAGCGCTACCACATTACCTGTTCCAACCTCTTTAATACACACGAGATCGTGTCGGGAACCTAGACGAAACGGAGGGCCCATACGTCCACAACACTCCGTGTCTCCATTTCCAACAGAGAGTACTTTTGGCTTCTTTCGATAGTTCGGGGTGCATGGCAGGCAGGCCTTGGCCCATTTATAACATGTCGGGCTAATTGAAAGGTATTGGCACGTCGGGTAGTTTATATAGACTGAGCTGGCCAACACGAGACCTTAAGGTTGTGTTGTGAGCTAGCACGACGTTAAATAATTATAAAAAAAAAAACGCCTTCCAATCCCGGAGGGCATTGCAAATGCAAAGCAGAAGGCAGAACACGAAAGAAAGGAAAGACTTGGGCTTGCACAAGATTTCCTAGAACTTATTGACACCTGGGCTAAAACCAAGGAGGACACAAATGTGTCAACAATTCTGGCGTCTTTAATTGCAAATATCACACCCATTGTGACCCATCTTGCAACTGGCTCAATAGAAAATTATGAGACCTCTAGAAACTTCCCAAACCCCCTATCAATCTCTTCAAAACCAGCGACACACAAGGCAAAAAGTACTCCTGTCGCTCACTGTAGTGCTCTACCTGGTAGACCTTCAGAGAACACCTCTCCATGGGTTACAGTGGCCCGAAAAGCAGCCAGGCTACCTGAACCACCTGCTATCCCATTACCAAGAAGACCTGTCTCACAGACAAACCAATCAACAAAATCGAATCCCAAGGTCGACAAATGCCTTTTCGTACGGTTAGATAGAGACCATGAATGGCGTCGGCTCTCACCAATCACCATTAAGAAGATGATCACTGAGCGTGCAGGAGTTGCACCATAAGCTATCATAACATTGCACCCAATTTGTTTGGGTATCTCATTTGAGTGCGCATCTGATGCACTTAGGGAAACTATCCTCAGTACAGGATCATCTTTCCAACAGGATAACGTTGTCATTGAGGCAGCATCAGAATGGATATCAGTGTTGGTACCACACGTGCCCCTTTTCATTCGGACACTGGAAGGGAGCATAACAGTCACCAATGAAATGGTGATAAGTGAGTGCCAATCAGTCTGTGGCGCGGTTCCAATTCTAGTAAGCCAATCACCAACAAAGCTGGGACAACATTCTACCAGTTGGCTTGTAAATTTCCGCCAAAAACCATCGAACCTCAAGTTTAGACTGTTCGAGGAAAGTGGGCTGTAAATGCCTTACACGCAATAGCGCTCCATTGAGCAATGCCAGCGCTGCTGGGGATTCCACCCCACGCGAATTTGCACTAAAAGCCAACGCTGTAGATGCTGTTCGGGTGTACACAAGACTTCAGAGTGTGTCACGGCTTCATTACAAAATGCATGAGCAATGTTGTAGGTAAAATATTTTAATTATAGTTCTCTGAAGAGAGAATTTCTGTACTTAATGACTACCTATATATACAGACTGAAATACCCCTCCTCGATAAGGTTCTCTCTATGACCTGTCAACTCAGACTCTCCGACAATTGCCTGTAGATCCTTGATACTTCTGTAACCCTCATGAACTCTCAGTAGGTTTCAATAAGGCTCAATGTGAATCATCTAGGTTCCCTGTCATCCAAGATCTTCCCAGGAACCTCCCTTCGTATAATTGCCTGCGCTAGACAGCGTAGGCTACAGGAACCCTTAGGCTTGACAGCCGTCACAGAGTGTTAGGTCAAAATTCCTAAATGCTCTAACTGCGCGGGTCCTCATGACTCCTATGAGCTTAAATGTATGGCTATGCCCAGGCGCCAACAAGGAACTATTGTACCCCGCACACCATCAGAGTTGCATATGATCCGCAAGCGTGGACATGGTGACATTAATGCCGCTCGAGCATATTCAGAGAGGAAGGGCAAGGCTGTAGAAGTCATCTCTGCCCCAGAAGTATCTATGCAAGGTTAATGTTAGAGAACCGAATCTCGAACACACCCACAGAAATCAAAAGCACTCTTCTATTTCACCAAGTGAACGTGGGAAAGGGTGGAGAAAATATGGACATAGCCTTGCAACAAGCATGGGAAATAGGAGCGCACGTTGTAATGGTACAAGAGCCTTGGTCAATGCAAAAAGATGGATACTTTATCAGTAAAAGTTACAATGGCTTTGATAGCCACAGCCCAATTGGCAAGAGAGGAGCTCGGCCTCGGGCAATAACTTTCACCCGCAAAGGCCTGCAAAACCTACAGATAACCCCATCCTCAGGCCAAACAGCTGACTACAGTTTTGTACAGGTTTGCGGGGTTACATCTGTAAATGTTTACCGCACGCCTGGCCCAAGTGGCACTCTAGATCCACTACTACTCTAGAAACCTTCAGGACCTACAGTGGTTGGAGGAGATTTCAACTCAGTATCAAGGCACTGGCAACCGCAAACCTCACGTCAGTATGGCAATGGTGACCAGATAATGGAATGGGCAAATTTTCACAACATGCATCTAGCAACCAGAGCCGGGGTTCCAACACATCGGAGCGGAAACGTACTAGATCTAGTGTGGAGCAATATCCCAGCAATAGCGTCAGTGTCAATGGAGATAAACTATACTTCAGATCATATGACCATTGTAGGATCCACTCAGATAACCAAAATGACAAATCCTTCAAGTGTTTTGCAAGGACTGTACGTGAGCAACCAGAGCCTTGGAAAATTCTCCCAGTATGTCAAAGCCTGGATGAAGCTAGGGCTGTTGGAAAATGTTCGAGATATAGAGCTCCAAATTTCTGCGCTCCTAGAGGCACTTGATGATGCTCGCAATGCAGTAGGACGTACAGCACCAAAAGTCACCAGAACAGTGGCACCTTGGTGAAACAAGGAATGCAAGTCTATGCAGCGCGAGTACAAACACTGTAGAGTATATCCGGCTCTGGCAGTCCACGCCTGAAAAAGGTTCAGAGCTACTGTCAAAGCAGACAAGAGATAATACTGGAGGAGAAAATTTGAAAATACGACTACAGACTCCCAAGTATTTAAGCTGATGCAATGGGCTAAGCCTAAGTCATGTCGAGAGCCATCTCTACTAAAGGTTGCAGAGGACAAATGGCTTTCAGACTCACTCGAGAGAGTAGAGAGCTTGAGGGACACTTTGATGGCTTGTTTTAATGCAGACGAAGACCTATCCACATGGGAGCTGGACCAACCAGAGCGAATCCCTTGGAATAACAAAATTTCATTATCAGACATTACAGAATGCACCATTGACGGCAACAACACGGCCCCTGGAAACAACAAGTTAACCGTGAGGTTGCTCAAGTCGTGCTGGACAGTAATTGGGACGCATGTAAGAAACATTTTCCAAGCCTGTCTGGAGCATGAACACTTCCCAACAGCGTTTCGAGTCGCAGAAGTAGTCTTGCATCCAAAGTCTGGACGAGATCTATCCACCCCTAAGGGATGGTGGCCTATCTCTCTGCTCTCTTGCTCTCAAGGCGAGGTGAGGACAGTGTTCCACAGGGTGCGTATGTGGTCTAACGAAGATCTAGGTGGTAGATGAAGGTGATGAGTGGGTCGAAGGGATGACTGGTCTTCTCTAGGAAGAGACAAATAGGTAGATAGTAGCGATAGAGGCTACAGGTGGGTCTTGCTGATGAAGAGCTGGAAAGAGATAAATGGTCTTCCCGAAGAAGAGATGGGTAAACAAATGTATTGTTAAGGTAATTGAAGAAGACGTTGCGTGAAGAATAATTCTTCTTCATGCCGAGTATTTATATACATAAAATTATCAAATAGCACGTAGTACACAGCCCCTATGCCCAACAATCTGCTACGCATCACCTAATGAAACTAGCCCATTCTTATCAGTCTTCCTCGCTGGTTTTAGAAGTGCATTTAACTATTATTTGTGTTTTAAGTTAGCCGTCTGCATGGCGTTTCATAATACGCTATGCCACAATGATCCATGACACTTGCCTAGGTAAAGGATTGGAACGTATCATAGCCAAAAGAATGGCTTGGTCAGTCATTGAGCACCAAGTAGTCCCTCGACAACTTTTTGGGGCCCTGCAAGGACGTTCAGCAGTTGATCTTGTCTCCTGTGTTATTCATGACGCCGAGGCAACAATTAGGAGTAACCAAGTTACGGCTATGATAACAAAGGATGTGCAAGGAGCTTTTGATGCTGTAATTCATAAATTCTTACTGTGTAGAATGCGTGACCAGGGGTGGTCGAGGAGACTGTGCCAATTTGTTGAGTCTTTTTTGACCCGGCGAAGTATTTGTGTTGGTCACTGGGAGGGAATAACATGCGAAAAAGTAGTGGAGTGCTGTTAGAGTATAGAGAAGACTTCGGAGTAAGAATTGCCTGAGAACGGAGAAGAAGTTCAGTTTGCTTAATTTACTAATAGACTACAGGTATTATGATATATACAGTGGAATTATAAGAAATAGAGGTTACCCGGAACCGACTCGACTGCATAAATAAGTGGGACCCCGTACCAGAAAATAATTATCCACTGACTGAGAATACTGGGTCACGCAATAGAAGTACGAACAAACCAATGACTGGATTTGTTCGGGAAGAATGGGATTCAAGCAAACTCTAACGTTGAGTCCGATTGGATCAGAAATGTGGGATCCTGCCCGAACTCAGAAATATAGTTCAGGCAAGATGCATGCAACCACATTGTTCGATAGAAAGAAAAGCAGGAAACTGTATTTCCAACAAGTGCAGAGTACCTCAGGGCTCACCTCTATTGCCACTTCTTTTCCTCCTATACACTGCCATTTTAGTTCAAGATGGGAAAGGAAAAAGATTCGGATATGCCGACAATATTGCATCCCTCGGAATAGGACGCACTGCCGCTGAAGCTGTCTCATCGGCTCAGATAGAAGTAGATAAACTCTTTCAGCTGGCAGATGAGCACAAGATCAACTTTGATTTGGTCAAGTCTGAGCTTTTAATAATAGGTGGCGGGCCAAGAAAAAAGTTGTATACATCAGGCCTTGCAATCCAGGTGAAAGGTCTCAATTTCTCCCCATCCCCATACGTGAGATGGCTTGGAGTATGGCTTGACTCCCAGCTTAAATTTAAGCAGCACGTGCAAGAATGGTGCGGGAATGTCACAGACTGACTGAGGTGGAGATATTATCCTGCCAACCTCTGGCTCTAAGACTATATGGCTACTGCTATGTCATGGATAGATTCATGGTATTGAGGTAGAGTCTGATCCTAGCTTCGGCTGGTATCCCTCTAGAAAAGTTCTAGTTACTTCGATGGAATTCTAAGCTAGTATGGCAATTAGTTTCTAGATGTTTTGGGATGGTATTTTGTACTCTTACCAGTTCAATGGGCTTCGATCAGATTCTAGGTTACTCTCAGGAGTTTGACAGGAATCAGGCTGGAACTAGATTACTGTAGTCTGCAGCAGATAGTGTTGTAGTATAAGTAGCTGAGGTATCTCCATGTCGAAAGCCCTTCAGCTTTCAGTCTTGTACTATTCCCTAGATACCCAAGAATAAAGAATCAAGAATCAAGTCTTTATTGTTGTTATATTTTCTATACCATCAAGAGCCCAAGATTTAGCGCCTCCAGTTCAAGTTGAGTAACCAAGTCCCAAGAGATCCTGACAGGGAAAGCACAGCGTGTAACACAGTTCATACGGCGTATTAATATTGTTCGTCGGGGCATAGCACCAGGACCAATATTTAAAGCTGTTCACGCCTATGTCCTAAGTACGGCGCTGTATGGAGCGGAGGTATGTTGGCCTGGCCTAGCCCGAATTACCACGCGGCGAGACACGAAAGTTGGCACCAGAGTTGGCTGGCATACAGATCTGTTGGACAGAACAATTTTAAAGGCATTCAGAGCGGCACTACCTGCTTGGCGCACTACCCCAAACTCGGCTCTCCGAAGAGAATCAGGTATTCCACCGGCAGCAATCCTTTTGGACCAGAGGCAACTTCGGTCAGCAGCGCGCTGTCAAGGAAACAAGGCGTTCAGGCAAAGCAGTCACATGATATATGGACATGTCTAAATGCACGCTAAACGCGTCCGTAAATAATTATTAGTTTCATAATACTAGATTCTTTCCTATTTGTAGACAATCTAATACACCAGAGCAGACATCGTCGGTCACCATCCACCTCACTCCCTACTGTGACACGCGCATCCAACGACTGGACGTATGGCACCCTCTATCATTGAGGTCTAGGGAGCTACCAATCGATGTTATAAAGCGTCTCGAGCTCCGAACAGGCCAGAAAGCTCGACCTATCACTGTTCCAGAGCGCTATATGACACGACTCCAGAATAGTGCTCTAAATGTACCAATCACTGAAGGTTCCGTAAAACTTCCTTACCCATCACCCTACCTTACCAAGTTCTCAACGGGCCTCGGTAAGGAGAATGAGTCGGAGTACGCGAAGATATTGATAGAAAGTCTCCCGACAGAGACTGTATGTGCCTATTTAGATGGCTCTTCAATTAACCCAGCGATATCTGCATGGGGATACGCCCTATGTTAAGGAAGTAGGCTGATTAGTAGCGGTGCTGGAATAGTTCTTGGAGCAGAATTTTACGACGCAGAACTTGCGGGCGCTCAAAAAGCCCTTGAATCAGCTGTGGCTCTAGCAGGAGGTTGCCCTATTAAGATGCTCCTCGATAACTCAGAAGCTGTCCGCTCCCTCAAAACAGGACGAAGTAAATCGTCCCAAGCTACAGCCGACAAAGTTACAACTCTCCTACAATCAAACGAGTTAGTAGAGATCCGATAGATCCCAGGCCATTCTGGCATTATGGGGAACATCCATGCGGATATAAGGCTAAATCAGCTTTGAAAGATTTTCCATTGGTCTCAAATGCAACGTTCACTTCAAGAACAAATCAAGGACAAGTATACACTTTCGCAGCTCTAAATCAATATCTTAGAGACTGTGCTGATGAGACCGTCGATTCTTGGTGGAGAGCGAACAGACCCAGTCGATACAAAGACCTGGATTTGTTTATGAAGCGAAAACAACAACCAGAGCTCGCTCTTCCAAGTTGGGCGTATCATCGTCTGATAGCGGCTAGGACTGGTCATGGCAATTTTGCCAAGTATCACAAGAGGTTTCACCACGAAGGAATAGACCTTATATGCAAATGTGGCCTAGAAAGACGCCCGTGGCATTTCTCTAAATGCCGGACAGCGCTAAATGAATGGCGGAAAATAACAAAGGAAATAGCACCAAGTATATGGACAATGTTGGGAGAAAAGGGATGGATAGCTTTTTATAGATTCCTTACTGTAACAGGATACTACGGGGTGCAAAGTAGGACTTGAATGACCGAGGTTTTCTGGGATACATATAGTATAGAAAACTGCTATGAGATAGCTGGTAAGGCACAGGGCGTTAAGTCACGGCAGCAAGAGTTTTTGATGAAATTTTTGTCTTTATTAGATCATGTAAATTTCTGGCCACATAAAGCCAGCATCAGTGGTGTTTGTGGGTCTCCCCGGGAACACGCACCCGTGTCATGCCTCCTGGGTGTAGGGCTTTAGCCTGATATACTAAATTATTCAATTACCTAAAACGTAAAAGTTGATTTGTCATCATGTGGGGATCACATGATGACCTCAGCACAGATGCAGTAATCAGAAACCACAGTAAAGCTGTGAATCCTGTAAAGTGTAGACCAACACAGAATTGTACAATTCGAGAATCCCAAGTTGCCCACTCCCTCCCTATTATCCATCTCACCCATTATTTATCGAATAGAATCGTAATTGTTTGCCATCGGCGGCATTTTAAAACGCCTCCGACGCGTAAATCGCACAAAAACGCGATCAGTGGCACAGCCAAAGATTGTGTCAACAAACCGTACAAATGGACTCCCGCCATTCAAAACCACGCAAGAAATATGCTGACAAAACGAGAACTCGAGTCCAACATTCAGAATATGAACACCATCGTGGCTGCTCTCCTAGCTAAGGAGAAAGATGTCCCCGAAGTAGACATGGTGGACGCAGAAGTTGAGAAGCTAAAAATCCTCGCCAATTCAATGTGGGCATCCTCCAGCCCAGAAGACCTAGAACAAGTCTTGAATCCCACCGACCCACCCATAATAACCGTCATCGCACCCGAAAAGCGCGCTACAGTTCCAGCACTACCGCGACCCGTAGAAGTGAGGCCCGCAAAAAGGGCCGATATATCCTCAACCAAGGCAGCAGGAGCCGAAAACTCTTCGCTGGCCCCACCGCCTACAGCAACAGAAGCAACAGACAAAGAAAAAACATACCCTCCAGAATTGCTTGCAGCGATGAAAGCGGAGGAGCGCAGGGCAAGACAAAAAGCCGCGCAATTTAACATCTGCTCGACGGCTATTAGCAGTGTCGAGGCAGCTCTTCTACCGCTCTCCACCAGTGAAGATAAAGATTTTGTAGATTCCATCAAAGTCTACTTGCAAGCAGCAATCGCACAATTTGTGACATCCGGGCCAAGCACTGCTCCGCCAGTACTACCCCAAAGACCAAATATTGCGACTCCCCTGCAACCGTCATCCCAGAAGCCATTCCTCGGAATATTACAAAGGTTACTGCAGCTCTCCCGCTCAGAAGCACCTGGGCCACTGTCACCAGAGCAGGACACCAAAAGTCAGGAGCACAGGCTCCTGCAAACATCACCTCGGTTTCGGCTGTCCCATCTGCCAGGAAACCGGAGAAGAAGCCAGCAGCAGCAACAACAGCATCGAAAGATGACCGACCCTTCCTGCGTCTAGATGCAAACCACGAGTGGAGACAGCTCTCTCCGGCTGGCGTTCGCGAAGCCGTGGCTAAACAAACGCAATGCACCCCTTCCGATGTCGACCAGGTGCAACGCGTTCCCACTGGCTTTGCCATTCATGCCAAAAACCCGGACGCAAAAATTCGACTGCTGGAGGCCTCCAGCACCTTCACACAAGTGAAGGCAAAATTAGAACCACCAAGTGATCTAGTTTCCCTCCGGATCGCAACGGTTCCAGTCGCCGTTTTCGGCTTAGAAGGACGAGTTGAAGTCACTGCCGAAATGGTGGCCGCCGAAATCCTCCGGGTAACAAACTGCACTCTAGACCAAGTGAGGATACACGGAAATACTGAGCACGGCGCTCCCTACAGATCCTGGGCGGCCTTATTCCCCAGGAATGTTAGCCCAAAGCCTGGACTCCGACTATTTGACGACTCAAGAATAGCGACAATCCAACGAAACCGCCCTACTATATAGCAATGTAGGCGATGTCTCGGTTTCCACGCCACCCGTGGGTGTTCTCGCACGCCAGCCTGCTGGAACTGCGGATCCACCATGCACTCGGCATTCGAGTGTAAAGCGGCCTCTAAATGTCGAAACTGCGGAGGCCCCCATCAATCGGGCAGTCGAGACTGTCTAGCTCGTCCCAACAGATCTGGCCCAGCTACCAGGTAGCAACTTGTGACGATTAAACAAGCTGGCCAACGCGAGTACCAGGCCGTCGGTCGAGCCAAGGCTGCTTCCAAGGCCGCAGAGGCTGCTACAGCTGCCGCTAGATTGACACGACCGACTTCTCCAGGTGCTGTTAAGGACATATTGTCAATAGATACAGCAATGACTGAGGGTTCGGGCTTTGGGGCCTTGAACTCTGAAGAAGCTTTGTGAAGGGCGTCCCACAGGCCCCTTCTCGCCCCCCTCCTACACTAAGTTTTTTGTCAATAAACGTAGGCAGGGGTGGCCCAACCCACAACATTGCGCTCTCTAGAGCTTACGAGCTGGGCGTGGATGTTGTGTTGATTCAAGAACCTTGTTGGATCAAACAAACGAACAAAACCAAGTCACACCCAGGTTACCTCTGTCATACACCGTACAGAGGTGTGGATGTCAGACCGAGGGCGGTGACTTATGTTGTAATTAAGGCAGCAACATGACTGCAGTAGACAAATAGTACATATTAGAATAATATGCACTGGCGCCATGAGATATGATTAACCCACATCATCACTCACTGGCATGAATTGTAATTAGCCAATATATGCCTGACAGCATACATTGGCTTCAGGATCTCCAACAACCTTCCCGTTAAGGTTAGATTAGGAAGTATGTTGGATTACACGCTAGTATGCGGAAAACCCCGCTTTAATGTATATAGAGGGATTTCTCGCCACACATGTAGAAACATAGCAATTTCTTTACAATTAACTATCCATTAAACATCAGTAGACTTCGTCGTACATTAAACAATCTCATCATAACTCTAACTCATCCTCATACTTTATATGTCATTCTTACAATTTCCGGAACCATTCTAATTACTTACACTCGGAAAAACAAAAAGGTGATAACGGCAGAGCAGATTTTCCCTTGTAATAGGCTGACTTTCATGGATCATTGTGGCATAGCGTATTATGAAACGCCATGCAGACGGCTAACTTAAAACACAAATAATAGTTAAATGCACTTCTAAAACCAGCGAGGAAGACTGATAAGAATGGGCTAGTTTCATTAGGTGATGCGTAGCAGATTGTTGGGCATAGGGGCTGTGTACTACGTGCTATTTGATAATTTTATGTATATAAATACTCGGCATGAAGAAGAATTATTCTTCACGCAACGTCTTCTTCAATTACCTTAACAATACATTTGTTTACCCATCTCTTCTTCGGGAAGACCATTTATCTCTTTCCAGCTCTTCATCAGCAAGACCCACCTGTAGCCTCTATCGCTACTATCTACCTATTTGTCTCTTCCTAGAGAAGACCAATCATCCCTTCGACCCACTCATCACCTTCATCTACCACCTAGATCTTCGTTAGACCACATACGCACCCTGTGGAACACTGTCCTAACCTCGCCTTGATGTAACGGCTGTTAAGCCTAGGGATTCCTGTAGCCTACGCTGGCTAGCGCAGGCAATGAATACAAGGGAATCTTCGGGAAGGATCTCGGAATACAAGGAGCTTAGAAGATTCTCAATGAACTTTCTGGAAGCATACTGAAGGTTCATGAGGACCACAGGTGTATCAAGAATCTTCTAGGGTATTGTCGAGGATTCCATGTTATTCCAGATATAGGGAGAACCTTACAGAAGAGGAGTATCTCAGAGTGTATATATATTTGTATTCTAGCTATAGGAATTCTCTCTCTAGAGAATTATAATTAATATACTGTACTTACAAGATCGCCCAAGCATTTTGTACTGAAACCGTGACACTTGAGACTGACTGAGGACTATTGCTGGGTACTGGTGTTGTAAAGGTAAGAGCTTACGGAGGTTAATTGGCAGAAGGTTTACGGGTGATTATCGATGAATCGATATGAACAGCTGATATATTTGATATTCAGAACTATGAGGATTTAGGAGGTTTAAAGCGCTAATTATATACACATCTGAGGTGGCTTGACTCTCGCCTCATTTACCCAAAATAGTATCACGGAATATTCTAGTCTCCTCCATCTGGTAGTACAATCTAGAAACACTTTCTATACAGTGCTCCATTGTTCCTCTACTCATCATGGAGCCACCTGGAAAGTTCTTCCTTCACCCTCAGTGATCATTACCCTTGTGCATCGTAATCCTAGGCATCACCAGCACCACAACTGGTTAATGGAATCATATTTCTCAACGTCCATAAGGCCCCTAACGACCCGACTGCAGTCCACACGCTTGTCGACTGGAAACTGTCTGCGAGGTCCATTGCAGCCGGGGACTTCAACTCAGTGCATTCTGCCTGGCAACCGGGAGCAACTCGGCTTTATGGACAGGGTGATGAGATAGAGAGGTGGGTGGAAGACCACAACCTCTCTTGTCTTAAAATTGGAGAGCCGACTCATAAAGCTGGCAATACTCTGGATCTCGCTTGGACTAACATATCTGGAGCCCGTGCTTGGATTGATAGAGAGTGTATGACCAGCGACCATCTTCCGATCCGCCGAATCGTACCTGCAGCAACCTTCACCGGAAACCCGGGTCCATCGAAGATCAGAGTGCCCAAAAAAAATCTGACAAATTTGGTGCGTGCTGTTGCAAAGTGGGTACATCCAGCTATTGACTTGAGCACAACAGAGAAAGTGGACGAGTCCGCCCAAGAGATCTGCTTCCATCTCTCGGAGGTCATCAAAGCGACTGGAACTCGGGCCAAAAAGGAAGGCGATAAATCTGGGCCTTGGTGGACTCCCAGGTGCAAATCCATCCATGCCGAATACCGAGCCGCAATGACACCGACATAGCGGGCCACTTGTGCAAAGATGCTTCGTGCGACAATCACAGCCGCCAAGAAAGAGTATTGTGACGCCCCGACATTTCAGTGGCCACGTGGCCGTCGGTTCAATAGTTGGTAAGCCGACACAGGGTCAATCCAGGAATTCCAACGACTAGTTTCACACACACGAGTCTTGTGTGTGACAAATCACGATACGAAAGGTTTGTCATGGATATTGGTTTTCATGCGAAACCCTTGGGTTGCAGGCAATGAGGGACAGGAGGTTTCGTGTTGGCAACTCTATTTCAACAGTTGAACTCCTATGTAAATATATACAGATTCATATCCTCCTAGGTACTTTTCTCTTTAGTTTAGAATCTTATGATTTGAGTCCACGCCAGCTTTTGACCACTCGCCAATCGTCTTTTGTCCCTCGAGTTTCCACAAGTATCAGACAAGTAAACTGGAAGCAATGATAGCACCGTCTGACATATTCAAGCTGATGCGTTCGGCAAACCATAGACAGGCCAAAGCCCCCTCGCCGCTCAATCACAATGGAAAGTTAATCACAGATCCGTTGGAGCGAGCTACCATTCTCCAGGATTCCCTTCTTGCACACCATCAACAATCGGACGACCTTCCGCCATGCAACACTCCAAGCCATAATTAAATACCTTGGGAAGGTGAAATCTCAGATGAGGAAGTGCGAGCATGTACCATCAGCTGTGGAAAGACAGCACCAGGGGCAGACGGAATCACGGTTGAGCTCCTCGAGGCTTGCCGGAAGACGATCGGACCATGTATTTTGCAGCTCTTTAGAGCCTGTTTACGGCTGGGCACTCATCTTTCTTGCTTCAAGCTGGCAGAGGTGGTACTATTGTAAAAGCCAAATAGGGATCCAACCACGATTAAAGGCTGGAGACCTATAGCCCTCCTCTCGTGCACATGCAAAGGGTTAGAAAGACTACTGGCTAGGCAAATGGCGCACCTCGCAATCACTCATGATGTGGTTGGCCATCAACAATTTGGTGCGCTCCCAAAGAGATCTGCAACGGACCTGGTTTCCTGCGTAGTCCACGATGTCGAAGAAGCTCGCTCCCAGGGATGGGCCTCAACATTTGTAACTTTAGACGTCCAAAAAGCGTTCGATGCAGTGCTCCACAATCGCTTGGTTAGGCGCATGCAAGATCAGGGATGACCAGACTCAATCCTCCGATGGACGACTTCATTCCTCACACATCGGAAGGTATAAGTGCGTTTCTCCGGCGGAGTCACCACCCAGAGAGAGCTGGTCTGTGGAGTCCCCCAGGGATCACCTATTTTGCCATTACTATTTCTTCTGTATATGGCGGAGCCAATGAAAAGTGGTACCCCGGGATTGAGGTTTAGCTATGCAGACGACATTGGAATTCTAGGATTTGGATGCACAATTGCTGAATCTGCCGCTGCCGTACAAGGTGAGACAGATCATCTTCTCGAATGTGCGCGGAATAATGCTGTCGACTTTGACACGGAAAAGTCGGAAGTTATTCAATTTCCGGGACGACGCCGAGAGGAAGCAGTTGGTTTTCATGTTAACGGAACTCTTATTGAGCCTGCGGAAAATATCCACTGGTTAGGCGTGAATTTGGATCCACGACTCAATTTCAAACACCATGTAGCTACGTGGTGCGGTAAAGCGGTATAAGTTGCCCAGCACATGTGCCGTTTCAACTCTGCCTTTCGGGGATCAGCTCCTGGGCCATTGGCTAAGGCAGTAGACATGTGCGTTGTCTCGCTCGCAACCTTTGGATCTGATGTCTGGTGGCCAGGGTCCAAACGCCCGACCATTCGAGAAATAGTCACGTCCTCAACCTCCAACCTCTGCAGCATGATTGACCGAGCTGACCTGATGGTATTGCGGGCTGCACTTCCAGAGATGAGGACAACACTAAACCTAGTCGTTTATAGAGAAGGAGGAATCCTGCCGGCAAAGGTCATACTAGAGGGAAACCGACTCCGGCTTTCGGCAAGGCTTAAGATCCTTGACGATCGACACCCTTTGAGGATCCGCGCTTCCATGTGCCCGAATGTCGGCACCCGAAAAAACAAAAAGTCTGTCAAGTCCTCAGGCAGACCGGAAATTCAGATGTCACAATTACAGCGTGCCTACCGAGAGCTTTCGGAAGCAGAAGCCCCTGAAAGTCTGACGCCGGTGGTTTACTCTAGGAAATCAGGCTCAAAGTTGATGGAATGCGAAGGTTGCGTTAGAAGGATTAGCGACGTGCCAGAAACGTACATTTGCGCATACTCGGATGGGTCATCGGAAGGACACGGACGCTCCGCATGGGGTTTCGTTCTGGAAAAGGATGGGAAACTTATCGGCAAAGGAAGTGGCATCAAGCACGGGGGAGAGGTGCTGGATGCAGAGACAATTGGTGCAAGGAAGGCGCTGGAGGCCGCACTGGAATTCACGGAGGACGAGCAGTTCAGGAAAGGTGGAGGTATGTGGCAGATACACGTGTTTCTAGACAGCCAGCAGGCTGTAAACGCATTAACGACAGGCTCGTCCTCAACCAGCCTTGAAGATGCACGCAAATCCGTGCGTTATCTAATAAAGCTGAAATATCAGTGAACTGGGTTCCAGGGCATGCAGGAATCCAAGGAAATGAAGAGGCAGACACCATGGCCCGTGCAGCACTTCGAGAATTGCCTAGCCCGGATACGCAACTAGGATCCAGTACTCTGGCACATCTTCGGGGCGTCATGAATCGTAGACAGCAGAGATTGCTAGACAGTTGGTGGGAAGAGGCCTGTCCGCTTAAATACCGCCAACTCAACCTACAGATGCGGAGACGCAGACCACCTGAACTGTCTCTCTCTAGGCACCTCCTCCGGGCACTAATTGCAGCACGAACGGGTCACGGCAATTTTGCGGCATACCATCGCCGTTTTAATAACCCACACGCTCCTATGGAGTGCTCTTGCGGGAATAAAACTACTCCAACCCACTTCATCCACTGTATTTGTCACGCACAACAAACGCGTAGGCTCAGAAAGTCAATGTCCCACGCTGACTTTATCAAACAGCTTCTCGGGCCAAAGTGCCACGATAGCTTCAAAATATTTGCGGAGGAAACCGGCTGTTTTGATAGCCAACCTGGCCTCTCATCCACTGCTCTCAGCTGTGGAAACTCGAGGGACAAAAGACGATTGGCGAGTGGTCAAAAGCTAGCATGGACCCAAATCATAAGATTCTAAACTAAAGAGAAAAGTATCTAGGAGTATATAAATCTGTATATATTTATATAAGAGTTCAACTGTTAAAATAGAGTTGCATTTACGAAACCTCCTGTCCCTCACTGCCTGCAACCCAAGGGTTTCGCATGAAAACCAATATCCATGACAAACCTTTCGTATCGTGACTTGTCACACAAAATACTCGTGTGTGTGTGAAACTAGTGGTTGGAATCCATGGGTTGACCCCGTGTTGACTTACCAACTATTGGACCGACCACCACGTGGCCACTAAAATGTCGGGGCGTCACATCAGCGGGGATCAGATAAACTAGTCATTGCCACGACGCATAACACGAAAGGGAACAAGGCGAGAAGTGTCGATTCTCTCAGGAAAGACTGCAGTAATTTAGAGTTAGGGGGAAAAGTAGTGATTTTTGATTTAGGAGTTGGAGTAGGTGGTGTCTTCTGAGTAATAATTTACCTTCTACTTTTTCTGTAGCGGGTCTCGCGGTTGGAATGAGCTGGGCCTGTAAGCAGTGATCCCCGCCGGCTCCATCAGTCTTGTACCGATAGTGGACCAAGAGCTTTAGCTTATTACTTTAATATAATTGTTGAAATACAGGGCTAATCCTAGTAATCAGGATTAACATGTGTCCTTTATGATGTTTAGACCCACTATTGTAGTATATATGTAGCGAAGCTCCCCGAGCCCTTAATAGAAATTAGTTGAACCAGTATATTCTTTTTACAGGTTATAGAGTCTGGTGATTACGCTGCTAGCGCAATATTAAAGATATACTTTATTACACTCACAACGAAAACCCACCATGTCTACAAAGTCATCGAAGTATGGTGGTACGAAACTGACTGGAGAGGACAGCTTTGACAATTGGAAGAACGATTTGGAAGACAGTCTAGTTGTTGATGGTCAAATCGACCTGATCGAAGCGAAAAGGGTCCCTGAGAAGAGCCTGGATGGGGAGATTGATGCAGCGGCTCAATCTGCAACGAGGTTATTACATGCGCAGGTATCTCTAAAGATAAGTTAGAGCGTCGATGAGAATCATCGATCAATAATTGGTGCTTTTAAGCATCCACAAGACAAGTACAACGCCTTGATATCAAAGTACGAAGGAAATAATGAGACACGATATCACCGCCTGGTAACGAGATTCACAGACATCACAGAGGGTAAATCGATGGGCATCCATGAGAAAGTCGAATTGATGAGAAAGCTGCGAGCACAAGTCTTGAAGATTAAACCGAAGACCGATATTCCTGAATGGCTCATGATTCATACTTTGAAGTTGAGGGTTGATGCGGAGCAATACGAGACGACCCTCCAAGTAATCAACCAAAGCACTGTGGAGTTAGAATTTGACGACATAATCTCCCGGTTGGCATCTAAGGAAACAGAGCTTACTTCTAATATTGCAACAGCAAACTGGGCAGGGAGAAGACAAGGAGGCTGCCAAGTGAGAGGCAAGGAGGAACACCACAGTAATGACACTACTAACATCGATGACTTCAATTTAACTCCAAAGATCTCTACGAATGCTAAGCTCCTAGCTGGAGGAGGTTGTTTCTCTTGTGGAGGGCCGCACTTCCAGAATAAATGTCCAGTGTGGTTGAAAACGTCGGCAGGAAAAGCTTGGTTGGTTTCCCAAGTGCCTAGGAAGGAAAACGCAAAAGTAGCAAAGGTCTTGGATAGTGATACGGAATCTAATGCTTCTCTCTGTTTTATGGCCCGAAACAGTGATGTGAAACGAGTGATCTGGTGGCTTGATACATGTGCCTCCACCCACATTGCAAATCGTAAAGATGTGTATGTAGAAGAGATATTAAGCCCTTCGAATACCTGCGTCGCCGCCGCGAATGGAGGAACTATTTATTCTAAAATGATCAGGAACAGTCAGGATTCATTGGCAGAATAAGGAAGGAAAGGAAAGAATGACAACGGTCAAAAACGTTGAATACACACCACAATGCAGAAACAATCTGATTTCTGTCGGAAAACTCGAAGATGAAGGTGTCTCCTTGACAGTAGACTCACCTAACAAGATTATCAGCTTGACAAAGAAGATTAAATTGGCGTTAGAAGGAAATAGAAAAGGCAAAATGGGGAGGGTGCGCCCATTACCTAAAGACACATCGAACAAGGTATTCAAGGCATCGCCGTCAACGCCAGATCTGATAAAGAAAAAAGTCACACTCGCACCTATTTTGGAGGCCCCTTTGGATGTATCCAATTCGAAAATCAAGGCAAGCAGAGCTCAAGTGGAGCTGCTGCATGCCCGTTTAGGCCACCCAGGAAAGCAACAGGAGGCAGAGTTAAGAAAAATCTTGAAGGATTTACCTGAACATTCCTTTTGTCCATCCTTCTGCAATGCTTGCACACAGGGAAAAATGACGAGAAACCCATCAAGAGAGAAAATGAGATCAGTATCAGCACCGCTCGAAAGGGTCCATATGGATCTGTGGTGGCCGATCAGTCAGCATTCAATACAAGGGAATTGATATATGCTATCAATAACAGATCAACATACCGGTATGATCTGGGTGTATTTTCTAACAAACAAATCACAAGCTAAGGGCAAAGTTCGTGAATGGATTGATACTGTAGAATCTCAAAGACGCCGTTGGGGTAGTAGTGAAAAAGTGAAAGCAATTTGTTTCGATCATGGAAGAGAATTCTTAAATACGGAGTTGATGAAGTGGTGTGATGGCCGTGATATTGCACTAGAGTCAACAGTTGGATATCACCCAGAAGGTGATGGATTCGCGGAGCGCAGTATGCGCACAATAATGGAAAAGGCGAATATAATCAGATTTGGAATGAAAATGGAGCCGGAATTCTGGCAACTTGCCGCCAAACACTCAGTTTATGTTCACAATTGTCAGCAGGTCAAGGATATGGAGCTTTCACCTTGGGAACAATGGAGTGGGAAGAAGCCAAGTGCGCTGCAATGGAAGGTATTTGGATGCCCAGCATGGGTATATATACCAAAAGAAAAGAGAAAGAAACTAGATCCAAGGGCTTGGGAAGGTGTTTTTGTCGGTTTGAAAGAAGAGTCGGAAAAGATCTTTCTAATATGGAGTTCAAAGGAAAAGAGAGTAATTGAAGCACGTTTTGTGAAATTCGGTTAGACGGTCAATGGCGCAAATAATAGCGATCTGATTTCTTGGGAGCAGATAATTGGAGAATCGGAAATGGGGGATAATGTGGCTAATGATGATGAAGATTATTAGGGCGACAATTTGGATGAAGATTGCGAAATTAATGACGTAGTGAGTGGTGATGGCACAATGGAGAGTGAGATTGGGGGCTTGTCCAAAGATCTAAAATTTTCAGCCAATGAAAGCAATGATTCGACATTAAGCGAGCTCACAGACTTCGTTAGTTCGACGTCAATGTCAAATGGGGAAGCAAATACAAGCTTTATGCCCCGAACCTCAACACGTCAACCAACGCAAAAACAGACAGCCGCAGAAAAAAGGAAGACAAAAGCACAACTCAAACAGCTACGACAAGATGAAATCGCGAAAGAATCCGTAGCGCGGAGGCAGCAAACGAGAGGTGATGGTAGAAGACGACGCGATCAGGTCAATATGATGAAAAACGAGCAAGGTATTCATAAAAGAGTGATCTATAAAGAACTTACATTTAAGCAGGCAATGGAGCTCCCAGACAATGAAGAATGGCTTAAGGCTTTCAAAATTGAGATGGATAACATCATTCGAAACAAGACACTTTCCAAGCCCATAGATGCATTACCAGAGGTGGTTGAAGCAATATAAGCAAGGTTAGTATTTGATGCCAAAACTGACAAAGATGGGAAGATAGTAAAATGTAAAGCTCGATTGGTAGCAAGAGGGTTTTCGCAGATCCACGGCATCGATTATGAAGAGACTTTTTCGCCAGCAATTGGTATGGAAGGGCTACAAATAATCGTGGCAATTGCAGCGAAACACGGTTGGAGAATCCATCAAATGGTTGTTGTTGCAGCATTTCTAGCAGCAGACTTGACAGAGGATATCTTTCTTGAGGTTCCAAAAGAGGCACGACATTACTTCGGAAGATTTGTGGAAGTACTAAAGAGTCCTTATGGGCTGAAGCAGGCAGCACGATTATGGTACTTGTTACTGTCAGGATTTCTCGAAGGCATAGGATTCACAGCATCCACAACTGATCCAACAATATTGACCCAAAAGGCAACTGGCGTGGTGATAGGAGTGCATGTCGACGATATGCTTATTACAGGTGCCAATGAGAAAGCCATTGATACTGTGAAAGTTCAATTGAAAAGTCGATTCGAAATGAAGGACCTTGGGAATGCGGAGAATGTTCTAGGAATTCGCATCAAACGTCAACCAAATGGTGCAATTTCAATTGATCAAGAAAAGTATGCGAGAGGAATTGTGCAACAATACCTTTACGAGGACTCGCTACTTTAGGCTACACCAATGGAGAAGGGAGCTGTCAATGATTTAAAGGAAAATGCAGGACGCGTATTGAACGAAGGGGAGAAGAAGAAGTACGTTCAACTTTTGGGTAAACTTATGTGGCTCAACAATACACGTTTTGATATTGTTTTTGCTGTCACTAGAATGGCATCATTTGCGACGGAAGCAGGCTGGAACCATTGGAAGGCTCTTCTTAGAATTGTCGGATATATTTCTGGCACAGTCACGTTTGGTACAACATATGGGAAAAGGGATCATAAGGGAGATCCACCAATGGAATACTATACTCTGAACCATGGTGTTGAAGTATATTCTGGATCAGCACAGTTGAATGACAAAATGGGCTATGCTGATGCAGATTATGCCGATGACCAACGGGATAGAAAAAGTATCCTTGGGTGTGTCTTGATGCTAAACAGAGGTATAGTCCACTGCTCGAGCAGAAAAATGCATTCTGTAGCTAGATCAACAACTGAGGCTGAGTATGTTGGAGGTAGTGAGGCGGCCAAGAAGGTGATCTGGTTAAGAAGACTGGTCGCAGAAATTGAAGGCAAAGACTGCGCAGGTAGCGCCGCGCCGATGTTGTTAGGTGATAACAAATCAGCAATTCAACTAGCTTCAGGAGTATCAAACACTTCAAAAATTAAGCACATTGATATTGCGTACCACCATATCCTCGACAAAGTAAAGAAAGGTACGATTTCAATACGGTGGGTGCCAGGGGAGCGGCAATTAGCCGACGGAATGACAAAGGCATTGGACAGGGCTAAGTTTGAGGCCAATCGACAAGCAATTGGGATTTCAAGCGTGATCACAACCCTCTGAATAGCTTCACTCTTGGCTATTTGCGAGTTTTAGGGGAGTGTTGAAATACAGGGCTAATCCTAGTAATCAGGATTAACATGTGTCCTTTATGATGTTTAGACCCACTATTGTAGTATATATGTAGCGAAGCTCCCTGAGCCCTTAATAGAAATCAGTTGAACCAGTATATTCTTTTTACAATAATAAACAAAAAAATAGAATCATACAACTCTTCACTGAATCACTACGATCGATCGGGAAACCACCCCGTAGTAATTCCAACAGATACATTAACAATAACATATTATTTATTCCATCTATCTGTTCTAACCCTGTTATGATAGGTCTATGATTCGGGTGTACATACAATTTGTGGGAGCTCGCTGCTAGTGATCACAGATATGCTGCTGGGCCGGACAGGTCAAGAAGAGGAGTGGAGAATGATCTCTGTAGAATGAGGAAAGACTGAATTGCTTGCTCAATCTACTGTGGAGGAAAGCTCTCTACTTATAGTCCCTAGACTATTGCTTACTAATTATACTAACTCAACAAAGCAGGAGCAAACAGAGCAAATGCATGCAGTCGCGTGACCATCATAACTGGAGCTGTGCACTGTAGCTATGTGGGTCTAGGCACAACACTCCCCCTGTCGGTAACGACTCCTTAAGTTATTGAATAGCAACTGATGATTTAACCTTGGTCAGTGAGTCAGCTAGTTGATCAGAAGAAGGCACGTAGGACACATCAATCAATCCCTTTTGATGCTGCTCCCGACAATAGAAGTTCCTAAGTGAGATATGCTTTGATCTTCTGTGATTGTCGTGATTTTTGATAAGGGAAATTGCCGATTGATTGTCCACGTACAACTTAGTGCATTTTGCTCCCTCAATGTGATCAGTAATGTTTAACTCTTCCAGAAGCGATTTTTTCCACTGTAGCTGACGACATGTTTCGGTGGCAGCAAGATACTCAGCCTCAGTTGTAGACAAAACAACTTCCTGCTGAAGATGGGATCGCCAACTTATTGGTCCTGAAGTTAGTATAATCAGCAATCCGGAAGTAGATCTACTTGTTGAATGATCTGCTGCAAAATCTGCGTCCGTGTAAGCTTTAAGTGAGGGTTTACCTATTGATCTGTTGAAGGTGATTCCTCGATCCGGCTCTTTAGAGAGATACCTTAGCACCCGGTGAGCTGCATGCAGATGTTCACCTGAGGGGTTTGTCAAAAATCGCGCCAAGTGGTTGACAGAAAATGCGATATCGGGTCTAGTGCTATTTGCGAGAAACTGCAGGCCACCTATAATGGAGTTGTATCTTGTAATCTCTTCTGGTGTGCTTTCTTTATCGCTTGGAAGCATTAGATGCTCAAGGGGTGTTGAAGCAGGTTTGCAGTCTTTTAAGCCGTGTCGATCTATCAGTGTGCGTGTGTATTGACCCTGTGATAATGCTAGGGTATCTTTTCTGGGGTAACTGATATGGATGCCTAAAAACAAGTCTGTGCTCACCGATTTTATCTTATATCTCTTGTGTAAAGCTTGCATCAGCGTTTCTATCTTGTCTAAGTTAGGACCCATCACCTGGAAATCATCTACATGCATAACCACAAATACATCTTGGTGGGCGTTGGTGTATAGACATACGTCTGATGTAGTTGGGTGGAAACCAAGTCTAGCAAGGGTTGCTTTGGCATCATCATACCACAGAGCTGCTGCCTGCTTGAGACCGTAGAGTCCTTTGCAAAGGAGAATTATGCATTCTTCTTTTTCATAGCCCTGGGGCATTTCCATGTAAAGGTCAATGTCAATGTCAGGGTTTAAGAAAGCGGTTGGAACATCACCTTGCCTACGGTGCCAGTCAAATTGGTGGGCTAGCACAAGCATGATTCTACCAGTTTCCGGTCGTGGTGTAGGAGCGAAAGTTTCATGGTAATCAATGCCTTGACGCTGGGTAAAGCCTTTCGCTGTACAACGAGCCTTCCACCTTTCGATGCTGCTATCTGCTCTAAATTTCTTCTTAAATACCCATTTGCATTTCATAGGTTTGCGTCCTTGTGGAAGTTCTGTGCGGCGAATGATTTTTATGGCTCCTTTTTCTTTGAGGGAGCGAAATTCCTCATCTGTAGCCTTTTTCCATTGCACGGCCTCCGGACTAGTCATGGCTTCGCTCCAGGTTTTTGGATTGTTGGAGATTTGTGCTGCCTTGCCATAGTGGAGACGTTTGTAGTCATGTTTCTTAACCTCTCTGCCATACCTAGTTCTTGTGATCTCGTTTTCCGGCGAGTATTCCCTTTCTGGTGAGTGCGCTCGTTTTTGTCCAGCAATAGAGCGTATAGGGTCCCATCCAGTCATGATCTTGTCGTATGGCGTTTCCTCTGCTTCTTCTTCAGAACTGGACTCCCCCTCATCTTCTGGCTGCAGGCTAAGCTCCTGTGAATGGCTAGGGAAGGATGATTCTGGGGGGGAGTCTGCTATATCTTTCGAGTGGTACAATTCACTTAATGAACCTTGCTCACTACTTTGGGAACTCACATTTCTGATGTCTGTTGGTGGTAATTGTTCTTCTGATGACGAGAGTGAAGTCATTTCTTGAACTATTGATTTGGGCCGATTGTTTATGTTATCGGCTGATGCGGAATCTTCGGTTGCATCTTGTGTAATAGAGTCGGATTCTAGCGTGGTGGGTGATGAACTCTCCCCCTCAAACGATGCTGGAGTTTGAAGTTCTGGAGTTAAAGGAGGATTATGTTGATAATTCATTGTTTCTGTAAATAATGAGTTATCACTGGCCCAGTAGTTCGTTGTTTTCTGCTGATTGATTGGACTTAGCTCGTCACCAAACATTATATCTTCATTGAAAGATGCATGGGGAGTGAAATTTTCTATCCATTTCCAGCCCTGTGATGTTTTCCAATGGGGATAATAAATGATGAAGTTCTTGTCAGTATTTTCCTGGAAACCCATAAACCATCCTTTTGCTGCTCTGGGCTCGAATTTACCTGGCTTCGGTTGTATTAGTTTATATGCTCGACAGCCAAACCTTGGAAGGTTCGTAAGGTCTACTTGACCAGTGTGCGGCTGATGAAGGCCTTGCATGAAATCAAGTAATGGGATCTGTTTAGTGCGTAAGCAGTATAATCTATTAACAATGTAACATGCATGTCGAACTGCCCAGGGCCAAAAAAGTGCAGGCATGCGGGCATCAATCAGCATTGACCTTGCGAGTCTTAAAACTACTTTGTTTGCTGCTTCAGATACTCCATTTTGCTCAGGTGTATCTGGAGCGGATACATCAGTACGAATACCATGCTGTTCACAGTGTGATTTAATGCGTAAAAATTCGGTGCCTCCGTCTCTAAAGATTGCGCGGACTTTCTTTCCATGATGATGGTGTTGAAATTCAATCCACTGCACAAGAGAAGAGGCAATCTGGTCTTTGGATTGGGTTAATAATGACCATCTCATCCGAGTTTTAGAATCTGTAATTATCACAACATACTCTAGTCCGTTAATTGCAGTGGTAATCTTGCCTACTGTATCTATAAATATTTCATCTAGAGGTGCGTACGGGATTGGTCTAGGTTCTCGAGATACGAATCTTTGGGCTTTGCTGAGGTGACATGTCTCGCATGTTGTGAGCTGACTTAGGTCTATATTTTCGAGTCCCTTTGTGTGTTGGGCGGTTTTCTTTAAGATTTTCTGGCCCGTGTGTCCGAGTCTTTGGTGCCATTGTTGTGCACTTATGGTCTGCGGTATTCTTACCACACCAGGAGCTGCTATATTACTTCGTGATGTATTGTTTTTTTCAAGGGGATAAATGTAGTATACATCATTCTTGCGCACCAGTCTTGCTATGGGAATACTAGACTCATTGTCACGTTTTTGCACCAATAGAGACTTTTCTGGATCCGGTACTATGTTGCTGAGCCTCTCCAACCTACCGGCTGACACAATATTGCACGAAGATTCAGGTGAAAGAAAAGTCTCATGGAGCTGGAGCGAAAATGTCCCGATTTTAAGAGTCGCTGTTCCTTGTTGACATAGCTGTCTAGTACCGACAGCCTGATCGAACTTGAATGGTTTAGGGGAGCGATTCACTTCACTAAACATGGAACGGTGTGGGACGAAGTGGTGCAATGCACCTGTGTCATAGAGTGTAACGGATTCATTCATTCGAGATGATGCAGCAATTATCACCCCTCCTGAGTCTGACTCACTATTGTCTCCTACGCTATTGACTGAGGCCTGTTTGCCATTGCCCCTGTTTACCCCAGAACGGTTATTGCTTCCCTGTGCCAATTCTGGGTGTAGACAATAACAATACTTATTCTTGTGCCGATGTTTGCACCTCTTGCAGTATGCTTCCGGGTCTATGTTGATACTGTTGGGTACGACCGCAGCCACTGTGTTGGGTGTCTGGGTCCAATTGCCTGCTACAGATCGCAAAGAAGACATCAGAGTTTGCAGTGGTGCATACTTGTTGTCGGAATCAAATGCTCTTGTATCACGCCAAACATTTAGCCATTTGATCCTCTTCATTCCCATCACAAAAATGGCTGATCCTTGTCTGTCACCTATGCAATACCCAGAGGCTAACGGCCGAGTAGAAATTGCATTGGCCGCGTTGTTGACACTCTGGTATGCTGCTAGGAAACGGTCAACATAATCATCAGCAGTACTAACAAACCTGATGCTCAACAGTGTTTCGAGTGCTGCAGCATATGGTGCGGTTGCAGTTTCATTCCTGGTCCCGGCTACAGTGTCGTAGAGTTCTCTGGCCGTCAGGTTGTCATAATGTTGGGGGCAGATGGTCGTAGATAGTCATTGAGTGATGATATTTTTTGCTTCGATTTCTCCCAAAGTCCAGCGCTCGAATTCATCCAGGTACTTTTCCGTGAGTTTATCGACATCTTCGGCGTTTGGGCTCCCTAATAAAGGATCTGTAGGGATGTTGACTGGACGGATCCCAGGCATGTCATGAAAGACATGTCCCAGGACGTTTTTGCGTCCAAGTTTAGCACGCAATGCCATTCTCCAAGCGATAAATGAGATACCGTTACCAAGAATTTCCTTTGGATCAGTCATTTTCATGATGCTTAATCTGGTTTTTCACAATGGTTAGCTAACTCCTGTAAGTACGTGGATGCGCCGGGCTAATAACCTGTTATGATAGGTCTATGATTCGGGTGTACATACAATTTGTGGGAGCTCGCTGCTAGTGATCACAGATGTGCTGCTGGGCCGGACAGGTCAAGAAGAGGAGTGGAGAATGATCTCTGTAGAATGAGGAAAGACTGAATTGCTTGCTCAATCTACTGTGGAGGAAAGCTCTCTACTTATAGTCCCTAGACTATTGCTTACTAATTATACTAACTCAACAAAGCAGGAGCAAACAGAGCAAATGCATGCAGTCGCATGACCATCATAACTGGAGCTGTGCACTGTAGCTATGTGGGTCTAGGCACAACAAACCCTTTTGATGTCATGTAAGGATGCCAAGATAATATTACATAAGTTGCACTACTGTTACAATTCCACAAGTAAACACTGAGCTGAATGGCTACTCATCAATGGCAATATATCAATGATCTTTCAGGAAACATGAGAGGCAAGGAGCACTGTACAAGGTGTGGTCTGGGTCAGGGAGCAGCCCAATGTGCTAGATAGTCTATGGCTCAATTAGTACAATAAAGACACACACACTACTGTTACAATGTGTTCATACATATTCCACTTATTATTATTAGAGTGCACATGTCTAGTTTTTCAGAAGTATATACTACAGAGCTGAATCTATCTGTCATCATGTATTAAGTGATGACAGGTGAGGGATCTTACCTAGGAAGCTATATTTGATGAAGAGGAGAGGATATACAATCCAATGCACAAGAATCCTTAGCCTGTTGATAAGATCAGCATCGATATTTTATTGAGTCAAAGACAAAGGAAATAAAAATACCAAGCGCTGTATTATCATTGGAAGGATTTCTAGACGAAATTCGTGAGATATTTCCTGGCTAGCTACTTCGAACGATCTCAGAAAAAGACTACAAAAGGAGCAGCTGCTGGTTAATCTCAAAAAAATTTGACAAGATCTAGAACAGAGAGCGTCACAATATCAAGGGCCATGTGAGACATTTCGAAAAGGGATCAAAGTCCCAGGCTCAGTAGCGACGTTCATTCATATTCAATGATACCTACTTTATTTATATGATCTCTTAAGACGTCACAGCCTAGTCGGCCTCTTCAAATGCTTGAAACGGGTAGCTACGCCTTCGGATTTAGTCCTGATCTCGGTATGAGAGCCCTAAACCTAGTACTTTTTGAGATTTTCCCTACAGCTACACAACAGAAAATGGCCATCACTTTACTGGCTTGTGTGGGGAGACTATGATGGTATAGCGACTGTTCCTGAGTGCCTACACAAATGAAGCTCTGTGGATGTATTTGTGCTGGACAGAAGTCGTGAAGGAAGCAAAGGAGTGACTGTACTTAAGGAGGCATGGGTACTTCAGACCTGAAGGCAGAAATGGCCACATGTTCTTTATACATATAGATTCAATAAGACAATAAACACAATTAAACTTGAGATACTAATACATTACTTTGTGACTCCTCACAGATCTTCAGCTCCTAACACTTGTGTTACCTAGTCGCGTTTACTAAGGGTCATTGCTTATTCAGCAGCCGTACTGAATCTCAGTTGACGGACTACGAACCATTCCCATTGAAAGCAAAGCCACAACACTAAGAATTTACCTTAGTAATAATTAATATCATACGTTTTACAATTATTCTACAATAAATCACGAATAAAATTATATTTTTTATTCAGTTTTATTTGATCTCAAGTAAAAATGTCACAGGACAATGCCTCAGCTAGAAAAATTCGACAATATTGATCAACTCTTCCAAGACAAATCCAGTCGAGGATGCGAAAGTGAACTTAGCAGTCGATAGTACCCTACTCTCAATATAAAAGACATCAACATGGATGATTCCTACAATGACGCTAATCGTGCGTTCCTTCAAGCCCTGATGGCTCGTGGCTCGTTGTCACTCATTGAGGGTAGGAAGATATTGGCCGCTATCTGTAGCGTCCGTGAACGTTGGTCAGCCCGAATATTAGGCAGACAAGAATATTAACCATAAATAGAGAGAGAGGTGACATTTGACGATATATCAGACGAATGTTTTGATAAATATATCCGTGTAGCAGCCGATGCTGTATCCCGCTTTGATTATGAGATCCGAAGTACTCAACACCAAATCACCAAACAGAAGATTTATGCGTTTGTGAATAGCATCAGCGACTCGCTCACTCAAATAGCCACGGCTAGATCGCCCGATGAAATCCTCTATATAAAGCGACTCATGGATGCCATATTTATCATGAATAATACCCGCGCGAAGGAGGTCATGGCTATCAAAGGTATGCAGGCACTAGGGACTGAGATTCGAAAGGGCTCTTTGGAAAAGGGTCTCACACATAGCGAGGCAGAAAAACTTCTAAAGATATTAGAAAATGAAGAATGGTTAGAGAGGTCTACAGATGGCTTCTATAGCCTTGCACCTCGTGCTCTGATGGAGTTGAGAAGTTGGTTGGTCGATACATATAACGAGCCTGAAGATGCATCTTCTTGGCAAAGGATCAAGTTCTGCAAAGCTTGTAAAGAAATCGTGACTGTAGGTCAGAGATGCGCAGATTTATACTGCAATGTTAGGCTACACAATATTTGCGAGACTGCGTACTGGAAATCCCGATCTAGCCGAAACTGCCCAAAATGTAAGCTGGCTTGGAATGAACAGAACTTTGTAGGTATTCGAGCAATTACTCATACGGAAAAAAATGCAAGACAAAAGGGTACAGGAAGAGGTACGAAGAGAGTGAGAGATAACGAGGATGAAATCATAGAGGAAGATCAAAGTGATTTTCGACCAAGACAGCGAAAGATAAAGCCCGAAAGTCATCAGAGTGGTCTTGGAAGTGTCAACGAAGAGGCTGCAGAGGATGAGACTTCAGCCCACGATGAGCCTGAACACGATGAAGATGAATCCGGAGATAATTTGGATACAGAAATTGACGAAGATATAAACAGATCGCCTTGAACATCGTTTGAGCCCTAATCAATATTTATATTTTAGGTGGTAAAATTGCCTACAAAAATTCACTCCAATTTCATCACTTCAAGCAAGGAATGCCGAACCCGATAAGGCCCGAAAATATAGCTATCCTTGTGAATCATTTGAAGAGGCTGACTAGGTGCAGGAGACCTGTGTATACTCAAGGGTGTCTCTCTGCCTATCATGCAAAAGTTAAGGACGTGGGGTTGTCGAGTAACTTGTGTAGTTTAGGGGCTGTCTGGTCAGTAGATACGGAATATATGGGGGGATTTTTTAAATAATTTAATGTTTATTCAGCTATCAAGCAATGTTACATGACCAGTGCTATGTATACATGTTGGACAACTCCTTCCACATTAGAGACTTATATACTGGACTTCATTTGCAAATACCACTATGAGGTATGTTTGCTTAATGGATAGTAAACCCTCCTCCGTGAGTACCCACCAAAGGGAAATTCAAAACCTTTGATTGTCCAAATATGCCATTTTCATCCATGTAAATCTGCACCGCGAGAAAAGTGGCTTTGTTTTGCCGGACTCGAACCAGCGATCTACTGTCTCGAGAGGGATATGATTCCAAGCTGTCCAAACCTAACTTTAGAGACCGACCTAGAGAATGTACCACCGGACAATTAATTCATGGATGTGTTATAGTGTCGCCTGCAGTCGGAAATAATTGTTAGAACAGACACTCAAATTGATGAGTTAAAATATGCTATAATTATGGGCAAAAGGATCCTTAACTTTGCTTACGTGAGCTTTTTTAATCCGCCGGTGGTTTAACATGTTATGATAAGGCGAAGGCTTTTTAAACCACAGTTATAGCTATTGGTACCGCAATTCCTTCCTTCTTTGTCGGCATCGATCGTGGCAACAGTTACCGAATGCGCAGTTTCAGAGGAGGTAACTCAGCTCAAATTTTACTTGCTACAGGTTGGCTATAGTTTAGCTTAGAGGGAGGGAGAAAGAGATATAATGTGATGTCTTTATTGTACTACTTAATCTATAGACTATCTAGTACCTTGAGCTCCTCTCTGACCCAGGCCGTATCGTTCACAGTGCTCCTATCCTCTTCCTTTACTTCAAAGATCATTGATAAATTGCCCGTGATGAATAGCCATTCAGCTCAGTATGTGTGTGTGTATATTGTGCTACTTGAGTCTATGACTATCTAGCACATTGGGCTCCTCTCTGACCCGGGCCACACCTTGTACAGTGCTCCTATCCTCTTTTGTTACTTGAAAAATCATTGACATATTCCCCTTGATGAATAGCCATTCAGCTCAGTATTTACCCGTGGAATTCGGCCACCTTTTCCACGGAGCCTTCTACCCAAAAAAAGTAAAATGGTAGCAATGGAAACTGCGTGCGCGGGTAAAAGTCTCCAAAAACTTGCAGCCCCAGCCAGGCGAGGCCTAGACACCGGGACCACATGAGGTGCGCATATTCATCTATGTCTCCCTTCTTTGTAACAGTCGAGTTCAACTTGATCCAATCCACCATCGCCGAATCGGGTGCTGGGTACGCTCCGGAAACTCATGGGATGGCTTTTCCTCCATGATCAAGGGTTGGTGATGAATAGGGCTCCGACCCTACCATCTGATCTGACCGTTGTTAGCTTCATGATAATGGTGATAGGGGAATGTGCTGAAAAATGAAGACGATACGGACCGCGAAAGCGATTGGGAATCCTCGTCGAAGTGAGGACTTTGTTACTCAATCTCGGCTCTAAAGACTCTACAGTGAGATCTGGAGGTTCGTAGGTGACACCACTGACAGGTGTTGAGATTAGTCCCCCAATTCAGCTCAGTGTTTACCCGTGGAATTCAGCCGTCTTTCCACAAAATTTTCTACCCAAAAAAAACACAAAAAGCCAAAAAATAAGAAAAAGTACTTAGACAGGGAACACCGCTCGCGGCCGAGAGTAGCATGCCGGACCTACCAGGTCAATAAGAGAGTGCAAGGCTAGCTCGGACGGAGCTTTTAAGGAGAACATCTTAAGCTTGAAGTGAAATACTAGTGACAGCAAAATGGTGAATAGCGGTTCCGGTTCAAAGTCAGTTATTCTTTTTGGTCACTAACAAAAAGGCTGAAGGTCAAAATGAGGGCAACAGTGTCTATGAGAGGTGGTCGTGGCACCGATACATGTGCGAATATCACGGCCATCTCTCTGCACACTTCCATGATCGACACCGAACGAAGAGGTGCCTTCTCTTTTCATCTCAACTAAACAATAGTCCAATCGAGAGGATTCAATATAATTTACGGCAAGTTTACAAATTAATGGTTGAGATGAACCTCCTCAGCATTAAGCCGGGTCATTTCAGAATGACAGGACACCGGGATTTATTCTTTGAAAACCCTTTCCCAAGTCAGGGCGGCTTACCGTATTGATGGTTCTGTTAATTAGATACCGAGTAGTATGTTAACCAAGAATAAACCAACCGATTTACTCGGTGCTAACTTACCAAACCCTTTGTTGTGGACAGAGAACAAATGCTAAGATAGTCATGCAAGCGCAGTACAAAAACTCAACGTCCGGTAGTCTGTATAGGGTGAGTTGGCCAACACGAGACTTCAGGATTGTGCTGTAAGCTGACACGATGGTATATGAAACAATCATTATATCGATAATAAACATCAAAAGAAAGTGTTTCTTCAGTTTAATGCTAGATTATTAAAAATGCTACGTTATCCTCCATCGACGGATATTTTATACATCTTCTACGTTCTCGATTCTATGCCTCAATGTCTACGTTGGCTAGCACAGACTGTAGATTTTTAAAATATTAACTGCTATGACCATGAAAACTGTTTTCAAATAATGTTGGAATTATCGCGCAATGAAATTGGCGCAATATCTGTGGAACGAAAGTTGAAGTTGACTAAAGGAGTGTCATGTTCGGATTACAACTAAAAGTAGGGAAAGTGTGCGTTACAATTACAAGTATAAGCGACACAGAGCCGAAGCGGAGGACGAAGGCTGAACACCTGTCAGTGGTGTCCTCTACGAACCTGGGAGTGAAATATTCTTCCAGAGACGAGATTCAGTAACGACAAAGGGTGAATTTGAAAGTTTTCGTCGAGTTGGCGATCGGGAGGAGTGGTGTTCGCTCATATTTGGTCGAAAATCCGACTTGCAGAGATTTCACGACTGCACAACTCAACGAAACCAACCATCTACACCCCAGACACGAACCACAGACAGCCTATAACCAGTCTGATGTTCGCATCACAAAAATCGACACCTTCAACATCTTATTTTCTATTTCTCTGGAAAATCACCCCTAGCCAAACTCATCTCGCGGCCCTCTCAACAATCATCTCACCACCTACCTAAGCAATCCCATACCTCCAAAAGCCAAATCGCCAATAAAGAAGCAAGATGATGTCCGACCCTACGCAATTGCCAGTCGCTGTGAAGGTACGGTCGAAATACCGGCCTTAGATGCGTCCTCGCCTCGGCCAAGGGCACCAACAACTCGACCTGCGACGAATCGCCACCGACGAAATACGTACAATATTTCGCCGGCACACCAACTAGAGCGTTCGACAAAGGTAGGGGCACCGGTGCCTCGGTCTTGAGCTCTCAGTAGCGTTTTCGACCTCCATGGTTAGGGATAAGGCAGCGACGGGGCAAGGCCGGAGAGGTGTACATTCTACAAAGTTTCTTGGATGATGATATCGGCTGAAGCATAGAGGGATGTTATATGAAGGAACCAAAAGGGAATACAAACTGATGAGGCCTTGGTGGGCGACTGGATGAGGCCTCCAGTGAAGAAGATGAACCCTGGATGATATGAGGAGATGCTGAGATGAGCCAAAGCTGCGAATGAATCGAAGGGAAAAGTTACAGACGGAGAAGGTGTCAAGGGCTCGGGCGCGTGGCGGCCGAGGCTGAGGAGGAATTTGCGCTTCGGCGCGCCAAAAGGGGGTTCTCTGGACGGTTGGGCTTGACATGATTCAACACATGAGTGAAGTCTGAGGTGGACCAGTCATTTAGGTGGGACGAGGTAGATGTACTTGATGGTAGTTAACCTGATCCGGCCCGGCCCCATCCGCGCTTAAGCTCCAGTAGCAGTGCAATGGAAATCACTTTACCTAGCACGTAAATGGACAAGACAAGACAAGACTATGCTACGTCCGAAATGATAGCCCGACGCCAAAAAATAATTTCAATACGGGTGAGTTTGAGGTGTTTTTTCTCTCAAGTTTGGCTCATACCAAGATCGCATCCTTTTATGTGAGTTCACTCGTAAAGAAAAAAGATAATTGGCTCGCACTGAAGGATTTGACTTAGTAAGCTCAAAATCGCTGGTGCCGTGGGCTCAGGAGGAAAATGCTTGATGTAGATAATAACTATATTTCAGCACATTGGAATCAGGTGTGATGTAAATAATGTAATCTAGCACTTGTAGAATCAGCTGTTGATTGATTAATCGGATAAATTTGTACCAATGAGCTGGCCGTCAGTTCTCCAAAAATATTTGTCTGCGATGGACAAGAATACTCGGTGATATGGTCTCGAACCCTTTTTGAACCCATTAGTTAAATCCTATATTCCTCTATATATATTCAAATGATTCATAGAATAATTCTTGATAAACTTTGTACCAAACTCCATCATTAGTGGTCTCTTGCATTATTGTTCATGTATAAGCCCGACCAGCGGGCATTTGACGATGTTTGGTCACGTTAAATCTTAGATCACCATCATTAATATCCCAAAACATCACTCTTCATTTCTTTTCTTCACCATTATTATCTTTGGGACGAGGTTGAAAACTAACCTGCAAGATCAGAAATGTTAGAATGATTGGTAGGATTTTTAATAGTTCGACTGTAAGGATTAGGTACTTACAGAATTCCCGTTGTAAAACTGTTGGTCATCCGTAGACCTGCTGTCGTCCAAAGTCCGTAAATTCCTCGATGTCTGTCGAGGCGTGGATACGCTTGATGTTGGTTTTTTACTCACTGAAGTGTGTTGAGCACTTTCAGCCCGATCATGGACACCACCGGCTCCCATAAAGGCCCCTAAAACTCCTGTGACCATGCCGAGGCCCCCGCTTACGACTCTCCATCCATTTCCGACTACCCCTTCAATCAATCCGCTAGAGGTTATTGTTGCGCTATTATTTGCATATGCTTCCGCGTACGACTTGACTGGAGCTAGAATCAATGTGGCGCTAGGGACGCAACCTAATTCACGAAGAGTTCGAGATTCCTCCGCAGCTTCTATTTTCCGGTTTGGTAATGGAGAAAGTACATGTTTAAAATCATATGGCTGATCGGCAAGACTCGGCTGGTGTTGGGAGATATATTTGCGGACCTCATTTGAAAGTGTGGCTGTACAAGAGAACTTGGTACGGAGAGTTGAACCATCGAAAAGACGGATAAGGAGCGCACATGTATCGTGATGGAGGGGTGGGTTTTCAGTGTTAATCGTGGTGAGTGATGGATCATGTACTCTAGAGTTTGTAGTACTTCGATCTCGCTCTGCTTTTCTTCGAGCCGCTTCATGTCGGCGGGTTATCTTGTCTTCTTCTACCCGCTTTAAAATACGTGCACGTTCGTCTCTGGCTTCTTTCTGACGTTTTTTCTGCATCACGGCATATGTTTGGTCGGCAGATGCTGGCTGTGATGGAGACAAGCTAGAATTAGGCCCGGCTGCTATCGTCCGGTCTTTATCTGTACGCTCGTCTAATCTGGACTGAAACGAAGTTTCTGGTGAATTTAATACTTGAGTTCCTTGAGATGTAGGCCGTGCCGGGCTCGTTACTTGGGTGGATACTGAGGTGGATATAGGCGTACTGGAGGTGATCGATAAAGGGCGTAAATTCTCCGCTTGGAGAATTGGTAGTAGACGTCGCACGAAGTCTTCTTTTTTCACTCCAGTAGTGAGATATTCCATAAGCTGACCATTTCTAATTTGATGTTAGCTTTACCGTGATCAGAAGTGTAAGATTTAAACTTCTGTGAGTAAATCACCCATTATCCTTAAGTTAAAGTATAGTTGATTCAAACTTACTTTATGACTACAAAAGTTGGTGTTTTTGGCAAAGGGACGATGGCGGCTAGGTAGTCTGCTTCTGTTGATCCAGCTTCAAGCCTTAAGAGTATCGACTGGTTGGAGAGCATTTCTTTTAGCTATTATATGTGAGTTACGGTAGAAATCAGTTTCCTGTAAGTTTATTACTCACTTCTTGGTCCTGAAGAAACTCATTCTCCCACAACTGACTCTCCTCTCCGTTGTCTGTAGACGCAAGGAATGTTAGTGCGTATTAATATATCTAGCGATGCAACAATAACCTGTCACAAAACAAGCAACCAGTTTCGATTCTCTAACGGCTTCGCTGATTGCGTCCTGTAAATCTATTCTGTAATTCATTTTATCGTCGTAGAAGCGGTTGGTGGTTGTTGATGTGCGGTAATCAACTTGCCGCTTTGATTGCCGGGGAAAAAGCAAGACGTGCTTAAGGCATGATCAAAAATTAACTTCCCAGTTTCGCTAGTGCCACCTAACGGCGAAAACAGCTTCATCGTCACCATGAGCTTAATAGGACTTTTCTATCGACATCGACAATGTAGACGTCAGCTAACTAATAACATGAAAATACTATCGTACCGATGTTCCGTATTACGTTGTCGGAGACTTGAGAGGCATATATCAGCTACAACCCGCACACTAGCTCAGCCAGGTGATGACCCAGAATTCAAGTCCATCGTTGATAGTCCAGCTATTCTTGTACAGGCAGGCAAAAAGAAGCATGGTCCAGGTCTTATTATTCTAGGTACATTCTTTTCGATAACTTCAGAAAGTCGAGATGATGAACCTTACACGGTGTAGCTCTCATCCCAATAACTGCTTTCGCACTTGGAACTTGGCAAGTACAACGACTTGCTTGGAAGAGCGATCTCATTGCAAAATTCGAGGATCGTCTCATCAGGCCTGCTCTTCCGCTACCACCTAAAATCGATCCAGATGCTATTCATGAGTTCGACTATCGCCGTGTCTTTGCACGTGGACACTTACGTCACGACCAAGAAATGTTAATAGGACCACGTATCCAAGATGGAAAGAATGGCTACTTAGTAGTAACGCCGTTAGAGAGAGAAGGAGATGGTACCACCGTGCTGGTTAATCGTGGTTGGATTGATAAAAAGTTTAAGAAACCTGCCTCAAGAGATACTTTACAAGCATGCCCGACAGATGAAGTAGTAATAGAAGGGTTGTTAAGAGAACCCTGGAAAAAAAATATGTTTACGCCCAATAATGCCCCCGAAAAGGGAGAATTTTATTTTCCTGATGTGGCACAGATGGCTAATTTAACTGGAAGTCAACCAGTTTGGATAGAAGAAACGATGAGTATGTACCATTCCTACGATAGTCTCTATTGAATCAACTGACATCCTCCAGCCCCAGATCTATTAACGAATTGGGCCCGAGAAGATAAAGGGATTCCTATTGGAAGATCGGCTGAAGTGAACTTAAGCAATAAGCACGCACAGTACATATTTACATGGTAAGCAAAGCACAGAATAATATGATTCCCTCTAATGCATTTACTACAGGTACGCCCTTTCAGCCGCCACATCAGTCATGTTTTGGATGGTGGTGAGAAAACCACCTGCGGACTTAACTCGTCGTGTTCGCTTGAGCAAAGAATGGTCGTGAATTTGTATCAACCTTCCTGAATTTCAAAAACTATTTAAATCAAGGGTTCATCCGCAATTCTTGTACAAGTTCACGTGGAAGATGTCTCTGGGCAAGGAAGAATGGAGTTATAGTAGCATTGGTTAGGCGTTGTCTGAGGTTGATTAGGTCGGTTCCGATATCTAAGAAGGATGTGATTTACCTATGCATCAGGGCTATTACGTCACTGTCATTAATTGTTTTTCTACCAGCATGGTTAGCATAGGCCCTTAAATCATCTGCAACCTGTTCGAAGAACCAATCTGTCGCTTGCATGATCGCTTCGAGTGTTTCCTTGTTGATTTTACGCTTCCCATTTCCGGATGTTCGTGCAAAATTATTCGCTAGTTGTTTTACTACACGAGCTGGTAGGGACGGATATGGAATGCCATATTTTGAAACTCTTAGATTTTTTTCCTTCGATCGCATGGTTCTTACTTTCCGAGAACTATTTTCTAGAGTGCTAAGTTCTAGTGCGCTAGAGTCGACAGAAACAGAAACAAGCTTTGTCTGGCTATCAGCTTCTTCATATCCAAAGGTTCTGTCACCCTCTTCTGGTTCGTGAATCTCAAGCTCGTTTAAGATATCACTCTGTTTTGACAGCAACTGTTCAGAAATTTCTCGCGGTGGGACCTTCAGTGCAAATGTGTCATTATCATCAGGTGTGAGCTTTAAAGGTCGTATCTCGCTCTCACGACCTAAGAATGAAAATCGTGCTTCATTCATCTTGAACATCCTGAGGGTCTCGGTCTCTTCACCAAGGATTTCATAATTTGTGGTTATGTTATTCAAGTCTGCTGCATTAAAATCTTCAAGGCGACTTATCTCTTGGGTGTAAGCTTTAGGATCGAAGAAGCTGGTCTCAATGATTGCATCATTGTCTCGAACGCTTCCAAAGCTGCCACGAGATAACCTTCTGGTAGGCTTCCCATCAAAAAACCGCCGGGCTAGTTCCACGGATTGAGCTGTTAAATTGCCATCGTCCTCTAATCCCGCGGATTTTGGGGGTAGGAGAAGGCTATCATCTTCATCACCTTCCTGCTCTATTGCCAGAGAAAATCGCGGTCGTGCGATTGTCTCATCATCATCATCATATTCACTGGCCTTCAATAGAGTTGTAGCATTGGGATTCTGCATAATAGGGCGGCTTTTAGCTGCCAGAAGTCTGCTCAGGGCTCGAAGATCATCTCTCGGTGTCTCTTTCAGTAATGATACACCACTCTTTCGCAAACCTTTGCGAGGTGTTAACCCTACTCTTCGTAATTCCAGTTCGCGCTGTGCAGCTCTTCCGTGAGGAGTTACTGCGGCGGTTTTTCTTGCAGTCCCCAGCCTTTGCGATACCCGAAGTAATTTGGCCTGATTATTATCTACAGCGCCCGGTGTGGACGGCTTGCGGATATTAGAGTCTCGAGACGAGGGAGTCTCTGGCATAAATCTGTCTCCAGTTTTTTTAAAAAAGTTTTTTTGTGGCATGACTTACTGCTATCTATAATTTTATGGATAGAATGTGAGGTTAATGCTTCCATGGAGATATTGTAGTTAGTTCAATCTTAAACCTGAGCGGAGAAATTCGATGGCCCAGACACATTGATACAAATGTCAATTATGGGTGGATGCGCTTATGGCACGTGAGCCCACGCGCGCATGGATTAGTGTTGTTTCGTAAAAAGTGTCCTGTCGCGCCTTGTTAAATGATTCTTACCGCCTATGCGGCAGAATATTTCTGGATAATATTGGCTGCAAGAATGCTCTTTAAGAAATAATTCCAATATGTCTGACGAAGAGACCCTAAAAGACCCAATAATAGAACATTCATTTTCAAGCTCAGAACCAGACACTTCTCATATTATCTCTAAAAAAAGAAAACGAAAAGGAGTAGAAAATGTCAAGAAAGCTGCTAAGAAGCACAAAAGGAAAAATTTGGATGAGGATGAAGATATTGATGTTGAAAATAATCTGAATAAGGCATTCGCAAGAATGGACAGTCAATTACTCTCAGACTATCTTGCGCAGCTTACTAGGAGATTTGAGAAAGATCTAAGTTCACTCGAACTGGAAGACAAGTACCTCAAAGGTCGCCCACATATTAAATCTCATATCAGTGATGACTAATGACAGTCCAGCCGCTTCCATAGCTGACTCTACAAATTGGGACAGACCGCGAAACTTGGAGAATTACCCTGGATTCCTAGAGAAATTCGCGGAAAATACGACTAAGCTGTGGTCTGCATCGAAAAAACAGGGTGCTCCTCACACTATAATCATTGCTAATTCGGGTTTGCGAGCGGCAGATATTGTGAGGTAAGAAAAAGACTGCAGCCACAATTTACATACTCTAATCTAATTTTAGATGTCTTAAGAGGTTCCCAATTAAGGAGGCGAAAATTGCCAAACTATTTGCAAAGCATATCAAGATCCAAGAGGCTGCTCAGTTTCTTCAAAATAATCGTACTGGCATTGCAGTTGGCACACCACAAAGGCTTGAGGATCTTATAGAAAAAGGTTTGAACCTCAATCTAATCACAGGCTTAGAGTTAATTTTTGAATCTAGGTGTTTTGAAAACTAGTGTAGTCAAGAGGATTGTTATCGATGCCTCACATATCGACCAAAAGAGACGAGGTATATTGGAGATGCGTGAAACATATGCTCCACTAATGACGCTGCTGGGTCGGAAAGAATTTCGGAATAAATATGAAGCTGAATCTGATAAAATTCATTTACTATTTTATTAGTTCTTTCATATCATTAAAAATTAATACTAGCCTTTTTGAAACTTTTAATTTTAAATAGCAGCTAGAATATATGTATAAGTTCTCTTAGCACTACATCGCTACCGGACGGCAAGTACAGATGGCAAATTGAGATCACCTAATCAAAAATCAAGACTTTGTTAAAAATAGACTGCACTTACCACCAAGTAGCTCTTCATCTTGATCATTATAAACTACCTAAATCTTACAATTAGAAAAACATCTCCCAGTTGAAAAACATCATCATTTGGTCAAAAGCGGTATAACGTTCCACGAACTTTACATCATTGTTTCGTTAATTGCTACTATCTTTATTGACCCATGTTAACCTATTCCCCGATTTTTTCACGCTGCGCCTCGGCATGGCGGATTGGGGAACCAAAACATGCAGTTTTCACGGCTGGAAAAATTTTCACGGCACCACCCAAACCACCAACGGACGTGGTGTCTTCTACGAACCTAGGTGTGAAATATTCTCCCAGAACCGAGATTCAGTCACGAAAAAGGGTGGGTTGAATTTTTATTTGATGGATTTTCGACTTGAAGGAGTTGCACTCGATATATTAGTCAAAAATTCAGTCGGCAGAGATTTCACAGCCAGAACAAAGTCGAACAAAAATTCATCACCACCAATATACGATTCATGAATGGGCTTAGGTCTGCCTGGAGGTCGTATTCAAACATCCGACATCTCTCAAACACCTTTTATATTTGTGACGAAGCATTTCTCAGTCGATCCTATACCTGCGACCCACTTCCATACTCGTCCCATCACCTACCTACACACGCCCTAAGGAGGAAAGTCATGATAGAAACGGGACGTGTACAAAGGATGAAGAAAAGGGAAGATACACCGAGGGGATTACACAAATCCCCAATGACGAAAACAACCCAACGGTACGATATGAAGGTGCAAGGCTAGAGCAACGATGGAATCTTAGACAGCATTTATATTACGGAGTCAATGAGGATTTCAAGGGCTCGGGCGCGTGGTGGCCGAAGCTGAGGAGGAAATTGCGCTTCGGCGCGCCTAAAGCGGGTTCTCTGGACGGCTGGGCTTGACATGATTCAATACATGAGTGAAGTCTGAGGTAGTCCGGTCATTTAGGTGGGACGAGGTAGATGTACTTGATGGTAGTTAACCTGATCCGGCTCAACCCCACCCGTGCTTGAGCTCCAGCAGGAGTTCAGCGGTAGTCACTATACCTAGCACGTAAATGAACAAAACAAAACAAAAAAAAAAACCAACGGACAGCGGAACAGCCACAATTATGGCTGTAGATTCTTTCGCGATATCTACAGGCGTTAACATGGACAAACTGAAATCAATAGGGTTTTATTTAAACAAGGTTCGCGATAGACTAGTTATAGCAGGCACTAATCCAACTGCGACACCGATGGCGGAGGTAGATTGGACGATTGACGTCTTCAAGTCGCACGCATTGTCACTTATATCGACAATGAAAGCGACATCAATGGAAGAAAGGATGCTGGCCTTAGAGAAGGCAGTAACGAAGAGTCTCGAGGAGCCAGTGCGCAAGATGGCTCCTCAGTCGACAAAGGCTATGGGAGGGCGACCAGCTTACGCCTCGGTCGTCGCACCTCCCGCAATTAAAGTGGTGTCAAACATCTGATAGCTTAGAACCTACTGAATAAGGTAATGAGAGTAGGGCAAGACTGAACCACTGTACGCGATGTCCTCTACGAAACTGGGAGTGAAATATTCTCCCAGAGCTAAGTTCAGTTAAATTTCGCAATATCAAAGAAGTTCGCCCACGAGGCAAAAATTAAAATTACTCCACCATGTCAATCTTTCACTCCCAAAGAGTCCGATTCTTAACTAAGCTTCATCAAGTCTACAAGTACGACATAGTACATCCTCATCCCAATGACCATACCTCTCTCCGACCTTCTCTGGCCTCAGTTGACCGCCAAATACACGCCCACGCCGATATTTATACCCGACGGAGGAAGCAAAGCGTGGAGCACAAATCTGGGAGATAGATCTTTGGGATGGACGTGAGAGAGATCAGGACAAGTTTACAAGATGATGCAAAGGATGGATACATTCTCGACGGGCGTGAAAATCCGAATTTTGGCAAGAGTTTTACAAATTTAGCTTTGTGCGCGCCAAGACTTCGCTTGCGAGAGTGCAGCTGATACTATAAAAATAAGTTAACGATGGAAGGTGCTGTGGTCCGCCTCCTGGTGGTGTTCTCTGGTATGGTTCGAGTAGCCTGGGCACCTACTCCACTCGGGAAGGAGAGAACTCAGATCACATATCGCGCGGAGAAAAGTTGAAAGATGACGGAGGCATGTCTGGATAACTCAGGGTTTTTGAGACGTTCCCCTGGGTGGGTATTCACGGATGAGGATTGACTTGGGGTGAAGAAAAAGCTACCATAACTTCGCAGTGGTACTTGCAAATGAAATCTGAGGCATGAGTGCCCCTCTTGTAACTTGAGTCATCTTTTCTGTACTTTTCTTTGATATTGTGTCATAGCTAGATAGCTGCTTACGCAATTAAAATCTGATGCAAAAAAAAAAGCACCTATCACTAGCTTCAAGCATTTTCTTGCGATACCTGACAGAGGAGTTCTGCGTTTTGAAGCAGGATTATCCTGTTGAAATTTTGGGAGTCCCTCTGGGGACAATGATACGAGGAAAGAATGCCGAAAACGGCAGAATGATATACCAAACAAGCACGGAGACAAATGTTCGGATTCCTGGAATCCAAATCAACAAGTTAAGATGTTTCTATGACGGGAAGTAGCACCAATGGAGGAACAAGAATGGCCATACTCGAGGGTCGGTGATCGTAAGCCTGCCGACAGAGGCCATTCAACGTGAGGTGATTCGAAACGGCATTGTACTCAATTCAATGCTGTACACGGCCCAGCTCTGGTCACCCCGGGCTCAAGTCAAGCAGCATTTCAGCTGCAGTCAATGGGGGCATACTCAAGCCTCGTGCAATAGGGCAAAAATATGTTGTGAGTGTGCGGGTGTGACAGCTTGTGAGCCGATAAGTCCTGTAGCCTTCGATGGCTATAGAAGGCAACCTATATGTTCTATCACTCCGAGGATTACCAGCAGACTAAAACAGATACGTAATCACCACCGAGGCTATGTAAAGGATAGTGCCAAGAGTATCGGAAGCGTTACCCGTGTGGCAGAACAAACCTTTAGTCAGTTTCATTGCCACTATAAACGTAGGCTATATTTAGATACCTCTGGATGTGTATAATTAGTATGGGAGACTTGCAGGTAGTTTGCTTCTCCATAGATGAATTATAGCTATACCTTTCAATCATACAAATGCCCAGGGCGCCCGCGGAAACATCCCGTGGTCACAGCCCAATCTACACAACAATTTGCGCCATCGGAGTCGAACTCGAGACCACAGTAATCACTTTTCGGCACGCGAGGACAGGGAAAGGATGGCGAGGTCACCTAAAACTTTAGCTAGTCCTGTCACGGACTAACGGCCAATTGCGCTTCCTGTAGGTTAAAGAAGGGCTGCAGATAATATATGAAGGAGTAGGGGGTTTTATCGAAAGGTTTCCACCTTACGTAAATAACTATAAACAGAGTTTATAGCCACCTGCATGGGCCCATAGGACGCCTAATCAGGTTAATGAAATCAAATTAAAAAACATTACCCAGTAAACATTTTGTAGCACTAAATTGTGCGCAGATATATGGCTGTGAGATATGATCAGTATTTTGTGTACATTTTACTTAGCTCTTTAAACTTCGAAGACACTCATACTCAGGATTTAACTTGCAAATAACACTTTGCGTTGATTCACCTTGATATATGCACACTTTGGGTTAATGAAATGTAAAACGAAAGGTTCAAAAATGAAGCGTATATCATCTCTATCCCCTATAAGAACATTGTAAACTTGGATATCTAGGTTTTGGCTGAGTCATCAAGACAATGAGCTAAATTTGCTTCAATTGCTCAGTGACCTTTGTTTTAATTAGCGAAGCATTATAACTTCATTAGAATATATGTTTCAATTTATAATAATATGCACATACACTATGGTACATGGTTAACCAGTGCCATCTTTCCATGCTGTAAAGGAACGAGATCGTGATCTGATAAATCGATGGATCGAAATATATGAAGTTTTTTCTGATTTCTTGAAAAAGCGATAACGCATGAACAGCTACAGTACGAAGTAAGAGGATCTAAAATAGAAATATATTTTATAGGGGTATGATTAAGCGAGTCCTGAAATCAACATTAGATATGGGCCGCAAACAGTATGTTGTTATTGTTGTTGTTTTATTCAAGTCCTAAGCCAAAGCTCCAAATCCACTATGAGTACAGGACCGATGTTCACAGCCAGAATTACATCTAAGACATACCAAGCTTGATTCCACCGCATGAACCACCACAAAACCAGCAGTAAGTTGAAAATATGCGCCCACGCGAACTCCTTTTCCCAAAACTGACAAAAGAAAAGGTTAAATTGCAAATAAGTTAGAATGGGAAGCAATACTCCTCGCCTCGATTCCCATTTTGTCAGGTTTAGTTTCCTGACAAGTTATATTCGATCTCCACTGAGAGTAGGAGATGGATGCACTGGAGAATACCCAAAACAATTGGTATCCTGCGCAAATTGATTGAAGCTCTCGAAGCACTTAGGCCCGAGTAGCTTGTGTAAGAAGGCACTGTGTGACAATGACCCTCTGATTCGACGCGTGATGTTTGCGTTGAGTCGACAATGTATGAAGTGGGTAGGGGCGGTTTCCTCCCCACAGATGCACTCTGTGATAGCGTGTGGATTGTTGAAGCGATGATGGTATGCCGCGAAATTGCCATGGCCCGTACGGGCTGCAATGAGATGTCGTAACTGTAGCCTGGAAAGCCCCAATTCTGGTGGTTTACGACGGCGCATGAGCAGATCTAGCTCACGATACCGTGACGGGCAAGTTTCATTCCACCAGCTGTCGAGCAAAGTCTATCGCTGTCGATGCAATTTTTGGTGTTAAAATGCTGTCGTGGTGGTTGCTGGCTCAGTTTCCACGCTGGGAAGCGTTTGTAGGGCGGATTTGGCCGCTGCATCTGCTTCCTCATTTCCATGTAGTCCCGAGTGTCCTGGTACCCACTTTATTCTTACCTGAGCTAGCTCAGATAATTCGCGAAACTTTCGTACTTCCTTGTGGCTGGTCGAGGACCTGCCCGTGCTCAGTGCATTTACCGCATGTCGACTATCCATCAACACATTGATGCACTGTGTTGTTCCCTTCGCCAGGTACCCCTTCCCTCTTAGGTGACCCAACGCTGCTTTAAGAGCTTCCTGTGTCCCCGTAATCTCTGGATCTAAAGCCTCTCCACCGTGCTTTATGCCACTTCCTTTTTGAAAAGTTTTCCCATCCAGATTTAGGACGAACCCCAAAGCTGAGCGTCCCTTTCCCTCCGATGCTCCGTCCGAGTAAGCACAGATTTTTGAGTTTGGCACACTAGTGATCCAAAGTTTACAGGCTTCTATTTGGTCTTTTCTCGAACCAACCTTCGAACCCGGCCGCGATTGATAAAATGGTGAGGCAAGAGGTTCCGCGGTCTCTGCCTCTGGTAGCTGTCTATAAGCACGCTGAGCCCGTGACATTTGAATCTCAGGACGCGCAGATTTTCGATTGTGCTTTTTATATTTTTGCGTACCGACATTTGGGCAAACTGCAGCACGGATCCTGAGCAGATGGCGGTCGTCAAGTGTTTGCATTCTGGCAGAGAGGTGAAGTCGGTTTCCTTCGAGAATGATTTTCCCGGTTGGTATTCCTCCTTCCCTATGTAGTACGGCGTTGGGTGTTGTATTGTAATAATGAGGTTATGAGAAGTCTAAGAATTGTCACAATGGGTGTAACAGTCAACTTGGGTTGATGTAGGATAGCACTTTAAGTCTAACGTGAAGAAGACAGATATATATTGTAGATCTGCTATATTGATGACTATTGAATATAAGAGTGGAAAAGGTTGATCATATACAGAGGTCTAGTAGCGAGTATTTATACACAAAGACAATACATACAATATACCATCAATAGCAATAACTGTCAACCATTCAGCCATTCAACAACTATGTCATTAGATATACCTGCGTCATATTATCATATAATCGTGTATGGTTGAGATACTGGTGTTGTCATTGCTGTGTGCCGATGACGTATCATTGACGCAGGGTCGCTTGTCCTGTTGGTTCACTTGCCCAGTACTAGCCATTCCAAGTTATGTGATCTATAAGTGGGTCTGATCACAACACTCCCTCTGTTGGCAACAACCTTACAGTCCCATTGATCACTAGCTGGTATTCTCATCTCTACTTTTAATGCTGCCATACAGTGGTACTGTTGATTTAGGTTTGGTCAGACTATCAGCTAACTGTTCTGATGACTGAACGTAAATCACATTAACTTTTCCAGATTGGTACTGATCACGGCAAAAGAAGTTTCGGAGGGCAATGTGTTTCGAACGTCTGTGATTGTCATGATTCTTTATCAAAGAAATAGCTGATTGGTTATTGACATATAAATTTGTTAGCTTCGATCCTTCAATCATGCCAAGTAAATTCAATTCCTCAAGCAATGATTTTACCCACTATAACTGGCGACAGGTTTCTGTTGCAGCGAGATACTCAGCTTCAGTTGTAGATAAGACAACTTCACGCTGTAAATGTGACCTCCAGCATACAGGTCCAGATCCAAGATTGATCAGTGAGCCAGAAGTTGACCGGCTGCTAGATGGATCCGCTGCAAAGTCTGCATCTGAATAGGCTTCTAAAGTTGGCTTCATGTCATCCCTTTTGGTAAAATTGATGCCCTTGTCAGGTGAATTTGAAATATATCGTAAAACACGTTTGGCTGCCTCGAAATGTTCTTCTGATGGATTTGGCAAGAAACGAGCTAAATGGTTAACCGCATGTGCTATGTCAGGTCTTGTATTGTTTGCTAAATACTGAAGACCACCAACCATTGAATTATATTCTTTTTGGAATCCTGGACTACAATCAGAGGTACTTGGCTCCATTAATCTCTCGAGGGGCGTTTTGGCCGGCTTGCAGTCTGTAAGTCCATGTCTATCAAGAATTAAGCGGGCATACTGTCCCTGCGAGAGCTCTAGGATATTTTTGCTTGGCTTGGAGATGTGTATTCCCAGGAAGAGGTCAGTATTTACCATTTTCAGCTTGTACTTTTTATATAGAGCTGACATTAGTTTTTCAATTTTGGTAAGATTCGGACCCATGACCTGGAAGTCATCAACATGTAGTAAGACAAACAAGTCTTTTTGCTTGGTTGTGTATAGACATACATCCGATGTTGTTGGAAATAAGCCTTGCGCTGCCAATGTAGCCTTGGCATCATCGTACCATAGCGCAGCTGCCTGTTTAATTCCGTAGAGACCTTTTCGCAATAAGATGATATGGTTTTTCTTTTCAAATCCCTGGGGAATTTCCATATAAAGATCAATATTTAAGTCGGGATTAAGGAAAGCTGTGGGTACATCTCCTTGCCGTCGGTGCCAATTAAATTGATGAGCTAACACGAGCATGATCCTACCAGTCTCCGATCTTGGAGTTGGAGCGAATGTCTCTTGGTAATCGATTCCAAACCTTTGCGTAAAGCCTTTTGCTGTACATCTGGCCTTCCATTTATCTATAGTCCCATCTCCGAGAAATTTTTTCTTGAAAACCCATTTACATTTCATTGGATGTCGTCCCTTGGGTAATTTATTGCGGTTAATAATTTTTATAGCACCTTTCTCTTTCAAAGAGGAGAATTCTTCTTGAGCTGCCTTCATCCATTGTTTAGCTTCTGGGCCTGTCATAGCTTCTTGCCATGTTTTAGGATCTGATGATGTAATTGTAGACATTCCATGATGCATACGGTAGTAGTCGTGTTTTATAACCTTTCTACCTCTTTTCGTCTGCATAGTTTCAACTTCAGGAGAGTGAGCCCTTTTGTGTCCGGCTTTTGGAGCTACTGGATCCCAACCTATCATTATAACATCATAGGGAGTTTCCTCATTGATTATTTCGTGATTAGGTTGAGCAACTACTTTATTTTTACTCGGACCTTGATGAATATTGGAATCTGGAGAACGAGATCTTTTCTGTCCAGCGATGGGGGGTATTGGATCCCATCCAGTCATATTGAAGTCATATGCTATTTCTTCATTCTCATTTGCGAAATCATTGTAATTTTGGATTTCTTCCTGAAATTGACTCCGTTCTGTCATGTCTTGTCCTATCTGTGCTTGTTGATTGATCTCTTTCTGGTGTTGTAGATGCGGCTCTAAATTCTCTGCCAGCGTATACTCCCTCTGTTCTTCTTGACATTTCTCGCTCTGCTCCTGCGGATTAATTACTCTTTCTTGACGTGGAAAAAGCTTTGCCTGATCTTCTAGAGTTGGCTCCCTCTGTTCTTGGGGATGTATCTATGACGGTACATACTCTTCATTGGAGGTATTAATTTTCATTTCTGAGTCTATTGATGGATCTTTTGGAGCAGTTAGAACTTGTGGTACATCATCTTCAGTCTCTGATGACTGACCAACTTCCTCTCGATAATGCTCCCTCTCGAACTGTTGATCAGTTTGGATATCTGGAGAGGTACGAGATGAAGATTCTGATGGCTTCTCTGATCTATCAAAAAAGGATGAAGTTCCGTTACTCCAGAAGTCAGATGCTCTTTGCTGTGCAACTAGGTTAAGTCGATCTCCGAACATGACATCTTCATTGAATGTGACATGTGGAGAAAAGCTTTCTATCCATTTCCAACCTTGTATTGGAGTCCAGTGCGGGTGAAATATAATAAAGTTCTTGTTGGTATTTGCTTGAAAACCAACAAACCACCCCATCTCTGCTCTAGGAGAAAATTTACCAGGCTTTGGATCTATATATTTGTAGGCACGACATCCGAAGCGTGGCAAATTCGAGAAGTCTATCTTTTCTGGGGCTGGTTGATTTAATCCTTGAAGAAAGTCAATGAGGGGCACCATTTTTGTGCGTAGGCAGTAGAGCCGATTAACAATAAAGCACGCATGTTTAATTGCCCATGGCCAGTAACAAGATGGCATTCGAGCGTCAATAAGCAAAGACCTTGCCATTGTCAAGACGACTTTATTTGCGGCTTCTGATGCACCATTTTATTCTGGTGTATCTGGAGCAGATATATCGGTTCTAATTCCGTGTTGCTCGCAGTATGATTTAGTACCCATGAACTCGGAGCCCCCATCTCTAAAAATTATTTTCACACGTTTATCATACTGGTGCTTTTGATCTTCTATCCACTGTATTAAAAGTGATGCAATCTGGTCTTTTGAATGTGTAGTCAATGCCCATTGCATGCGAGTCTTTGCATCTGTTATGATGACCGCGTATTGTTCTCCATATACAGCGGCTGTTAGTTTTCCAATTGTATCAACAAATATTTCATCCAGGGGCTCGTTTGGTGTGAGTCTTTGATCTCTAGAGATAAATCGCTGAGCTTTACTTAGATGACATGTCTCGCAAGTGCTGAGATCACTAAAGTTTATTGATTGTAGGCCAACTGAACAATCTACTGTTTTCTTTAGGATTTTTTGACCAACATGCCCTAGACGTTCATGCCACCTCTGTGCGCCGGTAGTATTAGGTACTCTTGCTACACCTGGTGCAACAACGTTATTCTGTTCTTTTGGAGAATTATTTTCATTAAGCGGACGAACATAATAAACATCATTCTTACGAACGAGGCGAGCTATTTTGATATCTGGCTTTCCTCTTTTCTTTTGAACTAACATTTTATTTTCAGGGTCAGGGACTATATTTGCCAGTTTCTGGAGCCTCCCAGCTGACAAAATAGTACATGCTGATCTTGGAGAGTATACTGCATTATGAAGTTCGTACCTTTTATTCCCTATACTTAGGCATGCTGTACCGTAAGGAGTCAGTGATGAGGAACCGACTGCTTGATCAAATTTGAACGCTTTAGAGTACTTTTTCAAGTTGACAAATTTGTTTTTGTTTGGCACAAAATGATGCGAGGCACCAGTATCATATAGTATACGTTTTTCATTTGAATTTAGGATGCTGGCTACTATCGGTCTTTTATCAATTTCTTCCTCATCACTTGATTCTTCTTGAAATGCAGTCTTAGCCTTTCCATTCTTATCTTTCACCTTTCTATACCGCCGAAGTTCAGGATGTTTCTTAAAACAATCTTTGTTAAGATGTTTATGTCTACATCTCCGACAAGGATCATCTGGGCCTGGTTCCATTCTGCTCTTATTAGAGACTGAGGCTACAACTGGATTTGGCCTTAGAGATCTCTGCTCAGCTGCTACTCTAAGAGTAGACATCATATCCTCCAACCTAGCGTACTTTTTTCCGTCAGTGTACGCTCGTGTTTCTCTCCAATTGCTCAGCCACTTCACTTCCATGGTTCCTTCTACAAACATGGCGGCTGCATATCCTTTTAAGACAATAAATTCATTTTCAGTCTTTTCAGCTGATGTTTGTGGGGTTTCTATCATTAACTCAGCCGCATTGTTCACATCATGTAGGTTCTTTATGAATTCGTTGCAGTAGGATTCAGCGTTATCCCCCATTTTGGTATTATGAAGGGCTCGGAGTGCTACTGAGTATGGGGTTGTAGCAGACTGCTGGTGTGTGTTTGCTACCTCATCGAACAGCTGCTTTGCTGTACAGTGCCGGTAATGCCTTGGCCGGATCTTCTCATCTAAGCGTTGCAGTATTACATTTTGTGCCTCTATCTCTCCATACTTCCATATTGCCAACTTTTCCTCATAGTCATTCACCAAGTCGTGACTCTTCTCAGTCGATGGTTTTTGGCTTTCAAAGCTTATCGGGGGAGTTGGTTTTGAAATTGGTTTTATGCCTTCGATGTTATAAAAGACATGGCCTAATACTTTGCGTCGAGCTAGCTTGGCTTGTAGGTCGTTCTCCCAACTGACGAAGGAAACGCCTGGTGCCAAGACGATCTTGTTGTCCTTGTGACCCATGGTTATTCTGTACTGTTCCTTATGTGATGAGCCCGGGCTCATAACCTATTGTAATAATGAGGTTATGAGAAGTCTAAGAATTGTCACAATGGGTGTAACAGTCAACTTGGGTTGATGTAGGATAGCACTTTAAGTCTAACGTGAAGAAGACAGATATATATTGTAGATCTGCTATATTGATGACTATTGAATATAAGAGTGGAAAAGGTTGATCATATACCGAGGTCTAGTAGCGAGTATTTATACACAAAGACAATACATACAATATACCATCAATAGCAATAACTGTCAACCATTCAGCCATTCAACAACTATGTCATTAGATATACCTGCGTCATATTATCATATAATCATGTATGGTTGAGATACTGGTGTTGTCATTGCTGTGTGCCGATGACGTATCATTGACGCAGGGTCGCTTGTCCTGTTGGTTCACTTGCCCAGTACTAGCCATTCCAAGTTGTGTGATCTATAAGTGGGTCTGATCACAACAGGATCTCGCCTGGACGAACATATCTGGAGCCCGCGCTTGGGTCGATCGGGAGGAGTGTATGACCAGCGACCATCTTCCGATCCGCGGAATCGTACCTGCAGCAACCGTTACAAGTGACACGGCTCCAGCAAAGATCAAGGTACCCAAGGGAAATCTGCCAAAGTTTGCGTGGGCCATTGCAAAATGGGTATATCCGTCCTCAGATTTGAGTACAATAGAGAAAGTGGATGCATACGCTCAGGAGATATGCTTCCATCTCACGGAGGCCATTAAAGCAACTGGAACCCGGGTCAGAAAGGAAAGCGGAAAATCTGCACCATGGTGGACTCCTAGGTGCAAATCCGCACACGCCGAATACCGAGCCTCAACATCACTCTCACAGCGGGCTATCTGTGCGAAGAAGTTACGTCAGACTATCACAGCCGCCAAGAAGGAGCACCAGACACGCCAAGTCGAAGAGATGACATCTCCGGCAGACATATTCAAGCTGATGCGCTCGGCCAACCATAGACAGGTCAGACCTCCTCCGCCGCTCAACTATAACGGTTCCGTTATCACCGACCCGTATGAGCGAGCCACAGTTCTCCGTGATGCTCTTCTTACACGTCACCAAGCATCGGACGATCTTCCTACGTGCACTGCTCCCAGTAATAACCGGATACCCTGGGAAAACGACATATCGGACAACGAGGTGCGAACTTGTACCATTGGCTGTACTAAGGCAGCCCCAGGAGCAGATGGAGTCACAGTTGAACTTCTTGAGGCCTGCTGGAAGACAATCGGACCATATGTTACGCAGCTCTTTAAAGCTTGCATACGGCTCGGCACGCATCCATCTTGCTTCAAACTTGCAGAAGTGGTACTATTGGAAAAGCCAAATCGGGATCCAACTTCAATCAAAGGTTGGAGACCAATCGCTCTACTCTCGTGCCTAGGCAAAGGATTAGAAAGACTCCTGGCCAAGCGAATGGCACACCTCGCAATCATTTACGATGTGGTGGGCCACCAACAATTCGGCGCGCTCCCAAAGCGATCTGCAACGGACCTGGTCTCCTGCGTAGTCCATGATGTCGTAGAAGCACGCTCCCAGGGATGGGCCTCGACATTCGTGACCTTAGACGTCCAAGGAGCGTTCGATGCAGTGCTCCACAATCGCTTGGTTAGACGCATGCAAGCCCAGGGATGGCCAGACTCGATCCTCCGATGGACGACTTCATTCCTCACACATCGGAAGGTACAAGTGCGTTTCTCCGGTGGAGTCACCACACAGAAAGAGCTGGTCTGCGGAGTCCCCCAGGGATCACCAATTTCGCCATTACTATTCCTTCTGTACATGGCGGAGCCGATGCAAAGAGGCAACCCAGGATCGAGGTTTAGCTTCGCCGACGATATTGGAATTCTGGGGTTTGGACGCACAGTTGCTGAATCTGCCGGCGCTGCACAAAGAGAGGTAGACCATCTTCTCGAGTGGGCAGGGAAAAATGCTGTTGCCTTCGAAACGCAAAAGTCTGAAGTCATCCAATTCCCAGGACGACGCCGAGAAGAAGCAGTTGGGGTTCATGTAATTGGAAATCTCATCGAGCCCGCTGATCACATTCGCTGGCTTGGCGTACATTTGGATCCGCGACTCAATTTCAAACACCACGTAACCACCTGGTGCGGCAAAGCGATGAAAGCTGCACAGCATATGCGCCGCTTCAACTCTACCTTTCGGGGAGCAGCCCCCAGGCCGTTAGCCAACGCAGTAGACATGTGCGTTGTCTCCCTAGCAACCTTTGGATCTGATGTCTGGTGGCCAGGGTCTAAAGGCCCAACCATACGAGGAATGGTCACGTCATCTACCTCAAACCTCTGCAGCATGATTGACAAAGCTAACCTGATGGGATTGCGGGCTGCACTGCCAGTGATGAGGACAACGCCAAACGTAGCCGTTCACAGAGAAGGAGGAATCCCGCCGGCAAAGGTCATACTTGAGGGAAACCGACTCCGACTTTCGGCAAGGCTTAAGACCCTTGATGATAGACACCCGTTGAGGATCCGCGCTTCCGTGTGCCCGAATGTCGGCACTCGAAAATAAAAAAAGACCGCCAAACTCTCTGCCAGACCAGAGATCCAAATGTCACGGTTACAGCGTGCTTATCGAGAGCTCCCGGAAGCAGAGGCCCCCGAGGCCCTGGCGCCGGTAGTCTACCCTAAAAAGTTAGGCTCAAGGCTGACGGAACGCAATTACTGCGTTGGATGGATCAATAACGTGACAGGAACGGACATCTGCGCATACTCAGATGGTTCATCGGAAGGACACGGACGCTCTGCCTGGGGTTTCGTTCTGAAAAAGGATGGGAAAGACATAGGCAAAGGAAGTGGCATCAAGCACGGGGGAGAGGTGCTGGATGCAGAGATAATAGGAGCAAGGAAGGCACTAGAAGCCGCACTAGAGTTCTTGGATAACGGAAAGTCTAGGAAAGTAGGAGGGTCGCAGCAAATCCACGTGTTTCTAGACAGCCAGCAGGCTGTAAGCGCACTAACGACGGGCTCATCCTCAACTAGCCTTGAAGATGTACGCAAATTCCGTGCGTCATCCAATAAGGCAAAAATATCAGTGAAATGGGTGCCAGGGCACGCAGGGATACAAGGGAACGAAGAGGCAGACACCATTGCCCGTGCCGCACTCCGAGAGTTACCTAGCCAGGAGACACCACCAGGATCATGTACTCTGGCATATCTTCGTGGTCACATGAATCACCGGCGGCAAAAATTGCTGGAAGACTGGTGGATAGAGGCTTGTCCGCCTAAATACCGCCAACTCAACCTACAGGTTCGGCGACGCAAACCACCCGAACTAGCTCTCTCTAGGCACCTGCTCCGAGAATTAATTGCAGCCCGAACGGGTCACGGCAATTTTGCGGCATACAATCGCCGTTTTAATAACCTACACGCTCCTATGGAGTGCTCTTGCGGGAAGGAAACTACTCCAACCCACTTCATCCACTGTAGTCGTCACGCACAATACACGCGTAGGCTCAGAAAGTCAATGTCCCACGTTGAATTTATCAAAAAGCTTCTTGGGCCCAAATGCCACGAAAGCTTCAAAACATTTGCGGAGGAAACCGGCTGTTTTGATAGACGACCTGCTCACTCATCCACTGCTCTCAGCGGGGATCAGATTAACTAGTCATTGCCACAACACATGACAAGAAAGGGAACGAGGCGAGAAGTGTCGTTTCTCTGAGGAAAGATTGTAGCTATTTGGATTTAGGGAAAAGGATTGATTTTTGATCTAGGAGCTGGAGTAGGTGGTATCCGCGTCGTAATTTACTTCCTACTATTTCTGTAGCAAGTCCAGCGGTTGGAATGAGTTGGGCCTGTAAGCAGTGATCCCCGCCGGCTCCACCAGTCTTGTACCTGTAGTGGACCTAGAGCTTTAGCTTAGGACTTTAATATAATAAAAAAAAAAAAAAAAAACCCTTCATCAATTCGAGAAATTCGAAAATTCGAAAATTCATTTTTTCCCTCTTTCCTCCCTTCTCGACCTCGTCGCATCTATCTCTGAATTGTGATCAAGCTCAGGCATTTTCACCATGCCTCCAGTTCGCAAAAAGCGCCCCAACGTCAAGTTGGACAACACGAGAGTCCACCCGAGGGCTCTCCAACAATTACCTGGCCTTGCCCAGTCTCCGAAATGCGCGGAGATGAGCAAGGTCTCACTGAAAGGGAAGGAAAAAGCCCTCCCCACCGTCACTGAGCCCGATACTGACATGATCGGGTCAGTCGAAATTATTGAGGAAATTCCTCAACCATCCTCCGTCCCCCACGGGATTGGAGAATCGTCAAAACCTCCCCCGACCGCGCCAAAACTGTCGGAGAACGCTGCACCCAAAGCAGCGTCAAAATCAACGTCGCAGCCCAAAGCTGCCACGAAAGCAGATTGCCCTCCGGAACTTCGACCCATTATCGAAGCCGAGCAACGACGTGCCGCCGAAACAGCGGCAAATCTGGCCCTTTGCTCCGCCGCCATCTCTGGCGTCGAAGTCACCCTTCTTCCTTTGACCAACGGGTCAAACAGACAATTTGTAGACTCGATGAGAGTCTACCTACGCGCAGCCATCGCGCAATACATGGCCACGGGCCCGGCCTCCACGCCACCCGTCCTCCCTCCTCGCCCGGCGAACCCGATCCCAAGGGCTCCCGACGTCAGGAGCACAACGATTTCCGCCGTCCCAGCGCTGCCTATAAAAAGCACCTGGGCCACGGTGGCCAGAAATGGACTGCAACAAAAAGCAGTCCCAACTGTAAAGGCTGTTCCGCGACCTGCGGTAAAAGCCCAAAATAAAGAAGCTCCGAAGGCTAAAGTCGACAAACGACTGTTCCTTCGCTTAGAGAGCGATCACCCATGGCGCCAGCTTTCGCCTGACGGCATACGGCATCAATTATGTTGTAGGCTACTGTACACCTTGAGTGAAAAAAGCTCTATACACCGTGTCAGAACCGGATTTGCGATTCTGACAGCGGATGAAAATGAAAGGGAAGAGCTCTTAGATGCCTCACCGAAGTTGTCGGACTTCAATGCCAAAATCGAGGAAGCCTCCAACCTTGTCGCCTTTCGGATCGCGAATGTTCCAGCGACTATAAAATTAATCAACCGTATTGAGACGGTCGATGCCGGTAGGATCTCACTGGAGATTTACCGCAAAACACAACGACGTCCATGCCAGGTGCGACCGCAAGGGACATGTCGTCCTGGAGCGCCATACAGAAACTGGTATGCCCTTTTCAACCGGGACTCCGCCCCTCGTGCGGGCTTCCGAATTCTCGACGAGTCTGGAGCGGCTACAAAGATCCAGCCTCGTCGCCAAATTGAACAGTGCAAACGCTGTTTGGGCTTCCACGCCACTGGTGGTTGCTCCCGCGCCCCAGCGTGCTGGAACTGCGGATCAAACATGCACTCGGAAGCCGAGTGCAAGGCCCTCACAAAGTGTCGCAACTGTGGGGGACCCCACCGATCGGATTCTCGGGACTGCAAATTCACACCCAGAAAGTCTGGACCGGTAACCAAACAGCAGCTCGCGTGGATCCGCCAAATCGAATAAGGGGAGTTCGCGAAGGCGGCTCGAGCTAGGGCTGCAGCCAAAAAGGCCGAAGAGGCGATTGTCGCCACGGCGAAGGATACCGCAATGGCCGAGGCAATAGGTTTCGAAGTTCTGGAATTTGAAGAAGAAGTTTGAGGACACAGCAACCTCGACGATGTCCCTTTTGGGGCATATACTAACCAATAGCAGGATACCGGCTGGATAAAAAGTGCCTGCTATCTCATCTCTTGCTCTCAGCGGAGATTGAGTAAATTTGTCATTTGGAAGATGTGGCAGGAAAGGGAACGGGCGAGAAGCGCGGGATCCGGACCACATGAAAAATCTTGTAAATTTGATTTCAGTCTTTGGCTTTTAGTTTTGATTTTAGTTTTTGATTACAGTTTCTGAGTTATAATCTACCTGCTACTTTTTCTGTAGCGGGTCACGCGGTTAGAATGAGCTGGGCCTGTAAGCAGTGATCCCCGCCGGCTCCACTAGTCTTGTACCGATGGTGGACCTAGAGCTTTAGCTTAGGACTTTAATAATAATAATAAAAAAAAACCCCTTCATCAATTACTTCCATTAACCATCACCTGACTTAACTCTGTACTCCATAATTTCAACACCTTTCCCCCTCTCCCTCCCTCTCGCGCTCGTCGCATTCATCAGAAAATTGTGATCTCAGTGACAAGCCCCCGATCTTCGGAATGGCACTGGGGCAACCCAAAAAATCGCGTGAGGATCGTGTTATCGACGCCCTCGGAAGAGCGCACAAGAAAGTGATCAAACGTATGATCGACAAGAATTCGACAGTAAAAAACATCGAATATGGAAAATGGGATATAGAGCTTATCGAGAGGATCAGTGCCTTCGAAGAAACACCAGCTCTAGCAATCCAGACATCGAAATGTCCGATAGAACAATCGACATTTATATCCAAGAGGGCCTCAGTAGCTCGAGGTGGAACGTAGAAGACTGGGAAGACAGCCAAGTCATAGTCATCCCCGCCAGCACAACTAGAAAAATTGCTGTCCCTGCTGTTAGACGGGCAGCGATCGCGCAAACAAGGAAGGAAACAGGCGCCGCATGTCCCAAAAATCCCCCTGAGGATACATCAGGAATTACAGAGGAGAGTACCGCTTCTCGCAGCTGTCACAGTTCAAGGTATAGATGCTGGGGCGATCAAATATACGAAGGTTGTTTATTATTTTCTATACCACAATATGTGTGTCCTAACTCAACTATTTATACACTTATTAGGCTATCTAGAATATTCCTTCCTGTCTGATACTAGCCTCTGTTATGTTTCCCTGATACCAGTTCACAGTCTCGATGGCAGTTGCTAGAATCCTCTAGTCATGTTCAGAATAAACTAGAGTGAAGTTTCGCCTTTCACAGAATTGTTGAGGCACGTGATTAACATCACGTGATACAGGACAATTATCGGCTCACTAGCTGTTACAGCAGCGAAAATAACCCCAAGTTGACAGAAGAATATCCCTCCAAACTTAGGGCCTTAATCGAAGCCGAAGAACGCCGGACTGCTAAAACAGCAGAAAATGTAAAGATCTGCACTGCTGCAATAAACGGTGTCGAAAATGCTGTCTCCCCCCTATCCAAAGGGACTAGTGTTCAATTTATAGGCTCCATGAAGGTCTACATCAGAGCTGCAATAGCTCAATTCATGATATCGGGACCCGGTACAGTCCTCCCAGTACTTCCCTCGCGCCCTGAAACCCAGGCTACTGGCAGCAAGAGTACAGAAGTGCCGCTAGAAAGCAAGATGAGCTACAAAGTAAAGTGACTCATGAAAAAGTCCCCCAGGCCAAAACAACTTGGGCCTAAATCACCCGGAACGGTCTAAAGACTCCCCCGACACCTACAAAAGTCGCGCAGGCTATGCAAAAGGCGACAAACTCGACGCGACCTTCAAAAAACCCGACCGCCCCAACGCGATCAGGCACCAAAGATGAACACTTGTTTTTTCGCCTCGGAAATGAACACCCTTAGAGAAAGCTATCACCGTTTGGTGTTAGAGAGGCTGTGGCGAAAATGCTCGAAATTCCTCTAATCAATATTGAGCACGTATACCGTGTTCCAACTGGCTTTGCAATTAGAGCCGAAACCCAAGAATCACGCGCCATCATATTAAGCCTAGCTGGGTCCCTCGTCCAGCAAGATGCCATACTGGAAGAAGCATCAGACCTGGGCTCACTTAGAATCGCAACAGTCCCAGTTGCCATTTATACAATAATGGGCAGAGTTATTGTCACTGAAGAGATGGTAACAGACGAGATAGTCAGGGTCACCAAGGCTGTTCCGGTAAAAGTTCTTCCACATGGGAAAAGCCGACTTGGAGCCCCATACCTGTCATGGGTAGCCCTTTTTGAAAAAGCCTCGATCCCTCGACCAGGTTTCCGACTTTTTGACGACTCTGGGATTGCAGCCCGTCACCAGCCTCGTCAAAGCATCAACCAGTGCAAACAATGCCTACAATTCCACGGCACCAGGGGCTACTCGCGCGCCCCAGCCTGCTGGAATTGCACTTCGACTATGCATTCCATCGCGGAGTGCAAGGCATACACCAAGTGCCGCAACTGCGGGGGTCCACACAGGTCAGATAGTCGGGACTGTCCAGCTCGCCCTACAAAGTCTGGGACGGCCTCCAGGGAAAACCTTCAGACCATAAGTCAGGCTAGCCAACGCGAATTCACGGCAGTCACTCGGGCCAAAGCAGCTATCAGACGCGCAGAGGCAGCGATGACAGCAGCCACAGAAGCGTCAAATACTAACCATCCAGGATTTAAATCGAGCAACTGTTTTGAAGTTCTCATGTCTGACGCTACAGCAACTGTAGCCGAGGTTGATGAGGCATCAAATCAGCAAAAATCTTTGTGAAGGGCACCCCACGGGTCTCTTCGAGCCTCTCTCCTACTCTAAGCTTTATGTCAATAAACGTAGGTAGAGGGGGCTCAACGCAAAACATTGCGCTTGCCCGAGCATTTGAGCTGGGTATCGACGTGGTTCTTGTTCAAGAACCTCTGTGGAATAAACAAAAGAATACAACAAAGGATCACCCAGGATATACCTATCATCTGTCTAACGGCGGCGAAAATGTTAGGCCGAAGGCTGTGACCTATACCCGGATAGACGATAAAAAGATATTGGCAACACAGATCTTTCCTTATGTTGTGTCTACAGGAGACTATTGTTGGGTTGAAGTGAACGGCATTACTTTTCTCAACGTCTACAAGGCACCCAATAACTCGACAGCTATATAGCCTCTCATCAACTGGATTCCACCACCAAACTCCGTCGCTGCTGGAGACTTTAACTCGGTATATTGGGCTTGGCAACCTGGCGTGGAACGTCCTCATGGACAAGGAGAAATGATCGAGAAATGGGCAGACAAACACCATTTGACCTGTCATATTATTGGGGAGCCCACTCACCGAGCTGGAAACACGCTAGAACTAGTTTGGAGTAATGTCGACGGCGCCCGTGCTTGGGTAGATCGTGGTGGATGTGTCACCAGTGATCACTTCCCTATCCGAGGACAAATTCCAGTTCGCAACTCAGTGATGAGACCCGAAAAGGCAAAACTCCAAGTAACAAAGGATAAGCTATCCAGATACGCCAAGGTAATTGCACAGTGGGTCCGACCACCACCAGTTCTTGACACAATCGAGAGGGTTGAAGAGTATGCCGAGGAAATTTGTCTTCATCTCACTAATGCAATCAATGCAGTAGGAACACGACCAAAAGCCCGCTGCAACAGATCTGCTCCGTGGTGGACCCCAGAGTTCAAGGCAGCCTTCGCTGAGTATAAAAGCGCGATAACTCCCAGCCAACGGGCACTCAGCGCGAAAAAGCTCCGATCAGTTGTGAAGACCTCGAAAAAGGAGTTCAAAACCCAACAGGTCGAATCAATTACTACGCCGACTGATGTATTCAAGCTAATGAGAATGGATAACCCCAGACAGGCTAGTATGACTCCGCCACTGAATCATAATGGGACGTTGGTAACAGATCCATTAAAACGGGCCACGATCCTTCGCGACTCCCTCCCGGCACGATTTCAGACATCAGACGACTTGTCACCATGTACAGTCGCGAGCAGCAGTCGGATACCATGGGAAGAGGACGTAACAGATGAAGAGGTCCGAGCCTGTACCATTGGTTGCGGAAATACGGCCCCAGGAGCAGATGGAGTCTCCGTAAACCTGCTGGAGGCGTGTTGGAATACAATCGGGCCTTGGATTTCCCAACTGTTCCGAACTTACATTCTGCTTGGTACCCATCCACAATGCTTCAAATTAGCTGAGGTGGTCCTCCTTCAAAAGAACGATAGAGACCCAACGACAATCAAGGGTTGGAGACCAATCGCTCTTCTCTCATGCTTGGGAAAAGGGTTAGAAAGGCTCCTAGCTAAGCGGATGGCACACCTTGCAGTTATCTGTGATGTAGTCGGCCAGCAACAGTTTGGTGCACTGCCGAAGCACTCAGCAACGGATCTGGTCTTATGTGTGGTCCACGACATCGAAGAGGCAAATTCACAAGGATGGGCAGCTACTTTTGTAACGTTGGAAGTTCAAGGAGCATTCGACGCGGTAATCCATAATCGATTAGTAAGGAGGATGCAGGAGCAGGGATGGCCGGAGTCTATTCTCAAATGGACTAGCTCCTTCCTCGCCAATCGGATGGTTCAAGTGCGATACTCTGGGGGAGTCACTACCAAGAGAAAGCTAGTGTGCGGAGTTCCACAGGGCTCAGCGATCTCGCCACTTCTCTTCCTTCTATATATGGCAGAGCCCATGCGAAGTGGAACCCCGGGTCTGAGGTTTAGCTACGCCGACGATATTGGTATCCTTGGATTTGGCCGGACGATTGCAGAGTCTGCAGCCGCAGCACAGGACGAGGTCAATAACCTACTAGACTGGGCTCGAAATAATACCGTCGCTTTTGATACAGACAAGTCCGAAGTCATACAATTCCCCGGACGATACTGCGAAACATCGGTTGGAATTTATGTCAACGGAACTCTCATAGAGCCGTCGCAAAATGTCCGCTGGCTTGGTGTGTACCTCGATCCTCGACTAAACTTCAAACACCACGTCACAACCTGGTGTGGTAAAGCGTTAAAAATTGCACAGCACATGCGTCGCTTCAATACAGCCTATCGAGGAGCCGCTCCTGGGGCGTTGGTTAAAGCGATCGACACATGTATTGTCCCAATCGCAACGTACGGAGCTGACATCTGGTGGCCTGGCCTTAGACGCTCAACAATACGAGGGATGGTGACACCGCCCACTGCTGGCCTATGTAGTATGATTGATAAGACTGTCTTAATGGGTCTTAGGTCAGCACTACCGGTAATGAGAACAACATGTTGTGATCAGACCCACTTATAGATCACACAACTTGGAATGGCTAGTACTAGGCAAGTGAACCAACAGGACAAGCGACCCTGCGTCAATGATACGTCATCGGCACACAGCAATGACAACACCAGTATCTCAACCATACACGATTATATGATAATATGACGCAGGTATATCTAATGACATAGTTGTTGAATGGCTGAATGGTTGACAGTTATTGCTATTGATGGTATATTGTATGTATTGTCTTTGTGTATAAATACTCGCTACTAGACCTCTGTATATGATCAACCTTTTCCACTCTTATATTCAATAGTCATCAATATAGCAGATCTACAATATATATCTGTCTTCTTCACGTTAGACTTAAAGTGCTATCCTACATCAACCCAAGTTGACTGTTACACCCATTGTGACAATTCTTAGACTTCTCATAACCTCGTTATTACAATAGATCCAGAGTATTGCCAGCTTTATGGGTCGGCTCTCCAATTATAGGGCAAGAGAGATTGTGGTTTTCTGCCCACCTCTCTATCTCATCACCCTGTCCATACGGCCGAGTTACTCCTGGCTGCCAGGCAGCATGCACTGAGTTGAAGTCCCCGGCTGCAATGGACTTCGCAGAAGGTTTCCAGTCGAAAAGCGGGCGAGCAGCAGTCGAGTTTTTAGGGGCCTTATAAACGTTGAGAAAAGTGATTCCATTAACCTTTACCAAGCAGTAATCACCAGTAGGTGTGGAACAAGGAAATAACTGTTCCGCTAATATTACATTTTTGGACTTTCGAGTGTATGTCACAGCCCTCGGTCTAACATCTACACCTCCGTGCGGTATATGATAGATATAACCTGGGTGTGATATGGTTTCTTTTGATCTCAAATTCCATCGCGGTTCTTGAATTAGCACTACATCTACGCCTAGCTCATAAGCTCGAGAAAGCGCAATGTTGTGGGTTGTGCCACCCCTGCCTACGTTTATTGACATAAAACTTAGTGTTGGGGGGGGGCGAGAAGGGGCCCGTAGGGCGTCCTTCACAAAGCTTCTTCAGGGTTCAAGGCCCCAAAGCCCGAACCCTCAGCCATTGCTGTGTCTGTCGAAGATGTGTCCTTACCAACAGCTGGAGAAGCTGGTCGGGTCGCTCTTGCGGCAGCTGTAGCAGCCTCTGCGGCCTTAGTTGCAGCTTTGGCCCTGGCGACGGCCTGATATTCCCGTTGGCCAGCTTGTCGGATCGTCACAAGTTGGTCCTTAGTGGCTGGGACAGACCTGTTGGGACGCGCCAGGCAGTCTCGACTGCCAGATTGGTGGGGCCCTCCGCAGTTTCGGCACTTGGTTGGAGCTTTACACTCGAAGGCTAAATGCATGGTGGATCCACAGTTCCAGCAGGCGGGTGCACGAGAGCATCCGCGGGTGGCGTGGAATCCGAGACATCGCCTACACTGGTGTATGGGAGGGCGGTTTCGTTGGATTGTAGCGACTTCTGAGTCGTCAAAGAGCCTGAAGCCCGGCTTTGGGCTAGCTTCTTTTGGGAAGAGAGCCGCCCAGGATCTGTAGGGGGCCCCGAGCTTGGTTATACCGTGAACTCTTACTCGGTCTGGAGTGTAGTTAATTACCCTGAAGATCTCTGCGGCAACCATTTCGGGAGTGACTTCGATTCGTCCTTCTAGGCCGAACACGGCGAATGGAACCGTAGCAATCCGGAGGGAAACTAGATCACTTGGTGGTTCTAGTTTTGCCTCCACTTGTGCGAAGGTGCTGGAGGCCTCCAGCAGTCGGGATTTTGCATCCGGGCTTTTGGCACGGATGGCATACCCCGTGGGAACGCGTTGCACCTGGTCGATATCAGAAGGGGTGCAATGTGTTTGTTTAGCCACGGCTTCGCGAACTCCAGCTGGAGAGAGCTGTCTCCACTCGTGGTTTGCATCCAGACGCAGGAAGAGTCGGTCATCTTTCGATGTTGTTGTTACTGCTGCCGGCTTCTTCTCTATTTTTCTGACTGATGGGGCAGCTGCAGACGAGGTGATGTTTGCAGGAGCCTGTGCTCCTGACTTTTGGTGTCCTGCTCTGGTGACAGTGGCCTAGGTGCTTCTGGGCTGAAGAGGTGCAGTAGCCTTTGTAATATTCCGGGGAACGGCTACTGGGATGACGGTCGCAGGGGGAGTCGCGACATTTAGTCGTTGGGGTAGGACTGGCGGAGCGGTGTTTGGCCCGGCCGTCACGAATTGCGCGATTGCTGCCCTTAGGTAGACCTTTATGGGGTCTACAAAATTTTTGTCTTTACCGGTGGAGAGCGGTTGAAGAGCTGCCTCGACACCGCTAATAGCCGTCGAGCATATTGTGAATAGCGCGGCTTTTTTTCTTGCCCTACGCTCCTCCGCTTCGATCGCTGCAAGCAATTCTGGAGGGTATGTATTTTTTCCGCCTGCTGCTTCTAGTGCTGGAGGCTGCGGGGCCAGTGGAGGGGTTTCGGCTCCTGCTGCCTTAGTGGATGGTGTTTTCTCAGGGATGAGGGTTTGACGGTGTTCCACGGGGTGCGTTGTATAGCCTAATGAAGATCTAGGTGGTAAGTGAAGATTATAAATGGGTCAAAGGGATGACAGGTCTTCTCTAGGAAGAGATGAATGGGCAACTAGTTGCAGTAGATGTTACACGTGGTTCTTGCTGATGAAGAACTGGGCAATGGATATATGGTCTTCCCGAAGAAGAGATGGGTGAACAAATGTATTGTAAAGGGTAAATAAAGAAGACGTTGCGTGAGGAGTAAATCTCTCTCACGCCGAACTATTATATACAAGAGTAGAAGCCTTTGCCAACCGGAATTAATCGTAATCAATTCTTGCCAATATCTTCGCATTAATGGCTGTGTTCTTGTCCTTCTCTTCATGACTCTCTTGCATATCCTTACATGACTTTTTACACGACTAATTGTATAGGGGAAGCTATTATTAAATTGATGGTTTTAATTAACTACCCCTTTATCTTATCACGAATTAATATTAGTATTAAAATTCTATTTACGGATCCGTGAAATGTTTCAGCCCCTTTCGCAGGCCTCACTTCTACGGGTCGCGGTAGTGCTGGAACCGTGATGCGCTTCTCGGGTGCGACGATGGTTTTTCTGGGGGATCCGGTGGGAGCCAAGACTTGCTCTGCGTCTTCTGGGCTGGAGGATGCCCAAACTGAATCGGCGAGGGTTTTTAACTTCTCGACTTCTACGTCCACCATATCTACCTCGGGGACATCGTTCTCCTTCGCTTGGAGCGCAGCCGCGATGGTGTTCATATTTTGAAGATTGGACTCGAGCCCTCGCCTTGTTAGCATGTTCTTTGCGTGGTTTTGAATGGCGGTATGCCATTGATAAGGTTTGTTGACGCGATCTTTGGTGATGCCGCTGATGGCAAACAATTGCGATTCGATTCGTTCCTCAGAGGTTGAGATGGATAAAAGGGTAGGAATTGGCAAATTGGGGGCTTCTCGGATTGTTTTGATGAAGGGTTGTTTTTTTTTTTTTATTATATTAAAGTCCTAAGCTAAAGCTCTAGGTCCACTATCGGTACAAGACTGGTGGAGCCGGCGGGGATCACTGCTTACAGGCCCAACTCATTCCAACCGCGTGACCCGCTACAGAAAAAGTAGCAGGTAAATTATAACTCAGAAACTGTAATCAAAAACTAAAATCAAAACTAAAAGCCAAAGACTGAAATCAAATTTACAAGATTTTTCATGTGGTCCGGATCCCGCGCTTCTCGCCCGTTCCCTTTCCTGCCACATCTTCCAAATGACAAATTTACTCAATCTCCGCTGAGAGCAAGAGATGAGATAGCAGGCACTTTTTATCCAGCCGGTATCCTGCTATTGGTTAGTATATGCCCCAAAAGGGACATCGTCGAGGTAGCTGTGTCCTCAAACTTCTTCTTCAAATTCCAGAACTCCGAAACCTGTAGCCTCGGCCATCGAGACGTCCTTTGCAGCGGCGGTGATTGCCTCTTCGGCCTTCTTTGCTGTTGCTCGTGCTCGTGCCACCTTCGCGAACTCCCCTTGTTCGATGTGGCGGATCCACGCGAGCTGCTCTTTGGTCACCGGTCCAGACTTTCTGGGTCTGACTTTGCAGTCCCGGGAATCCGATCGGTGGGGTCCCCCACAGTTGCGACATTTTGTGAGGGCCTTGCACTCGGCTTCCGAGTGCATGTTTGATCCGCAGTTCCAGCAGGCTGGGGCGCGGGAGCAACCACGGGTGGCGTGGAAGCCCAAACAGCGTTTGCACTGTTCAATTTGGCGACGAGGCTGGATCTTTGTAGCCGCTCCAGACTCGTCGAGAATTCGGAAGCCCGCACGAGGGGCGGAGTCCCGGTTGAAAAGGGCATACCAGTTTCTGTATGGCGCTCCAGGACGACATGTCCCTTGCGGTCGCACCTGGCATGGACGTCGTTGTGTTTTGCGGTAAATCTCCAGTGAGATCCTACCGGCATCGACCGTCTCAATACGGTTGATTAATTTTATAGTCGCTGGAACATTCGCGATCCGAAAGGCGACAAGGTTGGAGGCTTCCTCGATTTTGGCATTGAAGTCCGACAACTTCGGTGAGGCATCTAAGAGCTCTTCCCTTTCATTTTCATCCGCTGTCAGAATCGCAAATCCGGTTCTGACACGGTGTATAGAGCTTTTTTCACTCAAGGTGTACAGTAGCCTACAACATAATTGATGCCGTATGCCGTCAGGCGAAAGCTGGCGCCATGGGTGATCGCTCTCTAAGCGAAGGAACAGTCGTTTGTCGACTTTAGCCTTCGGAGCTTCTTTATTTTGGGCTTTTACCGCAGGTCGCGGAACAGCCTTTACAGTTGGGACTGCTTTTTGTTGCAGTCCATTTCTGGCCACCGTGGCCCAGGTGCTTTTTATAGGCAGCGCTGGGACGGCGGAAATCGTTGTGCTCCTGACGTCGGGAGCCCTTGGGTTCGGGTTCGCCGGGCGAGGAGGGAGGACGGGTGGCGTGGAGGCCGGGCCCGTGGCCATGTATTGCGCGATGGCTGCGCGTAGGTAGACTCTCATCGAGTCTACAAATTGTCTGTTTGACCCGTTGGTCAAAGGAAGAAGGGTGACTTCGACGCCAGAGATGGCGGCGGAGCAGAGGGCTAGATTTGCCGCTGTTTCGGCGGCACGTCGTTGCTCGGCTTCGATAATGGGTCGAAGTTCCGGCGGGCAATCTGCTTTCGTTGCAGCTTTTGGCTGCGACGTTGATTTTGACGCTGCTTTGGGTGCAGCGTTCTCCGACAGTTTTGGCGCGGTCGGGGGAGGTTTTGACGATTCTCCAATCCCGTGGGGGACGGAGGATGGTTGAGGAATTTCCTCAATAATTTCGACTGACCCGATCATGTCAGTATCGGGCTCAGTGACGGTGGGGAGGGCTTTTTCCTTCCCTTTGGTAGAGACGTTGCTCATCTCCGCACATTTCGGAGACTGGGCAAGGCCAGGTAATTGTTGGAGAGCCCTCTGGTGGACTCTCGTGTTGTCCAACTTGACGTTGAGGCGCTTTTTGCGAACTGGAGGCATGGTGAAATGCCTGAGCTCGATCACAATTCAGAGATAGATGCGACGAGGTCGAGAAGGGAGGAAAGAGGGAAAAAATGAATTTTCGAATTTTCGAATTTCTCGAATTGATGAAGGGTTTTTTTTTTTTTTTTTTTTTATTATATTAAAGTCCTAAGCTAAAGCTCTAGGTCCACTACAGGTACAAGACTGGTGGAGCCGGCGGGGATCACTGCTTACAGGCCCAACTCATTCCAACCGCTGGACTTGCTACAGAAATAGTAGGAAGTAAATTACGACGCGGATACCACCTACTCCAACTCCTAGATCAAAAATCAATCCTTTTCCCTAAATCCAAATAGCTACAATCTTTCCTCAGAGAAACGATACTTCTCGCCTCGTTCCCTTTCTTGTCATGTGTTGTGGCAATGACTAGTTAATCTGATCCCCGCTGAGAGCAGTGGATGAGTGAGCAGGTCGTCTATCAAAACAGCCGGTTTCCTCCGCAAATGTTTTGAAGCTTTCGTGGCATTTGGGCCCAAGAAGCTTTTTGATAAATTCAACGTGGGACATTGACTTTCTGAGCCTACGCGTGTATTGTGCGTGACGACTACAGTGGATGAAGTGGGTTGGAGTAGTTTCCTTCCCGCAAGAGCACTCCATAGGAGCGTGTAGGTTATTAAAACGGCGATTGTATGCCGCAAAATTGCCGTGACCCGTTCGGGCTGCAATTAATTCTCGGAGCAGGTGCCTAGAGAGAGCTAGTTCGGGTGGTTTGCGTCGCCGAACCTGTAGGTTGAGTTGGCGGTATTTAGGCGGACAAGCCTCTATCCACCAGTCTTCCAGCAATTTTTGCCGCCGGTGATTCATGTGACCACGAAGATATGCCAGAGTACATGATCCTGGTGGTGTCTCCTGGCTAGGTAACTCTCGGAGTGCGGCACGGGCAATGGTGTCTGCCTCTTCGTTCCCTTGTATCCCTGCGTGCCCTGGCACCCATTTCACTGATATTTTTGCCTTATTGGATGACGCACGGAATTTGCGTACATCTTCAAGGCTAGTTGAGGATGAGCCCGTCGTTAGTGCGCTTACAGCCTGCTGGCTGTCTAGAAACACGTGGATTTGCTGCGACCCTCCTACTTTCCTAGACTTTCCGTTATCCAAGAACTCTAGTGCGGCTTCTAGTGCCTTCCTTGCTCCTATTATCTCTGCATCCAGCACCTCTCCCCCGTGCTTGATGCCACTTCCTTTGCCTATGTCTTTCCCATCCTTTTTCAGAACGAAACCCCAGGCAGAGCGTCCGTGTCCTTCCGATGAACCATCTGAGTATGCGCAGATGTCCGTTCCTGTCACGTTATTGATCCATCCAACGCAGTAATTGCGTTCCGTCAGCCTTGAGCCTAACTTTTTAGGGTAGACTACCGGCGCCAGGGCCTCGGGGGCCTCTGCTTCCGGGAGCTCTCGATAAGCACGCTGTAACCGTGACATTTGGATCTCTGGTCTGGCAGAGAGTTTGGCGGTCTTTTTTTATTTTCGAGTGCCGACATTCGGGCACACGGAAGCGCGGATCCTCAACGGGTGTCTATCATCAAGGGTCTTAAGCCTTGCCGAAAGTCGGAGTCGGTTTCCCTCAAGTATGACCTTTGCCGGCGGGATTCCTCCTTCTCTGTGAACGGCTACGTTTGGCGTTGTCCTCATCACTGGCAGTGCAGCCCGCAATCCCATCAGGTTAGCTTTGTCAATCATGCTGCAGAGGTTTGAGGTAGATGACGTGACCATTCCTCGTATGGTTGGGCCTTTAGACCCTGGCCACCAGACATCAGATCCAAAGGTTGCTAGGGAGACAACGCACATGTCTACTGCGTTGGCTAACGGCCTGGGGGCTGCTCCCCGAAAGGTAGAGTTGAAGCGGCGCATATGCTGTGCAGCTTTCATCGCTTTGCCGCACCAGGTGGTTACGTGGTGTTTGAAATTGAGTCGCGGATCCAAATGTACGCCAAGCCAGCGAATGTGATCAGCGGGCTCGATGAGATTTCCAATTACATGAACCCCAACTGCTTCTTCTCGGCGTCGTCCTGGGAATTGGATGACTTCAGACTTTTGCGTTTCGAAGGCAACAGCATTTTTCCCTGCCCACTCGAGAAGATGGTCTACCTCTCTTTGTGCAGCGCCGGCAGATTCAGCAACTGTGCGTCCAAACCCCAGAATTCCAATATCGTCGGCGAAGCTAAACCTCGATCCTGGGTTGCCTCTTTGCATCGGCTCCGCCATGTACAGAAGGAATAGTAATGGCGAAATTGGTGATCCCTGGGGGACTCCGCAGACCAGCTCTTTCTGTGTGGTGACTCCACCGGAGAAACGCACTTGTACCTTCCGATGTGTGAGGAATGAAGTCGTCCATCGGAGGATCGAGTCTGGCCATCCCTGGGCTTGCATGCGTCTAACCAAGCGATTGTGGAGCACTGCATCGAACGCTCCTTGGACGTCTAAGGTCACGAATGTCGAGGCCCATCCCTGGGAGCGTGCTTCTACGACATCATGGACTACGCAGGAGACCAGGTCCGTTGCAGATCGCTTTGGGAGCGCGCCGAATTGTTGGTGGCCCACCACATCGTAAATGATTGCGAGGTGTGCCATTCGCTTGGCCAGGAGTCTTTCTAATCCTTTGCCTAGGCACGAGAGTAGAGCGATTGGTCTCCAACCTTTGATTGAAGTTGGATCCCGATTTGGCTTTTCCAATAGTACCACTTCTGCAAGTTTGAAGCAAGATGGATGCGTGCCGAGCCGTATGCAAGCTTTAAAGAGCTGCGTAACATATGGTCCGATTGTCTTCCAGCAGGCCTCAAGAAGTTCAACTGTGACTCCAGCTGCTCCTGGGGCTGCCTTAGTACAGCCAATGGTACAAGTTCGCACCTCGTTGTCCGATATGTCGTTTTCCCAGGGTATCCGGTTATTACTGGGAGCAGTGCACGTAGGAAGATCGTCCGATGCTTGGTGACGTGTAAGAAGAGCATCACGGAGAACTGTGGCTCGCTCATACGGGTCGGTGATAACGGAACCGTTATAGTTGAGCGGCGGAGGAGGTCTGACCTGTCTATGGTTGGCCGAGCGCATCAGCTTGAATATGTCTGCCGGAGATGTCATCTCTTCGACTTGGCGTGTCTGGTGCTCCTTCTTGGCGGCTGTGATAGTCTCACGTAACTTCTTCGCACAGATAGCCCGCTGTGAGAGTGATGTTGAGGCTCGGTATTCGGCGTGAGCGGATTTGCACCTAGGAGTCCACCATGGTGCAGATTTTCCGCTTTCCTTTCTGACCCGGGTTCCAGTTGCTTTAATGGCCTCCGTGAGATGGAAACATATCTCCTGAGCGTATGCATCCACTTTCTCTATTGTACTCAAATCTGAGGGCGGATGTACCCATTTTGCAATGGCCCGCGCGAACCTTGGCAGATTTCCCTTGGGTACCTTGATCTTTGCTGGAGCCGTGTCACTTGTAACGGTTGCTGCAGGTACGATTCCGCGGATTGGAAGATGGTCGCTGGTCATACACTCCTCCCGATCGACCCAAGCGCGGGCTCCAGAAATGTTCGTCCAGGCGAGATCCAGAGTATTGCCAGCTTTATGGGTCGGCTCTCCAATTATAAGGCAAGAGAGATTGTGGTTTTCTGCCCACCTCTCTATCTCATCACCCTGTCCATACGGCCGAGTTACTCCTGGCTGCCAGGCAGCATGCACTGAGTTGAAGTCCCCGGCTGCAATGGAATTCGCAGAGGGTTTCCAGTCGAAAAGCGGGCGAGTAGCAGTCGAGTCTTTAGGGGCCTTATAAACGTTGAGAAAAGTGATTCCATTAACCTTTACCAAGCAGTAATCACCAGTAGGTGTGGAACAAGGAAATAACTGTTCCGCTAATATAACATTTTTGGACTTTCGAGTGTATGTCACAGCCCTCGGTCTGACATCTACACCTCCGTGCGGTATATGACAGATATACCCTGGGTGTGATATGGTTTCTTTTGATCTCAAATTCCATCGCGGTTCTTGAATTAGCACTACATCTACGCCTAGCTCATAAGCTCGAGAAAGCGCAATGTTGTGGGTTGTGCCACCCCTGCCTACGTTTATTGACATAAAACTTAGTGTTGGGGGGGGGCGAGAAGGGGCCCGTAGGGCGTCCTTCACAAAGCTTCTTCAGGGTTCAAGGCCCCAAAGCCCGAACCCTCAGCCATTGCTGTGTCTGTCGGAGATGTGTCCTTACCAACAGCTGGAGAAGCTGGTCGGGTCGCTCTTGCGGCAGCTGTAGCAGCCTCTGCGGCCTTAGTTGCAGCTTTGGCCCTGGCGACGGCCTGATATTCCCGTTGGCCAGCTTGTCGGATCGTCACAAGTTGGTCCTTAGTGGCTGGGCCAGACCTGTTGGGACGCGCCAGGCAGTCTCGACTGCCAGATTGGTGGGGCCCTCCGCAGTTTCGGCACTTGGTTGGAGCTTTACACTCGAAGGCTAAATGCATGGTGGATCCACAGTTCCAGCAGGCGGGTGCACGAGAGCATCCGCGGGTGGCGTGGAATCCGAGACATCGCCTACACTGGTGTATGGGAGGGCGGCTTCGTTGGATTGTAGCGACTCCTGAGTCGTCGAAGAGCCTGAAGCCCGGCTTTGGGCTAGCTTCTTTTGGGAAGAGAGCCGCCCAGGATCTGTAGGGGGCCCCGAGCTTGGTTATACCGTGAATTCTTACTCGGTCTGGAGTGTAGTTAGTTACCCTGAAGATCTCTGCGGCAACCATTTCGGGAGTGACTTCGATTCGTCCTTCTAGGCCGAACACGGCGACTGGAACCGTAGCAATCCGAAGGGAAACTAGATCACTTGGTGGTTCTAGTTTTGCCTCCACTTGTGCGAAGGTGCTGGAGGCCTCCAGCAGTCGAGTTTTCGCATCCGGGTTTTTGGCACGGATGGCAAAGCCAGTGGGAACGCGTTGCACCTGGTCGACATCGGACGGGGCGCATTGCGTATGTTTAGCCACGGCTTCGCGAACGCCAGCCGGAGAGAGCTGTCTCCACTCGTGGTTTGCATCGAGACGCAGGAAGAGTCGGTCATCTTTCGATGCTGTTGTTGCTGCTGGTTTCTTCTCCGGTTTCCTCGTAGATAGAATAGCCGAAACCGAGGTGATGTTTGCAGGAGCCTGTGCTCCTGACTTTTGGTGTCCTGCTCTGGTGACAGTGGCCCAGGTGCTTCTGGGCTGAAGAGGTGCAGTAGCCTTTGTAATATTACGGGGAACGGCTACTGGGATGACGGTCGCAGGGGGAGTCGCGACATTTGGTCGTTGGGGTAGGACTGGCGGAGCGGTGTTTGGCCCGGCCGCCACGAATTGCGCGATTGCTGCCCTTAGGTAGACCTTTATGGAGTCTACAAAATTTTTGTCTTCACCGGTGGAGAGCGGTTGAAGAGCTGCCTCGACACCGCTAATAGCTGTCGAGCATATTGTGAATAGTGCGGCTTTTTTTCTTGCCCTGCGCTCCTCCGCTTCGATCGCTGCAAGCAATTCTGGAGGGTATGTATTTTTTCCGCCTGCTGCTTCTAGTGCTGGAGGCTGCGGGGCCAGTGGAGGGTTTTCGGCTCCTGCTGCCTTAGTGGATGGTATTTCAGCCCTTTTCGCGGGCCTCACTTCTGCAGGACGCGGTAGTGCTGGAACCGTGATGCGTTTCTCGGGTGCGACGACGGTTTTTCTGGGGGATCCGATGGGATCCAAGACTTGTTCTGCGTCTTCTGGGCTGGAGGATGCCCAAACTGAATCGGCGAGGGTTTTTAACTTCTCGACTTCTACGTCCACCATCTCTACCTCGGGGACATCGTTCTCCTTCGCTTGGAGCGCAGCCGCAATAGTGTTCATGTTTTGAAGATTGGACTCGAGTCCTCGCCTTGATAGCATGTTCTTTGCGTGGTTTTGAATGGCGGTATGCCATTGATAAGGTTTGTTGGCGCGATCTTTGGTGATGCCGCTGATCGCGTTTTGGTGCGTTTTACGCGTCGGAGGCATTTTAAAATGCCACCGATGGCAAACAATTGCGATTCGATTCCTTCGTCAGAGGGTGAGATGGATAACAGGGTGGGAATGGGCAAATTGGGGGCTTCTCGAATTGTTCGGATGAAGGGTTTGGTTGTTGGGCTTCCTATTATTTCTGTGTTAGGGTACACTTTGTCGATCCTACTAGGCTCGATAATTAGTAGTCCCGACCGACTAGTGTTTGGCGAATGGAGATTGCGTATACCCTGTGCTAGCATTTTTTTTGAGTCATTTAATGTGTATTCAGCTATCTAGCTATGACACATGACCGGTGCTATGTATATATGTGGGATGACTCTTTTAACGTTAGAGATACTCATACTCTGGATTTCATTTGCAAATACCACTATGAGGTATGTTCGCTTACACAAACAGTCGACCCTCCTCTGTTAGTACCCACCAAAGGGAAATTAAAAACCTTTGGTTATCCAAGCATGCCTTCGTCATCCATGCATACCGGCGCCGCGAGAAATGTGTTTGTGTTTTGCTGGATTTGAACCAGCGATCTACTGTCTCGAGTGGGATGTGTGTCCGAGTTATCCAGACTCTACTTGGCAGACCGGCCAAGACGATGTACCACCGCACCATCCAACCATGGCGGTGTTTATAGTGTCGTCTGCACTCTCGCAGCCGAAGACTTGGCACGCACAAAGCTCAATTTGGGAAAGCTCCTTGCCAAAACTCAAAATTCCACGCCCGTCGAGACTGTATCCAATCCTCTGCATCATCTTATCAACTTGTCCTGATCCCTCTCACATCCATCCCAAGGAATTGTCTTCCAGATTCGTGCGCCACGCTTTACTTCCTCCGACGGGTGTAAATATCTGCGTGGGCGTGTATCTGGCGACCAGCTAAGACCAGAGAAAGTCGAAAAGAGGTGTAGTCAATGGAATGAGGATGTACAAGGTCGTACTTGTAAACTTGATGAGGCTTAGGTAGGAATCGATTTCGTTGGGAGTGAAAGATTGATATGGTGGAGTAATTTCAATTTTTGCCTCGTGGGCGAACTTCTTTGATATTGCGAAATTTAACTGAACTTAGCTCTGGGAGAATATTTCACTCCCAGTTTTGTAGAGGACACCGCGTACAGGTGTTCAGTCTTGCCCTCCGCTCCTATCCTCTTTTGTTACTTGAAAGATCATTGGTTTATTTCTCTTGATGAATAGCCATTCAGCTCAGTGTTTACCCGTGGAATTCGGCCACCTTTTCCACAGAGCCTTCTACCCAAAAAAAATAAAATGGTAGCAATGGAAACTGCGTGCGCGGGAAAAAGTCTCCAAAAACTTGCAGCCCCAGCCAGGCGAGGCCTAGACACCGGGACCACATGAGGTGCGCATATTCATCTATATCCCCCTTCTTTGTAACATTGAAGGCCGACTTGATCCAATCCACCATCTCAGTATCAGGTGCTAGGTATGCTCCGGAAACTCATCGGATAGCATTTCCTCCTTGATCAAGGGTTGGTGATGAGTAGGGCTCCGACCCTACCATCTAATCTAATTGTGGCTAGCTTCATGATAATGGTGATGGGTTTGTGCCTTGGGATGAAGTTGATATAGACTGCAAGAGCGATTGAGAATCCTCGTCGAAATAAGGACTTTGTTAGTCAATCTCGGCTCTGCAGACTCTACAGTGAGAGCTGGAGGCTCGTAGGGGATACTACTGACAGACGTTGAAAATATTCCCCCTGTGCAGACAGTAAATCGAAGGAGTTTGTGCACTAGATTCCGTAACAATTGCTTTGATAAAGCATTTTCCAATAGATTCAGGAACAGTGCCAAGGTGCGACTTGCCCTCACTCATGGGTCTCTGGAATGGACTGCGGCTGGACTGGCGGGTACAATACCATAAATGGTAGTAAAACTGTAACAAAGTATCTAAAGAATTGATTACACTTTATTCCTCAAGTAGCTTACTACTAAGGTTTCGTAGGACATCAAGGGATATAATGTGAGAGTAAATAGCATTGCTTGAAAGGTCTCCTCCGAGCAAGACAAGTGTAGAATTTGTATAATATGTGCATAAATGTTATAACACGTCGTATAGTCAGATAACTTCTACACTTTTCTTTTTGCATCAGATTTTAATTCCGTATGCAGCTATATAGCTATGACACATGGTCGGTGCTAAAAATTCCTGAATATTCGTGAGAGAATCAATTAGATACCCCATTACCATTACCGTTCCCCCCCGACTCACATACATTTACACTAATCCGAATTCTCATAATAGCAAGAGCCCGGATCCTCAACATGTCTCCGGCGCCTGCCAAATTATCGCGACCTATTCGCCTTCAAAGAACCATTGATAGAGCGAATACCAGGCTGGAAAAGCGCTTGGCAAAAAAGAACATACCGTAGAGCTCGATAGACGGGCGTAAATAGAGCTGGACATGATCGAAAGGATAAGAGCCTTCGAAGATGATTCCAACTCCACAAACCCCGATGTTGAAATGGGTGATGCAGTTATAGACCGATATATCATAGAGGGGCTTGAGAGCTCGCAATGGAATATCAATGAACACAAAGACGATCAGGTCTCAGAGGCCCCCGTTATTATAGTCACGAGAAAGATTGCTGTGCCGGCCATAATGTCACGGGACTAAGTCCTAGGAATGGCTTAGCGAACTTGGGACTTAGAGACTTCCATGTACATATTTAGATTTACTCTCCTTATCGCACAACACAGTTATTGATCCCGACCCATCCAGATCCTGATACTCCCTTTATACATTCCGTGACATAAAGCTGACAGCTAATGCTAACTTTAAAAAAAGCCGACGAAGTTGCGTCCACTACAACCCCTCAGAATACCATTCCGGGGGCAAGTGGAAATAATAAATCTTCTTGCAGCAATAGTAGGTCAAAGAACACTGCGACTTGTCCTCCTGAGCTTCGAGATTTACTTGAAGTCGAAGAAACGCGGGCGGCCTAGACTGCATTTAACCCTGCAATATGTACCTATTGTGCCATTAGCACGTTCATCATGCATAACACACCTTGCGCTAGTTGTGTCATGCTAGCACTATATTAGGAAGTGTTTGATGGGTTTGTTTCTGTTATCTAAGCGGGGCTGTAGTATAAATAGGGGTCGCAGCTCCACATATTGTAATGCAGGTGTCACAGTTTCAGTACAACATGTTTGGGCGATCTTGTAGGTACAGCATATTAATTATAATTCTCTAGAGAGAGAATACCTATAGCTAGACTACAAATATATATACGCTCTGAGATACTCCCCTCCTATAAGATTCCCCCTATGACTAGAATAATATGAAATTTTCGAAGATTCCCTAGAAGACTATCAATATGTCTGTCATCCTCATGAATCTTCAGTATACCTCCAGAAGGTTCATTAAGAATCTTCTAAGCTCCGTGTATCCCGAGATCCTTCCCGAGGATCCCCGAAGATTCCCTTGATGTCGTTGCCTGTGCTAGCCAGCGTAGGCTACAGGAATTCTTAGGCTTAGCAGCTGTTAGACTCTACGAGTCAATTGAATAATGTATGAAGTAAAAGTAAAAAGTATCAATTAATTACTGGCTGCCATTTCTCTTACTGATACTATCTAGATTATGTACGTCTAGAAAATGGCAAATGCTCTGTGTGTCCCCAACTTGTCCCCATAGACCAAGTTTCTCTTGGTTTGGAACGAAACATCTCTAGTCAGAACAGATAGAGATCTTATTGCTACAGCCCAAGCGAAACACCCTTTTCCGAAACAAGTAACTCCAAGCTTTGTAAACCTAACTCCTTAAACTTTATATCTGATATTAATCGCCTTCAAACTATCCACAGCTTGATAGCAGCCGTTACAATAGATCAATCAACATCTTTCCACACTTTATTCCCAATAAAGCTATCCCAACAGTCAAAGGTCAGCATCATGGTGATACATCCTAACCCATAACTGTAACAGTACCGCTTGTCACAGGCTCATACCTGGTTATCATTAGGCTGCTGCCTAACAAATAAGGCTTGAACTCTTCCAACCATATTAAACACCATTCATGTCATGAACCCCTCCACGACTCATTAGACCCAAGTGTAGGCCTTGGCCCAGTTCATACAAATCTATTCTTAAATGACAAATTTAGATTGCAGACAGGACGACTCGAACACCAGTCGTGAGTCATCTAAGCCACATGCATCATAACTATTTTAATAACTAAAATTACTAACATTAAAATGAAGCTGAATTAAAATAGACGGAGATGCTGGTGTTTGTCGGAGGACAGGTCATGATCTATTTTGAGAATAGTATGAAATGAGGGAACGAGATCATAGTCTTGTAAATAAATAGGAGGCTTTCAGCCATGTCTCTGCTCGTTACTTTAAGATTTTCATTTGTATCTAGCTCTGAGTTCAGTTTGAATAAAACGCCACTTTAAGACCGTCACACCGCTGCCATCAACGGTGTGGAGAATGCAATTGCACCTCTATCCAAAGGGCCGAGTTTTCAATTTATAGACTCCATGAAAGTCTACCTCAGAGCTGCAGTAGCTCAATTCATGTTTTCGGGACCAAAAACAGTCCTTCCCAACCTCCCCCCACGACCAAACTGCTCGAATCATGGCGGAAAGATCGTGGAAAAAACGATTGAAAGGCAGCCAGAGCAGCTACAAAAAGAAAACCTGGCGAGGATGACCTCGGTCAAGCCTACCGGAGGAACAGTTATCCGAACTGGCCTCCACACGCCGGCAGCACCTGTGGAAGATGTGCGGGTCCATAACGAGCCCTCGGCAACAACGAGACCTCCAGCAAAGGCTTCAAAAACTGCCCTCAAAGATGATTGTTTGTTTCTTCGAGTCGGAAAAGAACATGCTTGGCGCGCTCTCTCGCCGGCCGGTGTGCGACATGCGGCAGCAAAAGTGCTCGAGCTTCCCCCGCAGAATAATGAATATGTACATTGTGTTCCGGCTGGCTTCGCACTTCGAGCCAAAAAGCAGGAGGTACGACAGCTTCTTCTGGACTCTGCTGAGTCTTTCGTTTAGGTAGACACAATCCTGGAGAAGGGCTCAGATTTATTGGCCCTTCGTATTGCGATCATTCCCGTCGCAATTCATACACTCCTAGGTAAAGTAGTTGTCAGCGACGAAATTATGGCAGACGAAATCGTCCGAGTTACTAAAAAGGTTCCAATAAGGGTTCGACCTCATGGAAAGTGGAGAGTCGGAGCCCCTTACCAGACATGGGTAGCTCATTTCGAAAGAGCGTCTGTCCCTAAACCAGGCTTCCGACTGTTCGACGACTCAGGAATCGCTCTTCGCCATCAGCCACGTAAAACTGTGAGCCAATGCAAGCGATGTCTCTTATACCACGGGACCCAGAGTTGCTCACGTGCCCCAGTGTGCTGGAACTGCACCTCAACAATGCATTCCATCTCGAAATGCCAAATATATATCAAGTGCCACAATGGCGCTGACCCCCATAGATCAGATAGCCAAGATTGCCTGGCTCGCCCTAACAATTCTGGAATGGCCTCTTGGAAAACCCTCGAAAGAATCAGGAACGCTAGCCAACGCGAATATGCCGCGGTGATTCGAGCAAAAACCGCCGTTCGACGAGTAGAGGCCGACATCAAAACCACCACTGAGATAACCAATTCAGCTACACCGAAATACAGCTCTAGTAACAGCTATGAGGCTCTAATGACGGATGAGACGCTAAATTTGATTGAGGTCACAGAGGCGACCATTCCAAAAAATCACTCATAAGGGGCGCCACACGGGCCTCTTTCCGCCACCCTTCTACTCTAAGTTTCATGTCAATAAACGTAGTTAGAGGAGGTCCGGTGCAGAAAATTGCAGTTGCCCGAGCATTTGAGCTGAGTGTCGAAGTTGTTCTAATTCAAGAGCCTCCGTGGAAGGAAAATACGATGGCGCAACCCGAATGTGTTTGTTATTCACCTCATGGTGGCGAAAAGGTCGGGCCAAGGGCTGTGATCTAACCCCGGAAAGATGATAGGACAATATCAGCGAGGCAATTCTTCCCCTGTGCTAAGCTGACGGGCGACTATTGCTGGGTATTTGTTAATGGAGTCACCTTCTTCATCGTGTACAAGGCGCCTAGAAATATGTCAGCCATACAATCACTTGTCAGCTGGAACCCACCACCGAGCTCGGTCGCTACGGGTGGTTTCAACTCTGCTTACTGCGTCTGGCAACCCGGAGTCACTCGTTCCTATAGTCAAGGTGAAATTATTAAAAGATCGGCAGAAGATCAGAATCTAACCAGCCTTATTGTTGGAGAACTCACACATAAAGCTGGAAATAACTTGGACCTAGTCTAGACCGATATCAACAGTAGCCGTGCATGGGTAGACCATGATGAATGTGTCACCAGCGACCACCTTCCTATCCTAGGGATAATCCCGATCCAGTCCTCATTATTGAGACCCAACTTGGGCAAGGTTCGAGTGACGAGGGAAAGATTACTTAACTTTGCGCGAGCTTTTACTAAATTAGTCTGTCTACCACCAGCTTTAGATAAAATTGAAAAGGTCGAAGACTACGCCCAGGAAATTTGCTTAAAGCTTAAGACTGCCATAAATGCAACAGGAACTCGACCTAGAGCAAACGGCGGTAAATCAACCCCGTGGTAGACCTAGGCGTGCAAGGAAGCATGGGCTAAATATCGAGCGGTCGAATCACCCCTCCAACGTGCTGTGTACGCCGAAAAGCTCCTATCAGTCATTAGCACTGCCAAAAAAGAAGATCAAGCACAGCAGGTGTGTTGTGGTTATGAGCTGTGAGACATAAGGCAATTATGACTCTGCTGTCTGTCGGTGGAGTGGCACGGGCTGATGTGTAATTGTGAGTCGTGGAGATGGCGCGCTCACGCTGGGTGATGGCACAATAGACACTGAGTGCGCATCACTGTGGCCAAATGGGTGTCAGTAAGTATTAAATGTAAACTCTTAATGATAATGGTGATCTATGAAGGTGATGCTAGGTGCGCATCCCGACGATTGATAATAACATCTAATGGATGATGTGAAGTATGATATTATTCTAATAGATTAATTCCCTAAACTCCGCAGGAGAGATTGTAGGGTACATGAACAGCGTTTGCGTACCAGCCTGTATTTTCCACCTTTTCCTAACACAGCAGCCCATCCTCCATCCTCTATTCTCCTGTCTCCTAACAACTCAATCGAGCCAGCGCAACAAGGTGGAAAATATTTACACATCGAGCTGATGAGAATACCTAGTTCTAGACAGACAAACATCCCCCCACTCCTCGATCACAACGGCGTTCTCATTTCTGATCCGCTAGAGCGAGCCACAGTTCTCTGAGACTCTCTCATGGAAAGATACTAAATGTCAAATGACCTACCGCCTTGCACTGCCACGAGCAACAACCAGATACCATGGTAGGATGACAGCTCCGAGGAAGAAGTCCAAGCTTGTACCATAGGCTGTTGGAACACAGCTCCAGGAGCAGATGGGGTCTCCATACAGCTGCTAGTGGCCTGCTGGAAGACAAGTGGACCATGAATAGTCAAACTCTTCAGAGCTTGCATACAGCTTTGTATGTACCCGACTTGTTTTAAAGTAGCCGAAGTAGTACTTGTACAGAAGCCTAAAAGGGATCCAACAACAGTCAAAGGATGGAGACTAATACCCTTCTCTCTTGCCTTGGTAAAGGGCTTGAAAGACTTCTGGCTAAACATATGGCGCACTTAGTAGTGACCTGTGATGTAGTTGGTCAGCAACAATTCGGCGCACTCTAGAGACGCTCAGCAATAGACCTAGTCTCCTGTGAAGTACACGATGTCGAGGAGGCATGCACACAAGGATGGGCGGCCACTTTTGTCACCTTAGACGTACAAGGTGCGTTCGATGCAGTTCTTCGTAACCGCCTGGTGAGAAGGATACAAGAAAAAGGATAGCCAGACTCACTTCTAGAGTGGACGACGTCGTTCCTTGCACAACGAATGGTTCAAGTCCGACACTTGGGAGGAGTCACGACAGAGCGACAGCTAGTCTGCGGGGCCCCACAAGGCTCGCCGATCTCGCCTCTTCTCTTTATGCTCTACATGGCAGAGCCAATGCGCAGTGGTGCAACCAATCTGAGGTTTAGCTACGCGGACGACTTTGGTATTCTTGGATTTGGCCGCACCACTGCTGAGCCCGCTGTAGCTGCTTAGACAGAAGTTGATCATCTGCTGGATTGGGGGCAGAAGAATGCCGTTCAATTCGACACAGAAAAGTTAGAGGTAGTACAATTCTCAACTCGGTATCTTGAGGCAGCTGTTGACATCCACGTAAACGTCACTCTACTAGAACCAGCCGAACATATTCGCTGGCTTGGTTTTTTTTTTTATAATTATTCAACGTCGTGCTAGCTCACAACACAACCTTATTCGCTGGCTTGGAGTTCACCTCCATCCGCGATTTAACTTCAAGCATCATGTGATGACTTGGTCCAAAATAGCAATGAAAGTCGCACATTTTATGCGACGTTTGGATTCTGCTTTTCGAGAGGCCGCAGCAGGAGCGCTGATACGAGCAACAAACAGTTGTTTTGTTTCAATCGCGACTTTTGGGGCGGAAGTCTGGTAATCAGGCCTCAAATTCACAACAAGAACAGGAGTAGCCACGCTATCTACCGGGAGCCTCTATACTATAACCGACAAGGCCATCATGATGGGTCTCCGATCTACACTTCCAGTTCTGTGGACTACTCCAAATGTGGTCCCGCACAGGGAAGGAGGAATTCTACCTGCAAATATCATTCTAGAGGGAAACCGACTACGATTTTCAGCCAGAATCAAACTCCTCGATGATCTCGTGCTACAATGTGCCCAAACGTTGAGACTCGAAAGTACATGAAGAATTCTAGAGGATTTGATCATGTAGATAGACAAAAGACTCGTGCACAGCGAGCTTACCGACAACTTCTGGACGCAGAAGCTTCGACACCTTTGCCGCCTCCATTTTACTCTGCTAGGTCCATAACCAAATCAGAAGGAACAGAGGTGAGCAAATATTGGACAGACAACGTGCCCGCATCGAAAATTTGCGCCTACTCGGATGGCTCTTCATAGGGAAACGGACGCTCAGCTCGGGGTTTTGTTTTGAAGAGATTCGGTAAAACTCTTCACAAGGAGAATGGTATCGGATACGGAGGAGAGGTCTTGGACGCAGAAATCACGGGGGCGCTAAAGGCTGTTGAGGCGGCACTGAGAATGAAAGAAGCGCAACAGCAGCTGGGGGAAACGATACGGCGAGTGAATGTGTTTCTGGACAGTCAGCATGCTGTAAAAGCAGTTGAGACGGGCATCCCTTCAACCAGCCTCGAAGAGGTGCGTCAGTTTCGCATACTCTCAACGTCAGCTGCTGTGACGATTAAGTGGATTCCCGGTCACTCTGGAATATAAGGGAACGAAGAAGCAGACGCCACAGCGCGCCTCGGCTTACGAATACTGCCCAGTCCGGACAACCAACCAGTATCTATTCCGTTAGCATACCTTCGCCGTCTCATGAATAACCGGCTACAGGCTTTGCTCAGCGATTGGTGGGATAAAGCTTGCCCTGTTCGGTATTGAAAGCTAGATCTGCTCATGAAACGGCGCAAGCCCCCTGAACTAGCCCTATCAAGGCATATACTCCGCGAACAAATTGCAGCCCGTATGGGACACGGCAATTTCGCGGCCTATCATCGCCGATTCAACAATGCAGACGCACCAAGTGAGTTCGCGTGTGAGAGAGAGACTTTCCCAACCCACTTTATACACTGTCGGCTCTATTCTCATGAAACACGTCGAATACAAGGCATAAAGTCCCACGACGACTTTATAAACCGACTTCTCGAACTCAAGTGCCTCGAAGACCTCAATAACTTTGCACAGAAATCCCTGTTGAAGCTTTGTCGTGGAGTGATAGATATAAGAGTGAGGTTTATGGGTCACGATGTATGAGATAACTGAGGTGCGGATGTATGAGTTCCTTACTATTGTTGTTGTACTAGTTAGGGTTGTAGTGTCTATAAACAAAAGGGATATCTCCATCTACAAGTGGGCTAGATCGCTTAAATCTGACTAGCGGCTTTCGCCATCCTCTTCCTTCTCCCCCGCATGGCATCACGTGCTATACAAGTACTGCTCACCATGAAGTCCGAGGATGAAAAGCGTTAGATTACAACAATCCCGATGTTATGGGTGGTCACCTCCAGATTTAATCCCTGCTCTTAGCAAGGCCCGAATAAATTAGTCATGTAACATGACTCGATCGGAAGGGAAACGAGGCGAGAAGTTTTGTGTTGTGACACGCAGAATATGGCAAGCAAGAACTCGAGGCTTAAAAGTTAATAAAGCTAATGAACAGAGCTAAGTCCACGAATTACATATATCCAAGTGTGTGAGATTAAGCGATTATTAATTAATAAGTCACCAGTGCCTCAATAGGTATTCTAATCCAACTCCATGTGTAAAAACTATATCCCCAGCCACTTAACATTTTGTATCCCTACCATAAGTGCTAAAATTAATTTGTAGTTCACAGTTTTGGAGCTGGAGTTCTGTCATGATTTATGATTTATGATTTATATATTGCTGCATGTAATTTAACTAGCTACTATTTATGCAGGGGCTCACGTGGTGGGAACAAACTGGGCGTATTATAGAATTGATCATAGCTGTGAACACTGGTCTTTGACCCTCAGAAGATAGCGGGTATAACCTAGGACTTGAAAATTAAAAAAAAACAATATTGGAGAAAAAGTATAGAAAATATGATTCAAATTACAAGAGCACTCATGCCTCATATTTCACTTGCAAATACCACTGCGAAGTTATGGCAGCCTTTTCTTTACTCCAACATAACCCTCATACACGAATACCTTATCAGGAAAAAGTCTCAAAAAGCCAGAGTTATTCAGACATACCTCTATCATCCATTGCCATTTCTCCGAGCGAAATGTGGTCTTAGGTGTCTCCTTCCCAAGTGGAGTAGGTGCCCAAGCTGCTCAAACTATACAAGAGAACACCACCATGCAAATGTGGCTGTGGCATGATAAATAAATTATTCAATTATCCTGATTTGGCGTAATTAGATCCAATCAGGATTTTTGGGTGTTTTTTCAGGTAAAATGACCCAATTCGACGTGTGGAACACTCATACTCAGATTTCAGTTTCAGATACCACTCGAGGTTAACTCTTACGGCGTACAGCATCGTCTGTGCATACAAATCACAGGAAAGATTGTGAAAGCCCTATGGTTATCTGAGTTTGCTTCAATCATCCTACAGTTACGATATCTCTGAGGTTCCTAGTGGATTGAAATGAGTGAAAAGTGAGATCAGCTTAGCTTTGTGATAGTGTGAGTTATGGGTGTCTCGTGGCTCCAAACTACAAATATGTACAGTAGAGCTCAGGACTAGATGTAACTTGATTTTTTATTAATACATGTTAGAATGTAGAATAATTGAGGCTATCAATTAGGCCACGTTGTTGGTACACACGTGACTACAAATTTTGTACTCAGTTTCACTTCGGTAGTTACTTGAATCAAGATGATGTACAACCTTAATGACTGAGGGGTTATTATTTCCTTAATAATACAGGGTATTGTCTATTAGAGTACAGTATTCTTTATCTTCGGCCCGGACTCCAGCGTGGAGTGTAGAACTGAACACCTGTACGCGGTGTCCTCTACGTAGCTGGTAGTGAAATATTCTTCCAGAGCCAAGTTCAGTCAAATTTCGCAATATCAAAGAAGTTGGCCCACTAGGCAATAATTCAGACTACTCCACAACGTCAATTTTTAACTCCCAGCGAGTTAGGCTCCTATGTAAGTCTCATCAAGTCTGCAAGTACGACCTAGTACATCTCTCGTCGAATTTCTCTAACCTCAGTTCGTCACAAAATACATGCCCTCGCCGAAATTTATTCCTGACGGAGAAAGCAAAGCGTGGCGCACAAATCTGGGAGACAGTTCTTTGGGGTGGACGTGAGAGTGATGAGGACAAGTTCATAAGATGATGCAAAGGATGGATACATTCTCGACGAGCGTGAAATTTCGAATTTTGGCAAAGAGCTTTACGAATTGAGCTTTGTGTGCGCCAAGACTTCGCATGCGAGAGTGCAGCTGACACTATAAACACAAGCCAACGATGGAAGGTGACGTGATCCGCCTCCTGATGGCGCTCTCTGGCATAGTTTGAGCAGCTTGGGCACCTACTCCACTTGGGAAGGAGACACTTAAGACCAGATTTCGCGCGGAGAAATGGCAATGGATGATAGAGGTATGTCTGAATAACTCTGGCTTTTTGAGACTTTTTCCTGATAAGGTATTCGTGTATGAGGGTTGTGTTGGAGTAAAGAAAAGGCTGCCATAACTTCGCAGTGGTATTTGCAAGTGAAATATGAGTCATGAGTGCTCTTCCTTTACGTTGAATCATCTATGCTGTACTTGTCTTTGATATTGTGTCATAGCTAGATAGCTGCATACGCAATTAAAATCTGATGCAAAAAAAAAAATACTATTAGGAATCTATTGGGAAATACTATGTCACACCAATGAGTGATGATCTAGGTCAATCATATCCCATGGCGCATGTGCACATTATTCTAATGTGAACAGTTTATTGTAATGCAGTCATGTTACTCCCTTGATTACAACACCAATCACGTCCCTTCTATCGACCCCAACTGTCATGGTGAGACATTCTTGAAGCAGAGTCTAAGCAGAAGGCCTGAGGATAAAGTTGACGGAACAGGATTTTGGGCTCACCCTCAACACTTGCACTTATATGGTGAGACTAGATAATGAGCCAACTGAAATTGATATGGTTGAGGTCACAGTTTAAGTTATGATGGGAAACTACAACAGTCTTAGTTGAATTGTGTTAGATAGTTATTTGTACTGAAGCAAGCTGGAGCTACAACTAAGTAGTTCTCCAGCTTCACAATCTTATAATACTATTACAGTATTCCTCTCGCAAACCTGCTTCCTTCTAGCCATAATACTTCGTCGACTTCCCACCTCTCTAGTATTCACCACCTGACCTTTTCATACCCTCGGCGATCTTAATCTAACCTACGGCGCAATGTAACACCAACCTTGTACATGTTCCGTCTTGTTCCCTGAGCAGCATTTCAACTTTATTAGTCATGCGGAATTGCTCTATCCAACCATTACTAAGAATCCATCGTGTCATTCTTTTCATATCGCTGGGATTTATGGTTATTGCTTCAAAGAAGCGATATCGGGCTTTTCTCCAGATTTCTTCTCTACCAATTTACCACTTAAGGCAGGACATGATCATGTGCTTGGGATTTTGTGGTTGGTAGCCACACGGACAACTTGAGCGATAAACTCCTAGTACTTTTCTACTGTTTAAATAAGAATTGAGCCCGATATGCTCGCTTCGAATTTGGATCGCTTAGCTACTTTGGTGTACAACTGTAGAGGTGCCATACTTTATAGCTTATCGTTAGCTACCAGGCTATGTAATTATTTAGATTCTTTGAAAATGCCTAGACTATTCAAGTTTTTAACCAGGACATGACCCTCAGTGTGCATTGGTTAATATTTTGCATGCCAATTTTCAAATTCACTATCCTGTTTTAATGCTATTTAGATGGCTATAGTAGTCCTTTACAATCATAGACTCAGTAGAGACTTAAATTCAATTCTGCGCTATTCAAGTTCTTTGATAAAATTATTGGTCTAATGGTTGGAACCTTGATCGTTTTAGTTGTTGTCTAGTACTCTCTCTCTCTCCTGCACAAGCCTTTAATTCCGATATAGAATAGTTCTTAAACCCATCTATTGACTATCTCCTGCAAATCACAATGGCCTACATTAGTTCAGCTAATAGTTACTCTATTCGTCTTTTTTCGTGATGTGACTGGTTCCCTGTTAGTTTCTCTTTTGCGTTTGTTCTCTTCAGGTATTTTAGATCTGTTCTGTTGCAATTTTTGAAACTGTTCCTCTAGGGTAGTAGCCCAATCTTGAGCATGCAGGCCTATTCGCTGATGTATTTGACGACTACGTGGTTCTGTTTTGTCTACTTTTTTCAAATTCATCACGTCATCACCACACGCCATCGCTTGCAGAATCTGGTAGTGCCAATGGAGAGAGGGGTTTGGGTATTTCATGGGGTCATATATTCCCCCTGGAAGTTGAAGCTGCTGTACAACACGACGCATTTTATCAATGAGAGAATCAGATGCTTTGGGTGTAGACGAAAAGTTTGGAATGCTCCGAATATCATCAGCAAATGGTAGAGTATAAAGCCAGAGACCTGCTGAGAATATCTGTGATTTTGAACTGCTATGAAACTCCTTAGAGGGTATGATAGCTACAAGAGAGGGTGGGGTGTTGATTTTTGGGATATACCAAGCGATCCCCATGATTTCGCTGCTTAACAGTTTTTTCCATAGAGCCGAAAAAATGCGCGTAGAGCCTCTATACCCCTCCTCAGTCGGGTAGATAAATATAGATTTACTTATTGATGCCCAGAATGGAAGCATTTTTATGGGCTTAAAACCAATGATACGTAGAATTGGCTTTTCAAAGAATTTGATTGTTTCGAGCTCTTTTGATGAGAAAAATACTTGTGAGCCACCAAAATTATAAGCCATCTTGATATCTGACTTGCTAACTGATACCCGAGCATCATCAGTGTAGATGTTGCCCTGAACATTTGGAATATGCAACTGTTCACCATTATCATAGACCCAGCAAGTTCTGGGTAATTTATGGGGATGAATTAGGTTAAACCCCTTTATAGAGATTGTTAGACCAGAACCAATTTCGAATGGCAAGTTGAAAAATAGGATATGCTTATCCGCTTTGTTTGACCTTATTTCTGAAACTAACTTTGCTAAAAGAGAGGCTGGATTTCCCTTGTCTTCTACATCAAATTTCGTGGCCAAGACTGTACTTGCGATATCTTCCATAGGCTCATAATAGATAACATCCTAAAGTCGTCAGTGGTTATACGAGTAATTTCAGCCAACAAACATCATAAAACTTTGATCTGTCAAATTGATGACCCTGATTTGAAATTGGTAGAATTTCCAGCTTAATTTTTGCATCATGAAGACATTTAGCCGTTTCTGTGGCTAAGGACCTAGATTTATCATCAAATTCATGAGGGTTATCTTCATCGGTGATTACAAAGAGACGTTTTGACTCATATTTTTGAGCATATTTGGTAAATATCTGATTGGCTAGATAAAAAAGGTCCGCAATAAGTGCTGGTTGCGTACTCGGGACTAAAATATTGCGTGCTTGATTCTCATCGCGTGCCAGGGCTCGAAGCACTTGGAGGTTTTCGGCTGATGGAACATCTAAGTTACTGAGAAGATAGCAATGAGGATGAGCTAAAATCCCTTGATCGTATTCGTTGTTATCCTGGGGCTTGGATATCTCAGTGCCGAACAACAATACGCCTATTTTGTCCTTTGGACAGGATATGGTCATACTTTGCATGATTTGGCATGCACTCTTAATAGCAATAATTGTTTGACTGTCTTCTCCAAACTCAGACCAAAGCATACTTTCACTGACTTCAATGGCAAGGATAACTGCATCTTTTTGAACCATGTAATTCTAGGGCAGTTAGTTGAAGAGGATGAGCAAGTCATGATGCTAGTATACAGTTTCGACTGAATCATCTTCCTCATCCTCATTATCGCTAACTCTTTCAAGATACATATCCGACATTATGTTCTGTCGTCCTCGGCATATAGTTAGGCTGATTTGACAACGCGTCGCGCTACGGCCCAGTGGGATTGTATTGGATGCCATCACTTAAGTCTCACGTGATATTAATCCTATCACCGCGTAATACATATCCTTGTACAATTTATTGTACTTAGCAAACATCATCCACTTCATCACGAGATAAACTAATGAACGAGATGGCATATTTCGGTATCGCAACGCTTCTAAAGAGGTCACGAGCTTGTCAAATTCCGAGCAGCATCAACAAGTCTCTTATCTCTGCAAGACTTGCTGATCAACAAAGACACATTTCAGTATCTACTTCTGGGGATACAAAAGTGGATGTAGGGTCCCATGGCCCTACCGCAATGGTTTTTATGAATATGGGCGGGCCATCGACAACAGAAGAAGTGGGAAGTTTTCTCAGTAGGCTTTTCGTGAGTTATCCTTAAAGGCCTTTTCCTCTTATTAACATAACTTATAGGCAGATGCCGATTTAATTCCGCTCGGCCGCTTTCAAAATTACCTTGGACCTTTGATCTCAAGACGAAGGACGCCGAAAATTCAGAAGCAGTATCAAGCGATTGGTGGTGGCTCTCCGATCCGAAAATGGTCTGAGTACCAGGCTTCAGAAATGTGTAAACTTCTGGATAAGACATCTCCGAAGACAGCCCCTCACAAACCTTACGTTGCTTTTAGGTATGCAAATCCCTTGACTGAGGAAATGTACACACAGCTCCTATCAGATGGATTTGGAAATGGTAACGGCGGTAGAGCCGTAGCGTTCACTCAATATCCCCAATACAGTTGTTCAACCACAGGAAGTAGTCTCAACGAACTATGGAAGTGTAGACAGCGCCTTGAGGGTAAAAATTCCGCCGGCTCTACTTTAAATGGAGCCGATGGAACGATCAATTGGAGTGTAATAGATCGATGGCCGGTTCATACAGGACTCATCGAAGCTATAGCTCAAAATATTAAGAAAAAACTTTTGGAATATTCTGAGGATCAACGCGATAAGGTCATACTTCTCTTCTCGGCTCACAGCTTACCCATGTCAGTCGTAAACAGAGGTACTTATTTAATTCACAATCTTAAGTAGATTCTAACAACTTCAGGCGATCCATACCCAGCTGAGGTTGCAGCTACTGTTAATGCTGTTATGCAAAGGCTAGAGCATTCGAACCCATATCGATTAGTGTGGCAATCCCAAGTTGGGCCTTCAGCCTGGCTTGGAGCCCAGACAAGTGACACAGTCACAAATTACATCTCTAAAGGAAATTATAACATGATACTAGTTCCAGTGGCGTTTACTTCAGATCATATCGAGACTCTTTATGAGTTAGACCAGGAAGTAATCGGTGAATCGGGGCACCAGGATACCGTAAAGAGATCTGAGAGCCTTAACGGACATCCTGTTTTTATTCAAGCTTTGGCCGACATTGCAAAAGCGCATTTAGAAAGCGGAATAAGTTGTAGTAAACAGATGGGACTGAGATGTCCAGCCTGCAAGAGCAACAAATGTGCCGAAACGAAAAAGTTTTTTGCAAATCAAGCATAATCAACTTCATATGTATACTTTGTCAGTGACAATGTGTCGACAACTAGTTACGTTTTTCGGTTGAAATCGAGAAAATATAAATAGGAAGATCAGCGTCGTAAATTAACGGCAGCGAAAAGAAACCTCATGTGTTGACATCTTGTCTCAACGAAAAGGTGTTAAGAATCATAGCTCCTCGTGGATTACAATTCCTGGCAAGCTGATTGTAAGTTGGCATTCTAGGCAGGCGAGTTAACTCCACTGCTTTAGACATTAGCCGACTAACTTTAATGTACAGTCAAAGATCTCTACTCGCTTTAAGTCAAGGTCAGGGATTTTGAAGTCTGTGCCCCACGGATACAGGGTACTTCGTGCGTTTTTCGAAGTCTATTGTGACTTGGCATTTTGGCTAGTGGTAATTCACACCGTCTTTTTGTCAGGCAACGCTGAAAGAACATTTGTCAGCTTATGTACTCATAGCAATGAAATATTACACAATATAAACCTGACGTGCATTCTCCGGTTGATTTAGACTCTAGGTTCTCGTCAATACCAACATAAAGTTACTTGCCATTCTAAAACTGAACATTCCGTCTGTGCAACCTCCGGAATCAACATAACAACTATCATTCCCCTAACTAATATGCCGCTAAAAGATCTTGAGGAACCACAATTTGGGACAAACATAGTTGAATTTCCCTTCACGGCAAAACGGCAAAAATTGGATTCCTCCAAAAGTGTTTGTACATCAGATCCGGAGGTTTACGACTCGGAGATCGCACCCTTGCTCGCAGAAAGTAGGTCAAGTGCGATCCCGACCTATGGTGTCTCGGATTGCCGCCGACAGGAGGGACATGATGAATATGAGAGAATTGTTTGGTTTAAAAAGCCTTCAGTGAGGCTCTACATAGATAACTGGCAATATAAAACTGACAATAATTTTAGCCCTTTTGGCTTTTGCCTCCGTTTTTTATTTTTTCACTATCTTCAGGAGTAACCATCGTCCCACACGTTAACTTATTTGTGTCGTTAGTATGCAGAAGTCATTTCATCCAAAAATCTGCCGGCAATCTCAACACTGCTTATCTTGACACATATGATAATTATATGTGCCAAACTCCTGAGATCCAGTCAACAGCCATCAAATTCTCTCTGTTAATGACCATTACAGCCGGAATGTTTGGAGCTCTCATGTCCCCAAAATTGGGAGCCTGGTCTGATCGTCATGGTCGTCGGAAGCCTTTGATAATCAACTGTTTGGGTGCGACTATTACAGAACTGCTCATTATTATAATAGCAACTTACCCCATGTATTTTGATTATCGCTGGTTGATAATTGCGGCATTTATTGAGGGGATAACCGGATCATTTACCGCTGGCTTTGCCATTACACGAGCATACGCAACCGATTGTACAGTTCCTACCAAGCGCGCCGTAGCACTTGGTTACTTCCATGCCTCTCTATTTTCTGGAATCGCCCTCGGTCCACTCCTATCTGCTTTCCTAGTCCGACAAACTCAGACTATAATCTCTGCTTCCTATGCTGCCGCGGGGATTCGTACAGCGTATATCTTGTTTGTTCTCTTTGCTGTTCCTGAATCTCTAGTTGAGAAACGCCAGATGGAAGCGCGTGAGCAGCATTTGCTCCGAGCCAAATTCGCGGAGTTAAAGAATGAAGAATCGTCTTGGTGGAAAGATGCACTGAAAAACATCAACTTTTTAAGTTCTTTACGAGTTCTCTATCCCAAAGGGCCTGGAAGCTCAAACGCCCTGCGCACGAACCTAATTCTTCTCTCTGCTATTGATACAATACTTTATGGAGTCACATTGTGCGTGATAACAGTTACGATATACTACTTAGGCTATCGCTTTCAATGGAATACTTTTGATTTAAGTATATTCACCTTTTCGATCAACGTCTGCCGCGTCTCCGCTCTTATTCTAATTTTGCCGACACTTAATTACCTCATACACACTCGTCATTCTAATCATCAACGTAGTCTCATCGGACAAAGTTCACAACCCGACTCAGGTTGCACTACTTCCGATCTTTGGATAATCAGGTGCAGCATCTTGATTGAGGCTATCGGCTTTGTTGTGTATGCCATCACCAAAAATAGCTCGTTGTTCGTCGCTGCGGGTATAGTGGGATCCTTAGGCGGTATGGCAGCTCCGACAGTACAGAGCGCGTTGACAAGGCATGTGTCTTCAGACCAAGTTGGCAAGCTGCTAGGCTCTGCTGGCCTATTGCATGGTTTGGCAAAAATACTGTTTCCACTATTACTCAATCTTGCGTATGCCGAAACTGTGGCCAAGCTTCCACAAGCTGTCTTTTATGTTTTAATATGTTGCAATGGAACGGCAATTTTGCTTAGCCTGAAAATTAAAACTAATGGTGAGAGTATTTTATGTTATTGACACTTTTCTAACGGGATACAGTTCACGTTCCCATTATTTCTGATGCAACAAAAGAATGCTCGATGCTGTTACCACGGAGTAATATACCTGAGGCTAATAATCCCAGGCGATCAAGATCGAGTACTCTGTTATAAACTGTACTGATCATTAAATAAACACCTCCACGCAATACAAGTCTAGGTGGCATGTTTCAGTGCAATCTTGGGTATTTACTTATGTACATAAATGTGGGATGAGGAATGGCGTTTCAAGAACAAGTTGTACTTGTGTGGGAAGATTGGTCTTCAAAGGGTTTTACTTCATGAATAAACGATACCAAAGTTTTTATGTTTTGTCAATTTACATAGGATGAGAAGGGTACAAAGGAGCATATTTGCTTGAATTGAATTTATGAAGATTTTTGGTCACAATTGATTATGATTGTTTTATTATCCAACAACCTTTGGGGTGGCGAGTCGAAGCTTGGACAAACAGTACCTAGTAAGTTATCTAGAGGGATGGAAGCCTGTGCTTACTGCCCTGGTTGCATGGTTCCTACTCATACCTGACTCGGGATGCCGGACTATATATACCTAAGGTTACGATGATGTATGGCAGAGCTCATACAGTATATGTAGCACACCTCATAGATTTACTAAATATTACATTTTTGGGCTTAGGCTTCCTGGGTCCTAGCTACTTCTACATCTTGCTTTGCAAAGACTTTTAGCATGCGCCTCTAAGTCTCGGCAGGTAGACTTGATTATGGAGTTCGGTCCGCAATCATCTATTTTCGTATGTTTCGTGAAACATGGCACGTGACACTGGAAGCAATTCGTTGAATTACGTAAATACGGCGTGACACATACCCCGCCCCGTTGACATTAACGTGTATAAAAATGGAGATTATGCTCGAATCAGCATTTCTGCTTAGTCAGTTTACCCAGCAGATGCAGGGTAGCCTTGTATAGCCCAGGTCGCAGCGAGCCAATCTGGCTAGACTAGCTGGGTGAAGCCGGATGACTTGTGTATCTGATGGCAGGCGTGCGAAACTGGCGTTTCCAGATACGTGGAGGCTCTTGAGGTGGCTGTGCGTCTAGACAAGGGCGCGAGCTGGCTGACAGATTACATTTGTTCTCCAGACCGTTGGTGATCCCAGTGCTTAGGCATGATGATCTCTAACCGTAAGTGGATAAATACAAGGGCGCTACTCAGGTGTAATAGACTAGGAAACATTTGGAAGGTATTGTTCCATGAGTGAGAGGATGGATAGCCATCTGCTAACTTTAGACTTCGATACAGATTATACTACGAATCTGATATCGTCAGGTATCGTTCATGCCTCACGATAACAGTCTCATCTTATCTATCAGTAACCACAACGTCAGGTTATGCCCCCCTTGTGTGTAGCTGCAGCTAAGATTCTGATAAGGCTTCTTGAATGACTAGCTCAGGCGCAGAGAGATCTGCACGCTAGAATACTGAGTGAAGCAGGTCAGGGTGTTTAGAGAGCTGAGATGAACCACCGCCGAGGCGGATGGCTGGACATTTGATGGGCAAGGGACGAGACGAGCCTAAGTCAGTGCGCTGTAGACGCCGGCAGAGACGGTAGGCGTGGGTAGAGCTGGCTTGGCTTTGAAGTGATGCCAACTACCGTTTCTAGCACACACTGCGGAGTGACGTGTTCCTCTGCAGCGCTTGGTCAAGCGTTTTGAAGTGACGACTACCGTCATGGCGCCAGAGCTGACCACTTAACCATAGGTTTCACGAGGCCTGCGCACGCCGACATGATTGCGCCATCTTTGTCGCGATCCATTTGCTCGGCTCACCGTTCATCGTCATTACCGCTGCTAGAGATCAAATGGCTGGTTAGAAGCCTGCGAGACACACAGTCAGGGTCAGACGAACGGATGGGTCGAGCTATTGTGGGCCACTGGAAACCTCGCCATCTCCCCCCATATCTGATGGAGGCTCTCCTGTTCCGAGACACGACTTCCGTTATTGGCCACTCCGGCACATGTCTTCGTGTGAGCTACGCGCCTTGTGGGTCATCGACGACCAAAGCCTTACCTAGCCGAGTCCGAGTCCGGCCGCTATGTGGGAAGAATTTTAGCTGACCTCCCTGTCGTGTATACTGTTTTCATATTTCACCCTGAGTCTATACAGGACCTTCTAGACCCCTCTACCTACTGGCTAAGGATACTTTTACCTCCTATACGGCTCCATTCACAAGTCCTCATTCGATCATGCACTTACAGAAGCTCTTTTCCCTTCATTATCTCCCCTCCTCAGCCAATGAGACAATGGCCATTTGCGGGTGTATGGCAGCCGGGAAATATCGCATAAGCACTAGCTATGGGTCTCTGATGAAACCGACGTCAGAACCAGATCTGAAGACATGGCTACCCTTCTGAAGCGGTCGACGAGGCTGGGTCGACCCCCTTGGGCAGCACAATAGTAGATGCAAGGACGATGAAGATCTGGCAAGCGGAGGGAGGCCGTATCTTGTTCAAACTGCAATCCCTACAACTCACTAAATTGTATTCAGCTATTAATCTACTTAGCCAAGATGCATAGCTAGCGTCCGATGGACGTTGTCAGTGCATCATTTGACATCTGAGACTGAGGTGTGCAGGATTCCGTGGGTTGATCTTTGTCCGTGTACATGCGCACCAGCGGAAACTTCCCACATCAGGGACATGCAAGCATGCCTCATCATGAGCCCAGTAACGGTGCGATAAGTTCTCAGGCTGCGCCAACATCGAGCTGGTCTCCCAACTAGATTATGGATAGCTGAGATAGGAGACCGCTGGTTCGAATCCAGCAAAAAAAACAAACTCTTTTCTCGCGGTGTAAATTAATATGGATGTCAAAGGCACGCTTGGTGTCATGTAGAGACATGATTCATTCATGAGTTGATATTGTTCAGATGATTATGACTATATCACAACGTCATGTACAGACACGATTGTTGTGGTTATGAGCTATGCGGAAGTCACATTGCGGAGTGATGAGGAGTGGTTGATGTTATAATTTGTGGTTGACAGTGAGTAGCCTCATACAATACTATGCTGTAGGTATATGGACAGAAAGTATAAGACTAAACCTGTCTCAATTTATTGTGGGTACATCTATGAAACTATATACATGCTCGCCTAACCAGTACACTAGTGATGTATGCTGTGGCCTTGAGCCACACGCAATGCCCTAGCCTCGACTACCTCGTTGTCTCATATCATAACAACGATTCATTGTTTGTACCTGTTGTATCAACCATGACTATGTCTCAGTGATAGGAGAAACATTATTGGCTAGTTACTAGGTACCTAGTCAATGGCTGCAAAGGACAGTTTAACCATTTCCTTATACTTGGACAATCAAAGATTGAGAATTTCCCTTTAGTGGGTATTTAAGAAGGAGGGCTGGTTATTTGTGTAAGCTGTTAAACATTAGTGCGGCAGATCGATTTTTGTGTAGCAACTTCTCAAGAATGAGGGTTTGGCAGTGTTCCACGGGGTGCGTTGTATAGCCTAGCGAAGATCTAGGTGGTAAGTGAAGATTATAAATGGGTCAAAGGGATGATAGGTATTCTCTAGGAAGAGATGAATGGGCAACTTGTTGCAGTAGATGTTACACGTGGGTCTTGCTGATGAAGAACTGGGCAATGGATAAATGGTATTCCCGAAGAAGAGATGGGTAAACAAATGTATTGTAAAGGGTAAATAAAGAAGACGTTGCGTGAGAAGTAAATCTATCTCACGCCGAACTATTATATACAAGAGTAGAAGCCTTTGACAGCCGAAATTAATCATAATCAATTCTTGCCAATATCTTCGCATTGATGGCTGTGTTCTTGTCCTTCTCTTCATGACTCTCTTGCATATCCTTACATGACGTTTTACACGACTAATTGTATAGGGGAAGCTATTATTAAATTGATGGTTTTAATTAACTACCCCTTCATCTTATCACGAATTAATATTAGTATTAAAATTCTATTTACGGATCCGTGAAACAACTTCATTACAAAATCTACTTCCTCTACCCTCACGTGATGCTTACGACTTGGTCTGAAACTACCTATTTCAATAAAAGCAAACATACCTCGTGGGGGCACTCACAAATGAAATCCAGACTACGAGTGTCTCTAACGTCAAAAGAGTCATCCAATATGTAAACATAGCAATGGTCATGTGCCTTGTGCTATTGCTAGATAGCTGAATACACGATAAATTATAAAAAACAAGAAATTGCAGTCACCATGTTCCGTCAGGGATGAGACTTTAGTTGTAACTGGCGCTCGGTATGCATAAAAAAAAGATATATGATTCTCCAGAAAAAAAGATCGAGGCCCGCTCAACCCTGTTAATTTTAGCAGGGGTGGGCGTCCGCAAAGTGTCCCACTGCACCACGCGACCTAAGTGCCTTTACTACGCCATGATTGACACCAGGTCGAATTTTTTCTATATAATATCTTTGAATTTGAATTCTCTTTTTTTACATCAGGAATTTGATTTCATTATCCTGATTTGGCACCCTGTGGACCCATGCGGCCCATAACTTCGCAGTGGTACTTGCAAATGAAATCTGAGGCATGAGTGCTCTTCCTTTACGTTGAATCATCTATTCTGTACTTTTCTTTGATATTGTGTCATAGCTAGATAGCTGCATACGCAATTAAAATCTGATGCAAAAAAAAAGGGCCCATGCAGGTGTCTACAGTCAATAATATTAACCCGGGAGGAAACTCTTATGGTGAAAACCTCCCACACCTTTCTACTTCTTGTCTATAGTTCTCACATATTTTCTTCAGGAAGCGCAGTTACGCTATAGTCCCATCCACGTAAACCAACCAGATCATCTCTATCCACCCCAAGCATTATTTGACCTTTTCCTTTCCCTCAGCAGTATTTCGACCGCCTTTTTCATCTGAAATTGCTCTATCCAACCATGGTTTAGGATCCACTGTGTTATCCTTTTTATATCTCCAGGATTGTTTATCATCGCTTCGTAGAATCGATCTTTGGCTTGTATCTAGGTCTCAGCTCTACCATTTGACCATTGAGGGCAGGAAATAATCATATGCTTGGGGTTCTGTGATTAGTAGCCGCATGGACAACCTGGACTTCATACTCCAGGTACTTTTCCTCCTTGCAAATACGAGTTGAGCCCAATGTGCTCACTTCGTATTTGAATTGCCAAACTGCTTTTGGCCCTTGTCAAGTTACGGTGTAGGAAGAGTGGTGAGCCTTGAAAACTCAGTTTTTGCCGTCCAGACTCTCTACTTTGGTAAAATGTGGATGCTCTCCAAGTTTCGGAATCTGCAGTTGTTTTTGTAAAATCATTTAAGTGTATTCAGCAATGGAGCTATGACACATAACCAGTGCTATGTATACATGTTGGATGACTCTTTTGACGTTAGAGACACTCATACTCTGGATTTCATTCGCAAATACCACTATGAGGTATGTTCGCTTACACAAACAGTCGACCCTCCTCTGTTAGTACCCACCAAAGGGATGTTTCAAAACCTTTGGTTATCCAAGCATGCGTTCGTCATCCATGCATACCAGCGCCGCGAGAAATTTGGGTGTGTTTTGCTGGATTTGAACCAGCGATCTACTGTCTCGAGTGGGATGTGTCCGAGCTATCCTGACTCTACTTGGCAGACCGGCCAAGACGATGTACCACTGCGCCATCCAACCATGGCGTTGTTTAAAGTGTCGCCTGCAATCTCGCAACCGAAGTCTTAACACGCAAAACAAAGCATCTACGTTTCAGCCTGGTGAGAATGAAGTTTTATTTGTCGTTGTCTAAATATGACATTGTTCGCTAGGGTGGGAAGCCACGGGGTACCTGCAGTAGTAGGTGAAATAGTTGCACCTACCCAGGGGAAAATCTTGTTGTCAGATCCCATCAGCTTCAAAATGTTTACACCGTGCTCTTCACGGCTCGATCCTTACCAATTGCACTAGGGCATCAACAAACATCCATTCTAACCTGGTTAATAAATTCATGCTATTGTCCTGTCTGAGTCTATGACTATGTAGGTCATGCAGGTCCTCTCTGCCTACAGGCCAAGGATACCTATACCAGTAGTATATCCCCTCCTAGGGAGACTATTCTCAACACCTGTCAGCGGTGTCCCCCACGAACCTCCAGCTATCACTGTAGAGTCTGCAGAGCTGAGATTGACTAACAAAGTCCTTATTTCGACGAGGATTCCTAATCGCTCTTGCGGTCTATATCGTCTTCATCTCTCAACACATTCCCCTATCACCATTATCATGAAGCTAACAACGGTCAGATCAGATGGTAGGGTCGGAGCCCTATTCATCACCAACCCTTGATCATGGAGGAAAAGCCATCCGATGAGTTTCCGGAGTGTACCCAGCACCCGATTCGGCGATGGTGGATTGGATCAAGTTGAACTCGAATGTTATAAAGAAGGGAGATATAGATGAATATGCGCACCTCATGTGGCCCCGGTGTCTAGGCCTCGCCTGGCTGGGGCTGCAGGTTTTTTTGAGACTTTTTCCCGCGCACGCAGTTTCCATTGCTACCATTTTTATTTTTTTTGGGTAGAAGGCTCCGTGGAAAAGGTGGCTGAATTCCACGGGTAAATACTGAGCTAAATGGCTATTCATAAAGGGGAATATATCAATGATCTTTCAAGTAACAAAAGAGGCAAGGAGCACTGTACAAAGTGTAGCCTGGGTCAGAAAGGAGCCTAACGTGCTAGATAGTCTATGACAAGTAGCAAAACAAACTCGCTCTGGAGCATTCTAATTTCTACTCATTTAAATATTTTTGGAGCCGGCAAAGACGAATTCTTCACCTTCCAGTGGTGCCGGTGTAATCGACTAGTATGCTCTGCATATCTGGGATACCCAAGAAGAATCGCATCCGAATCGAAGTCGAAAGCAAACACATGCATATTCCATTTGAGGACTTCTCAATCATGTAGCACTCATCATTATCTTCTGAGTCCTCAACCTCTTTCTAACCACACATCATCTCGCCAAAACGACCGATAAAGGCCTCACCCCAATTGCAGATAGGAGCTTGCCTCATTTATTACCGGCCATCACTCACTACAAATTTACGACGCTACGTATACCCGCAAGGAGGAAATTAAGTCATAATATACAAAGTTGGGGTCTTGGTTTATGGGGGACTGATGCTCTAATGGGGTTGTACATCTTGAGGAAGGACAGGCGGCTGAGATATGGAACGAGAGGGGGAACAGGTCTTTGAAGACCATGCTTGAACTAACATTTTCGAGGAGTTTTCAACTTTGGATTTTTTGTGGGCGCCAAGACTAAGATTTCAGCTAATTAGCCAGGAGGGCTTCTTTTGTCGATGAGTCAACGGCACTCCCCAGCGCCCTGGACGGCACAAAAGAAGTTGGGCTAAGCTACCGTACAGCAAACACGCTCTGTCAAGACTTTTCTGACATTTCAGCACGACCTTCGGGAAGGAGGCTAGAAAGGCAGAGTGTGAATTCTCCGAGCTGCCCTCAAGTCTGCAGCGCCAAGCTGGCCGGCCTCTTCGAACGCTTCAGAAGGGGCAATATGTCTTCGGATTCATTCCTAATGTCGGTATTAGAAGAGCACCGCACCCAGTGGTTTTTTGCGATTTTTACCGGCTGCCATACACCCGCAAATGGCCATCGTTTCGTTGGCTGGAGATGGGAGGTAATGAAGGGCAAAGGGCTACTCTAATTGTATGATCGAATGAGAACTTGTGAGGGGCGGTACTGTTTGAGGGGAGCTGTATGGGAGGCATAGGAGGGGATATACTACTGGTATAGGTATCCTTAGCCTGTAGGCAGAGAGGACCTGCATGACCTACATAGTCATAGACTCAGACAAGACAATAAAATGAATTAAAAAAATTAGAATTAAATATTTTTGGAAAAAATGGACAACATGAGCATCTATTTGGAAATAACACTGTGTCATAAGTAGTGTGCCGACTAAATGACCTAATTTTAAAATAGATAATTATCCTTCCGGTTTCAGATGCAAATACCATTACACGTCCAACTTCGTTTGAGTTGCCATTTGGACCTTGTATGTCTTAGGTAATCATCAGGTGACCATCCTAAGCTAGGTCTGCCTAGATGTAGTTAATGAAAAAAATTAGAGTAGAAGGGTCGAACATCTGTCAATGGTGTAATCTACCAACTTTGGAGTGATATGTTACCTTAGAGCCAGGACTTAGCCATCCCCTAGCGTTCCAATAGATCTTTTTCTTGGCGGAGAGTCTCTTTTTTTTTTGCATCAGATTTTAATTGCGTATGCAGCTATCTAGCTATGATACAATATCAAAAAAAAAGTACAGAAAAGATGACTCAATTTACAAGAGGGGCACTCATGCCTCAGATTTCATTTGCAAGTACCACTGCGAATTATGGTCGCTTTTCTTCACCCCAAGTCAACCCTCATCCGTGAATACCCACCCAGGGGAACGTCTCAAAAACCCTGAGTTATCCAGACATGCCTCCATCATCTTTCAACTTTTCTCCGCGCGATAAGTGGTCTGAGGTATCTCCTTCCCAAGTTGAGTAGGTGCCCAGGCTACTCAAACCATACCAGAGAACACCACCAGGAGGCGGATCACGGCACTTTCCATCGTTTGCTTGTTTTTATAGTGTCAGCTGCACTCTCGCAAGTGAAGTCTTGGCGCGCACAAAGCTGAATTCGTAAAACTCCTTGCCAAAATTTGATATTTCACACCCTTCCAGGTTACATCCATCCTCTACATCATCTTGTAAACTTGTCCTGATCCCTCTCACGTCCATCCCAAAGAGCTATCTCCCAGATTTTTGCGCCACGCTTTGCTTCCTCCGAAGGGTGTAAATATCGGCGTGGGCGTGGATTTGGTGGTCAACTGAGAATAGAGAAGGTCGATGAGAGGTGTGGTAATTTGGATTAAGATGTACTAGGTCGTACTTGTAGACTTGATGAGGTGTAGGTAGGCGTCGAACTCGTTGGGAGCGGAAAAACGACGTGGAGACGTAGTTTGAATTATTGCCTGGTGGGCCAACTTCTTTGATATTGCGAAATTTGACTGAACTTGGCTCTGGAAGAATATTTCACTCCTAGGTTCGTAGAAGGCACCGCGTACAGGTGTTCAGTATTGCCCTCCACGGCCGTAACTGTTTGCACTACAAAAATTATTATTTTTGTGGGTACTGGTAATTAATGGAGACTGTTATCGCTCGGGACTCACGATATCAGATTCACAGGGTGATCAATATCGAAGTCTAAAATAATCAGAAGGTTATCTAGCCTTACTTCTACCAACCACTGTGTATCCAGGTCACGGGATATTGTGTTGAGAAGATTAGTGGGAACTTATTTTGTAATCATATATTAGCGTGCTTGTAACATTAAGAGTTTCCTGTTAGGATTACGAACAAACAACTCACATCTGACTTAACGGACTCCACAGGCATCCCGTGATACTTATTACAGGCGTGCTTTGAGTTCCAAGTCACCGTAAGCCACCTCGCAATCCCTACACACGAACGCTCACCACCACCCTCTATATACATCCTATGCTATAGCCCTGAGCAGCGATCCCGTATTCCCTAACTGGTGATAAGATGGCGCTCGAACCTCATTTCCAGCTCCCGATTTTTTTACGCATAAGATTTAATTGCGTATGCAGCTATCTAGCTATGACACAATATCAGAGAAGTGTATAATAGATGACTCAATTTACCATGTCCCGATTATCTGTGTTTTAGGATCCTCAGACTCTATCACCCTTCTAGGTGATACCCTCCCGGTCTTGAGTCCTTGTCCTTAACCACTTCCAAAGTTTATACGGCCCGGCATGTCTCCCATCTCCACTCGCAGGCTTGGGTTTCGTCAAGAAAATTCATACTCTGCAACCAGAGCATAGGGTCCTCCGATATTCCTCGTCGACAACTGTGTTGGAAGAAAGGGTCAATGGTCGTGTTGTGGCTTTTTTCGGCATTGAACATGGACTTCAAAATTTAATTGGTGTATCGGGGGGGAGTGCGATAATTAGGTGAATTTGAGATCGGCTTGAATGGTCTTGATAATTTTATTAGTGATTTATGTAGACGAGAAATCTCTGCAATCCGGGAGTTCTGACCAAAGTCAGCACAGCTTTACTCCGTCTGACGAGACTCTCCGCCAGGAGGGCAAGACTGAACACCTATGCGCGGTGTCCTCTACGTAGCTGGTAGTGAAATATTCTTCCAGAGCCAGGTTCAGCCAAATTTCGCAATATCAAAGAAGTTGGCCCACCAGGCAATAATTCAAACTACGTCTCCACGTCGTTTTTCCGCTCCCAACGAGTTCGACGCCTACCTACACCTCATCAAGTCTACAAGTACGACCTAGTACATCTTAATCCAAATTACCACACCTCTCATCGACCTTCTCTATTCTCAGTTGACCACCAAATCCACGCCCACGCCGATATTTACACCCTTCGGAGGAAGCAAAGCGTGGCGCAAAAATCTGGGAGATAGCTCTTTGGGATGGACGTGAGAGGGATCAGGACAAGTTTACAAGATGATGTAGAGGATGGATGTAACCTGGAAGGGCGTGAAATATCAAATTTTGGCAAGGAGTTTTACGAATTCAGCTTTGTGCGCGCCAAGACTTCACTTGCGAGAGTGCAGCTGACACTATAAAAACAAGCAAACGATGGAAAGTGCCGTGATCCGCCTCCTGGTGGTGTTCTCTGGTATGGTTTGAGTAGCCTGGGCACCTACTCAACTTGGGAAGGAGATACCTCAGACCACTTATCGCGCGGAGAAAAGTTGAAAGATGATGGAGGCATGTCTGGATAACTCAGGGTTTTTGAGACGTTCCCCTGGGTGGGTATTCACGGATGAGGGTTGACTTGGGGTGAAGAAAAGCGACCATAATTCGCAGTGGTACTTGCAAATGAAATCTGAGGCATGAGTGCCCCTCTTGTAAATTGAGTCATCTTTTCTGTACTTTTTTTTTGATATTGTATCAAAGCTAGATAGCTGTAAACGCAATTAAAATCTGATGCAAAAAAAAAACAAAAAAAAAGTTACGGCCGTTGGCCTCACCGCTGTTCTCACATGCCACGTGCATATCTGTCCGCTGCATATTCCTAGCACTGTATCGTAGTCTTAGATTCCCAGCGTCAACTTAGACCACCATGTATGACACCTATTGGGTGGGAGGACGAAGGCTGAACACCTGTCAATGGTGCCTTCAACGAACCTAGGAGGGAAAATTCTCCCAGAGCCGAGATCCAGTCACGACAAATGGTGAATTTGAGAGTTTTCGTCGAGTTGGCGATCGGGAGGAGTGTTGTTGACTCATTAGTGGTCGAAAATCCGACTTGCAGAGATTTCACGACTGCACAACTCAACGAAACCAACCATCTACACCCCAGATACGAACCACAGACAGCCTATAACCAGTCTGACGTTCGTATCACAAAAATCGACACCTTCAACATCTTATTTTCTATTTCTCTGGATAATCACCCCTAGCCAAACTCATCTCGCGGCTCTCTCAACAATCATCTCACCACCTACCTAAGCAATCCCATACCTCCAAAAGCCAAATCGCCAACTAAGAAGCAAGAGGATTTCCGAACCTCTGCAACTGCCAGCCGCTGTGAAGGTACGGTCGAAATACCGGCCTTAGATGCGTCCTCACCTCGGCCAAGGGCACCAACAACTCGACCTGCGACGAATCGCCACCGACGAAATACGTACGACTTTTCGCCGGCACAATAACTAGAGCGTTCGACAAAGGTAGGGGCACCGGTGCCTCGGTCTTGAGCTCTCAATCGCGTTTTCGACATCCACGGTCAGGGGTACGGCAGCGACAGGGCAAGGCCGGAGAGGTGTAAAATCTACAAAGTTTCTTGGATGATGATATCGGCTGAAGGATAGAGGGATGTTATATGAAGGAACCAAAAGGGAATACAAACTGAGGAGGCCTTGGTGGGCGACTGGATGAGGCCTCCAGTGAAGAAGATGAACCCTAGATGAGATGAGGAGATGCTGAGATGAGCCAAAGCTGCGAATGAATCGAAGGGAAAAGTTACAGACGGAGAAGGTGTCAAGGGCTCGGGCGCGTGGTGGCCGAGGCTGAGGAGGAATTTGCGCTTCGGCGCGCCAAAAGGGGGTTCTCTGGACGGTTGGGCTTGACATGATTCAACACATGAGTGAAGTCTGAGGTGGACCAGTCATTTAGGTGGGACGAGGTAGATGTACTTGATGGTAGTTAACCTGATCCGGCCCGGCCCCATCCGCGCTTAAGCTCCAGTAGCAGTGCAATGGAAATCACTTTACCTAGCACGTAAATAAACAAAACAAAACAAAACACCTATTGGGTGTGGGGCACAAGCTTAACACGTCTAGAATACAAACAGACTTACACTTCCAACGCGATAGTTGCCTACGAGAGTTGCCTTCTCGAGTCGTGACTTACGCTTTCATTAAAGGAACCCAACTCATTCGGAATCAAGAATAAGCTTATCAGAACCAAGTCCCCGGGTTATGAGCAGTGGCTCAGCAGAAGACAAAACTGAGATCATATCGGAATCAAGCGAAGGTGAAGAATCCACACCAATCAACAGGCACAAGAAAAACGACACCATAACCCTAAACGTTCAAAAACGCGACGCGCATGGCAGATTCGCTAAAGCTACTGCCGCCACTCCTCCACCAAGAAACGCGTCAATGAAGGACAATAACGGTACGGAAGAGCTTCCACTCTTTCATCCGAAATTGGCAAAGTTCCGCCCAACAACAGTTCGAAATTCGAAACCAACGAAAATTAAACCATGAGATGGGAAAGCGGCCGGATATGATGGCTTTACACAAGCTATCGACCTCTGATTCCTACAGTACCCTAACCAGCACAGCAGCGAACACGATCGTATAACGTGTATCGCCGAACATTGTTCAGGTCGTGCAGGAAATTGGTGCCTCGCCATCCTTAATGACAACAGCAACAACATAATAGAGAATTAATCCGAGTTCATTGAGGGCTTCGGGAACTAATTCAATGATCGTCAATTTCTTGCAAGGATGTCAAGTAGATACCACACGAAACATGTGAAGTGATCGGTCGCAGAGTTCGCGACTGAATTTGAGGAAGCTGCACATGTGCTGGGATATACATCAAATGTTATGGGGCCCCAATTTCAAGAGCACATGCGACTGGAGATGCGTAAAGAATTGATCCGCTCGCCGACTCTAGATCAATTTGACTATCAGAAAGTTCAAGCTTTCTACGTCCGTCTTGGTACGAACCTCGAACAAGAACGTCGCCAATTACAGCTGCAAGCGCCTCGCCAGAACCTCGAAGGAGCAGGATATAAAATCACCGTATACTCGGATCACAATAATCTCCAAACTTTCAATACTACAGCGAATGTAAGTCGCCGTCAGACAGGCTGGTACTCCAAGATCAGCCATTTCGACCTTGTTATCAAACACGTTGCAGGTAAGAAGAATCCTGCCGACCTGCCTTCAAGCCGGGAAGATTATAAACCATCCCCAAATAACCCTTTTCCAGAGGTTCACCCTTTTTTTCGTCTAGCTGCTATGGCACAAGCTTCGTCAGATCTATTCAACGCCTTCGCATCAGCCGCAGAAATCGACGACTTCGCCAAGACGATCGACTAAAATTCTGAGAGATTCAAGCACGTTAATGGTCTATTAATCTACCATGACTCCCAAGTCTATGTTCTCCCACTGCTTCGTAACTGCATTCTCGACATATGCCAAGACGCACCTCTTGCGAGTCACCAAGGCAGACATCGTACACAAGAAAAGTGCTCCCGAGATTGGTTTTGACCAAATATGACAGCTGATGTTAAACTTTATGTTCAAGGCTGTCGAATTTGCAACAAAATCAAAGACCCACGTCACCGCAAATATGCGGAGTTATCACCACTACCAGTCCCAGAGTCACGTTGGTCACGTATCCATATGGACTTCATTACTGACCTCCCAACAATCACTAACAGCAATAATTCAATTCTTAATATCGTCGACGCTTCAAAAAAATGGCTCAATTTATTCTCGTAAAACTCAAAGTAAACAAAACAGTTAACGCACTGACAGCCGCAGAAATTTTTCGTCGTAAATGTATTTGACTGCACGGTATCCCTGGAATGATCGTTTTAGATTGAGATACTCGATTCCTAAATAATTTTTGGGCTGCAATAATGGCTCGATGTGACATCCTACAAGCACCCACGACAGCTTATCACCCTCTCACAAATGGCCAAGCAGAGCGACCAAATCAAGTAATCGAGGCCTTACTTCGATCACATTGCAATGCTAACCAGTCAGATTGGGATCTCTGAATAGACACCTGTGAATTTGCCCATAACGACTCAAAGTTCTCCGCTACAAAAATGACACCCTTCTTTGCAAACTACTGCCACTATCCACGACGTCAATCACAACCTGAGTCACCGAACAACGACAGCGACACTCCATGTGTGGAGCGAGACAACTGGGCATTCAAGCAGGAACAAATCATCCGAGAATGCAAGAAAGCCCTAGAAAAATCAAGCGAAAAGATGTCAACGACTTACAACAAACACCACGACAAACTAAAACTCAAACCAGGCGATCTCGTACAACTTAGCACAAAGAATCTCGATCTAGAAAGAGATCACTCACGAAAACTCGCACAAAATTTTGTTCGACCTTTTCGCGTTATCAGCATCGAATATCCAGACACTTATAATGTTATGGCCAGGCATCATTGAAGAGGTTTCAAGGAGAAGGTTTCCGGGAAAACTCCGATAGTTACAGATGGAGGGGCTGGCGTCATAACGGCATTTGTCATAGTCTTAGTTGAGTTCAAGTACTGTCTCGAGTTAGACTTAAGGAAGCTGGAGCTGCCACACAGTAGCTCTCCAGCTTCTCAATCTTTCATTCTTTTGATATTTGATCTCGCAATCTAGCATATACAAAAAATTATAATCTTATATTCTCAGTCTTTCGTTATTTGTTACATTTTTCGTACTTCTGTTCACCCTAAGTTATCAGCCTTGATCGCTTGCTCGTCAACTCGACTTCTTGACTTTGTGTCTTTCGACTATCCTGTAGCTCTACAACCTTTGACTACCTGGCACCTCGCCAATCGAATTATATCTAAGTATCCTTCGTTAGCAACTATAATCCTAAAAGTTATTAATACCTTACCTTCGGCAGACGGCGATCCCTAGTGTCCTTAGCGCACGCCGTAACATAAACTTGATATTCCTAGCGCTATGGGAATTAATCACCCCGTCTACCATGTTTCAAAATTGGAGAAATACAGAGAACCAAATCAGGACCTAAGCCAGCCTCAAAATGAGAGTCTAACACTCTGGAGAACGCGCGTCAACGAGCCGATTTTAAATTCGGAAACTCCGTATAGAATCTTAGCAAGCAGAGACATACAAAAAGGCAAACAGTTCCATTACAAGATCAAAAACATTGGCACTGGACTCCAGATATGGGTACCACGCACAATCCTTAGATTTGCGCACTCCGATGATGCACTCACAGATCGCTTCCACATAGATAATCCAAACGCCCCAGCCCCCCATAGATACATTCCTGAAGCCGAACGAGTGTGGCAAGATTTACCAAATACCATTGATGAAATCTCCTGACACGGGCGTCTTGCCCTACAATTCACCGCGGAGGGGATATATGGTGTTGCCGACACGCAGCCGTATGGCACAAGAAGCATGAAATATCGCATATACAACGAGGCGCAGCCAAATATTAGGAAGTGGATGACGGAAAAGCAGTCAGCTCAAAAAATCGAGATACAGAAGGCTAGAGAAGTGGTACAAGGATAGATTCTCACGTTCATGACTATAATTGCATCGGGGACGATGCTTTGAAGGGTGGGGATAGTTACGGCCGTTGGCCTCACCGCCAGTCTCACTGTGACGGCTTGTGAGCCGATAAGTCCTGTAGCCTTCGATGGCTATCGAAGGCAACCTATATTCTCTATCACTCCGAGGATTATCAGCAGACGAAAACTGATACGAGATCGCCACCGAGGCTACGTAAAGGATAGTGCCAAGAGTATCGGAAGCGTTACTCGTGTGGCAGAACAAACCTCTTGTCAGTTTCATTGCCACTGTAAGTGTAGGCTAGATTTAGATACCTCTGGATGTGTATAAGTAGTAGAGTAGACTTGTAGGTAGTTTGCTTCTACATAGATGAATTATAGCTTTACCTTTCAATCATACAAATGCCCATTCGCTTTCTATATTTGAACTGTGACACTCACATATGCTTGTGCCAAGTGGCACGTGCATATCTGCCCACTGCATATTCTTAGCACTGTCTCGTAATCTTAGATTCCCAGCGTCAACTTACACCACCAAGTATCACACCTATTTGGTGCACTCGCGATGTACAAGCATCCGAAGACATCCGATGGCTCGGAGTACACCTTGATCGCGGTCTGACCTTCGAAAGTCACGTCGCAAAGTGGACCAGCAAAGCAATGCGGCTAGTGCAGCACTTCCGACGGCTCACTCAGTGCACCCAGGGACCAAGGCCTGACTTACTAACCACAGTCATTCGCACGGTAGTTCTGCCAATCGCGATGCATGCAGCGGAGGTCTGGTGTCCGGGGCCAACCAGGGAAACTTATCGAGGTGTGACGCGTAATTCCTACAAGAGACAGAGCAAAGTCATCGACCAAACCTCTGCCTTCGGAATCCGCGTGGCTCTACCAACCTGGCGCACGATGCCTGTTGCAGCACTGAGAAGAGAGACTGGCATTCTGCCAGCACAAATTCTGCTCGAGGAACGCAGGCTCAAGACTGCCGCACGAATCCGGACACTAGATGAGTACCATCCGCTTCGACTTCGGGCCACGGAAAGCACAGACAGCGCTCGTCACCGACTCGGCCTAAAGACATGAAACAAAACCAGACTTGGTTTCGACAGAGTGCATGATTCAAGGGTCCAGAGGATGTATCGACTCCTGCCAGAGGCCGAACTACCTCCAACGCTCCGACCTCCGGCCCCCCCTCAGCCAATTCCCCGCTGGACAAGCAAGAAAGAAGCAGCTAGGTTTATAAGAGAGTGGCTACCTACTCTCCCACCCGACTGTCTTTGCGTGTACAGTGATGGCTCTGGGGCGTCCACCGACAAAGTGTCATGGGCCTTTGTGACTTTTATCAGTGGCACAGGCAGGGTAATTGAGCAAAGCGGCTCAGGCAAAATAACCAATGCGGAGGTCTACGACGCGGAGGTTCATGGAGCTCTAGCTGCTCTTGAAGCAATCACTAGCAGGAAGCGAGATCGTGGTCGTAGCGCCATCTATATTCTGCTCGACAATTCTGCGGCTGTCCAGGCCTTACTAACGGGAACAACAGGCTCATCATCCTGGAGGATTCAAAAGTTCTGCAAAATGGTCGCTAGAGCAGCAGCACCTGTTAAAGTAGGATGGATTCCGGGTCACGAAGGGCTGGTAGGAAATGAAATGGCTGATGAGCTCGCTCGAAGAGAGCTTAACTCGTCGGACGATACGAGGACGACACATGGGGTGATGACCCTCGCCTCTTCCGGAAGGAAAGCTCGCGAACTGGCCAGACAGATGGTTACAGACTGGTGGCATTCGAATCGCCCCAGACATTATGCAGACCTCGAACTCGAGATGCGACGCAAGAAACCGCCAGAACTAGCACTACCAAGGGCAGTCTACGCTCGCTTAATAGCCGCTCGAACCGGACATGGGGACTTCGCGGCTTATCATCGCCGCTTCAACCACACTGACGCTACACTTCACTGCGAGTGTGGGAGAGAAAAATCAATCGGTCACCTTGTTCAGTGTCGAAAAGCACTGGCAACATGGCGGCTGAAAAGCGGAAGGCGAAGGGCGCCAGCTATAGAAACAATGCTCGGATCAAGCGGGTGGCAACTGTTCAGGGACTATGTCCAGGAGAGCGGAATATACGCGGAGGCTAGCCGGGGGATGGCAGGGATACCTGTGACTCGGAGGTGATGAACGAAAGCCTAGGTGATCTGGCATGGAAGTAGGGATAGGAATCGAGGCTCGGGCGCGTGGTGGCCGAGGCGGAACGATGGAAGGGAGATTGTCAAAGTTTTTTCTTTTGTAATGCAGGACTTTGCGTGGAAGTTTTCTTTTGTTTTGTTTTCAACTCTGGGCTGCTGTACTCGTCATGCTTCAACACATAGATGCGTTTTGGCATGGTTCCGGTCATTGAGGTGGGACGAGGCACTTGTACTTTACGGTAGTTAACCTGATCCGGTCCGACCCCACTCGTGCTCAAGCTCCAGTAGGAGTGCGACGGTAGTTACTTCACCTAGCACGTTAATGAACAAACAAACGCACCATTCGAGAAATTCGAAAATTCGAAAATTCCCTATTTCACTTTTTCCATTCCTATGACCACTTCTGTGCTTGACTTCTCGAATTGTTAACCGTCGCGAGGTATTTAAAATGCCTCCGGTGAGAAAAAATCGCCCAAAGCCGACAACTTCAGCCGGCTTTGAACGGACACCATTGTGTCCAAAACCTACTGGCCTCGCGCAAAAATTATCAAGCCTATTTGCGAGTGAGGCCTTTGTCCCAGGGAAGTCCACAAATCTTCCCGATCAAGAGATGACTGATTCTGAACCGATCAGAGCAGAAAACAATGGTCCCAAGACCAAAACCCCCGTCGAACTGCCCCCTTTGGCAAGCAGCTCCAGGAAAGGAAAGGAAGTTGTTCGAGAAAAGACAACCGAACGTGCAGAATCATCTGCAGGAAACAATGCTGTGCCAGCCTCTAAAGGCGTAGCATCTACATCAGCAATGGAATTTCCACCAGAGCTGCAAACCGTGATGGAGGCCGAAAAGCGACGTACGACGCAAATTACGGCCCGCCTCGCCATCTGCTCGACTGCAATAAACAGTGTTGAAGCAGCACTTTCGCCTCTTTCGATCGGCGAAAATAAAGAATTTGTAGACGGTATAAAAGTCTATCTTCGAGCAGCCATCGGCCAGTTCGTACAATCTGGCCCAGGGAGCACACCACTAGTTCTCCCTGCTCGCCCCGCCAACCCTCTTCCGCCGAGGGCACCAGAAATAAGGGTTCCTAACCCTCTAACAACCCAGGCTACGGCCCCAAAGACAACTTGGGCCACCGTAGCTCGGGTAGGCCTAGCCCGCAGCGCTGGGCCATTGACAAAAAAGGCAGCACCACCCGCCCCCAAGGCAAAGAGTGCCAACTCGAGGTCAAAAGCCGATTCACGACTTTTTCTGCGCCTTGACTACTTCCACCCCCACCGTCTCCTCTCCCCAGCTGGAGTAAGGCTAGCGGTGTCTCAGGCGCTGGGAACCGCTGCCAACAATATCACGTTGGTTCAGCAGGTAAAGACCGGCTTTGCAATAACCGCAAAAGATGAACTCGCTCGAACAGAGCTCCTAGATTCCTCCACATCACGGAGCGAATCTGGAATCAAACTGGAACCAGCATCAAATCTGGTTGCCATGCAAATTGCCACCGTCCCGGAGACAATTCGAACTCTTGCTGGCCCAATCGCCGTGACGGCAAAGATGGTTGCCGACGAAGTCACGCGAGTGACCCAGTTGGTTCCCTTTCTGGTTCGTCCTCATGGGACTAGCAAACCAGGGGCGCCCTACTCAAATTGGCAAGCGCTATTTCCCCGAGAATCCGCTCCTCGACCCGGATTCCGCCTTTTCGACGACTCTGGAGCTGCAAAGCTCTTCCGACCTCGTCGCAAAATCGAACAATGCAAACGGTGTCTTGAATTTCACGCCACCCGTGGTTGTTCCCGCGCTCCAGCTTGCTGGAATTGCGGATCTAATATGCACTCAGAATCAGAGTGCAAGGCCCTCACCCGGTGTCGAAACTGTGGGGGACCTCACCGATCGGATTCCCGGGCCTGCTTAGCCAGACCCAGCAAGTCCGGACCGGTGACAAAAGAGCAGCTCGCGCGGATCCGCCAGATCCAGCAAGGGGAGTTCGCGAAAGTGGCTCGATTTAGGGCTGCAGCCAAAAGGGCCGAAGAGGCAACGATGGCCTCAACGAAGGATGTCTCGATGGCCGAGGGATCGGGTTTCGGAATCCTGGAATCCGAAGAAGAAGTTTGAGGGTACAGCAACCCTCGGTGAAGTCTACAAAAAGCTTCAAAGTATATAGCAGGATACCAGCTGAATTCAGGGTATCTGCGAACTAGTCTTTCGCTCTCAGCGGAGATAAGAAAAAGTCATCTGGAAGATGTGGCAGGAAAGGGAACGGGCGAGAAGCGCGGGATCCGGACCAAACAGTATTTCTTCCAAATTTGATTTCAGTTTTTGATTTATGTTTTTGATTTTAGTTTTGCTGTTAACTTCTACAATTTCAGTAGAAGTTCATGCGGTTGGAATGAGTTGGGCCTGTACGCAGTGATCCTTGCCGGCTCCACCGGTCCTTGACCCAATGTGGAAAAGATAGCGTTAGCTTAGGACCAAATGTAAAAAAAAAAAAAAAAAAAAAAAAAACAAACACCTATTTGGTGTAGGGCGCAAGCCTGGCACGACTAGAATACAAACAAACAAACTTACACCACCAACGCGATAGTTGCCTACGAGAGTTGCCTTCCTTATCAAGTCGTGACTTAACCGCTCAACTAAAAAAATAACCCGAATTTTATATCATAACCATGAGCGCACCAGGTGATTTTCCAGACTCTTTTCTTCCTGAGGAAGATTTAGTCACCCAGAGAGAATCGACAACAATATATCATCGTACAATTAAAGCCCTACAGCAAGCCACCGATGAAAGGTTTGCAGCTACTGACAGACGACTCGATAGACTAGAGAATAATTTAGAGTTGAAATTCAGCTTAATGATGAAAGAGTTTGCCAAACTCTCAACTTGTCTCACAGAGGCATCAAAATTCGATAATTCAAGCGGCAGCAAGAATCAATTTTTCGAACCCAGCCACGAGGCAAAAGTCGAAGAGGAGTAGAGTCACAACACCCATCCCACTCTATCGAAGGGCGCGCCCAATTCTTTAACTGTACCACCTCAACAAAACCTCTCCGACCAGGCCAGACTTTCGGATGGCTGTATTAATTTTTTTCGAATGATTGCCCCGTGACATAATAACATGAAAATCCAAGAAAAGTATGTTAAGGATATCTGGCCGGAAGCCAAATTAAAGTCGGAGACTTTATACTCCGATTCAGGTAGCTGCAATGATAGAAATAAATTCGTTATAAATCCGGAATAGAAACTATCCAGGGCATTAAATGATGTTTTCTCAAAACTGAGAAATATTTAGACCGCACTGTACCTAGCATTGATACCATACAATCTATGGCCGCAACGGGTAGCCATCGAAACGGACAGTGATTTCTTTCTGGTATGACGACTAATAGAACAGCTTAATGTATCATGAATGCAAACATTGGAAGCTATATTCGGGACTCTAGACAATCACGAGATGCTTCAAGAACCTATCTCGGAAATCGCGCGCCTCGCTCCCTACAAGGATGAATCCTACCCAGATCATGCATGGCGTGTTCGAAATGGATTTTTCAATCTCCCAATGCATATCAGAGATTTGGATATAGTCAGAGGCATAGCTATAAAAAATATAAAAACATTTATGTCGAGCGTGTGGTCATAGATCCGAGAAAACCAACGATTAATTTCTACTAGCTAGCTGATAGATGGAGCTGTTAGATCAACTAAACACATCGCTCATCGCGCGATTGAAAAAGATATAAACACAAAACATCACCTGGATCAGTAGTTCTACAGCACAACGCACAGGCCTATTACAGATAAAGATCTGAGCCGTCTGCATCAATGAAAACCGACGTGACGGGAGGTAATTCAAGATTAACGATTGTCGACTTGGAGGACACAAAATCCTCAATGCAATGGAGTTTGCAACAGGCTGGCTTGTCTCCAGAGTTGTACCAACTACAAGCTTCGAACACGTCGTTCCACCATTAGAATTTATCGAAAACATTTTTGGAAGACCACGTGAATATGTTTGCGACAACCACAACGCCTTTGTTGGAAAATCCGCGTCAGAATGGCACGCTTCGAAAAGAGTCATCTAGATAAAAATTACACCACAAAGACCCCGCGGCAATGGCAAAGTGGAATAGGCAAAGTGCGAGTTCAAATATATTTTAAACTAGCCAGTCTTCGAACAACAAAATTCAACATACGAGACTTTACTCAACTAGGCTGTATCAATCTACAATAGGAGGGTAGGACCTGATGGGTACAGTAGGTTCTTACGGATGTTTGGCACCAAACCCCCCTTAAAATACCAAATATACCCAGCCTACGAGAGAGAGCCATTGGAGTCGGAAGACAAGTCATTTGCTGCGGAATTGGATAAAATGCTCGGTGCGCCGCCTGCCAGGATCAATGTCGCGTCACTAAAATCTGCCCGCGACCAAACAAGGGCCTACACCCAAGAGGATAAAGCACTCATCAGATTATACGGTATGGGAGATTGGATCCCACGAGAACAATCCAGAAAACACAAGCACGAACCTTTCTACGATGGGCCTTGGCTAATAACAGGATGTCATCACGGGAATAATTATTCGCTTTCCTCCCCAGGTGGAATATCATTAATGAACCGGTACAATGGAAGCCGATTGTTTCCAGCCTACATCCGCGATGGACATCCAGTCAGATTGTTGTGGTATGTGTTATGAATTTGTTAGATGTAATCTGGATGTGGTGGTGCAGGAGTTATTTTCTTAATTCGATTAGGGCCCAGGAAATGAAATTTAGATTTGATCAGGCCTGACATTTGGATTTGTTCACTAGTTTTAACAATTTTGAGTTTTAGACAATTTGCTCATTTAGAACTCGCTATTTTGATAATATCTTAAGTTGAACATATGAATTTGTAACCTTTGATAATCCGAGCTTCGATTACCTTATTTATCTCTTAGTAATCAATTCGCACCTTCGTAAGTTCGAACCTTCGATAATCTGTCTTCGTTAAAATCGACTCGACCTCTGCAGCTTAATAGCTTCGAAAATCTGCCAATAAGTAGATTCATAATAGTATGGAAGTAAAAGTCTCTTAGAAAATGACCGTAGATGATTACATTCAGTAGTGGGAATCGACAAGTAGAATATAACGAGCAGGCACTGTTCATTTGGGAAAGGAGGTAGTGAGGATCCTAAAGCGCAGATAATCGGGAGCTAGAGATGAGGTTCGAGCATCGTCTTATCACTAGTTAGAGAATACGGGATCGCTGCTCAGGGCTATAGCATAGGATGTATATAGAGCGTAGTGGTCGGTGGAAGTAAGGCTAGACAACCCTCTGATTATTTTAGACTTCGATATTGGTCACCCTGTGAATCTGATATCTTGAGTCCCGAGCGATGACAGTCTCAATTACTTACCAGTACCCACTAGGAAGTCAATCCATAAGATCCCTTGTAATTTTCCGAGACGCCAAGCAGTGGCTGGGCTTCATTCTAAATTTGCCGGGCTCTTCTTGGGCGCTGGCACGTCGGGTGGTCTCTATACACTGAGCTGACCAGCTTATTTTTTTAGTTAATTCATTTTATTGTCCTGTCTGAGTCTATGACTATGTAGGTCATGCAGGTCCTCTCTGCCTACAGGCTAAGGATACCTATACCAGTAGTATATCCCCTCCTATGCCTCCCATACAGCTCCCCTCAAACAGTACCGCCCCTCACAAGTTCTCATTCGATCATACAATTAGAGTAGCCCTTTGCCCTTCATTACCTCCCATCTCCAGCCAACGAAACGATGGCCATTTGCGGGTGTATGGCAGCCGGGAAAAATCGCAAAAAACCACTGGGTGCGGGGCTCTTCTAATACCGACATTAGAAATAAATCCGAAGACAAAGTGACCCTTCTGATGCGTTCGAAGAGGCCGGCCAGCTTGGCGCTGCAGACTTGAGGGCAGCTCGGAGAATTCACACTCTGCCTTTCTAGCCTCCTTCCAACTCCTTCCCGAAGGTCGTGCTGAAATGTCAGAAAAGTCTTGACAGAGCGTGTTTGCTGTACGGTAGCTTAGCCCAACTTCTTTTGTGCCGTCCAGGACGCTGGGGAGTGCCGTTGACTCATCGACAAAAGAAGCCCTCCTGGCTAATTAGCCGAAATCTTGGTCTTGGCGCCCACAAAAAATCCAAAATTGAAAACTCCTCGAAAATGTCAGTTCAAGCATGCTCTTCAGAGACATGTTTCCCCTCTCGTTCCACATCTCAGCCGCCTGTTCTTCCTCAAGTTGTTTGTCCAATTAGAGCAACAGTCCCCCATAAGCCTTGACCCAGGCTTTGTATTTGTCGACTTGATTTCCTCCTTGCGGGTACTAACAGCGTCGTAAATATGTAGTGAGTGATGGCTGGAGATTAATAGGGCAAGCTCCTGTTTGCAATTGGGGTAACACCTTTATCGGTCGTCTTGGCGAGATGATGTGTGGTTAGAAAGAGGTTGAGGACTCAGAAGATAATGGTGAGTGCTGCATGATTGAGAAGTCGTCAAATGGAGATATGCATGTGTTTGCTTTCGACTTCGATTTGAGCTAACCAGCACCTAGCCGTCAAAGTCTAGTATTGTTAGCCGACACGACGTCAAGTAATTTTAAAAAACTAAAATCTGCAAGTTGAAGTTTCTATGCTACACGCCTTTTTACGCTCCTGGGGTTGTAGTGTTTAGGGCCTTGCGTGAGACTTATTATTTACAATGGCATAGTTGGCCAAGTGCAACCACATTACTAGGTTGCTCTGTGAAAATTGGAGTAAGGCAAATATATTCTCAAAGACAGTTGTTGGTTTGTGTTTATTGTCCTATTGAGTCTGTGACCATACTAGTACATGCAAAGAAGATTGTTCGCAGTCCTACGATAATAAAACTATGGCGGTTGGATCACATGAATTTGGGCGCCATCAAAACCGACTATTAGAAAATCAAGCATGTACCGCGGTGCCACGATTTCAAGTTTTCAGTGCATTTACATGGGGCGCATATTCGCTACAGGGGCTGTACCCCTGTTAGCGCCAATTTCGACAGGGTACATAATTCTTGTCCTGTATGTCCAGGCCTAAACCGAGGGCACAATTTGATTTCATGTCACCCTCAGTTTTATGCAAGTCCAACCCGCTCTCTAGTTCTTTCCCATTGCTTTGATGAGCGCCGAGCGCCAAAAATTACGCAGCTCTTCTCACCTTGTGCTTGAGTTACAATAAGAATAAGATTTCTCAAATACAAAGTTATTTATTCAGAAGACACATGGCTTTACTCGATAACAACCTTATTTTACAGATGAAACCACCTCAAACCCCACCCTCAACACCTCGAATCAAACAATTATCCAGGGATCAAAACGTTTTGGTAAGTAGAAAATTTAGATATGAACGAATTGAAATTAAAAGAAAAATTAAGATTTATGGACTTCATGAATCTGGCAAAAACCAGACGCAGATTACCGCGCAACTAGGCATTTCTCGGGGACAAGTTAGCTATTCACTGTGCTGCGGAACTGTCTCCCCAAAAAGAGAAAAAGAACATCCTCAAGGCTGAAAGTAGATGATTTTGATCAGATTATATCTTACGTTGAGTCTTCACCCGTAAACTGCCGCAATACATTTCTGAAACTCGCCTCTGGCCCCTTTAGACATCTTGGTGTAAGCGAGCGGATAATACAAAGAGAACTTTAAAAAAAAGGTTATCAGCGACATGTGGCTCGTCTAATGCCTCCAGTATCTCAGAAAACTATGAAGAAACGCAGAGAATGGGCCGAAGCTCATCTCAATTGGACATATGAAGACTGGACGTCAGTTTTATAGACAGACGAAACTTGGGTAGAGGATGGAAGACATTCTGGAGAATGGGTGACAAGAAGTGTTCGTACATTCCTCAATAAGAAGATGTTAATTTGATGCTCTAACATTATGAGCTAGACTTCCCAAGAATACAACGCTGATTGTGTTGGAGAAAATCGACGAATAGGGTCGGATGGATGTTCTGGGGTTGCTTCACGGGGCCAGAAAGAGGCCCTTGTTTGTTTTGGGAGAAGGAGTGGGGATCCATTAATTCCCAAGAATTTTGCGAGAAAATTGTTCCTCTTATTGATGGCACGGTCTCGATGAGACCTTGGCTTTCCATAATGCAGGACAATGCACCTGCCCACACAGCCGCAATTACAATGTGGGATGTAAGCCAGAGGCTCATTCAACCGATTTTCTGGCCGACCAACTCGCCTGATCTTAACCCGATTGAAGCTGTTTGGAACAAGGTGAAGGATTACATCCAGCGTCATCATCCGGATCTGGGTTGCGGAAAGCAGCGAACTCTAGATATTCTTCGCTACATTGTATAGGAGGCATGGGATTCCGTGTCTTCCGAAGATCTTGTGGGACTCATTCAGAGTATGCCAGCAAGATTTCAGGCGGTGGTAGATGCGGATGGGGGACCGACCAGATGTTAAGGCCTAAAATATTCCAGCCACATGTTCAGATCTAAGGTTAGGATAAGACTGGCTCTTTTCTGTAATTTGAAAACCTTTGAACTCTTGTAAATAAGTTCTAAAGTCAAGTAGCAAAAATGCAAAAATGTTATGCAGCCGATCATTATACAAATTAGGTTTAGTACGAAGGAAAGACCCACCGCAAACTATGGTGTCCAGATAAAAACTGCCATACAAATTTTTCAAAAATTTGCACAAATACGGGGACTAGCTCCAATATGGAAGGTGATTGTGCCTAAGGCGTCTTAATTTACACGCTAAAACCCCTGCCAAAGCCCCATTAAAAACTTGACACCGTGGCACCTCCTTAGACTGAAGCTACAAAATCTTAGAAGCATGCTGGTGATCAATAATTTTCGGGTCGCTCGCGGAATTGACAGTGAATGACATAATAGTATATAATTTTGTATTACTCAAAGGAAAATATCGATCGGCCTGCTGGCCCAATGGCAAGGCGTTTGACTTCGAATCAAAAGATTACAGGTTCGACCCCTGTGCAGGTCAATCTTGTAGGCGCCCACAACGAATTATTTTGTCTTTAATGCGTTCATGACAATGCCATAATTTTCACAGACGTTGTAGCACTGGTGATTTTCAAGGTGAGTCTTTTTCTGCATCAGATTTTAATTGGGTATACAGCTATCTAGCTATGATACAATATCAAAAAAAAGTACAGAAAAGATGACTCAATTTACGAGAGGGGCACTCATGCCTCAGATTTCATTTGCAAGTACTACTGCGAATTATGGTGGCTTTTTCTTCACCCCAAGTCAACCCTCATCCGTGAATACCCACCCAGGGGAACGTCTCAAAAACCCTGAGTTATCCAGACATGCCTCCATCATCTTTCAACTTTTCTCCGCGCGATATGTGATCTGAAGTATCTCCTTCCCAAGTGGAGTAGGTGCCCAGGCTACTCAAACCATACCAGAGAACACCACCAGGAGGCGGATCACGGCACTTTCCATCGTTTGCTTAATTTTATAGTGTCAGCTGCACTCTCGCAAGTGAAGTCTTAGCGCGCACAAAGCTGAATTCGTAAAACTCCTTGCCAAAATTTGATATTTCACGCCCTTCCAGGTTATATCCATCCTTTGCATCATCTTGTAAACTTGTCCTGATCCCTCTCACGTCCATCCCAAAGAACTGTCTCCCAGATTTGTGCGCCAAGCTTTGCTTCCTCCGAAGGCTGTAAATATCGGCGTGGGCGTGTATTTGGCGGTCGACTGAGGCCAGAGAAGGTCGAAGAGTGGTGTGGTCATTGGAATGAGGATGTACTTGGTCGTACTTGTAGGCTCGATGAGACTTAGGTAGGCGTCGAACTCGTTGGGAGCGGAAAAACGAAGTGGATGAGTAATTTGGATTTTTGCCTTGTGGGCCAACTTCTTTAATATTGCGAAATTTGACTGAACTTGGCTCTGGGAGAATATTTCACTCCCAGGTTCGTAGATGACACTGCGTACAGGTGTTCAGTCTTGCCCTCCTTCAAGGTCAATCGCTTGGTAGCGCCAAACGGCCTGTAAGTAGCCTTCCTCATGGCATGAGGTGGTACTAAGCCCAAATGTAGTGGAACAGCGCAAAATAGTCACGGATCAGGTATAAAAGCAATGGGCATTTGTGTAGAAGATGGTATTTTATATTTCGACTAATGGTGAGCTGTCTAGGGAGTCGCACATGTATTTATACATTCCTTTTCATACTATCCTCGGCCTTCATCCCAGGAATAATCACGGCTTACTGACTTAGATCCTTCTAGTAACTTCTCGTCTCGTCCCTAGAAGGATCTTTCTTTATTGCTAGAAGATTCCCACTCTTTCTAGGTGAAGCTCGATCAACTCTGCTCTAGTCTCGAATGTTCCACCAGAAAAATATGCCAGGTAAGCATATCTAAGAATCTACAAGAATATTCCTGATCATACCTCACAGGAGCCAAGAACTGTCTGCGCTAGCCAGCGTAGACTACAGGCATTACCCGGGTTACTATCCGTCCCAAAAATAAAGGGAAATCGTACTTCAATGTGCATTAGTGTACACAAGGGAGATTGATTAGATAGAAAACAAGTAGACATTAACAGAAGGGGTCAAAGGAGGGCAAGACTGAACACCTGTACGCGGTGTCCTCTACGAACCTGGGAGTGAAATATTCTCCCAGAGCCAAGTTCAGTCAAATTTCGCAATATTAAAGAAGTTGGCCCACAAGGCAAAAATCCAAATTACTCATCCACTTCGTTTTTCCGCTCCCAACGAGTTCGACGCCTACCTAAGTCTCATCGAGCCTACAAGTACGACCAAGTACATCCTCATTCCAATGACCACACCACTCTTCGACCTTATCTAGTCTCAGTTGACCACCAAATACACGCCCACGCCGATATTTACACCCTTCGGAGGAAGCAAAGCGTGGCGCACAAATCTGGTAGACAATTCCTTGGGATGGATGTGAGAGGGATCAGGACAATTTAATAAGATGATGCAGAGGATTGGATACAGTCTCGACGGGCGTGGAATTTTGAATTTTGTAAAGGAGTTCTTACAAATTGAGCTTAGTGCGTGCCAAATCTTCGGCTGTGAGAGTGCAGGCGACACTATAAACACCGCCATGGTTGGATGGTGCGGTGGTACATTATCTTGGCCGGTCTGCCAAGTAGAGTCTGGATAGCTTGGACACATATCCCACTTGAGACAGTAGATCGCTGGTTCGAATCCGGCAAAACACAACCACTTTTCTCGCGGTGCAAGTTTGCATAGAGGTCGGAGGCATGCTTGCTTAATTAAAGCTTTTTAAATTCCCTTTGATGGCTACTTACAGAGGAGGTCGACTGATTATGTAAGCAAGCATACCTCATAGTGGTATTTGCAAATGAAATGCAGAGTTTGAGTGTCTCTAAGGTCAAAAGAATCATCCCACATGCATAAATAGCACGGGTCATGTGTCATAGCTAGATGGTTGAATACACTTAAATGGTTTAAAAAAAAAAAAAAAAGAAGGGATCAAGGGATAGTCGCAAGAAAAGAGTTCACGATATATTTTGCTGTAAATTTGAAAGAAATTGTCATAGCTATGAGGTTCCTGATGGATTAGTGTCACGGTTCGAGTGTTTGTGTGTTGTTGTTGTTGTTTTGTTCAAGTCCTAAGCTAAAGCTCCAAATCCACTATGAGTACAGGACCGATGTTCACAGCCAGAACTACATCTAAGACATACCCAGCTTGATTCCACCGCATGAACCACCACAAAACCAGCAGTAAGTTGAAAATATGCGCCCACGCGAACTCCTTTTCCCAAAATTAACAAAAGAAAAAGATAAATTGCAAATAAGTTAGAATGGGAAGCAATACTCCTCGCCTCGATTCCCATTTTGTCAGGTTTAGTTTCCTGACGAGTTAGATTCGATCTCCACTGAGAGTAGGAGATGGATGCACTGGAGAATACCCAAAACAATTGGTATCCTGCGCAAATTGATTGAAGCTCTCGAAGCACTTAGGCCCGAGTAGCTTGTGTAAGAAGGCATTGTGTGACAATGACCCTCTGATTCGACGCGTGATATTTGCGTTGAGTCGACAATGTATGAAGTGGGTAGGGGTGGTTTCCTCCCCACAGATGCACTCTGTAATAGCGTGTGGATTGTTGAAGCGATGATGGTATGCCGCGAAATTGCCATGGCCCGTACGGGCTGCAATGAGATGTCGTAACTGTAGCCTGGAAAGCCCCAATTCTGGTGGTTTACGACGGCGCATGAGCAGATCTAGCTCACGATACCGTGACGGGCAAGTTTCATTCCACCAGCTGTCGAGCAAAGTCTATCGCTGTCGATGCAATTTTTGGTGTTAAAATGCTGTCGTGGTGGTTGCTGGCTCAGTTTCCACGCTGGGAAGCGTTTGTAGGGCGGATTTGGCCGCTGCATCTGCTTCCTCATTTCCATGTAGTCCCGAGTGTCCTGGTACCCACTTTATTCTTACCTGAGCTAGCTCAGATAATTCGCGAAACTTTCGTACTTCCTTGTGGCTGATCGAGGACCTGCCCGTGCTCAGTGCATTTACCGCATGTCGACTATCCATCAACACATTGATGCACTGTGTTGTTCCCTTCGCCAGGTACCCCTTCCCTCTTAGGTGACCCAACGCTGCTTTAAGAGCTTCCTGTGTCCCCGTAATCTCTGGATCTAAAGCCTCTCCACCGTGCTTTATGCCACTTTCTTTTTGAAAAGTTTTCCCATCCAGATTTAGGACGAACCCCAAAGCTGAGCGTCCCTTTCCCTCCGATGCTCCGTCCGAGTAAGCACAGATTTTTGAGTTTGGCACACTAGTGATCCAAAGTTTACAGGCTTCTATTTGGTCTTTTCTCGAACCAACCTTCGAACCCGGCCGCGATTAATAAAATGGTGAGGCAAGAGGTTCCGCGGTCTCTGCCTCTGGTAGCTGTCTATAAGCACGCTGAGCCCGTGACATTTGAATCTCAGGACGCGCAGATTTTCGATTGTGCTTTTTATATTTTTGCGTACCGACATTTGGGCAAACTGCAGCACGGATCCTGAGCAGATGGCGGTCGTCAAGTGTTTGCATTCTGGCAGAGAGGTGAAGTCGGTTTCCTTCGAGAATGATTTTCCCGGTTGGTATTCCTCCTTCCCTATGTAGTACGGCGTTGGGTGTTGTTCTCATTACCGATAGTGCTGACCTAAGACCCATTAGGACAGCCTTATCAATCATACTACATAGGTCAGCAGTGGGCGGTGTCACCATCCCTCGTATTGTTGAGCGTCTAAGGCCAGGCCACCAGATGTCAGCTCCGTACGTTGCGATTGGGACAATACATGTGTCGATCGCTTTAACCAACGCCCCAGGAGCGGCTCCTCGATAGGCTGTATTGAAGCGACGCATGTGCTGTGCAGTTTTCAACGCTTTGCCACACCAGGTTGTGACGTGTTGTTTGAAGTTTAGTCGAGGATCGAGGTACACACCAAGCCAGTGGAAATTTTTGCGACGGTTCTATGAGGCTTCCGTTGACACGAATTTCAATCGATGTTTCGCGGTATCGTCCAGGGAATTGTACGACTTCGGACTTGTCTGTATCAAAAGCGACGGTATTATTTCGAGCCCAGTCTAGCAGGTTATTGACCTCGTCCTGTGCTGCGGCTGCAGACTCTGCAATCGTCCGGCCAAATCCAAGGATACCAATATCGTCGGCGTAGCTAAACCTCAGACCCGGGGTTCCACTTCGCATGGGCTCTGCCATATATAGAAGGAAGAGAAGTGGCGAGATCGGTGAGCCCTGTGGAACTCCGCACACTAGCTTTCTCTTGTTAGTGACTCCCCCAGAGTATCGCACTTGAACCATCCGATTGGCAACCTAGGAGCTAGTCCATTTGAGAATAGACTCCGGCCATCCCTGCTCCTGCATCCTCCTTACTAATCGATTATGGAGTACCGCGTCGAATGCTCCTTGAACTTCCAACGTTACAAAAGTAGCTGCCCATCCTTGTGAATTTGCCTCTTCGATGTCGTGGACCACACATAAGACCAGATCCGTTGCTGAGTGCTTCGGCAGTGCACCAAACTGTTGCTGGCCGACTACATCACAGATAACTGCAAGGTGTGCCATCCGCTTAGCTAGGAGCCTTTCTAACACTTTTCCCAAGCATGAGAGAAGAGCGATTGGTCTCCAACCCTTGATTGTCGTTGGGTCTCTATCGTTCTTTTGAAGGAGGACCACCTCAGCTAATTTGAAGCACTGTGGATGGGTACCAAGCAGAATGTAAGTTCGGAACAGTTGGGAAATCCAAGGCCCGATTGTATTCCAACACGCCTCCAGCAGGTTTACGGAGACTCCATCTGCTCCTGGGGCCGTATTTCCGCAACCAATGGTACAGGCTCGGACCTCTTCATCTGTTACGTCCTCTTCCCATGGTATCCGACTGCTGCTCGCGACTGTACATGGTGACAAGTCGTCTGATGTCTGAAATCGTGCCGGGAGGGAGTCGCGAAGGATCGTGGCCCGTTTTAATGGATCTGTTATCAACGTCCCATTATGGTTCAGTGGCGGAGGGATACTAGCCTGTCTGGGGTTATCCATTCTCATTAGCTTGAACATATCAGTCGGCGTAGTAATTGATTCGACCTGTTGGGTTTTGAACTCCTTTTTCGAGGTCTTCACAACTGATCGGAGCTTTTTCGCGCTGAGTGCCCGTTGGCTGGGAGTTATCGCGCTTTTATACTCGGCGAAGGCTGCCTTGCACTCTGGGGTCCACCACGGAGCAGATCTGTTGCAGCGGGCTTTTGGTCGTATTCCTACTGCATTGATTGCATTAGTGAGATGAAGACAAATTTCCTCGGCATACTCTTCAACCCTCTCGATTGTGTCAAGAACTGGTGGTAGTCGAGCCCACTGTGCAATTACCTTGGCGTATCTGGGTAGCTTATCCTTTGTTACTCGGAATTTTACCTTTTCGGGTCTCATCACTGAGTTGCGAACTGGAATTTGTCCTCGGATAAGGAAGTGATCGATGGTGACACATCCACCACGATCTACCCAAGCACGGGCGCCGTCGACATTACTCCAAACTAGATCTAGCGTGTTTATAGCTAGGTGAGTGGGCTCCCCAACAATATGGCAAGTCAAATGGTGCTTGTCTGCCTATTTTTCGATCATTTCTCCTTGTCCATGAGGACGTTCCACGCCAGGTTGCCAAGCCCAATATACCGAGTTAAAGTCCCCAGCAGCGACGGAGTTTGGCGGTGGAATCCAGTTGATTAGTGGCTGGATAGCTGTCGAGTCATTGGGTGCCTTGTAGACGTTGAGAAAAGTAATGCCGTTCACTTCAACCCAGCAATAGTCTCCTGTAGACACAACATAAGGAAAGATCTGTGTTGCCGATATCTTTTTATCGTCTATCCGGGTATAGGTCACAGCCCTCGGCCTAACATTTTCGCCGCCGTTAGGCAGATGATAGGTATATCCTGGGTGATCCTTTGTTGTGTTCTTTTGTTTATTCCACAGAGGTTCTTGAACAAGAACCACGTCGATACTCAGCTCAAATGCTCGGGCAAGCGCAATGTTTTGCGTTGAGCCCCCTCTACCTACGTTTATTGACATAAAGCTTAGAGTAGCAGAGAGGCTCGAAGAGACCCGTGGGGTGCCCTTCACAAAGATTTTTGCTGATTTGATGCCTCATCGACCTCGGCTACAGTTGCTGTAGCGTCAGACATGAGAACTTCAAAACAGTTGCTCGATTTAAATCCTGGATGGTTAGTATTTGACGCTTCTGTGGCTGCTGTCATCGCTGCCTCTGCGCGTCTGACAGCTGCTTTGGCCCGAGTGACTGCCGTGAATTCGCGTTAGCTAGCCTGCCTTATGGTCTGAAGGTTTTCCCTGGAGGCCGTCCCAGACTTTGTTGGACGAGCTAGACAGTCCCGACTATCTGACCTGTGTGGACCTCCACAGTTGCGGCACTTGGTGTGTGCCTTGCACTCCGCGATGGAATGCATAGTCGAAGTGCAATTCCAGCAGGCTGGGGCGCGTGAGCAGCCTCTGGTGCCATGGAATTGTAGGCATCTTTTGCACTGGTTGATGCTTTGACGAGGCTGGTGGCGGACTGCAATCCCAGAGTCGTCGAAAAGTCGGAAACCTGGCCGAGGGATCGATGCTTTTTCGAAAAGGGCTACCCATGACTGGTGTGGGGCGCCCGGTCGGCTTTTCCCATAAGTGCGAACTTTTACCGGAACAGCCTTGGTGACCCTGACTATCTCGTCTGTTACCATCTCTTCAGTGACGATTACTCTACCCATTATTGTATTAATGGCAACTGGGACTGTTGCGATTCTAAGTGAGCCCAGGTCCGATGCTTCTTCCAGCATGGCATCTTGCTGGATGAGGGACCCAGCTAGGCTTAACATGATGGCGCGTGCCTCTTGGTTTTCGGCTCTAATTGCGAAGCCAGTTGGAACACGGTATTGTTGTGGTTATGAGCTATGCGGAAGTCACATTGCGGAGTGATGAGGAGTGGATGATGTTATAATTTGTGGTTGACAGTGAGTAGCCTCATACAATACTACGCTGTAGGTATATGGACAGAAAGTATAAGACTAAACCTGTGTCCATTTATTGTGGGTACATCTATGAAACTATATACATGCTCGCCTAACCAGTACACTAGTGATGTATGCTGTGGCCTTGAGCCACACGCGATGCCCTAGCCTCGACTACCTCGTTGTCTCAGATCATAACAGGTATACGTGCTCAATATTGGCTTGAGGAATTTCAAGCACTTTCGCCACAGCCTCTCTAACACCAAACGGTGATAGCTTTCTCCAAGGGTGTTCATTTCCAAGGCGAAGAAACAAGCGTTCATCTTTGGTGCCTGATTGCATTGGGACGGTCGGGTTTTTTGAAGGTCGCGTCGAGTTTGCCGCCTTTGGCATAGCCTGCACGACTTTTGTAGCTGCCGGGGGAGTCTTTATACCGGTGCGGGTGATTGAGGCCCAAGTGGTTTTGGCCTGGGAGACTTTGTCATGAGTCACTTTACTTTGTGGCTCATCTTGCTTTTTGGCGGTACGTTCTATAATCTTGCTGCCAGTAGCCTGGGTTTCAGGGCGCGAGGGAAGTACTGGGAGGACTGTACCCGGTCCCGATATCATGAATTGAGCTATTGCAGCTCTGATGTAGACTTTCATAGAGTCTATAAATTGAACACTCGACCCTTTGGATAGGGGGGAGAGAGCATCCTCGACACCGTTTATTGCAGCGGTACAAATTTTTACATTTTCCGCAGTTTTTGCGGCCCGGCGTTCCTCAGCCTCAATGAGGGCTCTGAGTTCGGGGGGGCATTCCTCCGTCTGCCTGCCTTCATTTCCACTGTGAAGAAGGATTCTCTTCTGTGGTTCCTGGTGTATGTTCCAGGGGGTTTGGGGTAGATGCTGCACCTTTTGCCTTGTTAGCATCTGCAATCGCAGCCCACCTCATAGCCGGCACAGCGACTTCAATGAGAGGAAGTATATGCTGTCCGGTATTCGCTGTCCCTAAATTGTTGCGACTCGTCGCTGCATTTTCAGCTCCGGTCGCATCTGGCTTGGAGTGAATTGAGTTGGGTAGTCTTTTCAGATTCTTAAGAATCCTGTCAATGTTGAAATTGGTGCTTCCAATTATGGTAAAGACAGGGATGTGTAGAAGACACGTCACTAATCTCCCATTAATTGTGAGGTTAGTATTAATGCGCTTTGACGTAAATACCAACCACTAGATTTTATTATTACAAAATATAGTTTATGTTGAGAAATAAGTCTAATGCATTGCAATTCCAGGATCCTCATGACCCTTATTATGGGTCTGAGTTGTCATCATTAGCCAGGAGTTAGGAGAACCAGAGAGCAAGATACCCTGTACAATTAGCTTGTTTATCACGTGGTTATTGGGTTATTTTGTTAGCATGCACGGACCCTCACTCAAGATGTAAATCTCGAGTGTTGGATCCGTTTTGATGGATAATTATTTTATACCTCTAACGAGTTGATTTCATAGACAAGTCTACCTTCCATGTTTTATATTAGAACTCCTTAAAGTGATCATTACACAATACAAGGACTAAGTTTTTAATAGGTTATGACCACCGGTGCCCAGACTTTTCTCAAGTAGCTCCAACGAACGAGGGTGCTAAAGAAATCAACAACGATTGGAGTAGCGCAAACGAACGAGAACGCGAAAGACGCGCAAGACACGAACGTTTACAAACGAAAGAGCGCCAACGGACGAGAGCGCTAAAGACTACGAAAGAAAGTAATTTTATTAAACGAAGAAAAAGAGGAGGAAATAAATTACCACTGACAATGGGTTCAGACTACGAGAAACGTGAGGCACTCATACTCTCTCGTCAAAATCATGATAAATGGTTCCGCAAGGTAGAATTTAAGTCAAAGTCAAAAGGTTACTTCTACGTGACCCACACGACTAAAGCAAACTTTGCTTGGATAAAGCGAGAGGGAGGCTCTTCCATTCAGCCCAAAGATGAAGCCGAATGTTCTAGTACCACGTCATCAAAAAGAAAAGAAAATGAGAAAAGAGATCCATTGGAGCAAATGACGTCAAAATTTGAGAGATTAGGGGGATCTTGGAACAGTGAAAAATTAAAGATATTCGAACAAGACACCGCAAAGTTCTTTTCTTATATCTCAGATCTCCTCAGCGACGACGATCAATCTGTTTCTGACGAGTTTGACAACGCGATTGATGTCTGGAATTTTTTAAAGGACAAATACAACAAGATCAGTGAATCTACCGCCTCAAATTTCATGTCTAAAATCCAAAGCTTCCCCAACCAGTTTGAGGTGGAAGAGAAAGGTATTCACAGCGCTTGGGAAACTTTGAAAGGTTACAGAAGGAAACTCATCGCCGCAGATGAGTCCTTCAGGTTCGCCTACCCAGACAAAACACTCTTTCTTATTCTAGGGAAGACCCTGCCATCTAAATACTCCTCAATTCTTGATAGTTTTCGCGGTAATAAATGGACTGTCGAAGAAAAATTAAATATTCTCATAGAAAAGGAGGAAGACAGCAGAGACCATGAGATTGCACACCCGGCTTCTGATAGAAGGCATCACCAGCGGCAGCGCCGAAACTCTGACATCACCATGGAAAATACCCCAGATGCTTTCGTTGAAATGCGTTGCTACAAGTGTCACGGGTCCAACCATATATCGCGCAATTGCCCTTATGCAAAAGCGGCCTTGGAATACGCCATCACACTTCGAGAGAAGGATGAAAAGAGGGCCGATAAAAAGGGGACAACAAAGCTAAGGTCAAAAAAGGCATCCAAACCAGAAAAAAAGAAGACTACCCACAAGATAACCAGATCGACACCCAAGGGAAGGCATGGCTACGCCGCTTATGAAGAAACTTCGGATTCAACTTCTCACGATTCCACAAGCGAGGACTCGCCCGAAGAAGAATCTGAATCCGACTCAGATTTCCATAAGCCACAGAAAGTGATGCTTACAAAAGAACTTATTAGTAAGAGCACCCCAGCTGCTTGGGTACTTGACACAGGCGCTACGTCTCCAATGACTGATCAAATCCATTTATTTAGGGGAAAACTGAAAAATATACTTCCTACCACTATACAAGTCGGGGGAGGTACATTAACATCGAGTCATCGGGGAACTGTAGTAGTCAAATGTGCCGATGGTTCATGGGGGATAGCAAAAAATGTCTTCTACGTACCTAATCTTGGCGTAAATCTTCTCTCAGCAAAACGGCTCTGTAGAACTGGAATGGAAGGCCACTTTGACGAAAAGAATGTTTGGATCAAGGATGAAAATAAAACAATGATTCATGCAGTCCAAACTGACGGTCTCTACATTGTGAAACATATCGCAACTGAACTCAGAGGAAAGTCCTTGGACACAAGGGTAATAAAACAAGTAGCATGCCCCGCGACCCATAAAGCGCCTGACAATAACCTCCCAGCCACACACCGTAAAACCAGCTTGAATTACTACCGTGATACCTCTATAAAATGCAGAGATAACCCTGATTTCTCAGACTAGGACCCTGACCAATCTGATGATGACCCAGCCGAGACTAAAGAAGAAAGAGCACGTTACCAATTAATGCATCGTCGATTTGGTCATTACGGCCCAAATATTATTAGTAAACTTCACAAAACTTCGAATATTGATCGTGTTAAAATACCTATCCCCGAAAAGAGAATTTGTAAGTCTTGTAAGATTGGAAAAATGAGAAATAAAATTAGCAACACTCTTGCTCAGCATAAGACAGAACCATTGGAACTCATTTCTTTTGATGTAGCTGGCCCATTCCCTAAGTCTCTTCGCGGAAATAGATACTTCCTGCAGGTCATTGACAACTGGACTCGTAGAACTTGGTCTATCCCTATGAAGACAAAAGACCAAGCCATATCTGAATTAAGAAAATTAAGGGTTAGAGAAGAACGACAGACGGGAAGGAAACTGAAATCGACCAGATCCGATAACGCACCAGAACTCAAACACGTAATGTTGCAATGGGAACGAGAAGATGGAGTTGTTGCAAACTTTACAGCCATCGCGTCATCGCATCAAAATGGCCCCGCTGAACGTAGTATTCAAACTGCTGAGATGACCATCAGGACAATGATTGATGATGCAGAATTACCTATAGAATTTTGGGACGAAGCAGTTGAATACGACTCATACATCCGAAACAGACTTCCCCTTGGACCTATTATTGATGGAAGCCCTTCATCTCCACTTGAAGCCTATACGGGAGTAAGGCCAAACATCGAGCACATACGACCTTGGGGCTACAAAGCTTATAGGTACGTCAATCCAAAAACACTAGAAGCTAAAGGAAGACACGACAAATTGGTTGTACGGGGAAGAGAGGGTGTCTTCATGGGTTTTTCCGAGAACACCGAAAAACACACAAAAATCTACGCCCCAGACCTAGGTCGAGTAGAGCGAGTAAATGCTGTATTAATAGACGAAAAAGTAAAGGGAGGAATGATCAACTTGAGGCTAAGAGAGGGCTTCGTCACATCTCAAGGAACCACTAACCAATTACCTCTGAGAAATAATAGAGGTCGCCCCAGCAAAGATAACGATAAATCGGGGGCTAAAATATTCGAAGATGTGATGATCGATGTGCCACCTTCTCCAGTATTAACTCCACCACCAGCTCCGTCACCAGCTACAATTCCATCTCCAATACCGTCTCCAATACCGGACCCGGCAACGGAAGCAGCCCCAGTATCCAATCCAAAGCCAGCACTTACTACGGCATCTCCTTCACCTTCTCCCACGACACATACTTCAGAACCTACCGGAACGTCCAATAAAGAAAAACGGAAATGAAAGAAATCCCAGAAGAGAAAAGAAAATAAATTGTAAGTACCACCATCAGGAACCATAGTTGAAGAAGATAATCATGGTGACACTGGTCCAATCTTAAGCGAGACCAACAACGCCATCCAAGGCGATAAAGACGACCAGATCAAAATTGATTCGAATAGGAACAGTACCATCGAAGCAATCCAAGATTCAGAACCATCCCAGACCCCAGAGCGAAATTTCGAATCAATGAATTTACCATCAGTCCCTGAGCCTAGATATTTCTTTCGGAAAAGACGTAAAAGTAATACAGATTATTACGACAAGGACAAACAAATTAAAAGAATACAAAGAGCGTTACTAGCAAAAATATTCTCTGATATGGGAGAACATGAAAATATTGAAAGAGCAACCAAAAGTTCATTCTCAGCGAGACATACCTTTTCAGCTACTCCTAACAACCGCAAGCTTAAAGCTTCCATCATACAGGCTTTCTACGCGATTTTCACCAATCAATCAGATGTGAATAAGGAATATGCACTCCCCACAAAAGTTATAAACGGTATTCCGATACCACGTACGTATAAGGAGGCCACAAATGACAAGATTCACGGCCCATCGTGGAAAAGAGCTATACTAGATGAAATCAATGCACTAGTTTCAAATGGAACATGGGAAGAACATATTCTGCCGGACGGGGCAAACACAGTCTCGACAAAATGGGTTTTTACAATCAAATTAAAGAAGGATGGGTCTGTAGAACGCTACAAGGCCCGCTTAGTAGCAAGAGGCTTTAGTCAACAATATGGAGTCGACTACACCGAGACGTTTGCACCTACTGTTAGGATGGACACTTTTCGCCTATTTCTAGCAATGGTGGCTAGATACGACTTGAAGTGCCACCATTACGACATAAAAAACGCCTTCACGGAATCCACATTGCAAGAAGAAATATATCTTAAGCCACCAGAAGGAGTAGAAGTCTCAAAAGGAAAAGTACTTAAAGCCCTTCGCAGCCTTTACGGACTTAAACAAGCCGGTAGAGACTGGAATCTACTCCTGAAAAGCTTCCTTGTATCAATTGGGTTCACACAAAGTCTTGCGGACCCATGTCTCTACGTCCATCACAAAAGAAATATTTGGATTCTCGTGTACGTTGATGACATCGCCGCAGCAGCAAATGATGACAGTAAACTTAATTGGTTTTTCAAAGCGCTCTCTCAACGATTTAATGCCAAAAATCTGGGGGAGATTGAGAAGATTCTTGGCATAAGAATTACAAGAGACCAAAAAAATCGCACCATTTACCTTGACCAAGAACAGTACCTGTCCGCAGCTCTTGATCAATTCGGCATAACGCATGCAAAACACATGAGCAAGAAGATCCCTGCAGCAGACTACGAAAACCTTCGCCCAGCAAACGGATCAGATGAACGAATCAACGCAACTGAATATCAGAGAGGAATTGGGAAATTAATGTACGCAATGGTATTAACTAGACCTGATATCGCTTTTGTTGTTGGTCGACTATCCCAATTCATGAAAGACCCCGCAGTGCACCACGGAATAGCTCTCAAGAGCCTCATGCGATACCTACGTTCAACAGTCAAACAGAGACTCCGATTCGGACCAGGGGGAGCATATTCACAGCAATTTGCCGTTTACACTGACGCAGATTGGGCGACAGATAAGATGGACCGGAAGAGTATCTCCGGGGGAGTCTGCATGTACTATGGTGGACCCATTTCTTGGTCCTCAAAAAAACAAAACTCTGTTGCAACGTCAAGCGCCGAAGCCGAATATATTTCACAAGCTATGTACGCCAAACAAGGCCAGTGGGCCGCACAGATCCTCCGCGATTTAGGAATGCCCCAAGTTATCAACGTAAACGAAATGACAGTACAAATGTATGGAGATAACCAAGGAGCCCTAGCACTAGTCAAGAACCCTCACCTGCACGAGAGATCAAAGCATATCGACATCTGTTTCCATTTCATTCGTGACCTGGCCGAAAAAAGGAAGCTCGTAATTGACTATGTACCCACAAGCGAGATGATAGCAGATGGACTGACAAAACCTCTTCAAAGAGTGGCATTCGAAAGATTCAAAAACCAGCTTGGACTAGTGGGAGGATATGAGTAATGGAAATTGCCTTGAGGGGGGGTGTTGAGAAATAAGTCTAATGCATTGCAATTCCAGGATCCTCATGACCCTTATTATGGGTCTGAGTTGTCATCATTAGCCAGGAGTTAGGAGAACCAGAGAGCAAGATACCCTGTACAATTAGCTTGTTTATCACGTGGTTATTGGGTTATTTTGTTAGCATGCACGGACCCTCACTCAAGATGTAAATCTCGAGTGTTGGATCCGTTTTGATGGATAATTATTTTATACCTCTAACGAGTTGATTTCATAGACAAGTCTACCTTCCATGTTTTATATTAGAACTCCTTAAAGTGATCATTACACAATACAAGGACTAAGTTTTTAATAGTTTATATAGCACTCTGTGTCCTAGTGGGAGTAATTAACAACTCTCCACGACAGATTTACAGATTCCTTTACTTTCCCACTCGCTTCACCAAGTGATACAATCTGTGCCTAACAGCCACAAGCTTTTGCAAACCAATCCGCTCAACAGTCAATGTCAAAGTTGCCAACATCTATCATATCGCAATCTATGGTACTTTCGTCGATTAATTGGTCGATGTTCATCTCTTGAACGGCAGTCAGTGGGCCCAACTTGACGCTTGCTTTCTGTCGAGCAACGTGTTTGAGGTGCTTGCGGTTACCTACGATGTCTTTCGCCCGCGATGGCTTACTGCGAACTGGGGGCATATTGGTAGCCTGCCAGTCGCTCACAAATTTTGAATTAAGGGCGTACGATATCACGATATCGAGAGAGGGAGGGAGAAGGGGAAAGGGTGAATATTCGAATATTCGAATTTCAAAAATTGTGTGTGTGTGTGTTTGTGTTTACTGTACTACTTGAGTCTTTGACTATCTAGAACATTGGGCTCCTCTCTGACCCAGGCCACACCTTGTACAGTGCTCCTATCCTCTTTTGTTACTTGAAAGATCATTGATATATTCCCCTTGATGAGTAGCCATTCAGCTCAGTGTTCACCCATGGAATTCGGCCACCTTTTCCACAGAACCTTCTACCCAAAAAAAATAAAATGGTAGCAATGGAAACTGCGTGCGCGGGAAAAAGTCTCCAAAAACTTGCAGCCCCAGCCAGGCGAGGCCTAGACACCGGGGCCACATGTGGTGCGCATATTCATCTATATCTCCCTTCTTTATAACATTCGAGTTTAACTTGATCCAATCCACCATCGCCGTATCGGGTGCTGGGTACACTCCGGAAACTCATGGGATGGATTTTCCTCCATGATCAAGGGTTGGTGATGAATAGGGCTCCGACCCTAACATCTGATCTGACCGTTGTTAGCTTCATGATAATGGTGATAGGGGAATGTGTTGAGAGATGAAGACGATATAGACCGCAATAGCGATTGGGAATCCTCGTCGAAATAAGGACTTTGTTAGTCAATCTCGGCTCTGCAGACTCTTCAGTGAGAGCTGGAGGTTCGTAGGGGACACCACTGACAGACGTTGAAAATAGTCCCCTACGATTCGAGTGTTGATGCTGGAGCAATCAAATATACGAAAGTATTGAAATGTATAACCCACTACTTAGTTCGTGGACTTTATTGGTAAAGGGAAGCTTATGCAATAATGAAGGATAAAAGGATGTCAATTCGACTACTCTACTAAACACAGGTACCAGACTCCTTTTAATCCCAATAGATAGCCCGTGCGGGATCTCCTATTAACAGCAGTAAACAACGCTAGCACAGGGTATACGCAATCTCCATTCGCCAAACACCAGTCGGTCGGGACTACTGATTATCGAGCCTAGTAGGATCGACAAAGTGTATCCCAACACAAAAATAATAGAAAACTCAACAACCAAACCCTTCATCAATTACTTCCATTAACCATCACCTGACTCATCTCTGAACTCCATAATTTCAACAGAAGGTAGTTTATAATTTTCTCTATGGCTAACTATTAGAGTATCACTTCAATTATTTATACATTTATGAAGATCTCTAGAATACTCGTTCTTGGCTGATATCTGCTTCTCGTATATTCCAGTCATAGCAGTTCCCAGTCTTGCTACCAATTACTAGAATATTCCAGTTACAGCTGAGCTGATCTGGAATAAAGCTAGACTACTGTAGAATTATAGAGGCACGTGAATATAATCACGTGCCACACAGCAATCGGCTCACAAGCTGTTACAATTAGTATGTGTGAAAAGTGAGATTAGCTTAGCTTTAAGATGGCGTAGGTTACGGGTGTCACGTGGCTCCAATCTACCAATATGTATAGTAGAGCTTAAGAGTAGATGTAGCTTGGTTTTCTGTTACAACGCTCCTGCAGGACCCATCAGCAATAGTGTTCTCGATTCCCTTTACTCTCTCACCCTCCCTTTCGAAGGTAACTTGCTTATCTCTGGAGATTTCAATTTACACCACACCAGATGGCAGCCATCATGGACCCGCAGTCCCTCCCCCGGCGCCGAAAAGTTCACAGAATGGGCAGATAAAAACAATCTCTCTCTTCTATCACCTGCAGATATGGCAACGCATGACCGTGGCAATGTACTCGATTTAGTTCTCGGATCCAGCCCTCTAGTTCAACAGACAAAGTGCACCCTAGCCCCACATCTAGACACGACTTCAGACCATGCTACAATACTAACTTTAGTTGATTGGGAAAGCTATACTGAACCCCTCCGCAGGCTCAGACTCGACACGTTGGACAAGGAACTTTTCCTCCGTCTCCTATCCATCAATATTGATGGTCTTAGTCCAATTCCACGAACCCCCACCAGGGAGGCGCTGGACGGGTGCGCTACAGAGCTAACAGAAGCTATCCGTACAGCATATATGGGCGCAGCCCGCCGCTCACTGGGCCATGGTAAATGGAATGCATGGTGGGATACATCATGCAAACAGGCCCGCCAAAGGTACAAGAAGGTTCGAAGCGGACCCACAACAGAGGAAGATGTTGCCATAGAGCGAAAGGAGTATCGGGGAACGATCGCAAGGGCAAAGAAGGCCTACTTCACTAACAAGATTGCCGCAGCCAGTACGGGCAAGGACATCTTCGCTCTGACAAAATGGCATAAGTCCACGGGTAACTTCCGATCCACCCCAATCAAAGACCCCAGGTCCCCGGAGCGCCCCCCTGCGACATCGTTGCCTGAAAAAAGGGAAATTCTACTCGGTAATTTACTCACGAACCTGGCTGAAGTGGGTGATATCCCTTTGGATACCCCGACAGTTGCAAATCGCTCCATTCCGTTTCCACCACTCTACCAGGACGAAGTTCAGGATGCGATTCTTAGAGCAGGAAATACAGCCCCTGGGGCTGACGAGATCCCGACTGCCATATTACGTATAGCTTGGCCCCTCATCGGAGAATATATCTTCTCACTCTTCAAAAGCTGTCTCTCTCTCGGCCATCATCCTATCTGCTTCCGGCAAGCTGTTTTAATCATGCTTCAGAAGCCAAACAAGGCAGACCTATCTTCCCCTCGCTCATACCGCCCGATAGCACTTCTCTCCGCGCTTGGGAAGGGGTTGGAGCGGCTGATAGCCAGACGTCTAGCTTGGATCGCGACCCGTAATACAATACTAACTACCCAGCAGTTTGGAGCCCTCCCAGGGAGGTCAGCCGTCGATCTTACCACCTGTCTTACACATGATGTCGAAAGAGCTTTGAGCGAGGGTCGCACAGCCAGCATGCTTACACTCGACGTGAAAGGAGCTTTTGATGCCGTCCTCCCAGGCCGGCTTGTCCGGCGCATGCGGGAGCAAGGCTGGCCAGAGATCCTTGTCAACTGGGTAGCCTCTTTTGCCACTAACCGTTCAATACAAATCCGTCTCGATGGCGAGCTTGGCCCTCTTCAGTCAGTCAACTGTAGTCTCCCACAGGGCTCACCTGCCTCTCCTATCCTTTTCATGCTCTATATATCCCCTCTGATTAAGCTGGGAAACGTCTCTAGGAGGTTTGGGTATGCTGACAATGTCGCAATCCTTGAGACCCAAAAATCACTTCACGACAATTGCATCTCTTCAAATAAGGCACTGGAAGAAGCTTTAGAATGGGGGACAAAGGAGGGCATCACTTTCGACCCAGCTAAGGCAGAGCTTCAGCATTTTTCACGAAAACGAGCTGATAAGAATCCGGGTAACACCCCTTCGGTCAAGCACGGCAATTTCTCCGTATCTGAGAAGACAAATCGCCCATACACCAGATGGTTGGGAGTCTATTTTGATAAAACACTTTCTTTTAAATGGCACGTCCGCATCCTTGCAAATAAAGCTCTAGTAGTGGTAAACGCGCTCCGCAGTCTTGGTAACACATTAAGTGGTGCCCCCCCTAAACTCCTACGCCAAGCAGTCACTGCTTGCGTACTACCTATCGCTTACTACGGAGCTGAAACATGGTGGCCAGGCCTGACACGTGCTATCTCCCCAACTCGAACCGTCTCAAACTTGGTGAAGGGACATCTTTCCCTCCTCCAAAAGGTTGTTAGAACTAGCGCAAGAGCAATTCTTCCCGTCTACCGAACAACACCAGCTAGCGCGCTATATAGAGAAACAGGTCTCTCCCCCCCAGAAATCGCGCTGGACTCAAAACTTTATCAAGCATCCCTCCGCATACACCGCTTCAATCCACGGCACCCTCTCCGCCGCCGGAAAATTTGGATCCTTAGCCAACAAAGACGTGTCTCACGCCTTTCTGGGTGGGCCCTAAGCCTCCCGCCTACAGAGTATTTGGATCCTCTGATCAACCCTCCTTGGTTAGCAAAGGAGAGTTGGTTCTCAAGGACTAGACGGGTCACTGCTGCCTCATATCAACTTCCTGAGGGGATCCCCTCACAAGACTTAGTTGTATATTCTGATGGCAGCCGCCTAGAATCAGCTTTAGGACCTTGTGCAGGAGGTGGTTTTGTAATCTTCCAAGCAGGTCACATGATCTGCCAGAAAAGAATACCTCTAAGCCTATCACTAGAGATATTTGATGCAGAAGCTGCAGCCGCTCTCAGCGCTGTAGAGACAGCAATAAATCTTCCTTCTAAACGATTTGCAAACAACTTATGGGTCCTACTAGATAACCTAGATATAGCCCGACAGCTTCTATCAACCCCAAACTGCTCTTCTCAAGACGTATTCAACATATTCGTGTTGAAAGCTCAAGAATGGCCAGGCCGCACGCGTCTACCCCATACTATTCCAGGTGAAGTCCGGGTTCATTGGATACCAAGCCACTCTGGACTCTTAGGTAACGTACTAGCAGACAAAGTAGCGAAAGATGCTTTGGCCATGCCGTGCCCGTCCCCATCTCCACTCACAATTGCCTCGGCAAAAGCATGGGTCAAGAACATACTAATAAAAGCTCACAAAGAGTATTGGGCAAAGCATGCCCCTCAGTCATATCAAGACTTGGAAATTGAGTATCCTGTGGGCTGCCCCGTAGAGCTATCACTCCCTCGACATTATACTGCACATATATACGCTGCTCGCTCTGGACATGGAGATTTCGTAGCCTATCATAATCGCTTCAACCACGACCCCGCCAACAATACCTGCAGCTGCAGCAAACTCAAGTCTTCTGCACATTTCCTAAACTGTAGACTGATCACATCAAGCCCCCTCAAACCGCCCAGGGGCTGTCCAGACAAATGGAAGTTCTTTCTTGCGACCCCCACAGGAGCATCAAAACTTGCACAATGGCTTGAAAAATCACAGTTCTTCACCAAAATCTGTCCCCGGGTTCCTCTTGAGACATCAATAAACAAGGCCTAGCAGCAGTTCAAAGAAAGATAAAATAAAAGAATTCTCATGGGCTAAATTTTCTTTTCTTTCCTTTTTTATCATTCAATTTAATTTAGAATATCGGGAAGATATTCTTCTCACTATAACTGGGTCTCATCCCCTCTAGGTGTCATGGCGAGACATTCTGGAACCAGAGTCTAAGCAGAATGCCTGAGGATAAAATTCATGGAACAGGTTTTTCGGCTCACCCTCAACACTTGCACTTATATGATGAGACTAGATAATGCGCCAACTGGAATTGATATGGTTGAGGTCACAGTTTGAGTCATGATGGGAAATTACAACAGTCTTAGTTGAATTACGTTAGATAGTTATTTGTACTTAAGGAAGCTGGAGCTACAACAAAGTAGTTCTCCACCTTCACAATCTTATAATATTATCACAGTATTCCTCTCGCAAACCCGCTTCCTTCTAGCCATAGTACTTCGTCGACTTCCCACCTCTCTAGGATTCACCACTTGACCTTTTCATACTCTCGGCGAACGGCGATCTCGATCTACCCTATAGCACGCCGTAACACTAGGAGACATAAATCTCCGTAGACAGCGTGACGTATTAAGTCATCTGACACTGTTTTTTTTCATCTTGGGCCCCTTCTTCTTTGTTTGGGGAAGCTGGGTGCCCCAGGTTCTAGAGCAGTAAGCTCTGGCGTCCTTTTCCAATCCGGGATTAGTGTATTATAATCATTAGCTAGACGTTAAATACTAAACAAACAAACAACAAGCAAACAGCTTGGTTTTCTGTTAATAACGGGTATCGTCTACTTAGGTATGTATTCCTTATCTTGCGGAATAGATGGTGCAGTGGTATATCATCCGGGCCGCTCTCCCAAGTAGATACTGGGTAGCTTGAAAACCTACCCCATTCGAGACAGGAGAAAGCTGGTTCGAATCAAGTCAGACCCACACACCACTCTCTCTCGCAGTGATATTGTACTTGTGGGATGATGAAAGCACACTCGGATAGCCACAGGTTTCACGCATTTCCCTGCAGTGGGTATGCACGGAAGAGGATACACGCCATGAGGGTTAACCTCGAGTGGTATGTGCAAATGAAATCTAAGTGTGATTGTTCTAATCGTCAAATTGAGTCATCCTACTTGATGTACATATCATCTGATAAAACCTGCATGGGCCTCAAGGCGCCAAATCAGTTATGAATTATATATATTCCTTATCTTGCGCCCGGACTCCAACGTGAAAAACATTACATAAGTATTACAATTTATCAGAGCCTCGTACTAATCTAGAGGTCTGTCAATCTTGGATCCTCAGCTATTATAAGGAAATGGTTAAACTGTCCTTTGCAGCTATTGATGGTGACATGAATTAAGATGATGATTGTGATTGAGATAGATTTCTATATTGTTTTTAATACATGATATGCTCAGGTTCATATATGTTGTGATCTAGGAATAGCTCAGAATTGTTTATGCATACCTGCATAAACGTTATGCTATGGCGCTTAATAAGGATGTTATTGTAGACTGCTGGACAAACAGGAATAGCCGCGCTATGATTGGTGAGATTAGTATGGTGTGAACCTGCAAGGGTGATAGGAGAGTAATTTAAGTGTGGTCCAAAGTACGTTGAGTCGGTAACAGACAACCATCTTCTGTCTGTACATCTTTCTATCTTTCAGCACATAATAAAGTGCGTAGCATCTTTACTAGTATCTAAATTTATATAATTTTAAAAAATTCTCAATTTATAACCCCTCAACTTCTCAATTTATAATCACACATAACATCGTTCATCAAACCTTCCAAACCATCGCATTACGCGCAGAATCAAGCAGCATCATGGCTGCGTTTAACCAGCCGTCGTCCTCGGCGTCGATCGACCCAGGCGACCACCTTCACCCGAGCCTTCTTGGGATTGCTGCTGCAATGGAGCAATCAGAACGCGAACGAAAGCAGCGAATGAGCGTAGCTCAAGATTTCCTGCATACTATTGACGCTTGGGCAAAATCCAAGGTGGGAACTGAAGGCGCGACCCTAGTTGCGCCACTTATAGAAAACATTTCACCTATTGTGACAGCATTTGCGATAGGCAACACCAATGCCAAAATTAACATAGGCAAGAAACCAGCACCCGAAACCACCCAAGAACCAACTCCTGGGCCTAGGGCGACAAAACCAGCCGAGAAACCCCGCCACGAACTTCCTCTAAAGCCACGCGAAAATGCTCCCCCGTGGGTCACTGTAGCGCGGAAGGCGGCCAAGCTCCCGGACCCGCCAGTTAATCTGGTCAAACATAGACCTGTCGTGCATACAAAGCCGAAAAATCAAGAACCACCCAAAGAAGACAAAAGACTGTTCCTCCGATTAGGTCAAGGACACCAGTGGCGGAAGTTGTCACCTGTCACAATAAAGAAGATTGTAACTGAAAAAGCTGGGGTCGCACCCTCAGCCATCATAGCAATGACACAAGTTAGGTCTGGCCTAGCAATTGAGTGTGCATCAGACGCACTCAGAGAAACAATCCTGAGTGTTGGCGCTTCTCTCCAAAAGGAGGACATAACAATTGAGCCTGCCTCAGACTGGACCTCTGTCATGGTCCCTCATGTACCGGTTAACATCCGGACATTGGACGGAAGAATAGCAGTCACCAGCGAAATGGTGAAGACCGAATGCCAGTCAGTGTGTGGTGTCGCGCCAATACAGGCGCGCCCAAATGACATAAAGCTGGGTCAGTACTCCACCAGTTGGATTGTACACTTCAAACAGGCACCAGCCAACCTAAAGTTCAGGCTGTTCGACGAGAGTGGACCAGCCATACCATTCTCTCGTAAACGGCCCATCGAGCAATGTCAACGCTGCTGGGGTTATCACTCGACAAGGAACTGCGTCAAAGGACAGCGGTGCGTGAAATGCTCGGGCACGCATGAAGCAGCAGAATGCACAGCCGACATTCCCAAATGCTCAAACTGTGCTGGACCACACGAGTCAACACATTTGGACTGCATGGCCCGTCCAAGGCGATACCATGGCCAAGTGACATCACGATCACCGGCAGAGCTACGAATTATTCGAGAGCGAGGACATCGAGATTTTAAGGCCGCAATATTAAGATCTCAAGAAAAAGGTAAGGCCCGCGAGGTCATTAATATACCAGAAGAAACGATGGTTGATAATGAGTAATACACCAAATTCTCACAAGCACAACCGAAAATATAGCACCCTTCTATTTCACCAAGTGAACGTGGGAAAGGGCGGACCTAATATGGACATAGCGCTGCAACAGGCGTGAGACGCAGGAGCGCACGTTGTCATGGTACAAGAACCATGGACATTGCAAGAAGATGGGGAGTATAAAACGAAAAATCATCCTGGCTTTCACAGTCACAAGCCCATCGGAGATACAGGCGGTCGCCCAAGAGCAATCACCTTTACCCGGAAAGGTCTCGAAGCCTCACAAATACATACGGCTCCCACAAGACAAACTTTGGACTACTGCTTCGTTCAAGTATCTGGCCTGACTTTTGTAAACGTATACCGTGCACCTGGGCCAAGCGGTACCTTAGAACCCCTACTCCAATGGATGCCCCAAGGCCCCACGGTAGTCGGGGGAGACTTCAATGCGGTCTCGAAACACTGGCAACCCCAGGCACCAAGGCAATATGGCAGCGGCGACCAGATCATGGACTGGGCACTAGCGCGGGACATGCAGTTAGTAACCTCAGCCGGCGTACCCACGCATCGAGATGGAAACGTCCTAGACTTAGTGTGGAGTAACACCTTCGCTGAGGCGTCGGTATCAAATAAATACAACTGTACATCGGATCATATGACTATCGTAGGGTCTGTTCAGGTGACAAAAATGGCAGACCTCAACGCTGTCTCACAGGATCTGCGAGTCCGTGACCAAGACCTTGGTAAATTCGCCCAGTATGTCAAAGCCTGGGCCAAGCCTGGCCCCATACGCAACGAGTTGGAAATTGAAAGCCAAGTAGCGAACCTGCTGGAGGCTCTGGGGGATGCCCGCAAGGCAGTGGGACGGAAACCAGTGAGAATAGCCGGGAAATCAGCGCCATGGTGGAATGAGGAGTGCAAGAAAAAGCACCTCAAGTTCATGGAATCCAGAGACGACTCAGAAAAAGCAGCCCTGGCCCGGAAAAGGTTTAGAGCTACAGTCAAAGTGGCAAAAAGGGAACACTGGAGAAAACAGATCGAGAATGCCATCACGGACACCCAGGTATTCAAGATAATGCAATGGGCTAAACCCAAGCCATGTCGAGAACCTCCTCCTCTGAAGGTCGCGGAGGACAAATGGTTATCAGACCAACTCGAGAGGGCAGAAACCCTGAGGGACATCTTGATGACTAGATTAAACGCAGCCCACGATCTCTCCACATGGGAGACGGGACAACCAGAGACTATTCCGTGGAACCCAATATTGTCGACAGAGGATGTAAAATCGAGCACCATTGGAACAGGCGACAAGTCTCCAGGAGCGGACAGAATCACGGTTCGGCTGCTCAAGGCGTGCTGGGAGCAAATTGGCGAACAAGTGAAGAACCTCTTTCAAGCTTGTTTACAGCTTGGACATTTCCCCACTATGTTTCGAGTTGCAGAGGTCATCCTCCTCCCTAAGCCAGGACGGGACCTCGCAACAGCTAAAGGGTGGCGACCAATCTCTCTTCTATCCTGTCTTGGGAAAGGTTTGGAACGACTTGTAGCCAAGAGAATGGCCTGGCTAGCAATCGAGCACCGAGTCGTTCCTCAACAGCTGTTTGGTGCACTGCCTGGTCGCTCAGCAGTTGACTTGGTCTCCTGCGTCATACACGATGTAGAGGCGGCAATGCGATACAAGAAGGTAACGGCCATGGTTACTCTGGACGTACAAGGAGCGTTCGACGCGGTCCTGCACAAACGGCTGATCCATCGTTTGCGGAATCAGGGATGGCCAAGGATACTTTGCCTGTGGATAGAATCATTTCTAACCCAACGAAGGATAAGGGTGCGACACCGTGATGGAACCACGCGGGACAAAGTTGCAGGGTGCGGAGTCCCACAAGGGTCGCCGCTATCACCCCTTCTGTTTTTATTATACATCGAAATCTTGATGCGAGACGGAAACAAGAGCACAAAATTCGGGTACGCTGACGACATCGCTATACTCAGCATAGGGAGCACCGCGTCTGAAGCAGTGGCCGAAGCCCAGAAAGAAGTCGACAAACTCGTCCAATTAGCGAGCGAAAACCAGATAGACTTTGACCCGGCAAAGTCTGAACTACTGTTAATTGGAGGTGGGCCAAGGAAAAAGCTGAACACCGCAGGTCTAGCTGTCCAGATCCAAGGCCACTGCATAGCCTCGTCCCCGTACGTGAGATGGCTGGGAGTATGGCTAGATTCTCAACTCAACTTCAAGCAACACGTTCAGGAATGGTGCGGGAAGGCGCAACGTATAACACAGTCTATACGACGGATAAATTCGGTCCAGCATGGCGCAGCTCCGGGACCGATGATTAAAGCAGTGCAGTCCTGTGTCCTAAGTACGACACTATATGGAGCCGAAGCGTGGTGGCCAGGTCTCACCCGAATCACAACCCAGCGGGACAAAATGGTTGGCACAGGAGTAGGCTGGCACACTGATCTCCTCGACAGCACTATCTTGAAGGCAGTTCGAGCTGCGCTACCGGTGTGGCGAACTACACCAAAAACGGCGCTACACAGAGAGTCGGGTATTCCCCCATCTGCTATTATCTTACAGCAGAGAAAAATTCTAGCTGCCGCACGGATTCAAAGGCTGGACGCGTGGCATCCTTTAGCATTCAGGTCTACAGAGGAGCCAAAAGATACAGTAAGCCGCCTAGGTCTCCGCATAGGTCAGAGGAACCGGCCATTCAAGTGCCCAGAAAGGTACCTCACGCGACTTCAGATCAGCGCCAAAAATATGCCGATGGCCGAGGGCCCCGGCAAACTGTATATCCCAAAAGCTGAGCCCATCAGACAGCTCACTGGCGGTGACAAGCAGCAAGAAGCAGCTCACGCTAAGCAATGGATAGCAAGCCTGTCGGATGAGACAGTTTGCGCTTACTCAGACGGCTCATCATGTGGACCTGCTAGATCGGCGTGGGGATACATCTTATACAAAGGAGGCCAGATGATTGGGAGTGATGCCGGTCCTCTGCCAGGGGCGGAGGCGTACGATGCCGAAATCTTTGGCGCCCAAAAAGCCCTCGAAGGAGCGATAGGAAAAGCGGGCAGCTCTCCGATAAAAGTGCTTCTCGATAACTCCATAGCCGCAAGAGCTCTTCAAACCGGTCGAACGAAATCTTCTCAGGCGGTGGTAGACATATTCACAAGACTGGTACGACGAGCCAGATCAGTTGAAATCAGGTGGATACCAGCCCACTCAGGGATCACTGGAAACGAGGAGGCAGACAGACTGGCGAAGGAAGCCCTCAGGAAACTCCCGGCTGAAACGACTACAGATCCCTCAACAATTAAGGACGGACTTAAATACACCTTCGCAGCCCTCAACCGGTTTGTCAGGCAAAGGTGTGAAGAAGCGGTGGAATCCTGGTGGCTAAAACATAGACCTAGCCGCTATGAGGAGTTGGATCTCCGAATGAAACGAAAACGTCCACCAGAGCTAGCACTTCCGAGGTGGGCGCATCACCACTTGGTCGCAGCGAGGACGGGACATGGTGATTTTAGGAACTACCATGAAAGGTTTGGCCACGAATGGGAAAACTGCAAATGCGTTTGCGGAAGAGAGAAACGTCCCTGGCATTTTGCCGAATGTCGGATTGCTCTACGGCACTGGAGAGAAGAGAAGCATGAACCACCACCGAGTGGACGGGAGATGCTGGCAGAAAAGGGAGGGGGTAAATTTCTCCAGTTCTTAACAGTAACTAAGTGTTACGAGATGCAGAGCGCAAACCGGGAGGATTAAGTCCTGCCGGAGGAAATTTTCCACAGGACTAAGGGCCACGAGGAAGGAGAAAAGGCGCAGGGCGTTTTTTTTTTCGAAATTTAATTAATTATCTATGTCTTCTACAAATAGTTTCTGAGAAGCAAACTATGTACCTAGGTTGTAGTGTGGCCCCAGGGAGCACAGACCCGTATCACGCCTATTGGGTGTAGGGCATAAGCCTGATACGTAATGTATTCAATTCAATTCAATTTACTAGTATCTACAATCAACTATCTACAAGCGCAGTATTTATAGACCACACTCCATTTACATACGAGTAGCAGAGTCATTATTGAACCCCTAGGTAACCTCATCTTATAATAATATACCTCGAGCCAAGCAACTAGATTATGATCCTCTAGATCTAGATTCATCAGAATAATTACTTACTCAGTAAAATTCTCCTAGTCTCGGTTATGTGTTTAGGATATTGACTAGGTTTCTAGTAACTAGTCAATAATGTTTCTCCTATCACTGAGACATAGTCATGGTTGATACAACAGGTACAAACAATGAATCATGTCTGTACATGACGTTGTGATATAGTCATGATCATCTGAACAATATCAATTCATGAATGAATCATGTCTCTACATGAAAGCTATATAGTTGAATACAAAATAAAGAAAGAAAAAAAGAGGGAATCGTAGGAAGGCAGGGTACGGCGAACCAGATGAGAAAGTGCCGAGTGCTTTAGGGTTGAGAGAGCCTGTCCCGTCAGCAGGAGCATATTTTGATGTTGAATCTTGTGAACTCCAGGCATCGGGCGAAGGCAGCCATGTCGTCAATAAGTTTCCAGAGGTATTTCATTCCCTCCTTCTTTGTCGTGGGAGGGGAGTGTGGTCGGAGTGGCCACAAAGTATACTTTTCAATGACCTTGCGGCAGCGAACTAATTGATCGGGCATCTTAGGCTTTCCGCACGAGAACTTCATATTAGCGTCTTCGTAATGAGACTTATGATGGTACAATTCAAAGTCCCCGTGGACTAAACAAATCGCCATGTAGTGCTGGTGCCACCTCGAGAGCTTTGGCTTAACTTCCACGCAGAAGAACTTTTACACTTCTTTAGTCCTAGCCCGTACAATTGAGCTGATACCACTGAGCGTGGGGTGACTGGCTAAACCCTCTATCGCCAATTCCCTGCACCCCTGGCCAGCGAGCCTGTCTGCTTCCTCATTGCTGCGGATCACCGTGTGACTAGGAGACCATTTCACGTATACATTGAATACTTCGAGGACTCCCTGAATATTCAGAAAATTCCACTGAGAGGAGTTAGACGTGTTGCCCTTGATGCCCCAGATAACCGACGTGTTGTCGATGCAAATATGTATGGGTTGCTGAGTGACGGATGGGGGGGGGCAGAAATACGTTAAGGTTCGGAGCTGTGGGAGGTCGCAAGTACTCAATTGTTTTCTATCTACGACGCATAAATACACGACCACCGCGCTACTAGTTCTGATTACATAACCACATTACGTAACCCTCTACATCTCTAGTCCCGTAGCAGTAACTTGTCGTCCTCAACAATGTGCAGATAGCTCGAGTACTGTTATCCCTTTTGTTTCCGCTCCAAAAGTTTGTCTGATTATTGACGAGATTATAGAACTTCCTTCGACGTGGTGAATAAGCAACATACTCTGAATACCATGATGGACTTCAGGGTAATCTGTTATGGTTATGAGGTTATGTACGACGTCTTGGAGTTTGGAGCTTAATAGTCTGCGGAGCTGAGGGTAGAGCAAGGTGTGGAGATTAAATTAATTAGAATCTATATACATATATGTGTTACGGCGTGCTATAGGGTAGATCGAGATCGCCGTTCGCCGAGAGTATGAAAAGGTCAAGTGGTGAATCCTAGAGAGGTGGGAAGTCGACGAAGTACTATGGCTAGAAGGAAGCGGGTTTGCGAGAGGAATACTGTGATAATATTATAAGATTGTGAAGGTGGAGAACTACTTTGTTGTAGCTCCAGCTTCCTTAAGTACAAATAACTATCTAACGTAATTCAACTAAGACTGTTGTAATTTCCCATCATGACTCAAACTGTGACCTCAACCATATCAATTCCAGTTGGCGCATTATCTAGTCTCATCATATAAGTGCAAGTGTTGAGGGTGAGCCGAAAAACCTGTTCCATGAATTTTATCCTCAGGCATTCTGCTTAGACTCTGGTTCCAGAATGTCTCGCCATGACAATATGTGTATATAAAAGGGATGGAGCGGCCTTATCTATCTCTACAAAAGAAGTGTTCCTAATACCATACGCACGAGCCTCGGCTAATCCCTCGCCGTGCCTTGCTAGCCACACTTGGTTTAGTTCACGTAATGTCTCATTGCTTACACACGCCCATCCATATTTTATATCACAACATAACCAGTCTATCCATAACTCTCTCCAGACCATAAAAGTGCTCGTGTAATGGCAAGATTCAAACATCAAACATAACTCCATTTTCCAAAATTAGTTATGAAATCCCATAATAAGTCCTGTAGCTGCAATCAGTTGTCTGCACTCCATTCTGGGTCCCAGTTTCCGAAGGCTGCAGGCAGTTTATGACTTGCTGTTCCTGCACGGAGGTTCTGATAGAAAGGTACTTTTCCTTCTCGAACAGTGATTAAATGACTTTCCCTAAGTTTGAATGACTTGAGTTGGTCCCCGTAGCAGGCTCTCGGTATATCATTCTCACTAATCAGACTTAAAAGGTAAGATTTTCCGTGGGAGCCACCATGGCCAGCCACATCCAAGAGTCCTCAATGCACTGGATGAAGTTATTTCCTCGCAGCTTTTCCATCGAGCTTTCTTATCTAGAGTATTTCGAATTACTTCCCAGGCTCCTTGAAGTCTTATACAATTCTTCCGCACCCCTATCATCCGAAAGAACAGATCGTCCCCGATCACCTCAAAATTATTGCAACGTCGTTTTAATCTAGCAACCTGTACTCAATCGAAGTTCGAAGGGTCGGAGGCTCTTGTGAGTGCAATCCAGATTTCTTGGTACCACTCCGATTCTTGGTATTTCGACCTTTTTTCTCTTTCTACCATTTTTGTAGCGAGAGCATCTAATTGTTCCTCGAAGATCTCCTTATGCGGAGGATTGGCTGAGTACTCAAGCGATTTTGAATCAAGGATGTTGGCGTCATCTTCCCGGATCCTGCGCAGTCGTAGAAGTTCTGCATATCCACCCTTTATGTCTTTCCATACCCACTTAGGCTTACTGTCTTGATCGTCGATAATACCACCTAGGGAGTCCAAAGGGTTGTCCTTTGCAGACTCAGGATCTGGTAATATTGTCCGTGAGAGCGCATCTGCAACCTTAGCTGGAGTCTTCCGACGTCGGTCATCTAATTCAGGCGTCGCATTAGCGTGTTGGTCCTCTGACAATCCAATGCTATGCATCACAGCGACTCTTTTTCTTTCATCATAACTTATAACCCTTAAGGTGTCTTGGTCTCCTGCAGAAACTACGGCTTGCACTCTTATAGGAAAAGCTTCTAGATTTGCCTCCGACTCTGTGTCTGAAAAGCTAGAGTCACGATTAATCGTTAATTTTGAGGTAAATACTGCCGACTTGGCGTCGAACTTTCTGACTTTCGACTTTTTCTTTATCTGCACTCCATCGAAGTCTACCTGGTCTCCTCTAACCTGTCTCTGTTGGTACGTATCAGTCGGGAGGTGTATACTAGTATACGATATTGAATAGATAATTAACAATTACATTCTTCCTATTATTATAGTATACTGTGGTTCGTACAATTACATGGTCGCTTAACTGATTACATAATATACCCTTGTACCTGGAGTATTTATGCCAGCAACTATCTAACACATTGATCATCCAACTCAGACGCCATAGTTGCAACAGTCTCAAATCTTCCCAAGTCATCTGTCGAGGGACAATTGGGACTTCATTTGTACCGGTTCCTGACAATTCTTGGTTTTGACTTTGCTGGGATTGCTCATCTTTGTATCCAAGAATCGATTTATCCACCTCCTGCCTTCCCGATATCGCTTGCTTCCGTAACTCCTCGTTTTGGGCTATCTTAGCCATAAACGAGCCGATGGCACGGGAGTTTCGAGGATCTCGTAACTTTCTGATGCACGCTTGTTCCCAGTGCAACATCGGTTGGTTCCCGCAATCCTTTCCTAGATGCACGCCAACTCCTTCGAATTGGCCACACTTGTAGCAACATGTTTCTCCGTTTTACACTCGCTGACAGTTTATCAAGGGATGGCGAGAAGTCCTTGGATCTGGTAGCTGCTGACCTTTGGGGATTAGTTATGGGATGGACTCTTGGTTTCTCAATGGAGCTTGTGCTATGTTATATTGAGCCGGGAATTTGTGCTCTGGCAACGCTTGCTGAGGTGGTGGGGTCAGCCGGACGGCTATATAATTCGCAGAATTGTAGGGGCTTGGGATTTGCTGCTTCGGCTTCCCATGTGAGATTCGATTGTTGGAAATATCGCGCAATGTAATGGGCTCAATATTCATGGAACGAAAGAAGTTGCCTAGAAAAGAGGGAAGTGTGCGCTACAAGTACAAGTGTAAGCGACACAGAGCCTAAGCCACACCATAAACGAGTGTGGCGCCATCTAGGCATAGAAAATCCCCAATAACCTCCTTGCGCCCACGCCATACAGCCGCTCATATGTCCAGAAGGTAGCCTAAAGCGCTACCATATTACCTACTCCAACCTCTTAAATACACACGAGATCGTGTCGGGAACCTAGACGAAATGGAGGGCCCGTACGTCCACCACACTCCGTGTCTCCATGGCCAACAACGATAAGCATCATATTCTCGTTGTGAGAGTATTCCTTGCTCCAATCCTTCGAGGATATCAAGTTTTCGAAACCTTGTCATTTCTTTCTCTGCTTCTGCTTTCGCTTCCAAGAATTTGCTAGTTGCTTGAACGACCTGAGTCGCTGCAGATAGCGTATCACACATGAACCAGTCACGACTGCTGCGAACTTCATCTCTGAGAATGCTGTCATTTAATCCCTTACCAAAGGCATTTATAACCTTCTTCAAAATGTAGCTCTCCGCTTGACTCTTTTTTGTGCCGTCTATCACATCAAATGCTAGGAGGATGTCGAACGCTCGAAGAGAGTAGGCTTCAGGTTTCTCGTCCTCATCTTGAGCTAGATCCTCATCAAGTTCATTCGGAACCACTTTCTTCACTTCATTGGCTGGAAAATGCTTCAATAGGTGGAGCTGGATGTATTTAATATCTTCTATCGAGATAGCCTTTAGTGGTTCTGTCAAACATCTGATGGTTTGGAACCTACTGAATATGGTAATGAGAATCATTGGATAGTGGGATGACACATCTTGTCAGATTAACTAACTCGAGCTTTGATATCTCACCAGGGATATGGTGATCAGAATGACTAGGATGTTCAGGATGTTCAGGAATGTTCAAGATGTTCAGGATAGTCAAAGCTCTAACATGAGATCTTTTGATCTTCAACACATGTAATATATTTCATATGTAATTTTGGGAAACGAGGAGAAGATAATCTCTCCTCGAAATAGTTTCAGATGGGTATATAGCATCACTGCTGGAGAGGAGTTGAGGAGCAGAGATTTCATCAATACCACTTTACTTTACATTTTTCATTTGACCCTCAGTATCTAACATGGTAGCATTATTTCTGTGAAAAATCCTCGAAGTCCTCCGAATTCATTATATCCCTTACAAAGGATATTCTACATCTACGCCGTTTCATTCACACAGGATAGACGCTTACAAACGTTTGAACATAATAGAAACCTAGATTGTCAACATGAGCTCGTCAAAAACTACAATTACTAGCAGCTGTGACTGGAGACCATGGCTCTTCATAGTAAAGACAATGGCTGTAAGTGGTGACGTCTGGAAGTATATTAACCCAGATCTTAATACACCACTACCTGAGCCAATCCGTCCATCTCCTCCATTACCAATCGCGGCAAGCTCTAATACAGGGCACAGCACTCTTGCAAGTTTAACAGCCGACGAAAGAGACATATACAAACTACTCTACAACGAGTATAAAGAGGCCTTATCGATAGCAAAACAGGAGATCGATATTCTGAATACCATTAGAAATCACATCGTTACCACAGTGAACAAGGACAACATAGTCTACATTGAATCGAAAGAGACTATCCATGAGACACTGGTAGCTCTTAAAAAGCGACTAGCACCTACAGATGAGGCTCGGAGTGTTACGGGCTAGGCCCGGCTGGGTTCTGGCTGGGCTGTTTAAGGCTATAGGGCCCATCATTATCTTGAAGGCTCAAGCGAGTTTGTAAATCTTCTCACTATACGGGGGTATTATCAGATCACGTGTAAAGGGCAAGGGTATCTGGAACATGCATTATTGTTGAGATTATGGAGTACAGAGATAAGTCAGGTGATGGTTAATGGAAGTAATTGATGAAGGGTTTGGTTGTTGAGTTTTCTATTATTTTTGTGTTGGGATACACTTTGTCGATCCTACTAGGCTCGATAATCAGTAGTCCCGACCGACTGGTGTTTGGCGAATGGAGATTGCGTATACCCTGTGCTAGCGTTGTTTACTGCTGTTAATAGGAGATCCCGCACGGGCTATCTATTGGGATTAAAAGGAGTCTGGTACCTGTGTTTAGTAGAGTAGTCGAATTGACATCCTTTTATCCTTCATTATTGCATAAGCTTCCCTTTACCAATAAAGTCCACGAACTAAGTAGTGGGTTATACATTTCAATAATTATAGTTATAAAGAGCCATAGCTTCCCGCTCGTAATTTCCTCATAGAAAATATAAACATTTAATTGTGGCATTGCTTTCGTGCATTGGCCGAAAGTCCCAGCCCGTCACACGGAGGCTGGAAGTTATCAAGAAATACCAACGGCTCCGGATATTTGACAGACAAACCGATGTAGAATTGTGGTGCAAAGAGTGGGAAACGACGTTCGCTGACGCAGTAGCATTAGATCTACCTGAAGTCTCCGGTGATCGTTCGCAAAATGACTTTGCTATCGCACTTACTTCCATAGATGAGTCATACGCTTCAGCTCAGCAGTTCTGGGTAAGACAATCTTCAAAGGTCAATGCAACCACGGCTCTCCCTTCCTTGTATAATATGGTTGAAGACTTCCGCAATCACTATGGCCGGAACTTAGTACTTAAAGGGAATCTAAAGATGGGTGCTTTCTCTGCATCTTCAGTTGAGCCTAACAGGCAAGAAGAGACTGGGAAATTGTGCGAGACACCAAAACCGATGAAGCCTTGTTTATGTGGCAAACGTCATAGATATAAGGATTGTTATTATATCACACCTTCTGAACGACCACAAGGATGGAAAGGAGAGCTACAAGTTTTTCAGGCTATAAACAAGAAGGTTGAGTCAATGAAAAATAGGAATGGTAAAATGTTAAAAAACTGGTTTTTAACGACATTCAAATATGACGGCTTCGCCAATCCTCCACTCTTTTCAAACGATAACAACAGTAAAGAAGCAGCAATTCCGACATCTCTTGGAGCGTTCACAGCCTATTCGTCTTTCGAGGCAAATTCTTCAGAAGAGTATAAGCTCTACCACTCTTGGACTCTGGACAGTGCATCAGACATTCATGTTTGCAATGATTCGTCGATTAGTGGTTGGATTACGACAAGAAACGCAAGTCAAGGAGATCTCATTTTCGCAGGAAAGACTTCATATCCTATCGAAGCATTCGGAATAGTGACAGTCGAAGTAGAAATAGACGATGGAGATTCAAGTATACAACTAGAAAATGTTGCCCTGGCGCCCAGCTTCATGACTAACCTAGTATCGTTGGAGATTTTGAGCAATAAAGGGGTTCATTGGAACTCTCAACACCCCGACGTACTTCGACGTGACAAAAATAAATTCTGTCATTTAGAAAATGTAGGGAAACACCGGACATTGCAGAAGGATATTCGTCAGCCTAGATTTATTTTTGCAAATTCAAGTTACGCACCTCGTACAGCCACATTTACAGCCAAGAAACTCCACAAAATTCTTGCTCATGCTAGTGAAGAGGTAATTTCTCACGTAAAAGGCAGTGATATTACCATTGACTTTGCGAATCCCTGTCCAAAGACAATTGAATGCCAAACGTGCTCAATGTCGAAGGCGAAACAAATAATTTCGAGACGCGATGATATTGAGTTTAAATCTGATGGAACTCCATTTTTTAGGATAGCTTGGGACATGATTGAGTTCGAAAGGGCATTTGTCGGAGATAATTATGGTAGCCACATTTATTGCCAAGTTAATGGATTTGAATTCTCAGAAACGCACCCGACAAAGCCGGGAGCTTTCATTTTTTTTTTAAAAATTGTTGTGTTCATCGAAGATAACTTAGGATACAAGGTCCATTTTTGCAGGCTAGATGGAGAAACAACTTTCGGTCAGAATTTCAATGATATTATAGCAGAACGTGGCATACAATCCGAACGCACCGCACCAGATACTTCAGAGCAAAATGGAGGTCTAGAACGGTCTGGAGGAGTTATCGTTCTCAAAGCTCGATCGTCCATCAAAGGGGCAAATCTGCCATCAAAGCTCTGGAATGAAGCATTTAAAGCGGCCACATACGTAAAAAATCGCACGCCCCATCGTCAACTTGGTTGGAAAACACCCTACGAAATGGTTCATAAGATTGAGCCTTCTTACGCCCATATGCATCCATATGGATGTAGATCATATGCACTAGAATATAAAATACCTCGTAAGTTGAAAATGAATCCGCGCGCTCATATTGGATATCTGGTAGGATATGATTCTCGGAATATCTATAGGATACGGATTCCAAGTAAGAAGGGGGTGATCCGAACTCGAGATGTAACGTTCGATCATGAGGCATTCTGGACTCCGGAAGACCTAGATATCGGTGACGTGTCACGTGAATCTGCAGAAAGCGTCATAAACACATTGGATATACCTGTAGGAAATTATCATGAACTGACAGAGGAAGACAATCTTGTCGATTTTGATGATAGAAAGAAAGATAGTGCCGAACTTGACCTTGATGTACGCAACGGCGGTCAGTCAATTAGAATCGTGAGCAAAGGAACAGCACGCAAGACGCGGTCCCAATCACGTGATCATGCTGTCGTCAGCACGCAACTACCCACACCAAAAGATACCCCAAAGCCGTCCTTCTCTGCAAATCAGACATTAACAATAGATCCCAATATTACAACAATTGAACTCTCAGATGATGTTGACTCACCAACAATAAGTGCTCGTAGCCGTTCTTTCCGAGATATAAATCAGGAAAATATTTTCAAAGGAAAACGTAACAGAAAACATACTCATTCTGTTCATCAACTCGCAAAACTCTCCGGTTACCATCATGCATTTTCTCTGGCCATTCGAAGCTCCGAGAAGTCTCGTGTGCATCGAAATACATTACCTCATGCTCCTAAATCATTCAGACAGATTAAAAACCATATCCACTCCGTACAATTCATGCAAGCATGTGACAAAGAAGTGCGAACACTGTTCTCAAAAGGGATGTTCGTGTACGTTGAAGACAAAGATGTTCCTCCAAATGAAATTACTTTACCGCTTATGTGGGTTCTAACCTATAAATTCGATGAAGATGGTTTTCTTGAGAGGCACAAAGCACGGCTTCTCGCTAGAGGTGATCTTGAATTTAATCAAGACGAGACTTATGCATCTACTCTTGCTGCGCAAACCTTCAGAGTTATAAGCTCTATTGCATCGGCTTTCGATATGGAAATGAAACAGTATGATGCAGTAAACGCTTTCTCTAACGCAAAGTTACCTCAACCAATCTATTGTCAATGTCCAGATGGCTTCGAAAGAAAAGAGTTCACTTTAAAGGCAGTACAAGCAATTTATGGTTTACAAAAATCACCTTTATTGTGGTACAACGAAATCACACTTGGATTCAAAAAGTTAGGCCTACTACCTATCCCAGAGACTAGCTGTCTATTTAAAAATGATTGTATAATGCTGATGATTTACGTTGATGATCTTATACTTGTATATCATCCTTGGGATCAACCAAGATTTCTTGAGCTTGAATCTAAAATGTTAAGGATGTACGAATTTCGAGTTTTGGGTGACGCTACTCACTTTCTAGGAATAAGAATAATCCGTAATCGCGAAGAACGTAAGCTATGGTTAATTCAAGATAGTTACATAGAAAAACTTTCCGAAAATTTTAAGATTAAAGTTGAAAATATACCTAGAACACCTTTACCTGTTGGTGTTGATTGGTCACCTTTGGATTGTTCGGCTACCCAAAATGAAATATCAGCATATCAACAGAGAGTTGGTAGTATTGGATTTGCTGCTTTTGCAACCCGACCAGACATATCAAAAGCTGTTTCAAACCTATCAGGAGTGTTGCACAACCCATCGCCGGAGCATCTTAAGGCCGCAGAGCATTGCTTACATTATCTTGTCGGTAGTAAGTACCTAGCTCTTCAGTTTGATAGGTTAGATCAGGCACAACGGATCTTTACAGCATACAGTGACTCGGCTTTTGCAGATGATCTGGTAAATCGACACAGCTCCTATGGATTCTGTTTTGCACTCTATGGGGGTCCGATTAGCTGGAAAGCAAAAAAAGGTAAAACAGTGACTATATCTTCAACAGAAGCCGAGCTATTAGCCATCACGTTTACAGCAAAAGAGTTTATTCGATGGGTGCGATTCTTTTCTTATCTCAACTTAGACCTTCATGATAAACCAACTATTTACTGCGATAATATTCAAACTATCCGTTTACTCACTAAAGAAGCACCAAAGTTAGAAACAGCTCTGAAGCACATTGATATCCACCAGAATTGGCTGCGACAGGAAGTACAGCTCAGAAATATACATGTTGAATGGATCAAAACGGCAAATATGGTGGCAGACGGATTTGCTAAAATTCTTCCGGCCCTAAAACATGCAGAGTTTATACGTCAACTTAACCTCTGTGACATTAACAATATCATGAAGCATAATTCAGTTACTATTGCTGATTCAAATACCAGGAACATCTCAAATAATACCTAATTCAAGATATCCCTGGGGGGGTGTGTCAAACATCTGATGGTTTGGAACCTACTGAATATGGTAATGAGAATCATTGGATAGTGGGATGACACATCTTGTCAGATTAACTAACTCGAGCTTTGATATCTCACCAGGGATATGGTGATCAGAATGACTAGGATGTTCAGGATGTTCAGGAATGTTCAAGATGTTCAGGATAGTCAAAGCTCTAACATGAGATCTTTTGATCTTCAACACATGTAATATATTTCATATGTAATTTTGGGAAACGAGGAGAAGATAATCTCTCCTCGAAATAGTTTCAGATGGGTATATAGCATCACTGCTGGAGAGGAGTTGAGGAGCAGAGATTTCATCAATACCACTTTACTTTACATTTTTCATTTGACCCTCAGTGTCTAACAGGTTCTCTCGCATCTTTCATCAGTTGACAACATCTCGTGTCTCGTTCTAGCACGTCTGTTTGGATTAGGTTGTAGTTGGCAATTCCTAACCTAATTATGTTAGATTGCAGGCTTTTGTCTTAGGTATTCATTGGTTCGTAATTAAGGTTATTGTTAAGATTTGGGTTCGGTTATCTCACTGATTACCGAGCCGGCAGCATATCAAGGAGGCATGTAGCTCAGGTGGAAGTATCGCACGGTAAACTATATCTGAAGCTGCTACGTATTGTACAGTCAGACCCCTGTTAAGACGATCCTCGTCAAGACGATATTTTTTCCAGAACGGACTTCGTTCCCATACATTTACCGATTACACGATTATCGTTCTTCAACCTCTGAATATCGTCTTAGCCAGGGTGTCAAACTCGAGGGTGTCAAACTCGAGGGTGCCAAAGGTAGCGTCGGGAGTGTTACTGAGTGACTTGGGAAATATCTGAGGAGGTTGGCAAGAGTCAAAGGTATAAATTTGTAATTGTAACTAGAACTAAGGACGAGGGACGAGGGAATCTAGGATCGGAGACAAGGCCAGTGGAAGACGGAAGACAAGACGTGACCCTCTACCGCGGCTCTATCTAATCCATATATACATCATAGTAACCAGAGCAACCTAGGTCTCATAGAGTCCACCTTCTACTACTCGATTACTCAATTCGTGACCCATGGCAACCATTGTATCCCAGTAACCTCTATCCTCAGTTCCTGACACAGGGTTTTTTTGCTAGATTGGTGCTAAAAATACCGCCAAAAAAGGGAATTTCTGTGGAGCAACAATATTCTCTGTATGACAATACTTTCACGGCCCCGATTACGTCATATTAACAGGGGTCTGACTGTAGTAGCTAAAAGAATACTGCTGTTCGGGGACTAAAGCTCCATCCCAGAACCATGAGATAAATCAGGCTATGCACGCTAGATATAGAATGGCTGGCGGATATGGTGAATATGGGGGTAAACACCTAGATATATAAAGACATTGTAGCCTCTAAATTGTAGGACAAGTCTTCAACTAAATTATATCGGAGTCAATCCTAGCCTCTCATTGAGCAATCTCATGAATTTATTTCTGTGTCTGTGATAACAGACCAAAATACAAATTCGACAATAAGTTTAAAGTCGATTAACGTCTAACGCTGCGCCTTTACTCTTTCTGTCGATTGCCTTGACAAATTGTGCAGTTGTCCATTCAACACCAGATTCATCGAACGCGTCAAGCAGTAAGCGGAAAAATCGCTCTGCCCGTGTGCCATCAAACGACTTGACAAAATCTATGTTAACTGTGGCCATTTTTTTAGTCATATCTGGAACTCTGTGAAGGATATGCTCAAGAGATTGAGGACAAAGATGGTGTGGGTTGATAGGTTGGATGGGTAGTTCCAGGATCCTTAGATTAAATTCAGTAGCTTCTGCAGAATTAATAAAATCCTCAGATGATTCCGATGAGCTATCAAAGCTATCAATCTACAATGAGCGTGTCCTTCGAAAGTTGGCCAGGACGAATAGAAAGGACCAAAAAAATGAGAGAGAAAAATAAAAAAAAAATAAAAACAGTCGACTCTCAGGTCTTTTGTAGTTTAACTCAAACAGGAGTCGTATATACTGTTAGATAATTGTGCGAAATGACGGTCCAGGGATTGATCTAAGTTGTGCGAAGATGTGTTCCTAATTTCGTAAACCGTACTACGCTGATGAAGAGTTTTTGCAAGAGATGATATTCTGCACCAATGGAGGAAGTTGTGATCGCTAATTCTCTAGGAGAAGAATGACTGTGTTTCCGTGAGTCAAGTGATTCAATTGACAATTCGATGGTATATTGCAGGTTGTTCCCGGAATCTCGCCCCAAGTCCTCAAGATATTTTTCACGAATATTCGTTCTACAGCATGTGGAAAAGTGGGCGTTATCTAACTTCGTTGCTTACGACCGATGTACACTACCACTCCAGATTTCCCTGCGTAGGTCACCAGAAATACGTTAAGGTTCGGAGCTGTGGGAGGTCCAAGTACTCTATTGTTTTCTGTCTACGACGCATAAATACACGACCACCGCGCTACTAGTTCTAATTACATAACCACATTACGTAACCCTCTACATCTCTGGGGCTGATGCCGTGTTTGAACCTCCGCCAACTTCCAATAACTTCCGCGTCTAATACATGCGAGAAAGAGTTAATTGCTCCACTTACTGGGGCGAGTTGGTGATGTCCTTAATAGAACACGTAGCCGAATCGTCTGCTCTGATCATCTATCTGTTCAGAAGTGACTGAGAAGACAGTGACCTCGTGTGCTGGTAGCACCGCCCACCACTTTTTGAAGACGTCCGAAGCCTCCGCTTTCGTCCTCCAACCGACTAGATTCATTCAGCAGCTAGGAGAGTAGAGAGGGGGCGCGATGTTAGGTCGGAGGATGGACGGCAGCATTGCCCCCACCGTCTGCAGCTTGGTTTTGACCCGCTGCCGAGGGCCCACAAGAGGCCGGTTCCAAATCATCGGAGGGATTAGGCACGAGAACAGTGAATGCTAGGGATCTAACGGCTGTAGCCTGCAGCCTGAGTGCAGTATTGAGTGTGAATCGAGTGAGGGCGATCTCAGTTGAGGGAAGGCCGCTTTCCACACAGTGAGTGGCGACGGGTGTAGTCTTCCACACCGGTATTACGGCTCTTGCTATCTTGTTCATGGCAAGAAGCACAATGTCGCTCAGAATGCCTTTGCGCGCGCTTACGAACCCACGTCCCGCTCTTGGGCGTTGGGCGGGTTTCTTGAGCCCGGCGTACCAAGTCTCGCACCCATTCAGCAAGGACGGAACAACTACAGTCTGGATCAGCTTCCTCAATGACGACAGAGGGATCCATGCGTCATTCTGTTCATGTTGGTGCATTAGCGCAAGAGGGGGGTGGCCTTGGGGGTTTCTTGCGACGTGAAATTTCCATGATAATCTCCGATTGAAGTGGACGTCGTGCCGGCGAAGTTAGGGAGCTTGGCCAGGAATATCAGAGGCGGTGACGGGGTTGACTGTTGGTCAGTCGTTTACCACAATGCTTGGGGAGTATTCTCCCCTTTTCCGAGACGGGTGGATCATCTCGAGTTATTATTAATTATTATTAATTCATTTTATTGTCCTTTCTGAGTCTATGACTTTGTAGGACATGCAGGTCCTCTCTGCCTACAGGCCAAGGACACCTATACTAGTAGTATATCCCCTCCTATGCCTCCCATACAGCTCCCCTCAAACAGTACCACCCATCACAAGTCCTCATTCGATCATACACTAAGAGGAGCTCTCAGCTCTTCATTATCTCCCCTCTCCAGCCAACGAAACGATGGCCATTTGCAGGTGTATGGCAGCCGGGAAGAATTGCAAAAAACCACTGGGTGCGGGGCCCTCCTAATACCGACATCAGGACTAAATCCGAAGACATAGTGATTCATCCGAAGAGTTCGAAGAGTTCGAAGAAGCCGGGCGCTACAGACTTGTGTATACGTCAGGAAATCCACTCTCTACCTTTATAGCCTCCTTCATAATTAGCCAAAATCTCGGTCTTGGCGCCCACAAACGTTTCAAAGTCAAAAACGTCTCGAAAGCACAAGACCTTTTATTCCCACAATTGGTTTCTTCCTTATCTCTTCCACGACCCAATCGCATGACCTTCCTCAAGATGTATAGCCCCCATGGAGCAACAGTCCCCCATTAACCAAGACCCCAACTTTGTATTTTATGACTTTATTTCATCCTTGCAGGTATATATAGCGTCTTATATTCGTAGTGAGTGATGGTCAGTAACAAATGAAGTAAACCCCTGTATGCAATTGGAATAACGACTTTATCAGTCGTTGAGGGGAGGTAGTATGTGGAGAGGTTAAGGTAGAGGACTCTTGTGAGAATGACAAGACCGACACTGACGAGAAGTTGTCGATTTTAGACATGCTTGAGGTGGCTTTCGACTCCGATTCGGATACGATTCTTGTTGGCAATCCCAGATATGCTGAGCATACTGAGCGATTACAACGGCGCCACTGGAAGTTGAAGAATTCGTCTTTGCCGGCAGCCTTGTCAGTTGTTAATAAACTGTATGCCCTAGGGGATATAGAATAGGTACTATAATTATAAAACGCCACAGTAGCCTACACCTAAATTCTCCATGAAAAATATAAACAAATTAAGGAAATAATGGGCCCTCAATCATTGAGGTTGTAGAACGCAATGATTCAAGTAACTACCGAAGTGAAACTAACTACAGAATTTTCAGTCACGTGTATATTGGCAACGTGTCCCACTTGATAGTCCCAATCATTCTAAATTCTAACAAAACATTTGTATATGGTATTTCTTTTGTCTATTGGTCGAGAGTCCTAGCCAGTCACACATTGGACACCAATTATCCTTCATTACAAAAATTATTCTGCTATAATGCCCAAGATGAAAAGTCATTCAGCTCAGTGTTTACCCGTGGAATTCAGCCATATTTTACCCGAAAAAAAAGGTAGCAATGGAAACTGCGTGCGCGGGAAAAAATCTCAAAAAATCTGTAGTCCCAGCCAGGCGAGGCCTAGACAGCGGGACCACATGAGGTACGCATATTCATCTACATCTCCCTTCTTTGTAACAGTCGAGGCCGACTTGATCGAATATATCACTGCCGTGTCGAGTGCGGGGTACGCTCCGGAAACTCATCGGATGGCTTTTCCTCCGTGATCGAGGGTTAGTGATGAGTAGGGCTTTAGTTCTACCATCTAATCTGATCGCGCTCAGCCTCGTAAAAATAGTGAAAGGAAGATGTGCTGAGAGATGAAAACGATACAGACCGTGAGACTGTTGTGGCATTCTCAACAAAGTGAGGACGAATTGATTAATCAATCTTGATTCAGTGCGCGTTTCAGTAGGGGATAGAGATTTGTAGAGGACACCAATGACGAGTGTTAAGCTATTGTTCCCCGGCTCCATTCTGATGACGACACCGATGAAATCATTTTACGATTGGAAGAAGGGTGCCATGATGGAACGAACAATCGTGAGAAGAATCAATTCTGCGTTTAGCTTTACCTAACACCTAGATAAGAAGTTTTTGGTCTCTATTTCAAGCAAGTAGTGACATGTTGATTCTTGGGACTTTTCCATAAAATACGCAATTTTCTGGCGTACGAAGGAAGAAGGAGCTGGTTATGATCGTGATCTAACTCCATTACCTTGGGTACGAGTAGCGTCTTTACAGAATACCTTCTCGGGGTATATTTTCGGAGTGTTGTGGTAATAGCACGGAAGCAATACTAGTTTTAGAAACTTACTAGGAGGTGAGCGACAGCAAAAGTGTTGACCTGCACAGGGGTCGAACCTGTAATCTTTTGATTCGAAGTCAAACGCCTTGCCATTGGGCCAGCAGGCCTAGTTTCTTGGTGCATGGTGAAAGCACTCAAAATTTATATACTCCAAACAACAATTATTAGATTATTCTGCGTGAGATCCGAAAATCTTTGATCTCTAGCACTCCTCAACTCTAGTAGCTGCAGCCTACATGTTGGATTGTCGGTTTTGACGGTGCTCAAACCCATGTGATCCGGCCGTCAAAGTTTGTTTTATCATCCTTGGACTACAAACAACGGTCTTTGCATGTACTTATATAATTATAGATGTCAGGGAATACATCTAGATCAACATCATCACCTGCCAAATACTAGTCTTAGCGTATAGCATATCTGTTGTTGGGCCTAGTAATGGGTTGGTTACCACATAGGTTTAGTTCAGGGTTTATCTCATGTAACATTGAGCTGTCGTATGAGTTGGGAGCAAGCTCCAGTTCACTTTTGCCCAGAGTATAACTAGTCGCTTTACTGCTGATAGGATTGGGCATACGACGTTCTTGTATCATAATTACCTGTTGGAGACTACCTACTTATTCGAGCTATCTGTATATCATAACTCCTACTCGGTGATATTATCTATCTAAGACGTCTCACTCACAATAGATTTAGTGTTTATTTTTATTTATTCATTTTTCATTTTTTTTTGATTTTGATTCAACGTCGTGCCTGTCCACAGCTCGTGACTAATATTACGTACTGGACGGCCCAGTCCCTACAGAACTACTCGGCGTGGTCCCAGGAATGGCCTTCAGCATCTAATGACTACCATAGGAAGTCCAGACCTTCTTGTGGGAGACTTTAACATCCACTATTTCTCCTGGGATCCGAAAGCTGGGAGTGATAGTGTGGAAGGTGACTCTTTGCTCTCTTTGACAGCCTCGAGAGGACTTAGACCCTTGAATCAACAGGGAACTCCTACACATGACGCAGGGGCTGCTCTCGACCTATGTTTTGTCCGAAACAACGTGAGTGCTTCTGGTGAAATTCGACAAGACCTGGAAGTCGGCTCTAATCATAGGACAATCCTATGTCAAGTATTTAATTGGAAAGTGTTGGAAAGTGTTGGAAGTTGTGTATTGGTTCTTAGAGGAAACTCACTCAAAGAATATAGGCACAACTTTAATGTACTTTGTATTTAATAAATCAAATAAATTATTCACGTAATCCTATTTTAATATTATTGTATTATTAGAGAATGATAATTACGCCGTCATGGCTCCATGAGTACAATCACTGTAGGAGTGTAGGTCTTGAGCACCATTAACCTACACGTGACATAAATGCCAATCTAGTCTTAGTATTACTCAGTAAACACCTACACCCAATGTATATAGATCTCGCTGTAGTTACTCCTTCTTCTCCTTTCATAGCTGATCTATCTTCATCGCCCCAGGCTGCCTCTCTACCATTTTCTCACCTCGTGATTATGATGTATATTACATGAATGTACATAAAGTTTCCTCAAATTACCTGTCTTTACCGCTAACCTCATCATAGACTAGTGCGTCTATGCTAAGTTATTTCCAATCAAACTTGCCGATCATTGCCCTCACTTGTGTAGCTCCAGATTAAACAACTGGCGCGAAATTACAACAGGAAGCCGAGAAATCTGTACCAGGTAAACTTCAATTTGCTGCCTGTAACTGGGAATTATTTCAAGACTTCGTCATGAATCGGCATGCATCACCTCCCTCCCATATCATTGAAGAGGAGGCCGCAACCATTATCGACATTGTTTCAGAAGCTCTCCTCGCTTCCTGTCCAAGATCACGCAAACAAGTAACAAAATCTGGCTGTTGGAGTAAGGAATGCACTCAATCCCATTTAAACTTTCGCAGAGCTCGTCGCGCGGGTCTGTGAGTAACTTCTGAACGACGTGCCTTTAGAAAAGTAGTGAGGAAATCGAAGCGGGCATTCTGGTACAACAAAGTAGAGCAAGTCTCAAATCTTAAAGAGGCCTACCAAGTCACGCACTGGCATAAAAAAGAGGCGCACTACCACACTTCTCCCTTAGAGGGACCATCGGGCCAGATCTTCCATCCAGTAGAGAAGGCGCAGCTCTTCCAAGAAGCACTTCTTAGCCGTCATCTTAATTAAGCAGATTTTGATTATGCAATTCCTACAGTGGCAAAAAGATCTATTGCATGGCCTCCGCTGACAGACGTAAAGATCTACAACTCGTGCTGCAATGTCCCGACATCTACTCCTGGGCCTGGCAATATTACTGCAACAGTACTTCGACGTGCCTGGCCAATAATCGGACCCCGAATAATCTCTTTATTCTGTCAATGTGATGAGTGGGGGATACACCCTAGCGCATTTAAGGAGGCTAACGTTGTTATAATACCTAAGTCCGGAAACCGTAACCGAGCTCTCCCAACATCATACCGCCCAATCGCTCTTCTATCGTGCCTTGGCAAGGGGTTGGAGAGATTTGTGGCGCGTCGTCTCTCATTCCTAGCGCTGAGATATCAGATACTTTTTCGGTATCAGTGTAGCGTAGTGCCACGGAGATCAGTTACCAATCTCACCACTGCATTGTCTTGTGACATTTAGGACGCCTGGGCCAAAAAAATGTAGTCGCAATGGTTACTGTAGATGTTAAAGGTGCATTTGATGGGATTCAAAAAGGCCGCATGTGTCACTACCTACGGGGTCAAGGATGGCCCTTCAATGTAGTACAATAGGTGACTTCTTTCATATCAGAGCGAGAGACCTCAATCACGCTGGATAGGACTATATCTCCGGTGTTCAAGATACACTGCGGACTTCTTCAATGGTCTCCAGTTTCGCCTATCTTATTTCTATTGGCAATTGAAGGTATGCTCCATCTCTCTCCAAAGCGTTTCGGCTATGCAGACGACGTTGCATTTATAGCGTCCGCACCGACCCTCGCCCGCTGCGGAGATTTACTTCAGACGCATTTATCTATGACCCTCGCCTGGGGACGTGAGAACACCATCGCCCGTAAAGTCTCGAAAACGGAACTACAATACTTTCACCGAAGGCACGGATCTCCACTAGAACCTAGCATATACACGGATGGAGTTGAGACCACACCAAACGTCCACACGCGCTGGTTCGGGGTTATCTTCGATCGGAGCCTCCAATATAGAGAACATGTCAGACAATCATACGGAAGATCCTTGGCTGTTACAATCCACATTAAAAGTCGTTCGAGAGTCACCCGAGGAATGAGCCCTATGCCTTTGAGACAAGCGCTCCAAGGAGTAGCTTTCGCGACCTTGCTCTATGGGGCTGAGACATGGTATTCTAAAGGAACTCCGAAAGGACTGGTCCTTCAGATCCAACAACGGATGAACGATGCTGCTCGCGCAGCACTTCCTGTATTCCGTACTACACCAATAGCTGTTCTTAGGGAAACAGGTTGGGGGCCCGCAAAACCCTGGCTTGAGCGCATACATGATCGCCTCACCCTCCGCACTGCGGCAGCAGATCCAAGACACCCTCTTCGTAGACGTCGGGATTCTTCGAGAATGTGCGGGATCAGAGAAAGAATTTCCCCGGAGCCATCAGAGGATAATATCCCTTCCCCTTGGGAAGTTGGACGCGATGAAAGTTTGGAAAAGATAGGCGCTGTTGGCCGAACAATAGGAGTCGATTCTTTCACTCAATGGTACGCCCAACAAACCATGAGGGACCTCTTTGTATTCTCCGACGGCGCTCTGATCGAAAATCAAACAGGAGTCGGATACTCAGTTTGACGCGGCGCGACCCATGTGATTTCCTGCGGAACCATTTCTCTAGGTGCTTCTGAAGAAGTGTATGACGCAGAAATATCTGGAGCAATAGAGGATCTAGCAACTGCCCTCCACAATCCAATGGCCTTTTACGCAACCAACGTAACTACATGCCTAGATAACTAAGAAGCAGCTCTTCGACTCCTCTTGTTAATACATACCGCAACAAGCTCTCGCCAAATTGCACAATTTTGGCAGCTAACAGCTAGTTGGACAAACAGGACACGGGCATCCTGTACTAGAGCAGGAGTAGTCAGTGTTAGATGGTGCCCCGGACATTCTAGAATCCCTAGAAATGAAGCAGCTGATGCTCTAGCGAAGTCGGCTTATCTAATGACTGCGCCACTACTACCTCTATCCATAGCGCGAGCAAAAAGAAAAATATCTCTATTTTACGACACTTCCACCATCGCTTACTGGGTTCAGGAAGGCCCCACTAGATACAATCAACTCGGAATTGGTCCTAGTATAGGAATAACGCCAGAACTGAAAGGTTTAAACCGACGTGCACTTGGGGCGTTGATTACGACTCGTTCCGGACATGGAGATTTCGCCCAATATCATCGTCGCTTCGCACACAAAGATGCCCTAATTACTTGCTCCTGTGGCTAGGAAAAAAGGCCAAATCACTTCTTCTACTGCACTATAGGAAGAAACCGTGCCCGTCTTTGCGGTAGGCCCCGACACCCCCACCCTGGCATCAGATGGATACTTAGCACGCCCGAGGTCGCCCTTGCCTTCTGAAAATAGATCGAGCAGACTAAATTCTACGATGAAGTTCAACAATTACACTAGATTCCTACTGGGAAAGAAGGTATCCTGTGGTGAATTAATGTTGGATAGAAGGACTCACAATCTCTTCCTTTATAGCGTTATCTTAATTCATTGTACAGACTACGAGAGTAAGCTCAAACTACTTGTAAATTATGCATAAAGTTCCTGGTAGAGGGAAATTTGCTACATTAAAATTGGAAAGCATAGTGGCGGACAGCTGTTTGTTTGTTTATTCATTAACGTGCTAGGTGAAGTAACTACTGTCGCAATCCTACTAGAGCTTGAGCACGAGTGGGGTCGGGCCGGATCAGGTTAACTACCGTGCAGTACAAATGCCTCGTCCCACCTAAATGACCGGAACCATGCCAAAATTCATCTATGTGTTGAATCATTACGAGTCCAGCAGGCCAGATTGAAAACAAACAAAAACTTTCCCGCGAAATCCCGCATTACAAAAGAAAAACTAATACAATCTCCCTTCCATCGTTCCGCCTCAGCCACCACGCGCCTAAGCCTCGATTCCAATCCATCTTTCCATGCCAAACCACCTAGGCTTTTTATCTATCACCTCTGAGTCACAGGTATCTCTGCCATCCCAGACTAGACTCAATGGCGGACAGCTGGTCGGGCTCTTTTGTAGTTTCTAGGTGCTGTAGGGCGCGCTAGAGCGTTGGGCAGCTCAGTATGTGACAGTAGTCACGAGCTGTGGACAGGCACGACGTTAAATTCAATCAAAATCAAAATCGAACTATTCGACGCTCTAGCACGCGCGCTACAGCACCTAGAAATTACAAAAGAGTCCAACCAGCTGTCCGCCAATAACAGCTGTACACCGCACATCCACAGAAGAGATCAGTTTTTACATCAACACATTCACTTGCGCCAACCCTTGACGCGCCAGACATGCGATTATCTACTGTTCAACCTTCTCTGATTTGCTCCTTGCCATACCGCCCCAGTCCTCCGCAGAGGCTGGCTCTTGGCCCCCCCTCCCACCCGTAAATTCGACGCGTCCTGACGTCGAAATGGTCCTCACAGGGCCACCTAACCACCACTACAACAACATACAAGCAAACGTAGAATCGATTTACGAGGCGATCTGCCAATACTCGCCCCCAAACCCCCCCGAGTCAATGGGTGCTTCCTTGACTAACTTCCTCGTAGATGAAGCGAGGGCGTTTAACATACGCTTTGCAGAGGCTGAGCGTATCGTCAGTGGGTACATTAACCTACTGGCGGCCACAACCGACAAACAGCTCCGACGAGCTGTCGAAAAGAATGGAGAGGCTTTACAGGCCATTATCACAAACATCCTGCGCGGAAACCCCGAGCCCCAATCCAGTGGGCTAACAGAGGCTGCCAGTAGCAGCAAGACGACAACCCTCCCTGCGTCGGCTACTAGGCCGGGAGGAAAGAATAGCGCGAGCACTTCACGACCAGTGCAAATACTCACGAGAGAAAGCAGCCAGGCGAAAGGCAAAGAGCCGGCTTCGACAAAGCCTACTAGGCCAATCGACATCGATTCTATACAAACCCCCATCGTTACTGAGGGGTCTTAGACTCAGGTAGTGAGGAAAAAGACTAAGCCTGCACCACCAGCAGCTACAAAATCGCAACCAGCCAGCGAGCCTAAGTCAAAAGCGACAGGGCCCACACAAACTCCGAGGCCTACTGCCTTAGCTCCCAAGCTAGCTCGCCCAGACGAGCGTGTTTTCCTGCGGGTCAAGCCCGACCAACCATGGAGACGCATGTCTCCTCATTACATCAAAATGAGCCTCGCAAGCAAGCTGCGCTTAGCTAACTCTGCAATTAAGCAGGTTATCATTGTCAACTCAGGGTTTGCGATACTAGCTTAAGGAGACGGAGCAAGAAACGCGCTCCTCTCAGGCGCCGTACTCCTGGAGAGCACGGAAATGAAACTGAAAGCTGCTTCCAACTGGATCTCAGTGTTGGCGCCTAATGTACCAGACAGACTCTTCACTTTAGAAGGACCAACGCCAGTAATATCGGAGATGGTAATGGAGGAAGCGACCTTAAAGACAGGCGTTAGACCGACCTCAGCTCGTGCCTTTGCGACAAGCATGGCTAGGCCGTCCACCGACTGGGTGTTGTATTTTGCAACCGGCAAGCCAAAGCTGGGAGAGAGACTTTTCGAAGAGAGCGGTCGCTTACACGAACTTCAGCGTAAAGCCAAAATTGCGCAATGCAACCAATGCTGAGGATACCATCCAACTAAGATTTGTTCACGAGTAGAGCGCTGCTCCCGCTGTGACTCAATTGAACACAGAGCTACTGAGTGCAAACAGCTCGTTCCAAGGTGCACCAATTGCTATGGACCACATGCCGCAATTGAGCCTAGCTACATGGCAAGGCTAACGCGGGCTGGCGGGAAGACGTTGCAACGCACAAGAGACCAGCTGTTGGTGATCCGTGAGCAGGGTCAAAAAGAAAGGAATTCTTCGATCCGAGAGATGGAAGCAAAGCAGAAAGCCGCCGAGGCGACTGCCGACAACGAAACTACAAACGTTGCTCAATGCCCGGAAGGGACCACAACCTTACCGAGCTCTACACCACGGCAACTACGATCTCGTTCCTCTGTGCTAATTTGGGCAGAGGAGACCCCGCTACGGACATCATCCTGCAATCTGCTTGGGATTCAGGAACCGATGTCCTACTTATCCAGGAACCCTCGACCCAACACAAGGACGGCTTCCGGCTCACCAAATCGCATCTCGGATTCGATAGGCATTTGCCTCCCCGTGTTGCTGCCAACTCTTCAAGGCCGCGCCCCCTCATCTACACGCAAAAGCGGATCAATTGCCAACAGCAAGCAATCTGTGAGACACCACCAGATTTCACCACAGTGAAGATAGAAGGAGTCACTTTTGTCTCCGTATATCGCGCTCCTGTATCAGACCTTTTGCCGCTACTATCATGGGCTCCATCTCGGTCGGCAGTAATTAGCGGAGATTTCAATACCGTTTACACCTTCTGGCAGCTAATGGCTACACGGTGACGGCCAGGTACTCACCGAATGGCTATTCATCACAGGCAACATATCAATGATCTTTCAAGTAACATAAGAAGAAAGGAAGAGAGCAATGACAAAACACCTGTACGCGGTGTCTTCTACGAATCTGGGAGTGTATGATTCTCCCAGAGCCAATTTTAGTCAAATTTCGCCATACCGAACGAGTTGGCCCACGAGGCGATGATTCAAGACTCTCCACCTAATCAATTTCTCCCACCCAACGAGATCGATCCTCACCAAGACCTCATCAAGTTTACAGGTACGACTTAGTACATCCTTCCTGGGTGGGTATTCACGGACGAGGGTTGACACGGGGTGAAGGAAAAGCCGGCATAACTTCGCAGTGGTAATTGCAAATGAAATCCGAGGCATGAGTGCTCTAGTTTTAATTGAGTTATCTATCATGCACTTTTCTTTGATATCGCGTCGTAGTTAAATAGCAGCTTACGCAATTAAAATCTGATGCAAAAAACAGCCCGGTAGACCTCAAAAACTACTCAATAATTAATGCACCGATTGTTTAGTTCATCTTATTAAATTACGATGATATTTATACCCAAATGGAGGATACTAAGTCACAACACACAAAGCTCGGATCTTGATCCATAGAGGATTTTCGATCTATTGGTGTTTCATACCTGAGGGGAAGGCAGGCAGCTGCGGCATGGAGCGAGTAATTGAAGAGGTCACAAATGAGCATTCAGGGACTCACATTTTTCGAGTGTTTTCAACTTGAGGATGATTATGGGCGCTGAGGCCACGATTTCGGATAGGGCTACCAATGTTAAGTGGCTATGGAAATTGTACACAGTGATAGAGTTGGATTACGATACCTATGGTGGTCTGACGTTTTGGAAGCATCGATGACTTATTAATTGTTAATCGCTCAATTCCTCACTTTTGGACAAATGTAATTTGTAGACTTAGCTCTGCTCTTTAGCTTCATTAACTTTTAAACCTTGAGTTCTTGCTTGCCATATTCTGCGTGTCACAACCAACACTTCCAGTTAAGGACACACCACGCTTGCTTTGGTGGATGGATTGTGAGAAAATGATTACGGTTAGTACAACAACGGTTGGCGCAGGTCATGGCATTGACGTAGAAAATTATCTATTGGTAAAGAACAACGCGGGGGTTTTAGGGGAGGCGCATGGTACCGAACATAGAAATTTCGTCATTTTCACGTTCCTCAAAATCATTTTCATTTAATCTTTCTTCCATTTTTGCATCAGATTTTAATTGCGTAAGCTGCTATTTAACTGCGACGCGATATCAAAGAAAATTTCATAATAGATAACCCAATTAAAACTGGAGCATTATACCTCGAATTTCATTTGCAAGTACCACTGCAAAGTTATGGCCACTTTTTCTTCATCTCAAGTCAACCCTCATCCATAAATACCCACTCAGGGGGACGTCTTAGAAGTCCCGAGTTATCGAGACATACTTCCGTCGTCCACTGAATTTCTTCCGCGCGAAATGTGATCTTAGGTGTCTCCCTAAATAGAGTAGGTACCCAGGCTGCTCAAACTATGCCAGAGAAAGCCATCAGGAGGTGGACCACGGTATCTTAAATCATTGGCTTGTTTATAGTATCGACTATAATCTCGCAATCAAGATCTTGGCGCGCACAATGCTCTTCAACTTATAAAACTTCTGGCCGAAATTCGAAATCTCACACCCATCGAGATTGTATCCTTTCTTTTAATCACTTTGTCATCTTTTCCGAACTTCTCTCACGCTCATTCCAAAGAACTTCATCTCAAATTTTTGCGCCACAATTTGTTTCCTCTGAGGGGTGTAAATATCGACGTGGGCGTGTATTTGGAGACCAGCTGAGGCTAGAAAAAGAATCGAGAGGTATAGTCATTGAAAGAGAATGTACTTAGTTATGTTAGTAGACTTGATGAGGCTTCATTAGGAATTCACCTCGTTTGAAGTGAAAATTTGATATGGCAGAGTTTCTTGTCTCATTGCCTCGTGGGCCAGTTTCTTTGCTATTGCTGAATTTGACTGAGCTTGACTCTAGGAGAATATTTCACTACTAGGTTTATAGAGTATATCGCCTACAGGTGTTCAGTCTTAGTCCTTTTATGTGTCACTTACAATTGTACTTGTAGCGCACATCTGCCACACACATAGCACCAATCTGAACATGAGACTCTTCTTGCCAACTTCTTCTTTCGTTCTAGGAATATTGTGCCCATTTTATTGCGCGATATTTCCAACAAAGTCTACTCTTAGATCCAAGGTTTGGTCATCTACCGACGTTCAACCCGATTTTTTCTGACTGAAATCCTTATCATAAGGAGCGGTGCGAGGCTAATTTTGATTGGAATTCCCGGATTGCAATAATGAGTCGACTTTAATAAGCGAGAAAATTGTAAATACCATCCAAGCCGATATCAACTCAAGCTGAATATCGCACTTCCCCTCGATACACCAAACAAATTCAAAGTCCCTAATTATTGCCAAAAGTAACAACATGACCTGCGACCCTCTATTGCATCACTGCTATGGATGGGGAATTATTGGAGGGCGCCAAACTCGGGTTGCTGAGTCTGGATTTCTATTACCAAATGCAAGCCTGCGATTGAATCTGGGAAAGATGCTTGGCCGTGGAAGTATTGGAAGTAGTTGAAAAAGAGGACTCAGGATTAACTGGGTATCACGAATACGGTAGCAGCCATTCTTCAAATTTCTCATAGCTTTCTTAGGCCCTGAGGAGTTGCTGGACTTCACACTTCAACTTTCTGGCCGTTGTTGGAATATAGGCATGTTAGGTAGTCAAAATAGACAGAGCTAACCATCACCACGCTGAATAATTAAATAGAAAGGCATAATATTCAATCACATGAATAGGTCAATAATGGAGCAGTTCTTGGCAAACTACAATGTCCAAATTCATCGCCACTCACAGAAAGATCCTAAATCGCTTGTTGAGAGCCTAAGGCCAACACGTTTATGTCGTCATAACAATCGGCCACGCAGCCCTGACTATAAACTCCAACAGGGACCTGTGTAGATACTTACACTAGGCAGGGGTTGTATGATGGCGTAAAAAGGAGTATATTTCAAGAAGCATAAACATTCCCGGCCCATAAATTGCCAGGAGCTTAGCAGCCTAATTTAGTCTTAGACGCAATAGCAAGAAAAGAGGTTTGGGTAATAAATAGACTTGGTTTTGTAGAGGATAGCTGTGGTGTTTCCCAGGGAAATCTAGAAGCTTTGAATGAAAGCTTGAATTTTCTATTGATAGACTGCCAACATCGCCAACTGAGACATTTCGCCTGAATAAATGTGGCATGTGATGTTAAAGTATGCTGCGCAACGATTCTTCTGGATAGAGCTGGAACGGAATGTTAGCAGGGACTTCCTATCACTAATGCAGGAAGGCGGGAAGGTCAGAGAACGTGGGTTCGATTAAGACCATGGGGTTTCACTATTATCAGGAGATATTTCAAGGGAACCACTTGCGAAGGGCTTGATTTAGCAGCTCTAGCATAATGTTGCGTTTCACATACTTCTTAGGTAAGCCGTCGGATCTGCAAGTCATGACTAGTAATAATTGCTCACTCTGCCGCCGACTACTAATAGTCATGACACCATAACAGGAGAATGTCGCACTCTATCAGAAACTGCTTTCACTCTTCAAGGTTACATACTGATGAATGTCAAGAGGTACGCTTTGGACTCGACTCCCCTGCAATCCCGCGACTAACTTACCAGAAACTCGCGAATAAAAAAAGCAGCACGTCTTGGCAACAAGTCTGAAAAATGCGGACGTCTATTTTACAACCTAGCCTTTTGAAGATCCTCCTCGCTACCTTACTCACTGCGAGTACATTGATGGCCTCGCCCAACCCTTTATCGGAAACTGAATTACTCAAAAGCCCAGACGTGATCTCTTTGGTGACCCGAGATCGAACCGATCATACGAAGTGCCAGACAGGCGAGCGGCCTATATCCACGACTAAGTTTGGCAGGGTAAAATGTAGTGGAAGCACAAGCATCTCGGCATCGTACTTGTGGAAATTCTATGGCACAGTGGGCATCATGTGGGCTTTAGAAATAGCCTGAAGTGATAGAAAAGACAAAGTCGGGCTAAACGGACTCAAGTCACGTCAAAACAATATGACCATAGAGTATAGCAGGGGCAATCCGAGAAGCGACACAGTAAAAAGTCGGAAGGGCACTACTTATGAAGGCTTCAAATTGCTCGGAACCGATGTTACACCGCAATGGACGTTGAGTATACTCGACAGTATCTCTTGAAAAATTCGACGGCGGAAGCTGAGGCATTAGGTGAAATCTTACAGCCTAATATCGATAATAGATTGTCCTAGGACAAGCTCACTACTATCATGCCATGCGAACCGGAATTCAAGGGGCCCCATCCTATCAAGCACCCGCATCATCCGTTTCGTATCCGTATAAAGTGCACTAGACCTAGTTTGGAAGATGGACGTGTAAAAAAATCCAAGACTCGTTTTATTCTGGTCCATCTCATTCTCTTTCTTGCTACGCATAGGTCCTTGTGATGAATGCATGTCTAATAGATGCAAGGGCAACCAAAACAGAAGACATAGTAGAAGATGGGGGTATTACTCGAAACTTAACTGATTTCGGTTTTTATCATCAGTCTCTATGTGACGTTACATGGCTTTTGAGTGATACCATTTCCTGTTGATCTATGTGCTCCGCCAGCGAATAGCCTAATGGTAGGACGGCCTGATGATATGCTGATCAGTATGATTTGCCTGGTTGATTACGTATCGGCTAGGCTGTTTGCCTCATGTTCCAAGGCCTTCGTTAATGCACATGAGCATGAACTCGTGTACAGTCTCTTATGGATGGCAAAGGTAAAATTGTCAAAATGACTGGGCTTAGGTCCCTACACATACTGCCTTAATTGGTATGATCTTCATGCAGGCCCATGCCTAGTTACTCGACCAGTTATGCGAGCAAGGGGTACTATCCAATGACATTCCGTGAAAGTCTAAATTATGGGGATGGTTTTGAACTCAATGGGAAAAGTACAATGGTCCTCAGTTGAAATTCAAAATTGAAAAAAGTCAATTGGTTTGATTTCATTTAGCCCGTTCAGGTACCCTATGGGCCCATGGAGGAATATCTAGCTATAATATTTACACAGGAGGAAACCATATTCGTTAAAAACCTCCCACAACTGTCTGTCTCGTGTCTATGTGATTTCAGAGGTTTCCTACAGGAAGTGCGTTTACACTGTACGTCCAGTGTGAGTACCGTCCTACCCTTTTCCCGGTCGCTCAATCCTTTCGCTGACTGCTGTCTCAACTTCTTCTGCAAGCCGGAACTGTTCAAGCCAGCCGTTTGTAAGTATCCACTCTGTAATTCTTTTCATGTCTTCTAGGCTGTTCATTATAGCTTCGAAAGACCTATCTTTTACCCGTTGCAGCACCTCTCCTCTCCCCTTAGCCCACTGAGGATAAGCCATGACCATATGTTTCACGTTTTGTGCCGGATATCCACACTGGCACTTTGGATTTGCCACTCCAGGGACCTTTCTTCTATAAAGATAAGAGTTGAGGCCGATATGCTCACTTCTTATTTGTATTGCAATACTACTTTGGGTCCTGCTCAGATTTCGGTGGATGTTAAAGGGTGTGTTTCTGTAGGTGATTCTTTTTCTACCTGTTCTCTTGTCGGTGCTTATACTTGCTGCTGTCCAATGTTCTGGGTCTGCCGACGCCTGATGAGAAGATAGTCGTTCTTCCTTAAAAGTATTCCATACGGTTAACGCCCCTATCTTGCCCGCTTCTTTTTGTCTACGCCTCACTTTTTAGTTCCCGCAGATTTTATTTCACTCGCTAGTGTCCTGGCTTCGATTTTTTGCGTGGCTATTTTCGCTCAGGCTGTGAGCCTGCGATATTTTACCACATGCGGATAGAATCGTCTGCTTGATGGATTGTCTTTCCGAAGAAAAAAGTCAATTGATATTCTCTAAAAATGCACATCTATTTCATAAATTATTACTCTATATTACAAAAGTCTACATCGAAGCCCTCAGTGTGGCTCGCAACTAAAATGAAAGCGTACTAAATGTTTTGTGTGTCTTCTCCATCCTAATACTTTGTGTACCCTCCATTTGCCTTTATCACTGCTACACATCTTTCGTGCATGCTGCCAACTTGTGACAATAGCTCCTCTGAAGGTATAGATTCCCATGCATCCTGTAGCAATGTCTTCAACGTGGCAGAGCGGACAAGCCTGACCCATTTATCTCAGGACTTATTTACCTGAATGTGGTTTTTTAAAATATTCCACAATGACTCGATCGGGTTCAGGTCCGGAGAGTAAGGTGGCCATCTAATAGGCGTTATTCCAACTTCACGCAGCGCCCCAATTGTTGAGTACGCATTATGACATGGTACGTTGACGTGCATGTGTAGAATTTCTGGATTTTCCAAGTGAAATTGATTCAAAAGAGGCAAAATCCTTTCACAAAAGGATGAGGCCCTCATTGATCCCCAATCCCTCTCCCTGACTAGGAATGGGCCTTTCTGTGATCCATAAAATGATTCCAAAAATATCCAACTGTTCCCATGAGCATGATAGGCTACAATACAGGTCTTATCAAACTCATCATCAGGCCAAACTCTGCTGTTATTACGAGGAAGATTTTGATAGAATTTATACGTACCTTTCTTGTGACACAAGGTTTCATATGAGAATCACCCGATACTCAGGTTTCATCAGTCCATAGTATGCGACTCCATTGTTCATCGCTCCAATCTAAATGTAATTGGGCGAACTCCAATCTTTTCTGCTTCTAAGCTGCGCCTAACGCAGGCTTCTTCCGAGCAATGCATCTGCTGTAACCTCTTTTTTTGGGTACATTAGAAATTAAACGTTCACTGCATTCCCAGTGGCTGAAGGGCCCCATGGCTTGTTCCAAATAGCACATCTATTAATTTTCAGGAGACTCTCGGACGAAAGCCTCAAGCTCATCAACTTGTTCCGCGCTTAATTTTGGTAAGGGTCCTTTGCGAGATATAGGATTCTCAGTCTCTCGAGCACACGCAAGTTGCACTTATCTTATTGTGAAGCCAAGTTTGTTGGATATATGTAGAAGTGTCAAGCCTAGTCTTATTAATGCTCTTATTTCAATACATTGATCGCAAGTTAGATGCTTGTGAACTTTAGTTTCTGAAGCAGACTTTTGGAGAGACCTTGTTGCTAGAATAGAGGATGAATTGATAGTGGTGTGAAGATTCAGGAACTGTGTAGGTCAGGCAGCCAAATGTGTAGTTGAAAATTTGTTTTTCTAAGCGATTATTAGAAGAAGACGATTGGACCATACTTTATGGCGAGCGGGGTAAGGAGGAGAGACATACTAACCTATTATGAGCTAGCTCAACTGCGCCTACAGGGCTGATCCCTTCAATGACCCAGTTTGAAGTTTTACATTTTGGAACCTAGAGGCACTGTAGGCTGACTGGGCAGGGTCCTCTGTGGGGCTGGTGTTGGCAAAATCAACAAGCAGACGATATGGGTTCTGAAACTAACATGGTCAGAGCTCCCCTCAGCCCACAGCACCCAAATGCGCTCAAAACTAAGCCACCGTCTGTTCATCCGATCTACTTAGTGACTAGCCCCGAGTTTGCAAGTTTCTAATTTTACTCGGGTCAAAGACTCGATGTTGCCCCCGCACGCGCAGCACGTACTTGAGCCATCTCCGTCTAGGAAGTGGTGCCAAAACTACAGTGTCCTTTCGCTGTGGTATTTGACCTCCAGAGCTGGAAACTCTACGGGTCCTGATTACTCCAGAAGGAGCGATCTATCAGTAAGAAACGGCTTCTCGATAAAAGATTGCTTTAAAGTAATCCAGCGTTGGTACTAATTACACAACCACTATTTAATCTTTGATGAGCCCTTTTTAGAGCTCACTGTAATAGATCAATTGTCTAGGTGATAGATAACTCTCCCTCTTGACGCAGAAAAGGCCTTTCTGTATTGATCAGAAAACCCAACATTTTACCTTTTAAACAATTCATCGTGTGCAATAAAAGCCACAGGTGGAGGGCACATTTGGTGTTACTCTACAGTTAGCAGCCTAGGCCCACTGTAATATGGAGGTTTTGGATTAAAGACGCTAGCACATTGAGTAGTCATTGTAGACCGAGTTGGTTGACTCGAGAACTTGTGAGTGTGACGTGTCCTGTCTGGCAACCCCTGAACCGTAGAATCACGTGAGTTTATGGGGAGAGAGGCTCCCTCTACAGCGAACGATCATGGATTCTTAGACATCTCCAGCGCGAGCCCTGCTTGCAACGCGCATGAATGGAAGGCCACCTACAAGGCACGCTGTGACCACCAAGGAGCCGTCCCCAATAAGGCCCAAGAGATAGTCTTTTTATTCAATTCATAGTATATTGAGCTATTTAGCCATGACATGTTTAAAATCTATAGTCTTTAGACCCTAACTCCAAATCGACTTTCACCCTTCCAACCTGATTAAACTAACCCTCTTTTATTTGTCCTACTGAAATTCCCTTCAAATGCCATCATGCACTTGGATGTATCCAAACATTCAAGTGATGCTTCCTTACCCCTTCCCAAATAAATAGAAGATTTAATTATCCAAATTTGGCACCAGCATGTTTTTCGGAAGATTTGCATTTTATGTAGGATGACACAATTTGACGATTAGAGCACTCACATCCAAATGTCATGCGTGGAAACCACTTGAGACCAGCCCTTCCGACGTGTAACCTCATTCATGAATACTCACCATAGGGAAAAGCGTCAAAAACCTGTGGCTATCCGAGTGTATGCTCATCATCCCACAAGCACAACATCACCGCGAGATAGAGTGGTGTGTGAATGTACTGGATTCGAAACAGCTTTCGCCTGTCTCGATAAACGTAGGCATGCAAGCCACCAAGAATCTACTTGGAGGGCCTGAGTGGTGTATCACTGCACCATTCAACCCTTTTCGTGCTGCCTTCCTTACCACTTGTTGTGCGAAATACGGTCGGATGTGTTCCTTTGGTGTTTGCATTCAGGACAGCTTGTGCGTACGGTTGTGAAGTGGCGTGAGGTAAACTATGTACTCCCAGAACGCCTGTTTTTTTTAATTCATGTTATTGTCCTTTCTGAGTTTATGACTTTGTAGGACATGCAGGTCCTCTCTGCCTACAGCCCAAGGATACCTATACCAGTAGTATATCCCCTCCTATGCCTCTCACACAGCTCCCCTCAAACAGTACCACCCCTCACAAGTCCTCATTCGATCATACACTTAGAGGAGCCCTTAGCCCTTCATTATCTTCCCTCTCCAGCCAACGAAACGATGGCCATTTGCGGGCGTATGGCAGCGGGGAAAATCGCAAAAACCACTGGGTGCGGAGCTCTCCTGATTCTGACCTAAGGTCTACCTAGCACGCCTGTTCTTAGTATCACAGAGTGCCTAGAAGATTCGTTTAATCTGGTGTATATTGTTTGTGCATTGCTCTACCCCAAACTCCGAGTGAGTATGTATACGCTCTAAAAAATTGCATAACTTAAAAAGGAGCTAATGCAGATCTACATCTTGGCACGAGCCAGCCACTTTGGATGGGATGATGCGGATACATTAACTCCTTCCCGCATGGCCGCATAGCTCGAATTCACCGAGCCACGGAGCCCCGCAAACATGACCAGTGCTAAGGTGCATCCCAAGCAAAGCCAATGGGAGTCGCTGACATCATTACATTATGCATCTGCGGCTTAAGTTGCCATTGGTCGCAGGGTACTTGACTTTGATGCCTCGGGCTTTTATATGTCTGCAGCCTGCATCTATTAACTAAACCCCAATCGGTGGAGCATGCATCGGAGGATTATAACAACAATCAGGGGGACTATTCTCAACGTCTGTCAGTGGTTTCCCCCACAAACCTCCGGCTCCCACTGTAGAGTCTGCAGGGCCGAGATTAAGTAACAAAGTCCTCACTTCGACGTAGGCTCCCAATCGCTTTCGCGGTCTGTATCGTTTTCATCTCTCAACACATTCCCCTATCACCATTATCATGAAGCTAACCACGATCAGATCAGATGGTAGGGTCGAAGCCCTTCTCATCACTAACCCTTGATCATGGAGGAGAAGCCATCCGATGAGTTTCCGGAGCGTACCCAGCACCCGATATGGAGATGGTGGATTGGATCAAGTCGACCTCGACTGTAATAAAGAAGGGACATATAGATAAATATGCGCACCTCATGTGGTCCCGGTGTCTAGGCCTCGCCTGGCTGGGGCAGCAAGTTTTTTGGAGACTTTTTCCCGCGCACGCAGTTTCCATTGCTACCATTTTTTTTTTTTTTTTTTTTTTTGGGTAGAAGGTTCCGTGGAAAAAGTGGCCGAATTCCACGGGTATGCACTGAGCTGAATGGCTATTCATCAAGGGGAATATATCAATGATCTTTCAAGTAACAAAAGAGGCAAGGAGCACTGTACAAGGTGTAGCCTGGGTCAGAGAGGAGCCCAATGTGCTAGATAGTCATAGACTCAAGTAGTAAAATAAAACACACACACTCGCTCGAGCCTTGTCCACAGCTCTCAGCATGGACGAAGAATAATATTTATGGTGGAAACCGTGAAAGGGAAGGAGTCAGGGTGAGGAGCGCTGATACTGGACCGTTATATTGGAATTTCATTTGTTTATTAATTTTGACTGTTAGAATTTGTTTTTGTTTTAAACCGGCTACAATTTAGGTAGTGGTTTCACGCGGTTGGAATGAGTTGGGCTGTGGTAAAGAACACAGGGATCCCTTCCGGCTCCACCGGTCTTGTACCCATAGCGGACCGGGAGCAGTAGCTTAGGACCTTAAAATTACAAACAAACAAAAAACACTCGCTCGAGCGGGACTCACGTCAACGCTATCCAGAATCTGATCGGCCCAGACAATGATCCACCACACCATCCAACCATGGCGGTGCTCACTGCGTCGCTTGCACTCTCAATCTCAAAAACCTTGTGCGCACAGTGATTAACATGTAAAACTACTTGCCATACTTCAAAATCTTAATCCTTTCGAGTTGGATGCACCGCCTGCGCCACTTTATCCGCACCTCCAGATATCGCTTACCGTCTAGTCCAAAGCTCTGTCCACCAGATTTTTGCACCACAATTTGTTTTCGGAGGAAGGTATTAATATCAGCGTGGACAACTACATGGTAGCCAGCCGAGGACAGAGAGAGACTCGAATTAAGGTGTGTTCATTGAAATGAATATGTACTATGTCGTACACCCGGACTTGATGAGGCTTAGGAAGGAATCGACCTCGTTGAGTGAAAATTTGACATGTTAGAGTAATTTGAATCATTGCCTCGTGGTTCAACTTCTTTAGTTTGCCAATTTGAATGGACTTGGCTCTGCAAAAATATATCAACCCCAGGCTCGTGGAGGACACCGCGGACAGGTGTTCAGTCTTTGCCCTCTCCATCCGTATTCAATACTATCGTCAACTTCCATACATTATAATTTATCCTCTTTAAACATTGAGTCATTTATTATGTACTTCTTATCTGATATCTTGTTTTAGCTAGCTAGCTGCATACGCAATTCAAATCTGATGCAAAAATTGTAACCCTTCTCAAACAATCTCAACTGTCCCCATGATGGCGAGCCTACCTTTTATTTTTGGGAATAAAATACCTTCCAACTTTCAACGGGCTTCTGATGATCTCAAACAGGGATGCCATACATTGACGACGCACGGGCTACAAGAACTTGCCCTATAGCTCTTTGTCCCGCAGCGGCCCTACGGAATTGCAATGCTAAATTTGTGTACTCTTGTCTGATATGTACTCCCGCACTTCATCAGTGAATGCGTAATCTACCATACTCAAGTCTCACAGTAATCTTCATGTGTACAATGTTGAGATTTTGCCCATCTCGACCCAGACGATCCGACGATTCCACCTGTGTCATTTCAAATAGATTCTGAACAATAGGCAGCTGGGCTAAAAAAAATGAAAAAATGTTACTAAAAATTATTGTAACATAGTATTTGTGAAAATATTCACCACGCTCCGTACATAAACATGTATCAAACCTACAACACAAGTCCCGTTTCGCTCGCCTCTCGATCGTAAGTCACTAAAAATTATTTTACGATTCATTCTCAACTAAATTTATCATGTCGGCCGGAAACTAGAGATCATAACATGAAATTTTACAGTTGGGTTGTCGTAACTATTGATTTAAGATGGAAACGATCCCCTGCTTGTATTTTGAATAACTTAGATAGGTATACATATTTTAATAAACATTTACTGTCTGTCCATGCCCGGGAATGCCATCGACTACGACATATATAACATATGGCCCTGGAGGAGCAAGATTGTTATTAGGAGGACTGTTGACCGAAATCTTCTGGCGTCTAGCCCCAGATTTGAAGCCCTTGATATCAAGGAAAAGCATTCGGTGACCCATATGTAAGGAATGCGTGACAAAACCACCATGGTAGAGTGCAACCTGAGCTCTTGTAGTGCCCTTTGGAACGGTAAAACTTACACTGAATAGATTGCCGTCAGCACGAATATTTCTGGTACTAAGCTCAATTTTTGATGGGCGTCTGAAAGCATTGGACCCTTGCAGATATGGAGGAATATATTTCTCAACACGGTACTCTGTAACATAGGGATCCGCCGCATCAGGCTGTAACTTTGGCATCTCAACAGGGTTAGAGCCCGTCACTAATATGGTTCCATCAAGCATGAGCAGGGCGCATGAATGGTAGAGACGCGGGATTCCAGAAGATGCCAAAGTACTGAAGCGTTGACCTAATGGCTTCGTTGGATCATAAAGTAGCGCTTCTAAGACGGGTTTGGCCATTAATCCAAACCCTTGAGCACCTCTATTACCACCATTAAGCCAGACTGAAGTGCCGTCTGGTAGCAAGGTACCTTCGACCATTCCACGGCCTTCGGGCATAGCATCCATCTCCCAAGTTGGGTTTTCATCTAGAGGAGATATTCGGCCGCAACTTGCATCAGTTGGGCTATTAATATCTTGATAAACACCTCCTCCACAGATGAGAACCTCTGGTTTCCAGTTTGTCGCGCTGGAGAGTGGGAGCAACAAGCTTCCTCCGGTATTAGGATAAGTGCGGTAATCTCCTGGAAGGTCTGGAAGTTGCTTAATGGTGGAAATACGGTCGACATTGAAAATTTCAGCTTGCTTTGCCACGAAAATAAAGACATTTCCATCTGGTAACACATGCATGAAGGGATACATGTAATAAGGCTGATTTCTCACCAAGATATCTAGCTTTATGGTCTTTCCGCGAGGGCTTCCATCACGATTAAGAATCTCGTATGTGGGATTATTATTTTTTGGGACTGATGGATCCAGACCATTTAAACTTCCGGAAACAACAAAGACGCTTCCATCAGGCATGGTTTGGACTGAAGGATACCACCGAGCCGTTGATAACTTATTACTATCAGATTCTACCCAAGACTGTCCGTCTAGGTATCTATTGGTAGAAGATCGAGCGAGAGTCCTAATGCCTCGAAAGCCATCGCCAATATTTGGGTTGACATGAATCAAAGGACCGTTACCACCAACAGCAATAACGCGACCATCAGCAAGATATGCGCCTCCCGAGCAAAATGCGTTAGTTGAGTAGGAAAGGGCGATGGCTCGATTTGTATAGGGGTCATATTCGGCTGACATAGCGTAGTGGCCATCACTAGTCATCAACTGAGAATAATTTTCTAGCTTATCGAGGAAAAAAACATTTCCATTAGGCAAGAGACCTGCATGCATCACAGCTACCCCAGATTTCCCAACGACCTGGAAGGATCCGGGTACGGGAGCTGCTGGAGCTGGCTTTGGCTTAAATTCTTGCAAGGGAGCTTGGATACAGCTCCCAGACTGGCATCCAGCTGCACAATGTGATGTAGAATTACCACAGTAGCCGTACAGAGAGCAGCAGTTTCCACTAGGCCAGTTTCCACAAACAGTGCCGTGATTATTGGCACCGCACGTACCATCTTGTGTCTCGACTTCGTGGGTTGATGGATAGCTTTCTACTTTATCATCTAGCAGTATTGGCTGATTTAAGACAGGCTCTTGTGATACTTTTGGTCTTCTCCAATACTTTTTGAAGGGTCGAAAAAGATTCATGCCGAGGGAGTAAAATGAAAAACTGCAGCCACTCTGGCATCCATTTTCTTGCAGACAATGAGATGGGGTAGATCCGCATTCTCCCGATGCTGAACAGCAACTCCCAAAAGCTGAAAGCTTACTGCACTTCTCATTTCCAAAATCCTAGATAAGCTTAGTCTAATCCGGAAGAGAAAGACGAGAAATTTCCTTACTACACCACACCTTGGAGGCCCGGAAAGGTCTCGGGAGACAACTGGATTATTCTTGCGAAAAGATAGGGGAATATCGCGAAACTCCTCGGCTAGCACACATCTAAGGACAATTACGATTAGATGCCAGATTTACAGGTTGGATGATAGACCTACTCTCCTTCGGTAGTACAACTCTGTCCTCGGAGACAGCCAGCGTACATGCGAGTGGTATCATCAGAGCTACATCGGAGTGGAACATGGGTAAAAATAATGTTTGCAGAAGCTAAAGTAGCGTATCCTATAATCGACCTCATGTTGGAGAAAGGTGTGCTAGATATTTTCTGGCAGTAGTGGGGCTAGAAGGCTTTCAATCATATCAAATGAGCGAAGAAATTAGACATCGGGGAAGTAGAAGGAAAGGCACGGGGAGAGGAACATGTAAGAAAGACGGAATGAGATATTTATGAAGGCAGTTGGTAGAATGGCAATTTGACGAAGTGGAGAAGAGGAAAGAGGTAATGACAGTATATATGCGTAAGCATTGATTTATTCATAGGCGCGCGGTAAATAATCCTACGGAAATGAGGGATCAAGATGCGATGGATACTGCACCTTATCAAGCCGAAGCCTGATTCAGTGAGTTGCACTTGACCTAAATGCCGATGACTCGGGTGGCTTCGCTTAAAGTCTCGTAGAAGAAGATATGATGATAATTTTATTAGAGTCCCTTCTGAGCATGAGCCAACGATAGATTTCTAGAATGCACAAATAGAATTCTGGCAGCATGTCATGAGTTTTAATTGTGAATATTTCGATTATTCTCCTATAGTGATTGAGGGTCATGTCCTGACAACATGGGAGGTTATGGATGATTGGTTTGGCTTATTATTTTACGTCGAATTCAATTCCTTATGTGTCATAGCTATATTGCTGATAACACTGTGATTTAAAAAACGCCAATTCCTGAATAAGACATAAGGCGCAAAGTCTGATTTTCTTGGGTGCCTGAGGCCTTCAACTGTCCAAACCTGAGTTCCTAAAATTCTATGGTTTTATTTGCAATGAGTTTAGGAGATAGTTGAGAAACCGACGTGCGTTTTCCTGTAGTCGTAGGATTGTTAGCAAACTCCCGTGCTGAAGTCTCTCTTATAATGCTGATCCAGGCCTGCCACATTTATTTCTCTCCATTCGTGTATAACGCTCATAGCCATCCTGATTCTATCGCATCTACCACTCGGTTCGAGGGTATGTGTGGTTGTCATGCGTGCACAAAACACGTAACTGGTGGAAATGACCAGACGCTTTGGTATTCTCACGTAATTTGAGGCTAAGATTAAGTTGAATCTAAAGGTCATCTGTGATTAACGGCTGATGATAATCATTCCTCGCCTAGTATATTCCTATCCTACCTCTGATTTACCAATCCAACAGTAGCGCTCCTCACAAGTCCTCATTGGGGCCTTGTGCCCTCCATCATCTCCCCCCAGCCGCCAACAAAACAAAGTCCAATTTGCAGGAACTAGACGAGTCGTACCCCTAGGGTGGGTGTCCATTGATCCTCATTTCCCGTGATGCCCAGGCTAACTCGACAAATATTACCTTCATATCGTTCGCGGCGGGGAAGCCAAGAAAGATCTTCGGAGAATTTCGATGGGAAATGTGAGCCCGTCTAGCTCTGAACTTCCCAACCTCATGCTCTGCGACACGGAAACCAGGGCTCAATTAACCAGCTGCCCATTTCTCGCGAACGATGCTTTGCATGATTGACTGAGGTGTGAGTCGTGCATAGGACCCATGCTGTTGGTTGTATCAGGAGGGAGCTCGTTGGTTTCTCGGAATACGCTGAAGACTATCAGCGCATTTGCTTCATAAGTACGATACTGTGGTTGTGGCTTTATAGATGACATTTGCAAATCTTGACTCTGAGGATAATGGAGATGGAAGAAGCATGAGGGCGTGTACACTGATTCTATGGCTGAGTTGAGATACGAAGATTGGTCTAGATACTGCTACAGTGGCCAGTTGTAGTACAACATTACGAGGTTGGTCTCTGACAATTGGAGTAAGGCAGATGTATTCTTAAAGACCGTTGTAGTTTTGTGTCATGTCCTATCGAGTCTGTGACTATATAAGTACATGCAAAGACCGTTGTTTGTAGTCCAAGGATGATAAAACAAACTTTGACGGCCGGATCACATGGGTTTGAGCACCGTCAAAACCGACAATCCAACATGTAGGCTGCAGCTACTAGAGTTGAGGAGTGCTAGAGATCAAAAATTTTCGGATCTCACGCAGAATAATCTAATAATTATAGTTTGGAGTATATAAATTTTGAGTCCGTCTGCCATGCACCAAGAAACTAGGCCTGCTGGCCCAATGGCAAGGCGTTTGACTTCGAATCAAAAGATTACAGGTTCGACCCCTGTGCAGGTCAACACTTTTGCTGTCGCTCATCTCCTGGTAATATTCTATAACTATTATTGCTTCCGTGCTATTACCACAACACTCCGAAAATATATTCCCAAAAGCTACCCTGTAAAGACGCTATTTTTACCCAAGATTATGAAGTTAGAACACGGAGGACAAGACTAAACAGCTGTACGCGGTGTCCTCTCCGAACCTGGGAGTGAAATATTCTCCCAGAGTCAAGTTCAGTCAATTTTCACAATATCGAACAAGTTGGCCCACGAGGCGGTGATTCAAAATACTCCACCATATCAATCTTTAACTCCCAACGAAATCGATTCCTACCTAAGCCTCATCAAGTTTACAAGTACGACCTAGTACATCCTCATTCCAATGACCATACCTCTTTTCGACTTTCTCTGGCCTTAGCTGGCCGCCAGATACACGCCCACGCCGATATTTACACCCGACGGAGGAAGCAAAGCGTGGCGCACAAATCTGGAAGACAGCTCTTTGGTATAGACATGAGGGGGATCAGGACAAGGTGATGCAGGGGATGGATACAGTCTTGACGGGCGTGAAATCTCGAATTTTGGCAAGGAGTTTTTACAAATTGAGCTTTGTCCGTGCCAAGGCTTCGGCTGCGAGAGTGCAGGCGACACTATAAAAACTGCTATGGTTGGATGGTGCGGTGGTACATCGTCTTGGCCGGTCTACCAAGTAGAGTCTGGATAGCTTGGACACATATCCCACTCGAGACAGTAGATCGCTGGTTCAAATCCGGCATAACACAACCACTTTTCTCGCGGCGCTGGTATGCATGAATGACGAAGGCATGCTTGGATAACCAAAGATTTTGAAACATCCCTTTGGTGGGTACTTACGAAGGAGGGTCGACTGTTTAAGCAAGCATACCTCATACTGGTATTTGCGAATGAAATCCAGAGTATGAGTGTCTCTAACGTCAAAAGACTCATCCTACATCTATACATAACATCGGTCATGTGTTGGAGCTCTGTAGCTGAATACACATAAAAAAAAAAAAAGAAACTAACTTCAGGTTTGTACTGCCACACGAGTAAAGCTGAGGTTCCTGATGGATTAGTATGTGTGAAAAGTGAGATGAGCTTAGCATCATGATGGCGTAGGTTACGGGTGTCTCGTGGCTCCAAACTACCAATTTGTATAGTAGAGCTTAAGACTAGATGTAACTTGATTTTCTATTAATACAAGGTATCGTCTAGTTAACAATAGTATTTGTTAGAATTTAGAATAATTGGGGCTATCAAATAGGCCACGTTGTCGACACACGTGACTACAAATTCTGTACTTAGTTTCACTTCGGTAGTTACGTGAATCAATGCGTTCTACAACCTCAATGACTGAGGGGTCATTATTTCCTTAATAGTATTCCTTATCTTGCGCCTGGATTCCAACGTGAACAACATTACATGAGCGTTACTATTTATCGGAGCCTCGTTCTAATCTAGAGATCTGTCAATCTTGGATCCTCAACGCCTCGGGTACTCATTGCACTATCCTTTACATTTTTTTTGCATCAGATTTTAATTGCGTATGCAGCTATCTAGCTATGACACAATATCAAAGAAAAGTACAGAAAATATGTCTCAACTTACTAGAGGAGCACTCATGCCTCATATCCTTTACATAGCCTTAGTAGCGATTTCGTATCAGTTTTAGTCTGCTGATAATCCTCGGAGTGATAGAACATGTAGGTTGCCTTTGACAGTCATCGTGGGCTACTAGACTTATCGGCTCACAAGCCGTCACACCCATATCTTGTTCTTATCATTCATTTCATTTTTATAACTCGAAATCTTGGCATAAAGCCAGAATATTCATAAAGTGGGTTCCCCCAATTGATTTCCTCTCCAGCTTAAGGTTCTCTTCTGTACCAAGATCTAGATGGCTCGTGAATAACATCTCTCTTACGACCATTACACCAGGTAGATACTGTAGAGCAAAGGTACACTTTGCAAAAAGTCCCACGTAGCCTGGGTAGAATATAATTAAATATAGGCAAGTGATGTAAGATAACTACGCCGAGTGGTAGGAGCTTGATAGATTTTTATTGGATTAGTCAAGGATCTCATGCTGGGTGTTTAGCCATAAATATAATTATTATTTTCGAGTTTAAAATATACTTTAACCATACCATGCGTCTCACTTACCCATCATTTCTTTCAACTTCAAGAGATCAACCTGGTGACCTTTGGCGATACTAATGATATCAGCGCTACTAATCAACATGCTAAAATTTCGTAGCCACATGTCCGACCCAGCCGAAACCTTAAAAGCTACAGCCATCAGCGGTTTCTTGTACTTCTTTGCAGTTAAAATGACGTGGTTTATGGCGTCAATAAACTTGGGATCATCATGATCCCCCACGCGGCGCGAGGGAAGTCCCAACGAAAGCCGTAGATCACCAGCTCCCACCATCAGTATATTGACACCCGGTATGGCTGCAATTTTGTCTGCATTCTTAACCGCCAGCTAGATTCACATTAAGATTTGGAGGTCTGAAAGCTCACATTTATAACAGGGAAATTGCAATTGACTTACTGGGCTTTCTATCTGGCAAATTACCGCAATGTTCGCATCAGCCACGCGTTCATGTGATGAGCCCGGAGCAACGTCTGTGATACCAGCTACAAGAGCCGATGGTGAGAGTGAGCGATCACCGCCCGAGCACGCGTATCTACACTTCCGTACAGCCTCGGCCGCTTCCTCAGGCGTGTCAATGTGTGGGAAAATAATACCAGAAGCTCCTTTTTAATTCCTTAGCCACCAATTTTTGGAATAAAAGTAATACAAAAACTTACCCGCATCGAGAGCGTGTGTGAGCAAGTTGGAATGTGTGGATGGAACGCGTACCACGGCAACTGTCTTTCCCTCGCTTGTAAAATTGATAGTTTGAACAAGCTGAATTAAATTTTCGGCATTAATAGCACTATGGAATGAGTTAAGATATAGCTTTACTGGGTATGGGGAGTGGTGAGGATGGTTTGAAAACAAGGGAGGGTTCAACGCACGTATGACTGGCATCTATCATAACAAATTCAAAGCCAAGCACGGCAGTCACCCGTGCCGACACTGTGTGTGGCACTGATATTACTGCACCGTAAAGATGACTGGTACAGCTGCCAGAATTGTCAAGTGTCAAGGATGCGGCCTTGGCTAAATTAGATGGCTGAAATAGGGAGTGAGCACGGTATTTTTCCATGATTAGCGGCAATAATGTTTCCCTGAAAATGTAGTGGATATTCACAAAACTAGGCTCGGGAAGAAGCACTCGACTGCATGTATAGCGTAATTGTCTCGACCGTATAATCTGAAGCTCACAAGTCCTTTCGAGTTGCTAGGAGTCAACAAAACTACCGGAAATACTGGCGACAGTCAGGACGTAGTAGTGGGATCGAAATGGCAGATAATTAGCCTTAAGATAACGGAGAAAGAGAAGAGACATGATTATTTCAATAATATATAGGAGTTATCCTAATAGTCTTGATTGTAAAATGGCATGGTCTGTATTACAAGTACCATAGAGCTCCTTTAAGATCCCGAAACTTGAAAATTCTGGAATGATATCTTGAAATGATATCGTTCTTCCAAGGGGTAGCTAGACGTAATAGAAATGTCAATGAATCTGACGTGTTCTTGACGAGCTCAGGATTTTCCCAGCACGGAAATAGATGGTAGCTTTGTTACAACATAGTGACATGAATATCCCGGGCCATGCATAGCTTGACGTTGAGCCTGACTGTATCAAGCTTATACATTTTGCGGTTGTACTGAATTCAGTAGGGCGTCGGCAAAGAATACAAAGGGCAAGTAGTGAGAGTGCTGCTGTATCAAGCTTGGTACTTCCGCGTGTCGTGGCGTTTGAATTTTCGTTCAATAACCCAGTAGAAGTTATTTTACGTCACTTGCGGTACATTGACGACGGAAAGAGGTTGAGAATTCTTGGGCACGTGGCTCCATTCTGTCATTGGACGATTTACTGCGTAACAACGGAAAGAAGCTGGAAGTCAGCGCTAGTCTTGCCCGAGCTTTTTTGTGTAAAAACAGCTTAAAAGAACCAAATTTCGGGCCGACCAACATGTTTCAAGCATGAGTATGTATCTGTATACTAGCCAGAGTTTGGTTGATAGATTCTAGAAGCCCTTCATAGTCTTAAACTCAGAAGGGGCTATAGTGAAATTCTAATCTCATCTTTGTATCTGTATATTTTAACAGCCTTTGCCTATCGGATAGAAACTAGTGTCATGTGTATACTGCTAGTAAAATCCCGAGCAATCATAAGAGCCCAGTTTACCGGGTAACACTGCCTGCCACGAGTTGTGAGAGCTGTTGTCAGGAGAAAGGTACATGATTTTGCGTTTAAATTCGTCGTGGTTGCGATTCCTGCGCCATGCTGGTAGGACAGGTGAGTAGACTAGATCGATAGGGCCTCAGCATCAGGCAACGCTCAATGAACACCGGCGAACGGAAATTCTTCGTGCAAGCCAAAATGGAAAGAAACACGGCAGGAAGTGAGCACAATGGCAGTTCTGAACTAAACCAGTCTTGATTAACTGTGAGGCTAAGGGTGGCGCAACCTCGAGCCGTAGACCTAGACGTTGGCAGAGCCATCCAAGTCCTCGGCTACCTCCCTGCGCAAATAGATTCGCCAGAGCGACGAAGTCAATGGCTGACGTTGAATCAAACCACAAGGCGTGTACCACTGACAATACTTGGTAACATGCGCACGAAGCCGCTCGTCTCAAGTATGAGCCCCACGCATCAGCTATACTGTTTGTAATGTGTGGTTTACTGGGATTACATTAGATTGGAGTGGTAGGTGTGTCGGGTAGTATTCAGTGTACAGACACCTCTATCTTGTACATCGTAAATTTTTCTCCTCCTTGGTGTCACCGGATCAATTTGGTTCAATATACAACAGGACAAGTCCAGAATATATTCAATTTATTAGTGAAATCTAAATGATGGGGACTCCATTCTTCTCGATGAATACACTGGGAATTGTAATTATCAGCGCCGATCATAACAATCTATGTTGCTAAGCAACCACATCCAGACCGCAACATTGGTAGCCCCCATAGCTAGCTAGGCCCTATTTTCCATCTCTGCCGTATGGGCGCAGACAGTACTAGCCCAAAGGATTAAACCCGTAACAACTAGATCAATATAGTCCTCAACACACAACAATCAGACCACAAGATTACCACGTCCTGCGCGTATTGCAAAACAGGAGCTTCAGGCCATTTACTACCGTAAGCTCATAATCACAACAATAGCGCATCCCAAAAATCACGCATTATGATTGCCAAACTACACCAACACATTCCCTCTAAGTAGAGAGATTTTACGCTGCCACAGGTAAAACTAACTCTCCGATCCCAAGTACTTCACACTCTCTTTGCAAAGGTCTTGTTTTAATTTTTGGTATATCCTAATTTTTAAGTGATCACCAACCAATATGACATGAAGCTTAATAATTTTTAATCAAGTTAGGATTTAGAAAAATTGGGACTATCAAATAGGCCATGTTGTTCATACCCACGTGACTACAAATTCTGTACTTGGTTTCATTTCGGTATTCACTTAAATCAATGCGCTTTACAACCTCAATGACTGAGAGGCCATTATTTCTGTTGAGACTTAATATATATATTATGATTACGGGGTAAATAATATATGGGTCACATATTTACCTGACTGTTAGTGGTCACCAGTTGGGCAGGAAGTCTGCATGACATGTTGTGTTGTGGAAGATCAAGGTCACGTGATGGTGGCCTTCGTATATTAAACAGGAGGCGGGAAGACAGATCACTCGCTCCGTTCAGGACACGAGCAAAGGACACGAGTAGAAGATATTAGTATTGGCTCTACAGAGCTAGATCACTCGTGGACTATGAATGGTGTATATATGACTGGATATGTGCATTGTAATTTTGTTAAGTCTTTATTAGTATAACAATTGTTACTTTATTCCAACAATTTCCCTAGTAAATCACGATCTACTTTCCATTGGAGGTCTACTCTGTTTACAGGAGGCCTCATTATTTTTAGCTCATCTCCACACCAGAAATTTTTTAAAGTAGGCGGTCTCATTAACTTCTATATAGAATTTAAAGATCCTAATGGTTATGATCAACTGTACATCCATAATACTGAGGAGTATATGCTTTCTATTACTTGCACTAAAACTAGGCTTCTTTTTACAGGCGTCAGCAACCCGATAAAGCTTTGAAGAGCGGAAAGAGGAGGAATGGGCCTTTATGGGAACTTTGGCCAATGAATAAACCGATACCCATCAAAGTTATTTCGGACAATCACTTTTTCATGATACACTCAATCATGATGCTGTGTGGCTAGAATGGCCAAACTCATGGCAATTCTTGCCGTGGTTGCATCTATTGCTGGAGTTATCTTCGGCACGTTGCATCTGGCGATATCTGTAGCCAAAGTCACCAGAAGTTAGTCGACGACCTGGCTGTGAGAGCGCACGTAATCGGCTGAAATTTTTGATACCATACTGCACACACGAATAACCCCTGACATCTGTGAGCAGAATATCTGGATTCCCAGATAAGCCTCCAAGCACGACAGGTCCAGAGCCTTGGTAGAGCATTAAAGATGGCACAGCCTAAATGTTACTACATCGTATCGGATCCTAGTGTGCAGAGCGCTAGTCTACTGGTATTGTTTCACGGTCTAGTAGTGATTACATAGGTTGAGGTTTTGTGGTAGTGTTACGCTTATATGCAAATATCTCCCTGGTCTGAAGCATTTCCAACGGCTATGATACGATCGCGGAATGATTACGTCTTTGATTCTGTGACTTGCCGAGCATCAGGCTAGTGGATGTATAGAAGTTAATAATAGAAGATTTAGTAGAGGAGTCGTTACCGTTTATGTGGATGACTGCCCTGTCAGAAAATATGTGTGCCTGCATGCATCGCAACTTGTACTCCACTGCTTTGGCTATCTCCTTTTTTACAGAGAATGGCTACTCGTGCTCCTAATTTATCGAACTAGATGATAGTATTAATATTCATCGCTATAAAATCTTCATTTGTTCATTCTGAGGGTCGTTGCCCATCAAAATCGTAGTCTCTTCGATCGGGGATTGCTGTCCACACACACGATGCAATACGAAGTCTGAGTTTCGGCGTGCCATCATCTCCTCGGCTATTGGGCTCGGGCGTGTTACTATGAGTTAACGCACATCAGTGGTGTTTACCACCGCCCATTGACTTAGAAGATGAAGGCTAAACAACTGATCACAGTGTCCTTTGGAAACCCTGGGGTGAAACTTGCACCCAAAGTCATGTCCAGTAAGCCGGCAAAGACAAATTCTTCGCCTTCTAGTGGTGCAGATGTAGTCGCTCAGTATGCCCTGCACATCTGGGATATCCAAGAAGAATCCCATCTGTATCGAAGTCGAAAGCAACCTCAAGCATATCTAAAGTCGACGACTTCTCGTCAATATCGGACCCATCATTCTCACGCGAGTCCTCGGCCTCAATCTTCACACAATACCTCGCCTCAACTATCGATAATGGCGTTACTCAAATTGCAATCGGGAATTTGAATCATTGTAAATCTACCATCTCTCCTACAAATTTACGATGCTACGTATACCCGCGATAAGGAAGCTAAGCCATGATTTACAAAGCCAGAGTCTTAGTCTATGGGGGATCGTTGCGATAATGAGGCTTCACATCTTGAGGAAAGACAGGCACTCGGTACGTGGGACGAACGAGTGAAGAGGTCGCAAATGGGCATATTGAGACTCTCATTTTTCGAGTATTTTCGACTTAGAGATGTCTATGAGCGCAGAGGTAACGATTTCGGATAGTGCAGCCGATACTTTAAAAATAGGCAACGATAGAAAGTTTGTTGGAAATCTAGACTCAGTATGTATGAAGGTTTAGATTTCTAGGCATGATCATCAAGATCAATTGAATTGGTTCGATTGCACATGATTAAACTCAGCTAGGCGACCTGAGATTCAGTGGTATCTGAAATATAGTGGCTAGGAAATGCTACCTTACGATAATTGAGTGGCCGTTTATTGCCGGAACACTAAAGCCTCGGGGATCTGTTTTAATGATAGACTTATTTGAATTAGTAAAACTAAGTTAACGGAATGTCACGCATTATTATTATCTCACATTTAGAAGAGAGTTCGATATCCTATACAACTATAAATAAAATCTTGTCCGAAATGGTACACTTGCTCTTCGAGAAACTTCCCAGAAATCCTTAACAATTTCCAACAAATACTGCACTGTGGCAATCATTCACTCCCAACGAGGTCGATTCCTACCTAAGTCTCATCAAGTCTACAAGTACGACCAAGTACATCCTCATTCCAATGACCACACCTCTCGTCGACCTTCTCTAGCCTCAGTTGACCACCAAATACACGCTCACGCCGATATTTATACCCGACGGAGGAAGCAAAGCGTGGTGCACAAATCTGGGAGATGGTTTTTTGGGAAGGACGTGAGAGGGATTAGGACAAGTTTTCAAGATGACGCAATGGAAAGATATAAACTCGACGGGTGTGAAATTGTAAATTTTGGCAATGAGTTTTACGAATTGAGCTTTATGCGCGCCAAGACTTCGCTTGTGAGAGTGCAGCTGACACTATAAACACAAGCCAACGATAGAAGGTGTTGTGGTCCGCATCCTGGTGGTGTTTTCGGGTACAGTATGAGTAGCCTGGGCACCTACACCACTCGGGAAAGGAGAAACCCAAGATCACATTTCGCCCGGAGAAATTTTAACGGATTATGGAGGCATGTCTGGATAACTCAGGGTTTTTGAGACGTTCCCCTGGGTGGGTATTCACGGATGAGGGTTGACTTGGGGTGAAGAAAAAGCCGGCATAACTTCGCAGTGGTACTAGTAAATGAAATCCGAGGCATGAGTGCTCTTCCTTTACGTTGAATCATCTTTTCTGTACTTTTCTTTGATATTGTGTCATAACTAGATAGTTGCATACTCGATTAAAATCTGATGCCAAAAAAAAGATACTTAGTGGGTTTAACCAACAACTCTCCAGTATAGTTTTTAGACTCTTCAATCTCCCGACTCGTTTGACTGGGTGATATTAAGCATAGGTCTAACACCTGAAGCTTGTCTACCAAACTTCCATTATAATAAGAGCTAATTAGCGTCCCAAACTAATATGCTGCCTCGTTTTCTTATATACAGCTTGCGTCTAAACTGTTTCTAGTACGAGGTAACTACAGGAGAGAAACACGTTGGAAATGGAGACAAAGTATGTTGTGGATGTAAGGGCCCTCCATTTTGTCTCGGTTACTGTTGAAGGAGATAAAGGATCACTTAAAGCAGAGCGGAGAAGGGTGAATTGATTATTTGTTTATACATAAAAGGTGTTGATCAAGACCAGAAAATGGAATAAAAATGTAATTGAGTAAATCAGTCAGAAGGGTAGAGTATTAGAAAATGGCTAAACTGTCCTTTGCAGCTATTATGGTGACATGAATTAAGATGATGATTGTGATTGAGATAGATTTCTATATTGTTTATTATACATGATATGCTCAGGTTCGTATACCTCGAGCCAAGCAACCAGACTATGATCCTCCAGATCTAGATTCATCAGAATAATTACTTACTCAGTAAAATTCTCCTAGTCTCGGTTATGTGTTTAGGATATTGACTAGGTTTCTAGTAACTAATCAATAATGTTTCTCCTATCACTGAGACATAGTCATGGTTGATACAACAGGTACAAACAATGAATCATGTCTGTACATGACGTTGTGATATAGTCATGATCATCTGAACAATATCAACTCATGAATGAATCATGTCTCTACATGACATAGTCAGACTTGCCATTGTGTCTCTATGGAGAAACCTGTGGTACGCGCCCAGATTTTTAAGGCGTGAACTCCCTCTACTAAAGCCAGAACCCAAGATATGTTGGGAGTAACATTCTGGGTCCTCTTTAGCCGATTCTGGTACTGCTCAATATGGTAGAAGAAGTGATCGGTAGATTTCCCCTGTCCACATGAACAGGTTAGAATGGCGTTTTCGTGCTTAAACCACAAATGGTATTCCGCAAAGTCGCTGGGTCCAGATCTTGCAACTAGTAGATATCCGAGTATACGTCGTCCAATATGGATGAGCTCAACAGTGATATTGATATTCGATCCAATTCCTAGCTCTTTGTATCGAGACGGTAAGTTTTCAGCTCAGTAGAGTGCGGTAGAAGCCTCGTATTGGGAATTGATTTCCCTCTTTGCTCTAGCAACGGAGATTTCAAGTGGTGGAGCTGAAGCCGCACATGCAGCTTTAGCAAGCGCATCAGTAGCTTCGTTTCCAATGATACCTGCGTGGCCTGGTCACCCATGAACAGCCACTTCCCTAGGCGTCGTATTTTGGTCACGTGACCTCGTATTCTAGTTTACTGCGAGCTTGCGAAAGTGGATGAATTTTGCAGAGCTAGAATCGGTGAGTGAAAAGAAGTTCACAATATTAATTTGCTTTTATTGTCTACAGAGCGAAGGCGAACACTATTGCCCCATCCCAGGGAGGGCCTGGTGACTGGACAATAGTTTATATTTCGGCTGATGGGGAGCTATCTCAGAGGTCAGTCAGGTGTTGCAAATCCCGTCTTATTCTCTGGTGTGACTCCTTTACCAAAACTTACAAGGCCTTGCAAATATTGATCTTTGAAATAGCTTTTCGTGTTGTTACTGCAGGTTTCGATCGCATTTGCCGAATATTCTAGGTAGTCTCTAAACGTTTTTTTCTTCATAACAAGAAAGCTTTCACTCTTTTTCGATAATTCCTGAAAGACTCTATTTTGGATTCAAATATTCCAATAGAAAGATATGCTTAGTAAGTATATCCTAGAGCCTACTGGAGGGTGGTCGTCCGAGTATGATTGGATGTTGAGTATGGCATCCGCGTTCCAGCGTAGACAATAGAATTTACTCGATTCACAATTACTCAAAGGGTGCTGGTGTTACTCGCCTCAGAAAATATCAGTAGCAAGATGTAGTAAGCGAACAGATTTAGAGCAAAGACAAAAAATCAAACTGGTGTTATCTGTGGTTCAAACCGCACGTTCCCAAGACAAAAATTGGAAGTGGCTCCATTGATCCAGACTATAGTACACACTACTTATCTTTGAATGAATCGTTGTAGTGGCCAACTTAATTGTGATGCTAGCGTCGCATGGACCTTCAAGATATATGAATGCTGTTTGGAAAATTTTGTGAAGGTGGATATAAATATATGAATTATACAAGAAAATAACATGAATCATTTATTGTAATAAGAAGTCTAGGCGGGTAGCTAGAATATCTCTTTTTTTCAAGTTGCAAAATATAAGCTCATTTACCAACTTGGGACCCTCTGGATAAAAAAGAAGATATTTCTTTTGTGCTAGTGTTTGCCTGATATAAGACCGTTTTGCGGCAACTTGAATGAAGTGAACACTTTTTACATTGTCTTTCTGTCGAGATTCAAGCCACCCGAGGTCAACTAGGTCATTTTCATAAATTAAAGCCACTATCTAATACTGCGAGATATTAAGCCAGATGCTACAAACTATAATTTATGAAATTTTCCTTGAAGTAGCCTTAGTGCCTTTCGGGAAGAAATTATTAAATTCCGTAAGGATATTTCACTGAAGGACAAAGAGTTATTCAATATCACCTTGATCATTCCATATCAGGAAAGCGAAGATCTACCCCGAATTGCGGCACAATATATCTCTTCAGCTTTCCTGATTTTCGTAATTCTTCTGAATACTCATTTAATATCTTCATATCTTCGGGGCTGAGGATGGTCGTGGAATCTTTGTTTTCTGTTATGCGTTCAGGAGTGACTGATTTGGGGATAACCGAAATTCCTCGAGTGACTAAATTTGGTTAGTAATAAGGCACCAAATTTCCCATGTATACTTACCCTGATAACTCAACAGCACTGACGCCGGTGTAATATTTCTATGCTCGGCCACTTTTACGATTGTTGGTTCAGTGAACATTGGGCATCCTGCACTTCCAAAAGGACTATAGGCCGTAATATGAATACCCTTCGAATGGCAATAATCAACAATCTCTTGTTGTGGAAGCGATGGATGATTTTCTATTTGGTTGACAGCAGGAATGACTTTTGCTTCCGCAATTAATTCCTCTAAATAAGGAACAGAACAGTTGGAAACTCCGATCGCCTTGACTTTACCTGTAGCCAAGAGGTTCTCCATACTTTTCCATGTTTTTACATGTGACCAATCCCTGACTATTTCGCGTGTTCCATCTGGCGCTCGCGGAGATAGATCGTGGTTACCTATCAATAATTCGATGAGAATCTATTTCCAGATATTGCTGATATTAGGGTGATTTACCATGAGGATTCATAGCAAAAGGCCAATGCATCAAATAAAGATCAACATATTCCAATCCAAGGCTTTTGAGACTCTTATCAAGTGCTTCCTCTGCTCGAGAATGATATGTAGACCAAAGCTTGGTGGTAATGAAAACGTCCTCACGCTTCAATCCCTTTGAAAAAGCCTCACCTAAAGCTTCGCCAACCTCAGACTCATTTTCGTAAACGTATGCTAATCATTGTTAGTTGTAGCTCTTTTTTCGCCGCCAACAAGGAATGTTTACCGCAGTCAATGTGTCTATACCCTACTGATAAGGCGTGTGTAACAGCTTTTTGAACCAATCCTGGACCTGACCTCCAGGTTCCTAAGCCTAACGCTGGTATCTCTGCGCCGGTATTCAACTTAAAGCGCGTATCAGCCATTTTCTTGGTTCAAATATGGACAATCTTATGGTAACTAAATTCAAAGCGAGTCGAAGGACAAAGTAGCACTATCATCTAGGAAAGGAGAATCTGGAGGCGTTTTAAAATAATCCTGGCTTGCATCCCCTCACCCCCACCTTTCCTGCATGAACTCTCAATTGGACCGGAAGCAGGTTTGTGGAATTTTGTTGGGGTTTCCTCTCTTAATGTGAAGACATATATTCAAGGGCATCACTTGAGAATCAGCCTTCTCCCCATCTTTATTTTCTTCATTTATCAGCGGTTCGGTGTTGCGGATTCTGCCAATATCCCTCTTAGCATACAGCTATCTTTTCTCAGTCTAAGGTAACATAGTGTATATTGGTTCTTTCCGCCTGGACGCCAAGGATACCTGTATGAGTAGAATATCCCCTCCTATTCCGCCCACACATTCTCCTCAGGCAGTGGCACCCCTCTTTTTTTGCATCGGATTTTGATTGCGTATGCAGCTAGCCTACTATGACACAATATCGGAGAAAAAGTACTGAACCTATGACTCAACATGAAAGGAGAGTAATTATTCCTTTGATTTCATTTGCAAGTGCTTCACCAGAGTTATGGTGGCTTTTTCTTCGCTCCAAGTCAACTCTCATCCGTGAATACTCACCAAAATAAAGCAGAAGCCCTGGCCAGTCCAACTACGCTAGTTAGTGCAGTGTTAATGACTGGAGTCGGGCGATAAGCGCGTTTTTTCGGGGTTGATAATTATCCATGGAGGCAAAATTAATAGCTGCCTGCACCAGCCGTGAATCGAACACGGGGCCCATCGAACCTGATCATGGCAACGATGGATTTTACCACTAAACCACTGGTGCTCCTTGATTCATTGTTAACAAAGATAATGTACTAACAAAAAGAAAGCTTTCCTGTTTGGCTTGCTAACTTTATAGAGAATGAAATGACACAAGGGAGGTCAATGAACTATATTTCTCTTGAATGTAGGATTTACGCATATAAAGCCGCAATATATTGATGTGTTCATGATTGCCCACTTACCCGTACTTCACTTTCACAATTAATAGTCAGCCGCTTGTTGTAAATTCTGATTCCTGAGTTTATAACTCACTTGTTGTCTTTTTCGTCTGTAGTTCCCGACATGTCAGACTTATCTACAAATATCTTAGGTGAGATAATCCCACTTGCTGTTTCCTACATGTTTGGACATTTACGCACTGGATTGTACATTGTTTTATCATGAAAGATGAGATGTGCTTGCTTATAACTAAGTATGACAGGCATTCAAGACTAGTTGTGATCTATCTCAACTATGTATATTGAAATTTAACGTTTCAATGGTTTCCAAATATGAGGTCTTCTTAACTTCATTATACTTTGTCCATGTAATTTTGTACAGAGTGTAATTTTCTAACACGGTGACCTGCGTCATGTTGAATTCCTTGCACACAATCTAATTGTGGTGTAGAACCATAACCTCAGCGTGGAGGAGTGTCAGGAAACGGACGATTCGCATAAGTCATATGGACTCGCTTAATCAAAGCAGCGACCCACTGTAAATATATATTTTGTAGATACTTAGATAGACTTTACTTCCTTCTAGACACTTTCATTCAACAAGATTAGACCTCGTCGATCCCAGCTAAGAAAGCTTCTCGTGGCAGGGAAGACGAAGGCTATTAACTTGCCAGTGATATATTCCGAAAACCCTGGAATGAAATGTTATCTCAGGCCTCCTCAAACGGTCGAGTCGATTTTCCGTAACCGAGTCTTGTTAGAATAAGCGGTACTGGGCTGCTTTTTCTCAGACTCTCGCAAAGCTGAAATTCCGTTACGAGAGAATGTAATTGAGAGCATTCGTCCGGATGGCGATTGGGAGGAGCAGTGTTGGCAAGATTTTAGTCAAAAATCTGGCCTTCAGAGATATCACGACCGCATAACCCAGCAAACGCGAACATCTACACCCCAAATAATAACCGCAGAAAGGATCAAAACTTTCTGATAAAATTATTAAAACATATGACAATTACCAAAATTGAAAGTTTTCCTGAACTATCTTTACTGGCCAAACTAATCTCACGACCCTATCCACAATTTTCTCACTGCCTATGGAAGCAATACAATAAATCTAAAGATAATAATCGTCAATAACGAATCTTGAGGACTTCCAATTCCTCGCAACTGTTCTCCGCTATGAAGGTACTGTCGGAGTACCAGACTTAAATGTATCTTTACCTCGGTCTGCGACAAATTGTAACCGACGAGATACACACGATATTTCCCCGGCACGAAAACTAGGACATTAGACAAAGGCCGAGTGTTTAGAGCCTCTGCATGGAGCTCTTTAACGTAATTTCGGCTTCCACAATTTTGGCTATGGAAGTGAAGGGGCAAAGCTCGAGGGATAGTGTCTGTAGATCCGGATAATCGATATTCTCAATACGCAGCGCTGTGCCGCAGTAAGGATTATATTCATATGTCAAATTTCTTTCTATCTAGCTGTAGAGCCCGAGGGCGGTTAGATCATTGGTAATTTCACTCGCTTTATTTGCGAGAGTTCGTGGATTCAATCCTCACATTCTTTAATTTAAATAAAGGTGACAAAACTCGATATCTATCAGTGGTGTCCCCTACAAAACAAAAGATCTCGCTGTAGAGTCTGCAGAGCCGAGATTGAGTAACAAAGTCCTCATTTGCGGGGATTCCCAGTCTCTTGTTGAGAGACGATTCGCCAGCTTCTCGCAAACATATGTCGAAAATGATGTTTATTTTCTATCTAAAGCGTTGTAATATCAATGAGGAATCCTCAATGCCGAAGTAGATTTGTGGTCACCTGGCAGGTATGGGAGTTTGTTTTGTGAGTAGGCAGTAGTCACATGACTTAGTGCGGTTCGCCGTGTCGCCCATATGGCAGACACGCCCGCAAGTGAATAGAACAAAGAATCAACACATCAGACAGAAACCCATTGCGTACGCGTACACGTGTATATAACCAACCGACATAAAGGGAAATTAATCTTTATGCAACTTACCACAGAATAAAGACTACGCGTCGCGTCGCATCCTGGACTTTACATAAGCAATTACATGATCCTAACTAAATTAGGAATGACGCCTGTCGGGAGCCGGATAAACTCCGGTTCCTGGTAAATGTTTGTTTTTTTTTATTTTTTATTTTTTTTTGTTTTTATAAATTTTAGGTCCTAAGCTATGCTCTATATCTCCTAGGAGTCAAGGAACGGTGTACACGGCCAAGATCATGCTTCCCACATGCCCGACTCGGTCTCACTGCGTGACCCACTACACAACCAGTAGCTAGTTATAAGAAAGAATTTAAATGCTCCCACAGACTCCCATAACCAAAATTCCAAATCCAATACTCCAATTTGAGGTGGGAAAGCGACACTCCTCGTCTCGTTTTCCTTCCTGTCATGCTTCGTGCTATGACCTAGTTAATGTTGTCTCCGCTGAGAGCTGGTGACGGACTTGCAGGTGAGTTGCCGAAGCAGCCAGTTTCCTGCGCAAATTTTGTAAAATCCTCAAGGCACTTAGGCCCGAGAAGCTTTTGGACAGAGTCGTGATGTGACATTGTCCCTCGGAGTCGACGCGTCTGACGTTCGTGCAGTCGACAGTGAATGAAGTGGAGAGGTGATGTTTCCTCTCCACACGCACACTCCATAGAAGCGGTGAAGTTGTTGAAACGACGGTGACATGCAGCGAAGTTTCCGTGTCCCGTTCGAGCTGAGATCAGTTCACGTAGTAACCGCCGAGAAAGTGCCTGCTCCTGTGGCTTGCGTCGTCGCATGAGTAGACCCAGATTTCGATACCTAGGTGGACATGCTTCCTCCCACCATTCCTCGAGAAGAGCTTGACGTTTCTGGTTCATCAGACGACGAACGTACACCAAAGTGACGGAGCCAGGCTGGCTCTCTTTACTTGGAAGTTGTTGGAGGCCGGAGCGTGCAACTCTATCAGCCTCTTCGTTTCCCTGTATCCCGGAGTGGGCTGGTATCCACTGAACCGAGACTCGAGCCTTTTCTGATAGCGCCCTAAATTGGCGTACATCGTCGAGACTTGTTGTGGCGGTTCCTGTCAGCAGTGCCTTCACTGCAGACTGACTATCCGTCAACACGTTGATCCACTGCCTGCCGTTACTTCTCCCGTTCTCTCTCTCCAACAATCCTAGCGCAGCTTCCAGGGCCTTCCTCGCCCCTAGTATTTCCGCATCGAGCACTTCACCACCATGCTTGATACCACATCCCTTCAACAGAGTCTTTCCATCCCTCTTCAAGACGAACCCCCATGCTGAGCGACCATGCCCCTCCGACGATCCATCCGGGTAGGCACAGATATCCGATGGCAATACACCTCTAAGGAACCGAGTTACCTTGTCCTCCTCTTCTGTCCTTGGGCCGAAGTTCGACAGATAGCATGGCGGCGGCAGAGGCTTAGCGTCTTCCGCGTCCGGGAGTTGTCGGAAGGCCCGCTGCACTCTTGACATCTGGATCTCCGGATTCTTGGGTGCCCGAGCATTTTTCTTGTACTTCCTTGTTCCATTGTTTGGACACACGGCGGCACGGGTCCGGAGCGGGTGGCGGTTGTCCAGTGAGTGGAGCCGAGCCGAAAGCCGTAGTCGGTTCCCTTCCAGAATGATCTTCCCTGTTGGGATACCTCCTTCTCGGTGGAGAACAAGATTCGGTGTAGTTCTCATTACCGGGAGGGCAGCGCGCAGTCCCGTCAAGATTGCCTTGTCAATCATCTCGCAGAAAATGCTGGTTCGAGGTGTGATGATCCCCCTTTTGGTCGGACGTTTGAGGCCGGGCCACCAAACATCTGCTCCGAAGGTTGCTATGGGGACAATGCACGTGTCCACTGCTCGAACCAGTGCTGCAGGGGCAGCTCCTCGATACGCAGAGTTGAAGCGGCGCAATTGCTGGGCCACCTTCAGAGCTTTGCCACACCACGTCGTGACGTGATGTTTGAAGTCCAGCTGCGGGTCTAGGTATACTCCAAGCCAGCGTATTTGATCTGCTGGCTCGATAACCACGCCGTTCACACGAATGCCCACTGGCTCCTCGCGTTTCCGTCCGGGAAACTGGACTACCTCCGACTTATTGGTATCGAAGGAGACTGCGTTGGTACTTGCCCACTCCAGAAGATGATCCACTTCCTTCTGTACAGAAGCGGCCGATTCGGCAATGCTACGCCCGAATCCTAGTACCCCGATATCGTCTGCGTAGCTGAACCTCATTCCCGGGTTGCCGCTTCGCATAGGCTCTGCCATGTATAAAAGGAAGAGAAGTGGCGATATTGGTGATCCCTGCGGAACCCCACAAACCAGCTCTCTCTGCCCGGTTACCCCTCCGGAGTATCGGACTTGTATCTTTCGATGTGCAAGAAAAGACGCCGTCCATCGGAGAATTGAGTCCGGCCATCCCTGATCTCGCATCCTCCTCACCAAACGGTTGTGGAGTACTGCATCGAACGCTCCTTGGACGTCTAGAGTTGTGAATGTGGCCGCCCATCCCTGGGTGCTTGCTTCTCCGATGTCGTGGACTACGCAGTTGACGAGGTCGTTTGCAGATCTTTTGGGGAGCGCGCCGAATTGTTGGTCTCCGACAACGTTGAGCGTAACCGCGAGATGGGCCATCCGCTTCGCCAAGAGTCGTTCCAATCCCTTACCCAAACATGATAGAAGTGCGATCGGTCTCCAGCCCTTAACAGTCGCTGGATCTCGGTTCGTCTTGCGGAGGAGCACCACTTCAGCCAGCTTGAAGCAGGATGGGTGGGTGCCGAGTCTGATGCAGGCGCGGAAGAGAGTGCCGACAAATGGTCCAATCGTCTTCCAACATGTTCGCAGAAGCTCCACAGAGATCCCGTCTGCTCCAGGCGCTGTGTTGGCGCAGCCTACGGTGCACATGCGAATCTCTCCGTCCGAGACATGGTCGTTCCAGGGGATTCGGTTGGTACTCGGCGCATCGAGTGGCGGTAGGTCGTCCGTCGCTTGGTGTCGTGCCAGAAGAGCATCTCGGAGTATCTCTGCCCGCTCAGCCGGATCGGAGTACAGCTTCCCTTCGTGGTTGAGTGGAGGGGGGGTGCTTGACTGCCTTGGTTCGGCCGAGCGCATCAGCTTGAACACTTCAGTCGGTGTTGTGATCGATTCGACTTGACGCGTCTGGTGCTCTTTCCTTGCCGCTCTGAGGGTTGAACGCAGCTTCTTCGCATGCACCCATCGTTGCTCTGGAGTCACTGCTGTACGATACTCCGTGCGAGCCAGCTTGCATTCCGGTGTCCACCAAGGTGCACATTTGCCACATCTTTTGTTCCTTCGTGTTCCTGCTGCTTTGATAGCGTTAGTAAGGCCGGAACAGAGATCTTTGGCGTATTCATCCACCTGGCAAACCGTGTCCAAGACTGGTGGCGGGTGAGTGAACTGCGTGACGGCAAGGGCGAACCTCGGCAGGTTGCCGCGCGTTACCCTGATCGGCGATGGCTCCTGGTCCCTTTTTCCGAATCCGGTGGGAACTTGTCCTCGAATGGGAAGATGGTCGCTGGTGGCACACTCGCTGCGATCCACCCATGCTTGGGCCCCGTTGACGTTGGTCCAAGCAAGATCGAGCGTGTTCCCGGCTCGATGCGTTGGCTCGCCCACAATCAGACAAGTGAGATTGTGACGTTCCGCCCATCTCTCAATTTCGATTCCTTGTCCGCGTGGGCGGGTGACCTCTGGTTGCCACGCGCAGTGCACCGCGTTGAAGTCACCAGCCGCGACGGATCGGGGTGGTGGGTCCCAGCTGAGGAGGGGTTGAATTGCCGTTGGGTTGTTTGGGTCTTTATATAGGTTGAGAAATGTGACTCCGTTTACCACGACCCAGCAGTAGTCTGCCGTTGGGGGATTGCAGGGAAAAATTTGAGTTGCCGAAAGGTTTCTCCTGTTTATTAGTGTGTAAGTCACCGCCCTGGGTCGAATGTTTACGCCGCCATGTGGTATATGACAGTCGTATCCAGGGTGTGACTTTGTTTCCTTTGTGGCTTTTTTCCACGAAGGTTCTTGTATTAACACTACATCGACGCCTAGCTCGTAAGCTCGGGAAAGCGTGATGTCGTGTGATGAGCCTCCCCTACCTACGTTGATCGACATAAAACTTATCGTAGGTGAGAGGCTAGAAAGGACCCGTGAGGAGCCCTTCAGGAAGACTCAACAGGATTCGTCGTTCCTATGGGCGTGGCGTCGGAGGCGACGTCGGTCATCAGAACTTCGAAACTGTTGTTCGATTTCACTGCTGTTGGTGAGTCTTGCGTTTGCCTAGCAGCCGCTAGAACTGCTGCCTCTGCGCGACGGGCTGCAGCTTTAGCCCTCACAACAGCCGCTAGCTCGCGTTGGCTCGCGATGCGAATATTGGCCAGTTGCTCTCTGCTTACCGGCCCGGACTTGGTGGGGCGCGCCAGACAGACTCGACTGTCGGACCTGTGCGGTCCTCCGCAGTTGCGGCACTTGGTGTGTGCACGGCACTCGTCTGTCGAGTGCATCGTTGAGGAGCAGTTCCAGCAAGCTCGGGCGCGAGAGCAACCGCGCGTCCCGTGGAACTGCAGGCAGCGTTTGCATTGCTGCACAGTCTGTCGCGGTTTGTGTGGAACCTCGACACCCGAGTCGTCGAATAGGCGGAACCCTTGTCTTGGTGCCGCTCCCTTCTTGAAATGAGCCAGCCATGATTTGTATGGCGCGTCCAGCCGGGTCTTCCCGTGGGGCCGTACCTTGGCTGGAATGGCCTTTGTAACTCTCGAGATCTCCTCGATCATCATCTCTTCTGTCACTTGTACCCTTCCAAGAAGAGTGTGGATGGCGACGGGGACCGTCGAGATCTGGAGCGCCACAAGGTCGGAGGCCTCCTCTAGTCTTCCCCCGATGGGGAGGAAAAATTCCGCCGCGTCCAATAGGAGCTGGCGAGATTCCTGGTCCTTCGCTCGGAGCGCGAAACCTGTTGGGACACGGTATACGTGTTCAATTGCTGCTTGGGTCGCGTTGGTGAGCTGTGCCACGGCTTCTCTGATGCCAGCTGGTGAAAGATTTCGCCACTGGTGTTTAGAATTTAGCCGGAGGAACAGTCGGTTGTCCGGCGTGGACGAAGGGGGCGTCTTGGCCGATTTCTTGGTCGGCGGAGTCGGCATTTTCGGGGCATGACTTGTCATCACTGGCGTTGACTGTTTGGGTAGCCCTTTCCGGGCTACAATTGCCCAGGTTGAAGTGACCTGGGGCACAGCGACGGCAGGATTTGCTGTCCTGGTGGTCGATGGTGGTGAGGGCCCGCTGTTGCTAGCCTGCTGGCCGATGGGGCGGGGGGGAAGACTTGTCGGCACTGGTGTGGTTCCAGTGCGTAGGAAGTGGGCGAGGGCGCCCCTCAGACACACGCTCATTGCGTCCAAATATTCTTTGTTATCTGTCGTTTTCATGGACAGGATAACACTTTCTAATGTTTTTAACACCGTTGACCCTATCTCGAGCCTAGCTGAGGTGTTTGCAGCCCGCTTTCTTTCGGCTTCGAGTAAAGCCTCTATTTCCGGCGGGTGAATTGGCGTGGTGCCGGTGGGAGCACCGCCAGCAGGTTGGTTATCGCGCACAGTCATCCCGGGAATCGAGGCCGGGGCTGGCGGAAGTTGTGAGGCATTTGCTGCCTTTGCGTTATGGGGGTCTTCCGTTCCCCTCGGTGTGCTCGCGGTTGGTGTCCGCTTTGCTATCGGAACCGCTATTTTTCGTGCCGCAGCGCGTGCGGATTCTGGCATTGCTTTCGCCGAGACTACTTTCTCGACGGCAATCGTTGGTGCTGTTGACGCCTTCTGGGAGCTCTCTGCTCCTGCAGTTGCCCAACGCGAGTCCTTTAGGCCCTTTCTGATCCAAGCATCAATTATGGGAGTGGCATCCTCCATCTCAATGTCGGTTTTGCCGCTTTCTTCCATCTGCGCGATTATGTCGGCTTCCATCCCTTCGAGATCGATGTCGTTCTGCGTCAGTCCCTTTGTTGTCGCTTTTTGCATTGCAATGCTTTTTGCTTTGCTCAGCATTTGCTTCTGTGATTCCAGACGCGTCTGGAAGTTGTGCTTTACTACTTTAGTGGTTAACACAATTTTGGCGGGTTTCGCGGATTTTGGGGGTACCGGTGCCATTTCAAGGCTGAGTGGCGCGGTACCACGAGAAATTGATGTTTCGAAGTTCGGAGGGTGATATAAGGGGAGGAAAATGTGAAAATGTGAATTTACGAATTTCTCGAAATGTTTGTTTGTTTGTTTGTTTGTTCATTAACGTGCTAGGTGAAGTAACTACCGTCGCACTCCTACTGGAGCTTGAGCACGAGTGGGGTCGGACCGGATCAGGTTAACTACCGTAAAGTACAAGTGCCTCGTCCCACCTCAATGACCGGAACCATGCCGAAACGCATCTATGTGTTGAAGCATGACGAGTACAGCAGCCCAGAGTTGAAAACAAAACAAAAGAAAACTTCCACGCAAAGTCCTGCATTACAAAAGAAAAAACTTTGACAATCTCCCTTCCATCGTTCCGCCTCGGCCACCACGCACCCGAGCCTCGATTCCTATCCCTACTTCCATGCCAGATCACCTAGGCTTTCGTTCATCACCTCCGAGTCACAGGTATCCCTGCCATCCCCCGGCTAGCCTCCGCGTATATTCCGCTCTCCTGGACATAGTCCCTGAACAGTTGCCACCCGCTTGATCCGAGCATTGTTTCTATAGCTGGCGCCCTTCGCCTTCCGCTTTTCAGCCGCCATGTTGCCAGTGCTTTTCGACACTGAACAAGGTGACCGATTGATTTTTCTCTCCCACACTCGCAGTGAAGTGTAGCGTCAGTGTGGTTGAAGCGGCGATGATAAGCCGCGAAGTCCCCATGTCCGGTTCGAGCGGCTATCAAGCGAGCGTAGACTGCCCTTGGTAGTGCTAGTTCTGGCGGTTTCTTGCGTCGCATCTCGAGTTCGAGGTCTGCATAATGTCTAGGGCGATTCGAATGCCACCAGTCTGTAACCATCTGTCTGGCCAGTTCGCGAGCTTTCCTTCCGGAAGAGGCGAGGGTCATCACCCCATGTGTCGTCCTCGTATCGTCCGACGAGTTAAGCTCTCTTCGAGCGAGCTCATCAGCCATTTCATTTCCTACAAGCCCTTCGTGGCCCGGAATCCATCCTACTTTAACAGGTGCTGCTGCTCTAGCGACCATTTTGCAGAACTTTTGAATCCTCCAGGATGATGAGCCTGTTGTTCCCGTTAGTAAGGCCTGGATAGCCGCAGAATTGTCGAGCAGAATATAGATGGCGCTACGACCACGATCTCGCTTCCTGCTAGTGATTGCTTCAAGAGCAGCTAGAGCTCCATGAACCTCCGCGTCGTAGACCTCCGCATTGGTTATTTTGCCTGAGCCGCTTTGCTCAATTGTCGTACCTGTGCCACTGATAAAGGTCACAAAGGCCCATGACACTTTGTCGGTGGACGCCCCAGAACCATCACTGTACACGCAGAGACAGTCGGGTGGGAGTGTAGGCAGCCACTCTCTTATGAACTTGGCAGCCTCTTTCTTGCTTGTCCAGCAGGGAATTGGCTGAGGGGGGACCGGAGGTCGGAGCGGTGGAGGTAGTTCAGCCTCTGGCAGAAGTCGATACATCCTCTGGACCCTCGAATCATGAACTCTGTCCAGACCAAGTCTGGTTTTGTTGCATGTCTTTAGTCCAAGTCGGTGGCGAGCGCTGTCTGTGCTTTCCGTGGCCCGAAGTCGAAGCGGATGGTACTCATCTAGTCTTCGGATTCGTGCGGCAGTCTTGAGCCTGCGTTCCTCGAGCAGAATTTGTGCTGGCGGAATACCAGTCTCTCTTCTCAGTGCTGCAACAGGCATCGTGCGCCATGTTGGTAGAGCCACGCGGATTCCGAAGGCAGAGGTTTGGTCGATGACTTTGCTCTGTCTCTTGTAGGAATTACGCGTCACACCTCGATAAGTTTTCCTGGTTGGCCCCGGGCACCAGACCTCCGCTGCATGCATCGCGATTGGTAGAACTACCGTGCGAATGACTGTGGTTAGTAAGTCAGGCCTTGGTCCCTGGGTGCACTGAGTGAGCCGTCGGAAGTGCTGCACTAGCCGCATTGCTTTGCTGGTCCACTTTGCGACGTGACTTTCGAAGGTCAGACCGCGATCAAGGTGTACTCCGAGCCATCGGATGTCGTCGGATGCTTGTACATCGCGAGTGCCTACCCTTATAGCCGGAAGTTCGTGTCCCCTGGATCTTGGGCCGACGAAGTAGACTACTTCGGCCTTATCTGGGTCGAAAGAGACGGCATTATCAGCGGCCCACCCTAGGACTGCATCGACTTCTCTCTGGACAGCTACTGCGGCTTCAGTTGGAGTTGAACCTATGCCGAGGATGGCAACATCATCTGCATAGCCAAATCTCCAACTACTGCCTCCCACGACTTCGGCCATGTAGAACAGAAAAAGAATTGGGGAAAGAGGCGATCCTTGTGGCAGCCCGCATTCTAGGAATACCGGGTCTGTGACTCCGTCTTCGTGTCGTACGCGAGCAGATCGTTCTTGTAGGAAGGACTTTATCCAGGTGATAGCTGGTTTAGGCCACCCCATCTTGTTCATCCTCTGCAGCAGCCGTCCGTGGAGTACAGCATCGAATGCACCCTGAACGTCCAAAGTGACTAGGACTGCTTTCTTCTGCCGTTTCATTGCATGTTCTACATCGTGGATGACGCATGAGACGAGGTCGTTGGCAGACCTGCCAGTGAGTGCTCCAAAGAGTTGCTGCGGGACTGCCTTGTAGGTGAGGGCGGTGTAAGCCATTCGCCTTGCAATCAGTCTCTCGAGACCTTTACCCAGGGAGGAGAGAAGTGCGATAGGCCTCCATCCTTTAGCTGTACTGAGGTTACGGCCGGGTTTGGGGAGAAGGATTACTTCCGCTAGCTTGAAGGCCTTCGGAAAGTGATTCAATCGCAGTGAGCCCTCAAAGAGTACTCTCACTGCGTGACCAATTGATGGCCAGGCTGTCCTAAGAAGACGCACAGAAATCGCGTCTGCTCCAGGGGCTTTATTTTGGCAGGCCGTTGTAACCCACTTGGCTTCCTCGTCCGTAACGCTCGAGACCCATGGGAGGTTTCCGCGTCCTGGCTCGAAGTCCTCAGCGTCGACGTCGTTCTGACTGGTGAACCGGCCGAGAAGGAGGTCGCGCAACAGAGTTGCTCGCTTTCCTGGATCCGAAACAAGACCATCTGGAGTTTGGAGTGGTGGAGCAGCTGATGTAGGTTGCGGCTTAGCCCAGCGTGCCATCCGATACATGTCGACGTCGGTTGTTGCTTCGGAGAACTTTCGCCGCCAGTATTGGCGTTGGGCACTTTAGACTATGCGACGGAAATCCTTTCTGCTCTCTTCGTCCCTGAATATCCTGTATTCGCGTTTGGCCTGTAGGCACTCCGACGTCCACCAAGGTGCTGTCCTACCCTTCTTCACACTCCCGCGTCTACCAGTGACCCTGATTGCGTTGCTAATAGTTTGGACCAGCTTATCAGCAAGATTGTCCACCGCGTCTACTGAAGCCATCGGCTGTAGCTCTATTCCTTGAGCCCAACGGCCTAGCACCTTTGCAAAGTCTTCGAGGGCGTCGTCTGTCACTCGAAACGGTTGGCCTGTTTTGATAACAGCTCTAGATTTCGAGTTCGGACGGGGGACGTCTCCTGCTAGAGTTCTGTGGTCCGATGTCGAGTCAAGCTCTATCGAGACGTCTGCAAGGGCTCCCGCGTTAGACCAGACTAGGTCGAGTGTGTTTCCAAGATCGTGAGTCGAGACGCCCGGGGTCGAAGATAGGTCCATACCGTGCTCGGACATCCATTTGGCGAGCACTTGGCCGTCACCGTGTAGCCTGGTGGCCATGGGCTGCCAGTCAGGGTGGACGGCATTGAAATCTCCACCAACTACTGTGGGCCCAGACTGGGCCCATGATGGGAGCGGCGAAAGGTCTGCTCCAGGAGCGCGATACACTGAGACAAACGTGACTCCTTCAACCTTTACGGCGGTAAGATCTGGTGATGCCTCGCAGATTGCTAGTTGTAGGCACTTGGTCCCTTTTCGCGTATAAATGAGGGATCGTGGCCTTGCGGGGTTGGCTGTGACATGGGGGGGCAAGTGCTTGTCGAACCCAGGATGCGACTTGGTGAGCCAGAAGCCGTCCTTGTGTTGGGTCCAGGGTTCCTGGATGAGTAGGACATCGGTTCGTCAATCCCAGGCGGATTGCAGGATGATGTCTGTAGCGGGGTCTCCTCTACCCAAATTAGCGCAGAAGAACAAGATCGTTGTTGCCGTTGTGTGTAGCTCGGTAAGGTTGTGGTCTCTTACGGGCATTGAGCAACGTTTGTAGTTTCGTTGTCGGCAGTCGCCTCGGCGGCTTTCTGCTTTGCTTCCATCTCTCGGATCGAAGAATTCCTTTCTTTTTGACCCTGCTCACGGATCACCAACAGCTGGTCTCTTGTGCGTTGCAACGTCTTCCCGCCAGCCCGCGTTAGCCTTGCCATGTAGCTAGGCTCAATTGCGGCATGTGGTCCATAGCAATTGGTGCACCTTGGAACGAGCTGTTTGCACTCAGTAGCTCTGTGTTCAATTGAGTCACAGCGGGAGCAGCGCTCTACTCGTGAACAAATATTAGTTGGGTAGTATCCTCAGCATTGGTTGCATTGCGCAATTTTGGCTTTACGCTGAAGTTCGTGTAAGCGACCGCTCTCTTCGAAAAGTCTTTCTCCCAGCTTTGGCTTGCCGGTTGCAAAATACAACACCCAGTCGGTGGACGGCCTAGCCATGCTTGTCGCAAAGGCACGAGCTGAGGTCGGTCTAACGCCTGTCCTTAAGGTCGCTTCCTCCATTACCATCTCCGATGTTACTGGCGTTGGTCCTTCTAAAGTGAAGAGTCTGTCTGGTACATTAGGCGCCAACACTGAGATCCAGTTGGAAGCAGCTTTCAGTTTCATTTCCGTGCTCTCCAGGAGTACGGCGCCTGAGAGGAGCGCGTTTCTTGCTCCGTCTCCTTCAGCTAGTATCGCAAACCCTGAGTTGACAATGATAACCTGCTTAATTGCAGAGTTAGCTAAGCGCAGCTTGCTTGCGAGGCTCATTTTGATGTAATGAGGAGACATGCGTCTCCATGGTTGGTCGGGCTTGACCCGCAGGAAAACACGCTCGTCTGGGCGAGCAAGCTTGGGAGCTAAGGCAGTAGGCCTCGGAGTTTGTGTGGGCCCTGTCGCTTTTGACTTAGGCTCGCTGGCTGGTTGCGATTTTGTAGCTGCTGGTGGTGCAGGCTTAGTCTTTTTCCTCACTACCTGAGTCTAAGACCCCTCAGTAACGATGGGGGTTTGTATAGAATCGATGTCGATTGGCCTAGTAGGCTTTGTCGAAGCCGGCTCTTTGCCTTTCGCCTGGCTGCTTTCTCTCGTGAGTATTTGCACTGGTCGTGAAGTGCTCGCGCTATTCTTTCCTCCCGGCCTAGTAGCCGACGTAGGGAGGGTTGTCGTCTTGCTGCTACTGGCAGCCTCTGTTGGCCCACTGGATTGGGGCTCGGGGTTTCCGCGCAGGATGTTTGTGATAGTGGCCTGTAAAGCCTCTCCATTCTTTTCGACAGCTCGTCGGAGCTGTTTGTCGGTTGTGGCCGCCAGTAGGTTAATATACCCACTGACGATACGCTCAGCCTCTGCAAAGCGTATGTTAAACGCCCTCGCTTCATCTACGAGGAAGTTAGTCAAGGAAGCACCCATTGACTCGGGGGGGTTTGGGGGCGAGTATTGGCAGCTCGCCTCGCAGATCGGTTCTGCGTTTGCTTGTGTGTTGTTGTGGTGGTGGCTAGGTGGCCCTGTGAGGACCATTTCGACGTCAGGACGCGTCGAATTTACGGATGGGAGAGGGGGCCAAGAGCCAGCCTCTGCGGAGGACTGGGGCGGCATGGCAAGGAGCAAATCAGAGAAAGTTGAATAGTAGATAATCGCGTGTCTGGCGCGTCGAGACAGTTCTTTTGTTTTGCAGAAGTGAAGTTTGAACTAACGATTCGGTTCCTGGTAAATGAAGCAGCAGCCTGTAACATCTCATTTGCGATCTGTGTCTTCTTCATCTCTCAACACACTCTCCTATCACCACTATCATGAAGCTAACCACGATCAGAACAGATAATAGGGACGAGACCCTACTCATTATCTACCCTTGGTCAAGGAAGAGAAGCCATCCGATGAGTTCCCGGAACGCACCCAGCAGTCGATACGGAGATGGTGGTTTGGATCAAACTGGCCTCGACTGTTACAAAGAAGGGAAATATAGATGAATATGCGCACTTCATGTGGTTCCGGTGTCTAGGCCTCGCCTGGCTGAAGCTGCAGGTTTTTTGAGACTTTTTCCTGCGCACGCAGTTTCCATTGCCACCATTTTATTTTTTTATTTTTTTGAATAGAAGGTTCGCAGAAAAAGGTGGCTGAATCCCACGGGTAAATACTGAGCTGAATGGCTGTCCATCACGGGTGATACATCAGAGATATTTCAAACAGCAAAGATAGGAGCACTGTAAAAAATATAGATTGGGTCAGGGAGGAGACCGATGTGTTAGACAGACAGACTCAATTAGTACAACGATCAGATCTCGCATCCCTTTCTACAGTTGCGAAAGTATACGGTTTCGCGCGCACAGATCACATTTACGCGGTTACTATATCGACAAATAGATAGCCATCAAAGTTTATGAGACGAAGAAATTATCACACGGTTTCAACGGACACTACAATAAAGAAATAAGAGGAAATAAGGCAGAAGGGTTATTCAATGATGAAAATACCATCTGTGTTATTTAAAGAGGTGCTAGAACGAGTTAGAGCCGTGGCTGAATGGAGAAGATATGTTTGAAAAAGAGGAAAACCTCTAAGGTTGGCACGCGGCAAGGGCTCGAGGACTTAGTGGCCGAATCCGAGGAGGAATTTGCGCCACTGCGAGCGGGAACCGGGTTCTTTGGGCAGTTGGACTTGAAATACGTAAGCTCATACACGAGCGCGTTGGGTGCCGATCGCCTAGCATCTTAGTAAATAAATAAACAAACATGCCCTGCCTGGCAACAGCGTAGACTCCACTGCTCTGGACTTACTCCCCGAATCGCCACCAGCAGTTTCATCCGAGTAAAGTGTCATACACCGATACCCTCCGCCTTCTACCTTTCATTTTAAACGTCGCCACTCTTCTTCTGCCTTTTCTGCGCTGAACCGGTTGATTCTCCAATATCACCCTACCACAATGGCAGTGTAGTGTATCCGTCGTATGATTGAAGAGTCTGTTGGTCTTTTATTATAATATAATACTTTTTTCAGATCAAGACTATGCAGGACTTGCAGGCCCACTCCACCGATAGGCCAATGGTACCTATACTTGAAGAATATCCCCACAACTTCCTCCTATAAAATCCCCCTAAAAGGAAGGCAAAGACTTAATACCATGCTTCCAATCAGACCAGAATCAGAACTTGATGAGATCTGTTTTCCTGACTCATTGTTCCGAGATTCATATCAGTTTCATTTATCTAGCATGATGTAACATTATTTTCATAATAACATGCCAAGCCAATACCTGACATAATTTGTGGTTGCCTCAGGGAAAACCTTAGCGTTTTGGGTAATTTTTAGTTAGAAAGTACTTGGCTTACGTGTGTGAAGCGTGATGGATTGGTATTGAGTACTTTTAGGACTATATCTTGACTACAAACTGGCCGACCAGCATCAGCCGATCCAGAACATTGGAAAGCGGCAAAATATTTACTGATAAACAATCAGGCAGCGTCAAAATGAACTTCAGATACACCCTTAAGAATCCACCATAGCCTAACCAGGGCCCAAAGCAGTGTCGCCATTCAGCTAAGGAGCGAGCATATCGGACTCAATTCTTACCTGAGCAGAATAAAAGTACCCGGAGTAGAAAAGCCAAGCTGTCAGTGTGGATATCCGTCGCAAAACGTCAAGCATATGGTGTTGGCGTGTCCGCAGTGGGCAAATGGAAGAGGCGACTTTCCCCGAAAAGCTAAAGACAGGTCATCTGAAGCAATGATGAACAGCCCAGAAGATGTGGCTAAAATCACACAGTGGATACTAAACAAAGGGTGGATAAAACAGTTTCGACTGGCAGGAGAAGTCGAGGTAGCAATGTCGGATAAAGTAAATAGATCTGGAAGGGGAGAGGACGGAATCCACACGGGCTGAACAGTGTACACTGCACTTCCTGAAGGTAACCCAAATATATTGATAGGAATATTAAAAAAAGGATCAGGGAGATTTTAACCAAATTGGTTTCCTCCTTTGTAAATAATGCAGATAGTCACCTGCATGGACCCATAGGGTGCCTGATCGGGTTAATTGAAATCAAATTCAAATCTTGACTACAACATGTTTGGATTATGTCTTATGATGTAGGGAAGGTATCTCTAGATATTTTCAACGCATATCGGGTATTATATGTGTGTAGATAAATAAACTGAGAGAAAGAGGACGTAAGACGGACCGAAAATTACATCTATCTTTTTGCTTCAATTGAAAGCTCCTTTGCGAGATAGTGTCCCAAATACTTCCAGTTTCAATCATTAAACTTTCCGAACCAGCTCAAAATTTTCGACACTTCCTCTACGAACATGGGAGTGAAATATTCTCCCAGATCCAAGTTCAGTCAAATTTCGCAATGCCGAACAAGTTGGCCCACGAGGCAATGATTCAAGACTCTCCCCCATGTCTAAACTTCACCTCTAATAAGATTGATCCGCACCAAAACCTCATCAAGTTTAGAGGTACGACTTAGTGCGTCCTCAAGTCAATGGCCACACCTCTCATCGACTACTCTCAAGCCTCAGCTCGTCATCAAATACACGCCCACGCTGATATTTATACCCGACGGAGGAAACAAAGTGTTGCGCAAAAATCTGGTAGAGAGTTATTCGGAATAGGCGTGAGAGAAATCAGGAAAAGTTTGCAAGATGAAGCACAGGAAGAGTCCAATCTCGACAGGTATATTACTTGAAATTTTGGCCAGGAGTTTTACAAATTGAATAGAATCATACGCGCCAAGACTTCGATTGCGAGAGTGCAGTTGAAACTGTAAAAACAAGCCAACGAGAGAGGTGCAGTTGTCCGCCTCCCGATGGTGCTCTCTCGTATAGTTTGAGTAGCCTGGGCACCAACTCCACTTAGGAAGGACACGCCTCAGACTACATTTCGCGCCGAGAGAATTCAGTGGGTGATGGAGGCATGTCTGGATAACTCAGAGATTTTGAGGCGTTACCCTGCAGGTACACACCCGCAACTGGCTATCGTTTCGTTGGCTTGAGAGGGGAGATAATGATGGGATAATGGCGCCTCTTAGTGTGTACTCGAATGAAGACCCGTGGGGGTATTACTGCTGGAAAGAAGCCGTGAAGGAGGTATAGGAGGGATTACACTATCCGAGGCATAGATACTCTCGGCCTGTAGGCAGACATGTTATGATATGAGACAACAAGGTAGTCGAGGCTAGAGCATCGCATGTGGCTCAAGGCCACAGCATACATCACTAGTGTATTGGTTAGGCGAGCATGTATATAGTTTCATAGATGTACCCACAATAAATGGATACAGGTTTAGTATTATACTTTCTGTCCATATACCTACAGCAAAATATTGTATGAGTCTAGTCACTGTCACTCACTAAATATAACTTAATCCACTCCTCATCACTCCGCAATATGGCTTCCGCATAGCTCATAACCATAATAAGACAGTGCCTATCTGTCCTTACATAGTCATAAACTTTATAGGACAATAAACACATACAACAATGGTGAATGGTAATTATCAACGCCGATCATAACAATCTGTGTTCCTAAGCAACCGCACCTATACCGTAACATTGGTAGCCCCCGTAGCTTGCTAGGCCCTATATTCCATCACTGCCGTATAGGCGCATACAGTACAAACCCAAGAGATTAATCCCGTAAAAAATTATGGCATATGGTGATGAATATAGAGCTGGGTGGCCAGGTCCGATCCGGACTAGCAGGTAATTCTTCGGGCTAAACTTTGGGCTGAATCTTAGGTCTTGTATGTAATTGGACCACTACTAATTTAGGGCTAATGCACGTGCGCTGACTTGTAGTAGGAACTGAAGCTATGCTGGCATATAATTTTGGAAGCATTGTCTGTGTATCATTTATGTTGATTTCTTTGGCTGTTGTCCATTGAGGCCCTGAGTGCTTTTTGTAGGGCAACATGTAATTTGAGGTATTTGAGAACCTCTGATATGGCACTCAAAATGCCGGCGTGCTGTGGAGCTGATATCGGCAATAAAATCACTAAAAGGTTTTTATAAGTGTTGTGGGAGAGTGCTATTATCATTCAATGCGTCATCAATGATGCATACAACATTTTGAAACATGAGTGTGTCTTCATAGCTCCTTATGTCGATAGCAGAAGTAGTTGACAAAAGTGTCTCTGCCTAAGACTTATCCCCATTCCTCTAGGCAGGGGAGTGTAGGGGAAGAAATTGAGGGGGTAACTTGAGCTTGAGGGTCAAATTAAAGTTGTCGTCGATTGGTTGCCAAAAGCGTGGGTTTTGACAGTATACCAAGAAGATTGGTATAAGCCTGCATAGGTTAGGCACCCAGTCACTTAATAGAGTATCATCTAAGGCATGTATTTCCCAATGCTGCAAGATGTTATGTAAAAAATTAAATAAATTGGAGCGACCAAACGGATTACGATGTTGCTGTCCGTACGGCTGAAAATTATGAATCTAGTTTCCGTTTTATGTCTGCTGAAATACAGACGTTTCACACCCACACGGCCATAGAGCCCATCATTCCTTAGCATGGTTCTCTATGGACTGTGGATGAGAGGTCAGCGGGAGGGGCCGGACCTACCTTTAGTTCCATAGCAGAAAATGCGGTTAAATATACTTAATTTTGCTAAACTCTTGTCCTTCATCTGTATTATTTATTGAGTCACTGCAAGACCGAGGGTATCGTTCTCCCAAGTATTTGAACTCTAAAATATAAGGAGAGATAATACTGGCATGAAATAACCATATAGTGCTCTTTAAAGAGCTACGCGCCCTATGGATTGGTGACTATCCGGTTTCATGCAGAAGACAGGTTAAGGTTTTTCAAGGCCGTTTGGTTGTTTTAGGAATCAAATTTACAGTAATACTCTGTTAGGGTTTGGCCGTTGTTTGAGCTTAGGCGGATATCTAAGCCTAACGAGAATTCTTACGATAAGGCTGCACGGGATGGAGACGAAGCTGAACGAAACGGCACTACTAGTCAGGAGGCTGAAGCGTTATTACTACTTAGTGACACTTGGAAATACGTGGCTGGGTAAGAAGTATTGTGCCTAAGGACAAATCAATAACCTGTAGATTCACGAGGAGGATCAACTCTTATAAATACCTGTTGGTAGTAGCTAGAATTATCTTTTCTCCTCATATAGTTTATTAACTCGGTTTCCATCACATATGTCACCACCTGATTTTCTAAATTCTCTGGCAACTGCTTTGCTGAGAAAATACTTGGTGCCATAGCATGAGGGAGTGATAGAAAGTCATGATTGGTCTGAAATCCAGCTTGTGGGTCGAGTAAGGTTCAGTCTTCATTTTACATTAAAATCCTAGGGACCACATAGCGACACCCAACTCCAGCTGTTGATTTTTATTTAACCCTTTATCTCAGCGCCCATTCTTCAAAAACGAAACAACACCGTTACAATATCCTAACAATTCTCCGATTCGTTTCCCTTCCTTTTCCTGCTCTATCCGCCACAGTTTTAATGTCTCGAGGATGATGGGATCATGTGAGAAAGAATCTATATGAAGTCGGAGAAAGACCGACATCCATGCCTGAATAAGCTCATAATCACGTTTATCGCGTAATCTAAGAGTTAGTGCTTTAATGAATGGTATAAATTCCTCTGTTGGATTCAAGGAGCGGATTTCTAGATCGGCTGCCGATGGAGATAAACTCTGAAGATGTCGAATAAATGGTGTATCTAGCCGGTTAGACATGTATCAAATATCAAGAATCTCAGAACTTACAGTCACCAGATTCCCTTACAGCTCTTAATGTAATAGTAAATAGACTTTCAGATGTTAGACGACCAAGTTTCTTAACCCTGCTCTCTTCCGCAATGGTATCGGTTGCCTTTTCGTCTTTGCTAGGCAGTAAAGGTATTGTATTTAAAGACGGAAGGAAAAAAGGTGCCTTTTCTGGGACCTTAGGTGCCTCTGTAGGTTTATTTCGAGCTTTAATCACATCTAGATAAAGAAGATTCTGCCATCGACTCTTAGGTACTAGAGAAAGTGTCTGCATGTCTTTGCTTAATTGTTCAGGTGATAAGCTTGGTACAGATTCCACAATTTCAAGCTCTTGGTCTTCGAAAGCTTCGTCGATCAAATTGTGGCCACCTTCACCAGAAACTGTCGGTCCGTCGAGCTCCGCTATGTTGTCCTCAGAAATATTTTGGGTTGGAGCATGGGTAAACAATGTCTTGTTGTTCCATAAATCTACACCCAATATACCCTCACAGGCTGTAGCGAGGAATTCTCCGGTAGATGAGAATGCGAGGGCCGTGCATTGAAATTTGGTCCGAATAGCGTCGATTAAATGTCCCGTTGGTAGATCCCAGACACGTATTACGCAGTCAGATGATGCGGCAATAATCCAGCGACCATCATTTGAGAAACAAAAGTCATTTACGCGTTCACTATTACCCCACAGCTCTCTAATAAATTTCTTAGTTTCGATATCAACAACCCTTATTGCAAGGTCATCACAAGAAAGAGCAATTAGATCGCTAGGGTTGTGGTATCGCATACCTGAGATTGCTGTGGAGGGGCAGCATTCTAGTTCATGTACGAGCTGACCAGATTGGAAATCCCAGAATTTGACTTTGCCATCAAGGGAGCAACTTATTATACCTCTACCCAAAGAATCCACCACAAGACCAGTTACTGCTTTCTTGTGTTTGCCTAGTCCGGCACGGAATCGTTGCTTTGATCCATTGCCGTTTCCCTGATTGATAATGCTCAACTCAAGTTGGAGTTTTTTTGCCTGAGATTGACTCAATTTTGCTGGGTATCTCTGCCGATGAAGTCCAGATTGGAGATTGAAAGTATCTATAATTCCTAGCTCAGATCCAATAACTGCAAATGTACCACAGGGACTGATCGTCACGCTGGTGACATTACTGCCATCACCTGTTTCGAAGATCCATCGGCCAGCTTTCTTTCTACCCCAAAACCAAGTCCGTGCAAACCTATCGTTTTTATGGGCAGTGACCACGCTTTCCCATCCGGTAGTACTACTAGCAGTAGCATCGCTTGATTGTTTCCCTCGGTTATTTTTTTGCCATATGGCACCGTTTCCAGGACTTGCTCCCATTCCCCCGTCCCGGTTCATTGATGCCGCAATACCGATGATTTCGGGTGCCTTCAAGTCGGACAAGGTTCCTCTTGACTCAGTAATTGTGCTTGAACCTACGAGTCCTAGCTTCTTGGATTTCTTTCGTGTATTTCCCTGGCTTAATTCTATACTTTGGCCGTCGCGTCTCAAGCTCCATCCCCATAAACTTCTGTCAATGCTAGTGCTTAGTAGCCATTTCCCAGCTGATTCTGCACTGTCAAAATCAGACGGTAAAAAGAGGAGCCGAGTGATAGGTGCTGCATGTCCACTCCTAGAGTGTAAAATGCGAGGTATCGGAGAAAATGGCGTTTCATCGAAGACCCAGGTTTTGAGAGAATTATCAAGACCACTAGTTACGAGAACAGATTGACCAGGAAGAAACTCAATCTTACTCACGCCTCCGCCTACTGATGCACAAGATTCTGGAGGTGCGTTATGAGCTCCTCGAAGTATACCCATGACTCTTCCTCCATCGTTTAGGTCCCAGAGTACAATATCACCATGATTTGGCCCTGCAGTGGCCATGACACCTGATTTCTGACCATCATTACCAGCACCTAGCTCATCGGATCTGAAGGATATTGATTTTATAGGGGAGCTACCTCCATCCAATTGTATGATAGCTCTATCAGTTCGTATATCATACATAACCAGGGGTCCTTTATGATAAGCAATAGCAAGTATTGAAAGGGCTGGTGTAGCTTTCAGCGCTGTAATAGCTCCGCATTTTGCTACAAGTGGGAGGATAGTAAATAGTAACTTTCCGGAACTAACGTTCCAGATTTCTACGCAGCCATCACTCCTGCCCGCAAAAATTTTGTTGAGATAGGTTGGCATACTTATTATTCCACCAGTTAGCTCGTTACCACCATTTGGAGCAGCAGTGGAAAATAGCGTTGTATAATGTTCATAATCTGAGGACTTCCAGACTTCAATCCTTGTGGTACAGCAGCCAATAATCCAAGTGCCAAAAATCAGAATTTGCTTAATTGTTTCGTGCATATCAGAAGGAATTTCCAGTTCTGCGACTTTCTTTCCCCGTTTGAAAACCCAGATTCCACACGCACTGTCAGCCTCACCCCATGCTGCGAATATTCTATCTTTCCATGCAGTTGTAGCAGTAATATTTTCAGGTGTTTGTGGTCTTGTGATAAAAATGAGTTGAAGTCCTCGCTTCAAGTCGTAAGTTTGCAAACATTTTCCGACGGATGTGGTTATTTGAAAAGTAGTTTTACCCAGGGGGATTGACGTAAATGGAACCGAAGTTGGCGATACAAGTCCAATAGTCTGGAGAAATTAGCATAATCGGAATTCATGTTTAGAGGATTGTGATACTCGGAAGGGTGTGAAAATCCTCGATCCTTTGAGTGATGGTTTTGATAAGTCCGTACTGTCACTAAGTTTTTGCCTTTTCACAATAGGGCCTTCATAGCTCTTTTGATTGTTTGAGTCAGACATAATTGGATCGTAGAAAGGATAGATATTGCTCAGAGAATCCCAGGCAAGTACTGTAGTCGTTTTTCAGATCCTAAGCCCCAGGCGCGTTTTTTTGATAACCAAAACGTTTTCATTGGACAAAAGCCTTATTACAGGCGAAGTGGGTTCAATGGGTTAGGCAAGTCCCAAATCAGCACCAACATATGGGTCTATATGTCAATCATGGTATCCACCATTCTATAACAGATGCTTCTTTAGTTCGTCAAATTAAAAAAACTGCATGAGCATTCAATTCTCCTATCCAATCAAGAACAACGACTCTGATTATGCCACCAATCAAAAGTAGAAAGACGGGTGTGGCATATAGTCTAACAACTACATCATATGCACACTATTTTTCCAGACCCAATGGATATCTTCACGCTAATCATTTACCTGTGAAAATCTCTCCAGCTGTGACACAGTCTTCTGACATACATGGCCTGAAACGACATGCAAAGATAGACTAGCAGGTGCGATCTTTTGACCACAGATTCCTGCGTTTCAGGATCCGAACCAGACAGACATAAAGTCAATCTTCAACACCATTTCATCTGCTACATCCTGCAGCCCTACAGCAATGATTTTCCTGCATTAATATATTTGCTTGTAAGTTCTCACGAAAAATAATTCTGTGGTTAGTTGATGCAAGCTCTAAACAACTTTTTAGGCTCTAAATACGACAGCAGTTTCACCAGGATTAGTCCAACAGACCTCATTGATCAATTCTAACATTATTTTCAAGATGTCACCCATTATGTTAGTCGAGGATATTGAACAACCTAATCCATATGATACAGATTTAAGATCGAAACCTTCCACACACGATCTCGAAATAAACTATTGTAAACCAGCTTCGTCAATTTATTCTATCAATTCATCGAGAGCTCAAGGCTCGACTACTTCTATCTCAGGATCTGAAAATGCACCCCCTAGGAACACATCTGGCTCTCTAGGTTCACCAAGAGGCGTGTTTGCATTTCCTGAAACTGCAACATCAAATATATCAGTTACAGCAACGTCCTTCAACCAAGGTAGTAGTCAGCAAAGTACACGAACTTCTCACTTCACTTCCCAGGAATTAATACCGAAACCGGCTCAAGATGTAAAGAGAAATACTTCAGTAAGACTAGAATCTGTGCGACAACACGGACCTGGGAGATCAAAGAGACGATTAAGTGGAAGTACTGGTGCTAGCACTCACAGCTCAAGTAATGATAGGGAGTCTCATTCTAAAGCGTTAAATACGGATGATAAAGCAGCCGTCATTGGAAAAATTGGCATCTGTGCATTAGACGTCAAAGCTCGAAGTAAACCCAGTCGCAATATTCTGAATCGGTTAATTTCAAAAGGCGAATTCGAGGTGGTAGTCTTTGGTGACAAGGTGATACTAGATGAAGATATTGAAAACTGGCCGGTTTGTGACTTTCTAATTTCATTTTATTCAGATGGATTTCCTCTTGATAAGGCCATCGCATATGTGAATGCCCGAAAACCATTCTGCGTCAATGATCTTCCTATGCAAAAGATTCTATGGGACCGCCGGATCTGCCTGATGATTTTAGATAAAATCAATGTCCCGACTCCAAAAAGAGTTGAGGTCAATCGTGATGGAGGCCCGAATATCCTTACGCCAGAAATGGCTAAACATCTCAAAGAAACTACAAGCGTTGTTCTAGACGGACCCGAAGATGGAACTGGAGGCCACGCCACTGCTCCACAGAAAGTAGAGCTCATAGATGACGGCGACACTCTAAATGTGGATGGAGTTTTGCTTCGAAAACCGTTTGTTGAAAAACCAATTAATGGCGAGGATCACAACATTTGTATATACTTCCCAAAAAACCAGGGTGGTGGAGCCAGGAAGCTTTTTCGAAAGATTGGCAACAAGAGCTCCGAATGGATTGAAGGACTCACAGTACCACGAGCAATACTTGAGCCTAATAGTAGTTATATTTACGAAAAATTTATGTTAGTAGATAACTCAGAGGATGTGAAGGCATACACTGTCGGCCCTACTTTTTGTCATGCGGAAACACGAAAATCTCCTGTAGTAGATGGATTAGTGCGAAGAAATACTCACGGAAAAGAAATTCGATATATTACTAGCTTGTCAAAAGAAGAATCTACGATGGCGAGTCGTATTGCGGTTAGTTTTGGCCAACGTGTCTGTGGCTTTGATCTCCTACGTGCAGAAGGTAAGAGTTTCGTTATCGACGTTAATGGATGGAGTTTCGTTAAGGAAAACCATGAATATTATGATCAGTGTGCAAGGATCCTTAAGGAAATGTTTATTCGGGAGAAGCAAAGAAGGGTAGGCTGCTTGTCGGATACCGCGCTTCATTCGTCGCAACTAGAGCAATCTAAAATTCTTTCAACTAGAAGAAACACAAGCTCATCATTCAAAGAAAATCATCGATCGGCCCTACACCAACTCCTACATAAATCACCAACGATCTCGTCTACACAATTAAGCAACAAAAAAGCTGCTGCCGTTTCATCTCCAGATATATCTTGCTCATCAACACCTGTAACATCTCCCTCGGATGAACCAGAAAATAATCCAGAACTAGCACCTATTCCAGAAATACCAATGCTTCCGCCTCCTATCACCAGTAACTTTTCTATGTGTACATCACCTACAGTATCGCCTCCACCCGTAAATGGTAACTCCTCAAGTAATGATGTACTTCCACCTGCACCCAAACATACATGGAAGCTGAAGGGAATGGTCTCGGTGATCCGTCATGCTGACCGTACTCCGAAGCAAAAATCCAAATTTACATTTCATACAAAGCCATTCATCGAGCTTCTCAAAGGTCATCAAGAGGAGGTTCTTTTAACTGGGGAGGCAGCACTCGAGAGTGTCATGGTAGCGGTTGAAACAGCACTAAAGGAGGGAATCGAAGATAGCGAAAAACTAAGAAATCTTAGAAATGTCCTGGTCAAGAAGGGTGGCTGGATTGGGACTAAAGTCCAAATAAAGCCAATGTTCAGAATGAAGCCTGATTTCGTCCCAGAAATGCCTGCCCATACAGCCAGGGCAGAAGCACTGCATTCGACAAGCACCGACTCATTGGAACATAAGCTCTCAACTGATATTAACGAGAATTCAGAGTCAGGACCTCTTAAACACAAGGATTCTCTTTCAGGGATAACCCTATCAAGAATTACCGCCGTAGAAAATAGTCTTGTCCTCGATAAGCTTCAACTTATTGTCAAGTGGGGTGGAGAGCCGACTCATTCAGCACGTTATCAATCTCAGGAGCTAGGTGAAAGTATGCGAAATGACCTTATCCTGATGAATCGAGAAGTCTTGGATGAAATCCATGTGTTCAGTAGCTCCGAGCGTCGTGTTAAGACTAGTGCACAAATTTGGGCCGCAGCGTTCACAGATCAGAAAGAAATACCCTCCGATTTCATCACAATCAGGAAGGATCTTTTAGATGACTCAAATGCTGCTAAAGATGAAATGGATAAAGTGAAGAAAAAGTTAAAAACCTTACTTCGCCGTGGAATCTCAGCCCCCCCTCAATTTGCATGGCCACCTAATATGCCAGAGCCTTCTATTGTACAACGGTGCGTTGTTCAATTAATGAAATTTCACCGCAAAGTGATGTATTACAATCTCAAAAGGCTTTGTGATGATGATAAATTATCTCCAACATGTACAACAGTTGTCGATAAAGATAAGCAAAAAGATAAAATAACAGCTTCTTCTACTAGTGTCAACTTAACGACTCAATCTACAACAATGTGTAGCGTACAATCTCGATGGTGTTGTGGTGAAGGTGCAACTTTATTTAAAGAAAGGTGGGAGAAACTCTTTAGTGAATTCTGCGATGGCGACAAAGTAGATCCCAGCAAAATTTCAGAGCTCTATGACACAATGAAATTTGATGCGCTCCATAATCGCCAGTTTTTAGAGTGGGTATTTACACCTAGCAAAAGTTTGTTAGAAGAAGAGGAAAATGCAATATTGGAGGAGTTTCGGAGCATTGGAAAGGAAAAGCAGCAACCCCGAAGTAACGAAGAGATTAATGATGAACACGATCTATCTACAGAAAAGGCAGATATGAGCTGGAGCTTACATCGGCGCATGTTCCGTCGTAAATCCTTCATCTCCTCAGGAAAAGTTTCTGAAGAATCACCAGAGCAATATTTCCGTCTGTTTACAGGAACTAGCCAAAATAAAGCAAAAACTGATGTAAGACTTGAGAAACTACGAGAGTTGTACAAACTTGCCAAGGTGCTGTTTGACTTCATCTGTCCACAAGAATATGGCATGACAGATACAGAGAAACTAGAAATAGGACTACTAACATCACTACCATTACTGAAGGTTTGTGGACACTATTCTTATTTGAATCTAACTCACAATATGATAGGAGATTGTACAAGATCTTGAAGAGATGCAAGCATCGGACGATGCTAAATCCTTCATCTACTTTACAAAAGAATCACACATATATACCCTTTTAAACTGTATCCTAGAAGGTGGCATTACCACTAAAATAAGCCGCTGCGCAATTCCTGAATTGGATTACCTGTCTCAAATTTGCTTCGAACTTTATGAGAGCGAGAATAAAACACCAAAAGGTAATGAAGACGCTGCAAAATACGCCTATAGTATTCGAATCGCTATCAGTCCGGGGTGTCATACATTTGATCCACTTGATGTACGATTAGACAGTAAACATTGTATTAGTTGTGCACCGCGGCAAAGTTTAACTGCACACAAAGACTGGAAAGAAGTTATTGATACTCTAAGGGCAAAGTTTCACCAGTGAGTATTTCATTCATAAGAAGCATTAAGGCTAACTAATTAGGGTCAAACTTCCTAAAAGCTTCCTTGCTGTAAATCTTAGCGAGAGCCATACTTTTCATAAACGCGATACCCATCAAGGTAATCAGGAGTCATCAAAGCATAAAGTTTTTGACTTTGGTAGCGATAGCGAGTCTTCAAATGAGGTAACACAGCTGGCAGAGCCCTCTAACACAGTTCAAAACCATGAAGAGACTTTAAACAAAATTCTTACAAATTGAACACCAATATTAGCCACTCGAAGGTCTGTTAAAGACGAGGCAGTAGATTAAATGCAACAAAATTTTAGTGATCAAGAAGAGTGGGGTTCCGGGTATCTATTAGTCTTGTATTCAGCTTAATTTCTTGGTGCTCTATAAAGATCGTAACAGCTTTTCAGCGTTATCCAATCCTAAATTGCAGTATGATGAGAACGTCAACTCTACACAATTCTAAACATAGCCAACGTAAAATTGAACACATGTAACAAATAGAATAAAGGATAGATTACATAATCACACATGTGACCATTTTAATTTTTAAATACTGACAAGCTCCCGCAAGTTTTTTTTGTACCGCGCACAAGAAGTGAGTGAGTGATTTTTATTGTACTACATAAGTCTATTACTATCTAGCACATTGGAGAGCAAGAATGAGCACCTGAACGCGGTGTCCTCTACGAACCTGGGAGTGAAATATTCTCCCAGAGCCAAGTTCAGTCAGATTTCGCAATATCAAAGAAGTTGGCCCACGAGGCAATGATTCAAATTACTCCTCCACGTCGTGTTTTCGCTCCCAACGAGTTTGATTTCTACCTAAATCTCATCAAGTCTACAATTACGACCTAGTATATCCTCATTCCAATGATCACACCTCTCGTCGACTTTCTCTGGTCTCAGTTGACCACCAAATACACGCCCACGCCGATATTTACACCCTTCGGAGTAAGCAAAACGTGGCGCACAAATCTGGGAGACAGTTCTTTGGTATGGACGTGAGAGGGATCAGGACAAGTTTACAAGATGATGCAATGGATGGATGTAACCTGGAAGGGCGTGAAATATCAAATTTTGGTAAGGAGTTTTACGAATTCAGCTTTGTGCGCGCCAAGAATTCACTTGCGAGAGTGCAGCTGACACTATAAAAACAAGCAAACGATGGAAAGTGCTATGGTCCGCCTCCTGGCGGTGTTCTCTGGTGTGGTTTGAGTAGCCTGGGCACCTACTCCACTTGGGAAGGAGATACCTCAGACCACATATCGCGCGGGGAAAAGGCAATGGATGATAGAGGTATGTCTGGGTAACTCAGGGTTTTTGAGACGTTCCCCTGGGTGGGTATTCACGGATGAGGGTTGACTTGGGGTGAAGAAAAAGCCACATTAACTTCGCAGTGGTACCTGCAAATGAAATCCGAGGCATGAGTGCTCTTCTTGTAAATTGAGTCATCCTTTCTGTACTTTTCTTTGATATTGTGTCATAGCTAGATAGCTGCATACGCAATTAAAACCTGATGCAAAAAAAAATATCTAGCACATTGGGCTCCTTTCTGACCTAGGCCACACCTTGTACAGTGCTCCTAACCTCTCATGTTACTTGAAAGATCAATGATATATTGTACTTGATGAATAGCGATTCGGCTCAGTGTTTACCCTTGGAATCTAGCCACCTTTTCCACGGAACCTCCTACCAAAAAAATAAAAATGGTTGCAATGGAAAGTGCGTGCGCGGGAAAAAGTCTCAAAAAACCTGCAGCCCCAGCTAGGCGAGGCCTAGACTCCGGGACTACATGAAGTGCGCATATTCATCTATGTCTCCCTTCTTTGTAACATTCGAGGTCGACTTGATCCAATCCGCCATCTCCGTATCTGGTGCCGGATACGCTCCGGAAACTCATCGGATGACATTTCCTCTATTATCAAGGGTTGGTGATGAGTAGGGCTCCGACCTTACTATCTGATCGTGGTTAGCTTCATGATAATGGTGATGGGGTTGTGCCTAGGGATGAAGATGATATAGACCGCAAGAGTGATTGGGAATCCTCGTCGAAGTGAGGACTTTGTTACTCAATCTCGGCTCCGCAGACTCTACAGTGAGAGCTGGAGATTCGTAGGGGACACCACTGACAGGTGTTGAGAATAGTCTCCCGGGCACAAGAAGTGGTAACGCGCAACGGACGTCTCTCGATTAGCTTTGGCCTAAATTGTATGCTAAAGTCTGACACAGAGACTGTAACATTTTCTTGCTTATTACCCCATGCGGCTCCTATTTACAGACCCGCGAGAACGGTCTATAATTTTGTTCCAGGAAATTTCTCTCTATTATTTTGTGATTATATAATTGTCCTTTCTCAATCTATGACTATGTAGGTCCTTTCTACAAACGGGCAAATGATACCTATCTAGTTGTATATTTCCTCCTACGCCCCATATACGGCCCCCATCAAACAGTACCACCCCTCACAAATCCTCATTCGATCATAAATTTAGAGAAGCCCTTTGCCCTTCATTATCTTCCCCTTCTAGTCAACGAAACGATGGCCATCATTAGGTGTATGGCAGTCGGGAAAAATCGCCAAAACTACTAGGTGAGGGCTCTTTTCGAACCAACATTAGAACTAAATCCGAAGACAGAGTGACCCTTCTGGATCGTTCTAAGAGGCCGATAAGCTGGACGCTGCAGACTTGTGGGTACCTCGGGAAATCGGCACTATCCCTTTCTAGCCCCCTTTCCGAAGGTCATGCTGAAATGTCAGAAAAGTCTTGATAGAGGGTATTTACTGTTAACTAGTTTATTCGACCTTTTTTGGTGCTGTAAGGGATAATAGGAGTGCCATAAACTCATTGACAGTAGAATTCCTTTGGATAATTACCCCAGTGCACAGGCTTAGCGCCCACAAACACCCCAAAAAATATCAGTCACAGCATAACCATTCACGATCTCAATCATCTCTTGTTCCATGTCCCAGTCGCCTATCTTCCCTCAGATTGCAGAGCATCTTTAGAGCAACAGTCCCCTACATGCCAAAGACCAACTTAATTATCTCCTGAATTATCTTTCTCGTTTTGAGTGTTTGCGGCATCATAGTTTAGCAGTGATAGATTGTTGGCGATTTATGAGGCGAGTTGTCGTTTGGAACTGGGGCAGCTCCTAGACGGGTCGTTGAGTTGGGGAACTCACATGAGGCTGAAATGACGGAAATGAATGAGAAGTGGTCGGCCATGGACCTTCTCTTGCTTGCATTCAACTACTATTCGTTTGCGATTCTTCTCGGCTACCCTCGACGTGCAGAGCATGCTGACCTTTGATGCCAACACTGTTGGGATTTGAAAATTCATCTTTGCCGGCTAGAATAGACTCACTTCTCACCCAATAGTCATCCCCTAACTAATTTCTTCAATCGACCCAGATTATATGAATCTCATCATGCTGCTTTGAGCCCTGCCAAGGTTCCGGTGGGTGTTTGAGGCTGTGTTTCTGTAGGCAATCTTTTTTCGCATGTTCTCTCATCCATCACAGTATTTGCGGCTTTCCTATGTTCAGGGCCTGCAGAAGCTCGATGACCAGATAGTTTCTCGTTCCCCGGACGTGTTCATGCCTTCCTCCACCCGTAAAAGGCGGCCACCCTACCGGCATCTTTTTGTCTCCCTTTTGCATTCTCTTGGTCACAAATTCGGGTGCATTCTACAATGTCTAGCTTTCGATTCTTAGCGTGCCTATTCTCAGTTCCCCTTGTGGACCACTTGACTTTCCTGCATGCGGATAGTATCGCTCTCTGGGCGGGTAGTGCATCTGATAGTCTGATGTGTTGGACCCTCTTTTGTTTGAGGCAGATATCTATGGGGAGAAACGAAGATTCATGTTTTAGAACCCTGCTGCTGGTAGGGTTACATGCACCTATCACTAGCTTCAAGCATTTTCTTGCGATACTTGACAGAGGTTAAAAATCATTAAAAATCAGTCTTTTCGATGCCACACTTTGAGAATTTACGTGAGATCTACACTACAAGTTTTACACTACTTCAAAATCTTCCATCAGAAAATTGCGAAACGTAGAATAAAGATCATCATCTTTCATAAAAAATACACCTCAGGCTTTTTGAAATGAATCTGTCGGAGCATAGCCTGATCTTTGTCATCTCAACCCTTGTTTTTACCTACCTTTTGGTGCTCTAAGAATTCTTTCACATCCGAGAGGTCGGCCACAAGCTTATTCGAAAGCACAGTTACATCAAGTCCACTGAGCAACATACTAAAATTCTCCACCCACTGATCTGGTTGTTTCGAACCATTGAATGCTGCTGCCATTAGTGGTTTTTTGAATTTCTGACCGGCGCGAACTAGTTGGTTCACGGCTTCTGCTACCTTTGGATCTTCCATGTCACCCGTGCGCTGAGAGGGAACCCCCAGTGTGACACGCAAGTCTTTAATTCCCAGCATCAAACAGTCGATACCTGGTACACTAGCAATTGCCTCGACATTTTTGACGGCAATCTAGAATTGACAGAGTAGAGGTTAGGGTCTTTGTCACGTGTTTGGGATGGATGAGTCTCTGATTACTTACTGCGCTTTCTATCTGACAAATCACCGCAACGTGCGCATCAGCTACGAGCTCATGTGACGAGCCAGGGGCGAGATCTGTGATACCAGGCAGGAGGGTGAAGGGTGACAATGAGCGCTCCCCACCTGAATACGCATATCTTGTCACGCGTACGGCTTCTGCTGCTTCTTCCGGCGTGTCTATGTGAGGGAATATGATACCAGCCGCCCCTTACCGATAGATCAGCAGAGAATTGGTAACTTTATGATTCCAGTGAAGCTTACCGGCATCGAGAGAGTATGTGAGTAAGTCAGAACGTGCAGACGGAACGCGTACTACGGCGACAGTTCTTCCCTCACTGCAAAAATTAATGGTTCGTATGAGCTGAACGAGTGTTTCGGGATCGATGGCACTGTCAATAAAGTTAAGATATTTCTACATTTCGGGGACTGCTAGATTTATCGGAAACCAACGCACGTGTGACTAGCATCAACCATGACAAAATCGTATCCAAGAACCGAAACTATGCGCGCCATTTCTGTGTGTGGAATCGATAATGTTACACCGTGTATGTGACTGATACTACAGCCCGAGTCGTCAAGTGTCATCGTCAGGGCTTTGGATAGGTTAGATGGCTGGAATAGAGAATGAGCCCGATATTCCTGCATGATTGCTTCTAAAATGTCTTCTTTATTGATAAATTTTTCGATAAAACGAGATCTTGTAAAGTTGAGCGCTAGAGTTTTTGTTCAGCTACACCCCGGCACAATCGTAAAGGTGCGAATGTAACTAAGTGCTAAGAGTTATATGTTTTTAAAATCCGGAATGTAGAGACTAGCAGGTTCGGTCACACGACTGTCTGAATATTTAGGTGGGAAAAGAGCGGTTTAAATTAATCAAGGTATTGTTAAAATGTACACGATCTTATGTGTCATAGGCTCATAAAATAATAGTCAGAACCGTAGGCAATATAAACATTTAATGAAACCCTAATTAATAACCCTTGTTTCCCGACAGTTGAAAGTTAGAATATCGAAAAACGAAAAGGACGTTGTAGAGTTTTGATTCTGGAAATAAATTGTGAGACAGCTGAATTCCAGGTACAAGCATCCATAGATGCGATTGTAAAAATCTCATTAATTCCTATGTAACAAGATCTAGGTTTGTAGATCTATCACAATCCTGTCCTTGCGCCGCTTCTACGCATCTCTAGACTAGAAAACGCAGTGTTTCTATAAAGATGTTGGAATGAACCTTTTCTTTTTTGCATGGAATGAACCTTATCTCAGCGTGAAGAAGTTACTCTGGTTTTTGCTTCTGTGAATTATATTCCCACACCTTACTGTAATGTCACATCCAACACCAGCACAGCGTCATTTTTCCCTAGCTGCGATAGTTTGCTAGTCTCAATCGATGGAATAGACGGACACGTGTAAGACTGCAAGATTCTTTGTTGTAGTTTCAATCTAAGATCTAATGCATTGCACCGTGGTATTAGACTGAGTGGGGCTTCAACTTATTCACCAGGTCAATGCGGACTGTAACAGCAAAGTTTTGTCTTTGTACTGTTGATTGGCCTATTCACAGCAATACGATTCTCGGGTTGTTGCTGGCCAGCGGTCCATAGAAGCATGAGCCCCCTCTCTAGGATGGATCGGAAAAGTGTTGCAAAACCAACCTAGACACCCCCCGTGCTTGTGGTTTGTTATGCTCAGCTATGTGGTATGGTAGATCTAGTAGCTGGTGCATAGGTAGTTGTTATAGCATAATGGCATTATGGCGCATGTAGGAGATCCAGTCTCTACATAACGAAATTACAAGTAGTAATGTGTGCAGCATGAGAGATGGGTTGTCGATATAGGACCAAGGGCATAGATGCTCAGCTGGGAGCACACTTTGGTGCGCTGCATACTGGTTACGTGGTCGGTCTACAAGCGAACTAGCTAGGGGATAAGGGACGAGCTTCCCCCAACCTGTAACACAATAATTATCATAGTAACTTCACTTTTGCACATTAATGAAAATATCTCTCCACAAACTATTCCAGCTATTCCAGCGCAAGTGTTTATTCCCAAATCATATACCAATCATAATAGGTTTTAGTATTGTCCATCAAGATTGTCGGGGGTCGCCTATCCTCTACTAGTTACATCATTTTTTGTCACATCTGATATTCGAGACTGCGACGAGATTACGCGTACCTGGTATCAGATCTGTAGTTTGTTCTGTTGTATCCCGTAATGAGGCATTATACTCTAGCCCATGTCATTGCCAGACATCAATGTATATAGACAGTCTCGTATCCTTTAGTAAAGATCAAGAGTTTCGATCAAGCCTTTACTATAAACATAATTCACATCTACGGATACCCTTAAAAGTTTATACTTCGTTATTTCTCCGTGATCACTCGAAGAATTCTGCATATTCTTAGTTTATTTTCAACAAAAAGTCATATGGGCACTGGATTGTGTCAGATTGTCGCCTCACAATGAGATATTTATTTGGTTATAATCTGTTATTTGTTGAACACTGGGAGAGAAACCGTACAGGATCTTTTAAGATAGCAATTGAGATCCTCTTGATTTGTATGGGCCTTTTGATCAGGCTAATACTGATTATCTTCTAGGATCAAGGCATTGATAACTTTAATGTGAAGTCTTTGTGTGTCCAGGTCATAAGTATCTGTGGTGAAGACTTATAAGATCTGCAGCTCTCAATTGCTTCAGGGTAGGAGGGAACTTGATGAAAGAAGAGGCTGAAACAGTAGCTGACTTATTGGAGGCCTTGACTTTGCGTGCATGGGGATTTAGATCTCTAAACATGATCATCATGCTCAAATTCATTGATCTGATTGATATTGCATTTCTTTGTTTGCGTCCCTTTTAAATTCAGCCGCACACTGATTGAGTGGTCATTTGATGCCATGTTTGTAGGATTGTGAAATAACTTTAACATTGTAACTTTGTATCCTATGATAGTTTAACTCGTGCGCTTTCTAAATTGTATATGTCATTACATCACATAGAGGGATGAAACTTTGATCCTAGTCTAGCATAGACAAAAGCCATGACCAAAATGTTAGACTCTTTTTTGATGTCTCGTCCGAGTAATCCTTGAGATTTTAAAAAAATTAACCTCCAACGCTTTGATGGGACATAGGCATATACCATTCCTCTTACTCAATGCAAGGACAAGGCCTTCTGAGACTTGATTGTCCGTGCGGAATGAAGTTTATCAATTGCAGTACTTCCATCGGGCCAGCTGAGATGAGGAGATGCTGAGGTGGTCCGGTCATTCAGGTGGGACGAGGTAGATGTACTTAATGGTCGTTAACCTGATCCAGCCCGGCCCCACCCGTGCTGAAGCTCCAGTAGGAGTGCAACGGCAGTCATATAACCTAGCACATTAATGGACAAACCAAACCAAACCATCGGTCCAGCACGGTTCCTTCCATTGTGCACAGGCATATTGGTCCAGTGATATTTTCTAGCTGGCTCAACGGATGCTCTAAGACAGTAAATGCCCTAGTCGCCATGGCCGATATTTTCTTTGAGTATATGGATCCTAAAAAGATCTACAAAGTCATGGGCTGATCAGGTGTTGGATGTCTGGCGAATGGAAAAACTACTAATGCCTTATGATCTCACACATTCAGATCGCACAGTCACAAGAGCAGATCTCACTGGAGCTGAGGGGTAATAGAGGATTGATGTATATAGGCGCATAGATATCCTACATTCAAGAGGATGCATAATTCACGCATTAGCCTCAAGCTCTACACAAGATCCGTTGTAGGAGGGCAAGACTGAACACCTGTACGCGGTGTCCTCTACGAACCTGGGAGTGAAATATTCTCCCAGAGCCAAGTTCAGTCAAATTTCGCAATATCAAAGAAGTTGGCCCACGAGGCAAAGATCCAAATTACTCATCCACGTCGTTTTTTCGCTCCCAACGAGTTTGACTCCTATCTTCGTCTCATCGAGTCTACAAGTACGACCAAGTACATCCTCATTCCAATTACCACACCACTCTTCGACCTTCTCTGGCCTCAGCTGGTCACCAAATATACGCCCACGCCGATATTTATACCCGACGGAGGAAGCAAAGCGTGGCGCACAAATCTGGGAGACAGTTCTTTGGAATGGACGTGAGAGGGATTAGGACAAGTTGACAAGATGATACTGAGGAAGGATATAACTTCGAAGGGCATGAGATTCCGAATTTTGGCAAAGAGTTTTTCGAATTGGGCTTTGTGCGCGCCAAGACTTCGCTTGCGAGAGTGCAGCTGACACTATAAAAACAAGCAAACGATGGAAGGTGTTGTGGTCCGCCTCCTGGCGGTGTTCTCCGGTATAGTCTGAGTAGCCTGGGCACCTACTCCATTTGGGAAGGAGATATCTCAGACCATATTTCGCGCGGAGAAAAGTTGAAAGATGATGGAGGCATGTCTGGATAACTCAGGGTTTTTGAGATGTTCCCTTGGGTGGGTATTCACGGATGAGGGTTGACTTGGGGTGAAGAAAAAGCCACCATAACTTCGCAGTGGTACTTGCAAATGAAATCTGAGGCATGAGTGCTCTACTTTTAAATTGAATCATCTATTCTATACTTTTCTTTGATATTGTGTCATAGCTAGATAGCTGCATACACAATTAAAATCTGATGCAAAAAAAAAAAAAAAAAAAGATCCGTTGTAGTTATGGGCCACGAGACACCATGTGATAAACTTGTATTCATACACCCACCAAACTATTTACTAAGTACACATCGCGCGCGCTGAGAAACCTCAGGCATGCTGACAGGAAGGTGCAGAAGTGGAAATTTCTGAATCGGCTGCACAACAAGTTTAAGACATGAGTGATCACAATTTTATGCGCGCCGTCTAGAATTGGTAACGGGGGCTAGTTCACTCGCCATTCATATTGTCCGCACGCGATTTGCTCTACATCGGGTGTAATGATCAATATAACTTTTTTGGTGCTAGGCTATGGATACTGTCAAGCCCTTGAACCCATTCGGATACTACAAATTAGGTGCCCTTCCTCCACCAACTTCTTAATTACATCTTTGTTGAGGGTTAATTGGGAATTTCGAGTTGGTGGCTATCTAGCACATTTGATTCTTCTCTGACCCAGGCCACACTGTGCACAATGCTTATGACCTCTTTTGTTACTTGTAAGATCATTGATATATTTCTCATGACGGATAGCCATTCAGCACACTGTATACCCGTGGTATTCAGCTACCTTTTCTACAAAACATTTTACCCAAAAATTATCAACAAAGATGGCCACGGAAACTGCGTGCGCGGGAACGAGTCGCAAAAAACCTGCAGCCCTTGCTAGGCAAGGCCTAGACACCAGGGCCACATGAGGTGTGCATATCGGTCTCTACATCTCTTCTTTGCAGCTTTGGAGGCCAACTTAACTCAATCTACCATCACCGTATCGGGAACTAATTCTCTCCGTAAGCTCATCGGATGGCTTTTCCTCCGTGAGCAAGGATGGGTGACGAGAAGGGGTTCGGCTCTACAATCTGATCTGATGATAGTTCTAGGGGTTTGTGCAGAGAGATGAAGACGATATGGATGGCTAAAGCCTTAGGAAATCCCCATAGAAGTGAGGACGGTGTTACTCAATCTCGGCTCTATAGACTCTATAGTTCGAGCGGGAGGTTCGTATGGTAAACCACTGACAGGTGTTAAGAATAGTGACCCACGGGCACGACGTTGATTACCATAAATAATATAGAAGAACGTTCATAGATCTTGGTTTACGTGGGTTGGCCAAACCTGAAAAATATTATTAACACAAGATATGAAGGAAATAATGACCCCTTAGTCTTTTTTTTTTAAATCGTTTAATGTGTATGCAGCTATCTAGCTATGACACATGACCGGTGCTATGTATACATGTGGGATGACTCTTTTGACGTTAGAGACACTCATACTCTGGATTTCATTTGCAAATACCACTATGAGGTATGTTCGCTTACACAAACAGTCGACCCTCCTCCGTTAATACCCACCAAAGGGAAATTAAAAACCTTTGGTTATTCAAGCATGCCTTCGTCATCCATGCATACCAGCGCCGCGAGAAAAGTGGTTGTGTTTTGCCGGATTTGAACAAGCGATCTACTGTCTCGAGTGGGACATGTGTCCGAGCTATCCAGACTCTACTTGGCAGACCGGCCAAGACGATGTACCACCGCACCACCCAACCATGGCGGTGTTTATAGTGTCGTCTGCACTCTCGCAACCGAAGCCTTGGCGCGCACAAAGCTCAATTTGTAAAAACTCCTTTCCAAAATTCGGAATCTCACGCCCTTCGAGGTTATTTCTTTCCTTTGCATCATCTTGTAAACTTGTCCTGATCTCTCTCACGTCCATCCTAAAGAACTGTCTCCCAGATTTGTGCGCCACGCTTTGCTTCCTCCGTCGGGTAGAAATATCGGCGTTGGCGTGTATTTGGTGGTCAAATGAGGCCAGAGAAGCTTGAAGAGAGTTGTGATCATTGGGGTGAGGATGTACTAGGTCGTACTTGTAGACTTGATGAAGCTTAGTTGAGAATCGGACTCTTTAGGAGTGAAAGATTGACATGGTGGAGTAATTTGAGATTTTGCCTCGTGGGCCAACTTCTTTGATATTGCGAAATTTGATTGAACTTGGCCCTGGGAGAAAATTTGACTCTCAGGCTCGTAGAGGACACCGCGTACAGGTGTCCAGTCTTGCCCTCCGACCCCTCAGTCATTGAGGTTGTAGAGCGCATTAATTCAAGCAACTACCGAAGTGAAACTAAGTACATAATTTGTAGTCACGTACATATCAACGACATGGCCCACTTGATAGCCCCAATTATTCTGAATTCCAACCCAATCTGTATTTTGTCATTACTATCGGTTCATTAAATCTCCCATTAAACCACATTAATTCTAAAATTCCTCGCTATACTTTCCATTCATAATTCGTGATTAAGGAAAAAACACGACCAACTTCAAAACCATATATCGGAGGGAAAACCGAGCTGTTTGCATCAATAATTGTAATTATTGGTCTATGTCTGAATTTTGGGAGTAATTATGAGAGTAATCTCAAGGTATATTTTAGAACTAAGATGGTACCCTCAAAAAGGACAATCAATTCAATCAACCCTGAGAGATATTCAAATAAGTATAACTTTGCTTAATACCATCAAATTAAATGTCACTCCCAACAAGGTCCATTCCAGCGAAAGCCGTATCAAGTCTGCAAGTGCAACGTATTATATCAGTCAATCATCACACCTCTCAATAACTCATTCTCTGACTTCAGCTGGCCACCAAAGATGCGTCCTCTCCGATATCTCTACTCGCCGGAGGAGCCAAATTGTGTCGCACAAATGTTGGAAACAGTCCTTTAAGATGGGCGTGAGAGGAGCTAGGACAAATTTTTAAGATAAAGCAGAGAATGGATATTATCTACGACGAGACCGAGCTGTTTGTAGTGTACTCTAATATTAAGCCATGTGGAGAAAGAAAGAACGAAACTACGGGTAGTGGCTATTGATACATCCTTCTGGCTCCTTCACTACATTTTCTGTCTGTTTGCGTGAAAATGCTCCGCCACTATCCGTCTTCGCCTTACTAAACCACCTCGCTTGGCTCTCACACTTTGCTGTCTCAAATCCTTTCCTGCCCCAATCAATGTGGCGCAGCGTAACTTGGTCGCTTGGTACGACATCATTTTGAACATTCCCTCAACTACACTTAGCTCTCCATCTGACCTAAATCACGGTCAAATACTGGCACAATCTCGATGGGTGAGATTTCGAATTTTGGCGAGAAAGTTTGCAAATTGAAGAGCATTTTTTGCGGAACTCCTTCGAAACCGAGTGTGAAGTTGAAACCATAAAAACAAGCTAACGATGGAAGATGTTTTGGTCCGCCTCCTGGTCGTCATCTCCCCAAATTAAGGTCTGGGTAGCCTGGACACCTACCTCACTCAAGAAAGAGAGGACTGTAAGGCCATATCTCGCACTGTAGCTACACACAAGATATTAAAGGCATGTTGGGGCAGCCAAGGTTTTTTCTGTTTTCCTTTTGGTAGATATTAGCTGTTGAGGGAAGGGCGAAAGTCAATAGCACAAAGGTCCCGAGTGGTACTATCGAATGCACCCACTGCATGAGTGGGCCTATTGTCAATCTGAGTTATCTTCGTGAGCATATGCCGGGAAAGGACTAGCCTTCTTGGTGTCATGCTCTATGAGTGCCAGGATTGTGTCCGTCAAGAGTAAAACCTAATCATTTATTTATCTCCGTAATGATACTTGCAAATTAAATACAAGGCCACAGTACCTTTTACTAAAAGTCAGTTTTTCTGGACTTTGTCACTTATTTTATGTGATGGGTATAAAGCTACAGAAGCCACTCAAATATAATATTAATTAATCTGTTTTATATATTGTATATTCTAGCTGACATCACTAGTCGCATTGGCGCAATGGTAGCGCGCAAGACTTCTACTATGACTAAATCTTGAGGTTGTGGGTTCGAGTCCCACATGCGATGATACAGTTGATGAATAGAGGTCAATCCGGCGTTAAGTTTTGAAACTGCACGATTCCTATCGTACATGGTTTAGTCTTCAGTCTTCAGACTACGAGCTAGGGTGAGACTAGGAAACAAATCGTTGAGGCAATATTGGGGATAAAACTTCAACTCTATTTGTAGGTGACTGTTTTTAAATTCTTCGAGGGATTTGCAAAACCATTGAACCGAGAGGGAAATTGTACCTTCCACCTTATTCGTACGGTATTGACATGTTACACCATTTTTTAAATACTCGCAATCCCGCTTTTGATCACAATTTCCACTTGGAATTGCCGGCTTTATATCGTCATGTATCATGACGCAGCGGGTTGAAAGGTGCAGTGTTACACCATCCGGGCCGTTCTCCCGAGTAGGTACTAGATAGCTTGAATACCTACCCCATTTGAGACAGAAGAAAGCTGGTTTGAGTCCAGTAAAACACACACACCACACTCTCTCGCAGTGATATTGTACTTGTGGGATGATGAAAGAACACTCGGATAGCCACATGTTTTTTACGCTTTTCCCTGTGGTGGATATGCACGGAAGAGGTTATACGCCGTAAGGGTTAACCTCGAGTGGTATCTGCAAATGAGATCTGAGTGTGAGTGTTCTAAACGTCAAATTGAGTCGTCCTACTTAAAGTACATATCTTCCGTTAAAAACCTGCATGGGCCTCAAGGCGCCAAATCAGGATAATGAATTTTATATATATATATATATATATATTATGACGCGACAATGATTAAAACGAGTCAAAAATATATTCGCTCTTGATTATCTCTACATTACTCAGGTCGACAAGTTAAATCCTTCTCATCTCTTAAGGTGAAATCTAAAACTATGCTTCGTTCAGAATTCAACAGATCTTGTGGATGATCTTTGCCGTTTGACGTCGTCATATTCTAATGATAAGCCAATCCTAGCACTTTATTCAATAATCTATAAAAAAGAGTGATATATCGTCATGCTGAGACATATTTACCTCATCCTTAGGTGCCCAAATACTAGCTATGTAGACTTTTGGTCGAAATTCCTCAGCTTTTGCACTTACATCTATAGAGGCCTAGTGGCGCCAACACTGGTGTTTATTTTTTTATTCTTGTCTAACGTCCTACTCGGTATTTAATTTATAGAACCTCAGACAGCATTCAATTTTAGGTATGTAGAAGGCTTTCAAGCCGCAAAAACCGGCAATCTGATGCGATAGATCAACTCAACTTCACGCAGAAGACGTGCCTTTGTTCTATCTCTTTCTTTGATGCAGCAAATTCAATTCCTCTGACGCCATAAATTATTTTCAAGTGAAGTGGTAGAATCTATCCGCCAGCATTTTCTTCCGTTCTTGTAGGTTGGATAGCTAGAGCTACCGTTGTCATAGCTCTAAGTATGTTGAGCACGGCCATTGAGTCCGCAACCAACCTTCATGATCCCGGAAATCTCCTCAAAAGTACGTCAACTTTCTTGTTAATGACTCAAGTCAATCCTTGAAGGTCAGTATTCGCTGATAATTTTTGTGCACAAACTGTCAGGATAAACTCCATTTGAGTCTACCGTAAGTTTTAAGAGCTCAATGGGGGATTCCTAAATACTTCTTATGGAGGCCTAGAAGCTCTGTTACACTGCTCTTTGTAGCAAACAAAACTAGTTGGCATAAGAAACTCTTTTCCTCTAGCATTCTCGAGTCTGCTGGGCACTGGCTGATTAGCCACATCGGGACTCCTTTTTACGCGACGCCTGCGTATACACCCGTTATCTTATATTGTAACAACACTTTGGTTAAGCCCTCGGAGACAACACCTGTGCTGAGTACAACGTGGCGTTGAGATAAATGCCGTGTAGGGACAGCTATCTTGCAACGCTCAGGTTGTTAACCCTCTACTGAAGCCATTTCTCATGGACTGATCGGGCTCCTTTCTATCGTAAATAAATCTGATTCTATTTATAGTTAGTCCTGGAATTCCAACTCTTGAAGACGACCATATCTCTCGAATAAAAGATGTGTTGTTGGCATATCAATACCCTTCCATTTTCGTCCACAATGTCACTACACAAACCTTCACTGGAAAATCTTGTCGAAGGAACTAAAATTCCTCTAGCTGCATCATTTGTAGATCCGTATCTCTATAGTTCACCGACTGGGCAAAATTCTCGGTATTATTGCTTTGCTTGGTATATGATATACAAACGTGTACTTACCCTGTAACAGCTTAGATTTTTTATGGAGAGATATCTTAATCGATATGCAGAAATGAGGTTACCATTATAGTTGTTATGTTACAGATTGGGGGAAGCTCGTCCCTTATCCCCTAGCTAGTTCGCTTGTAGACCGATCACGTAACCAGTATGCAGCGCACCAAATTGTGCTCCCAACTGAGCAACTATGCCCTGGGTCCTATATCAACAATCCATCTCTCATGCTGCACATAGTACTACCTGTAATGCCGTTATGTAGAGACTGGATCTCCTACATGCGTCATGATGCCATAATAACTACCTTTGCACCAGCTACTAGATCTCCCATACTACATGGTCAAGCATAACAGTTGCTACTCCCCATCTATCGTGCTGGGTATGCCTCCGGGATATAGTTTTCTACTGCTATAAGTAGCTCTACTGGCTGGATGTCTTCGGTGGCCCTCGTGCATATTCTGACTGGTTCTTTAGTCGCTGAGGATACTGCCGCTGTCATTAGAACCGCTTTACGATCGCGATCTACGAGACTATTTTTAACTGCTTTTTCAGATGCTAACAACATCTCTTCAACGAGATATATAACCATCTTCAGCTCCTTCTAGGCCCTGCTTTCTAGGTAGAAGGTCGTTGTGGGCTCCTTGAATTACTTCATGGCGATGGAAATATCTTTGTCATCTGTCAGAACACTTGAGTACCTGTCCTGTGGCAGATTGAGTTGGACTATTGTGACAGAAACCGAGTTGGTTGTGAATAAATCGATTTATTAAACTATATGAGGAGAAGAGAGAACTCTAGCTACGACTAACAGGTATTTATAAGAATTGGTCCCCTTCGTCAATCTCCAGACTGATGACTTATCCTTAGGCACAATACTTGCTACCCAGCCACGCATTGCCAGGTGTTACTTAGTTGTAGTAACGCTTCGACCTCCTGACTAGTAGTGCCGCTTAGTTGTAAATATTCCCAACAATCCGCTTAGGTATTCACCTAAGCTCTAATAGCGGTCAAACAGTAACATTACCCCCTCATTTACCCTCTTACTCTCTCCTTCCTTGACGCTGGCCCGTTGTTGGTCTCTGCTGAGCCCCACTTCTTCTCCCAAACATCGAGTGCTGCAGCATCTTTTAAATTTATGAGCGATGTCCACTCTGGTAGCGCCATCCCAGTCCACTTGACTAAGGCCTGTCTCTCTCCTTTCTTTGTCTTACATCTTAGAACTTCGTCAATCTGATATTCTTCTTCGCCATCAATTTCAATTATTGGACCTGGATTTTCATCTTCTAATTTTTGCGACCGCAACGGATTTTCATCTGCTGGTAAGAGTAAATCTACATGAAAACAGTTATGTATCTTCCCATGGATATCGAGTTGCACTACTTCCGGCGAAATGAGTTTAGTGACTGTGTACTTTGCATGTTGCCATCCCAACTTCTTAGAAGGTTGATCTTCTAATCTAATGTTTCGCAGTAGTAGCCAAACTTTATCACCGACTTCATACCTTGGCGCTGGTTGCCTCTTTCTATCCGTGAAGTCCTTGTGGCGTTCTTGAATAGCAGCTATTGCGGATTGCATGAAAATCGTAACATTTTGTAATCTTTCAACAAAATTTTCAGCCCTTTCTTTTCCTGTAGATACTGAGATTTTTGACTGTTTGGTAATAATTTGGATTGGGTTGACATGATAACCGTGTGTTGCGAAAAATGGACTTATGCCACCTAAAGACACAACATCTCTGTTATTAATCGCAAGCTGAGCCGCAGCGAGACAATCAGACCAGTCGTGCTGAGTATAAGAAACGTACGCTCTCAAGTAAGTCTGGACTTCCTGATTCATTCTTTCCGTAGCTCCATCAGTTTGAGGATGATAGGCTGTGCTCAGCCTCTGTTCAATTCCAACCATTTCGCATAGTCTTCTCCAGAATTTACTTGTCCAATTAGTCCCTCTATCGCTAGTTAAAGCCTTTGGAAATCCGTGATAGCGCCAGTGACATTCTATAAATCGCTTAGCACAAGATTCTGCATCCGTATTATCCATAGACTCCAGTGTCACTGATTTCAACAATCTATCGGTAATTACCATGATGTTTGTTGCACCATTTGATTTGGGAAGGTCCACCATAAAGTCAATAGAAAGCTCTTGATGGAATCTTTCAGGTACTGGTAACGGTTTAAGAAGCCCTTGTTTCTGGTGTCGCCAGATTGATGACCTCCCGCATACATGACAGTTTTTACAGAACTGCTTGACTGATTTACTTATTCCAGGCCAAAAATATTCACGAGCGACCTGGGCAAGCGTTGCATCTCTCCCTGGATGACCTGAGACAGCTGAGTCATGGGTATTCTGGATAAGCGCAGTTGTTAGAGGCTCATATAAAGGTACCCATATCCGTCCTTGGTAGCGAACTACACCGAAACTATCGTCAAATTCACAAGCGGCGATCGTCGCCTTAATTGGACTAGGCTCGTCCGAACCTTCTATTTTAAATTTGAGGTCCTTGGGCCACGCACGATCTCCACTTCGAATCGCATTTACGACCTGAATATACCTTTCACCGTTATTTAACGCCTGGTTCCAAAGTTCCTGTAAATCCTCGTTGACGAATATTTCATGGCCTTCTGCAACATTAGTGCCATTAATACACAACTTTGACGCATGAATTGGTGTTAAGACCTGGCGCTCGCGGCTTAAGAGTCGTGGGTCGCCTTCCATAGGTCTATCTTGATCCCTTCTCGAGAGTGCATCTGGCCGTTCATTATCTACCCCTTTCCTGTACACGAGTTTAAACCTGAATCGGGATAGAAATCCTGCCCATCGAGTCTGCCGCTCTGTCAGCCTTCTCGTTGTGAGAAAGTACTTCAATTCATATGGTCACTTAGGATAGTGAAAGCGTGTGCTAGACCCCGTAGCTCTGCGTCCCATTCTTTCATACTTGCTACAATGGCTAGGAGTTCTTTGTCATGAATTTCATAGTTCATTTCTGCCCCAGTCAGCTTCCGAGAGTAGTATGCCACAGGTTTCCATAGGCCAATTTCTTGCCTCTGTAACAAGCATCCACCAAGGGCATAACCGGAGCAATCTGCTTCCAACATTGTTTCGCGGTCGGGATCCCATTGGGCCAGAGCAGGCTCTGCAACGAACGTTTCCTTGAGCAATTCAAATGCATCATTTTCTTCAGAGCCCCACTTCCAAGGTGTACCCTTGCCTGTCAGAGAAGTTAGAGGTGCACAGATTCTTGAAAATCCCTTGATAAAGCCACGATAAAAATTGGCGAACCCTAAAAATCCTCTTAGTCCTTTTGTCGTTGTGGGTGCCTTCCATTCCGATATTGCCTGGACCTTTGCAGGATCTATCTTGACTGCAGAATTCTCACCATCAGAAGATATGATGAAGCCCGAGTATTTAGTCTCTTTAACACTAAACTCGCACTTGTCAATATCTAATCCTAGTCCTGCCTTCTGAAGCTTTTTAAGATCCAATCGCACGTGCCTTTCGTGTTCCTCTTTGTCTCCGTTGGTGAATACAAGTACGTCATCTACGTAAGCCGAGCAGAAATCGTCGAGGTACTCACGTAAAGCTTCGTTAATGTATCTCTGGAAGGATGCCGGAGCTCCATTTAATCCAAACGGCATGACAAGCCACTCGAATAATCCAAATCGTGTTCGAAAAGCTGTTTTCCATTTGTCACCTTCCTTGATACGCAACTTGTGAACGCAGATCGCACGTCCAGCTTCGTGAACCACTTAGCTCTACTCAGCTTAGCAAGCGTCTCTTTAATTAACGGTAAGGGATAGCGATCGGCTTTTGAAATGGCATTCAAGGCGCGATAGTCTACACAAAATCGCAGGCCTCCACCTGGTTTCCGAACGAACAATACAGGGGCCCCTGCTGGTGAACTACTCGCTCGAATGTAATTCTTATCAAGAAGATCTGTCAGTGTCTTCCTTAGCACTAGTAGCTCATCCCTTGACATTCCATACAGGGGTCCCCATGGTATATTCTTGTCAGACTCAAGCCTTATCTCGTGGTCACATCCATGCCGATGAGGTGGCAGCTTGTCAGTTAACTCTTTCCGAAAAAGGTCTGCAAATTCCTTACAGTGATTTGGAAGCTTATCCAAATTTGTAGGAGACTTCTTTGGTGGCGCAAGCGCTTTCTGAATATCTGCCAGCGTTACAGAAGATAGCTGAGTTGTGCCAGCGCTTGACTTCCTGGCTTTCCTGACCGTTGCAAGAAATACCCCTGCCGACAAACTTTTGATATTTTTTGTTTCAAAGGGCGAATTTACCGTTTGGCTGTCGGCCTTTTTCACATACCCTCAATGGTCGATCGTTCACAATTGCTTCTCCAATGTCCATGAAATGTTCCCTTGCATTATAAATAACGTCTTCACGCTCCAACCATGGTTTTCCCAATATAACATCATGAGACAACATAGGTATAACATACGCATATAAATTTCGTTGATACCCATCAATGTCTAGCTCCATGTTAACCATTTCCGTGATAAAATCTTTGTGGTGGTGATTTTTCGTTGCCTCTGTGAACTTGCGTGGAGTTATTTTTATCCGGGTTATGTTCGCTCTATCTGCTAATGAATTACTAACGGCGGCTAGGCATTCGCATCCATTGTCAATCAAAGTGGGTACTGAATAAATTCCATTAATCACAGTTTCTATAATGAAAGAAGATCCGTTTATAGCGCTCTCTGCTTCTTTATCTCCAATTGATTTTGAGCTACTAACCATTTTCATAGCTCCATTTGTTTGCGCCTGAGGACGACTTGATTTGGGAGCTAATCTTTTTGCAACAATGTTCTTCATAACTTTGGCCTTAACTGTATCTGCATTGTTTACGTCGAATTTTGCAGCTTGGACAGGTATTTCAGGATGCTTAGCAGGAAGCAATCGACAATTAGCTATGACGTGTCCTTTCTTTCCACATCGCAAGCATAAGTCATCTATTTTGCGCCCATTCAACTCAACACATGATACCCACTTCGCACGGACTTTATCAACACCGATCGTCCTTGTATTGCTGTCCATATCCTTACTGTGCAAGCTGACTTTGGATGAAAGGTAGTGCGTAATTTCTTGTGAGACCTCCCCTAGTAATCTACCCCCAGCAACGCCTCGTGTTCCGTCGTCGAAGTAGCCAGTCTGACCTAGCGCATCCCATTCCATGCCGTTTGCAAGCATACTCTGAAACTGACCTGTAATCATATCTTTCGCTGTTCCAGTCACTGCATGACTAAATAATTGTACTGAAAAGTCAGACGGTTGAAGAATATTCCGCTCCTCTACATCGCGCCTGTATATGTATCGAAGTATCCCGTGTGTAATTGCCCACTTAATTCTATCCTTGTGGTCGTATGCTTCTGGCCATTTAAGTGGTTCCTCTTCTATGAAACATTCCCTGCGCTCTGATTGGCCTCCCACATTAGCTCTTGACGGCTGCAGGGGAGTTTTTTTCTTATTCTCCAATCGTTCCTGCATCGTTTTCATCATTTCGTTCATCTGAGATCGTAGAATCCCAAGGTCTCTTCTGTGTTCCATTCCTCTTAATCTCATTTTTTCGACCAGTCGCTGCATTTCCGATTATATTTCTCCATGTGGCATCGATTCCTGGTTCGATAAACCAGTTGCCATAGAGTCCGTTCCGATGTTAAAATTGTTCATATTTGAACCCTTTGTTGATTCTTCGAATCCCTGTGCGTTGAAACCAATAGTTAAAGATGCCCTAAGTCACAGTTATCTAAGGCTGCGATATACTTAATGACGGGCAAAGAATGTGATAGATATAGTTTAAATTGTGACGGAAACCGACTTGGTTGTGAATAAATCGATTTATTAAACTATATGAGGAGAAGAGAGAACTCTAGCTACGACTAACAGGTATTTATAAGAATTGGTCCCCTTCGTCAATCTCCAGACTGATGACTTATCCTTAGGCACAATACTTGCTACCCAGCCACGCATTGCCAGGTGTTACTTAGTTGTAGTAACGCTTCGACCTCCTGACTAGTAGTGCCGCTTAGTTGTAAATATTCCCAACAATCCTCTTAGGTATTCACCTAAGCTCTAATAGCGGTCAAACCGTAACAACTATGGATATCGATGGCTCAATAGATAAAAGACATTATTTTTCCACGAAAGTCGAGTTCTCCTTAGGTACACTCGTGATCATAGAAATGATGTCTAAGACTCTATATTTACACAAGCGCTAAGGACAAATAGCCTGGAGTTCTAAATAGAGATTACTAGCACTGACCAGAAAAAATAGCCCGTGGACGTATGGATAGTCCCTATTTTGAGCTAGAGATGTTTATCTATCCAAATTCTTTGGTGGATATTCTTAGCCTTGAAAATTACCTCCATCTAAATAATGAGTCCTAAGATTCTTTAGAGCCACAGTAAGGTTTCAAAATTCTATAAGTTGAGATATGATCTTGTCATGGTTCCTATCATTACTCTACATAAAAAGATGAAGGTATGTCTAAGAAGTGGTTGGGGATCTAGTTTTCATAGTAACACAATTATCCCGGAATGGAGAGGGCAGGTATTATTACTGACAATAGCAATGAGTTAGTCCGAGGAGACCTCCAAAGTAGTCATCGTTCTCGAGTTTGAATTTGAAATCTTTAATGTGACAGGACGTACTTTACACATATTTAGGCGTGACACGGGTAGATGCGTTCTGAGAGCATATTGCTACCTACGTGAACGGCATTAAAGATAGAAGCGATAAAGGAAATAAAACGGAACAATAAATGTCTAAGTTACTGTGCCCTGCGCCGCATCTCTATCTTCCACACCCATCTCCTCTCGGGTCAGAAACAATCTCAGCGTGGTCACCTCCCACCTTGTTCATTCTTCGGCAGCCTGTAGCATCTGCTTGTAGTCAGAAATTGAATGAACTTCTGCCATCCCATCTCCCCTATCATTTCCCTGGCCCCAGGTGGGGCCATTTTCTCATAGCTTCTCCAACTTAGCCAAGCAGGTTGGCTCTCTGAAAAATTACAGGGCCTTTTCCCTCAGCCGCAAACGCATTTTAGATCTTCATGTCCGGGGTCGAAACGTCGATGGCAGTCGATGGCAGTCGGTGTAGTCCCCGTGGCCTGTTCTTGCCGCAATAAGAAGATGGTACGCCCATCTTGGTAAAGCTAGTTCCGGTGGTCTTTTGCGGCGCATGAATAGGTCCAGATCTTTGTATCGTTTCGGTGAATACTTCTGCCACCACTCTTCCACGAGTTCTTGACCCCGCATTTTAACTAGTCTCCCTAGTGCCGCAAAGGTTAGATTTTGAGATTCTTCACTGAGCAAAGCTGTGGTTAGTGACCAGTTGTTGAGAGATCTCAAGGCCGATTTGGTCAGCTCATCAGCCTCTTCATTGCCTTTGATCCCAGCATGACCAGGTATTCAGTGTTAACATTTCTATCTAGATGTCGACCCGTACCAACATACCGTATAACAGTAACTCATATTGATACTAAGGATTGCGATGGATAGCAGAGATTGTTGGTGTTTATGGCAGTGCGGGGTCTGGTAATTAGTGACAGGGATAGGACACGTGTATATATATATCGCGCACTTGACTCCTCTTCAAGTGAATGATGCTTCTGACTACATTCACAATGCCCATACCTTCTCTGGGCTAATCACCCCTTACCATATCGGTCCTCTCTTCTAATTAATGCTATTTTCGCCCTTTTATCTTAAATGACAGGTCATGATATTATTCGTCTTGCTGGCCATCATCAAGCTCAGATTTATGGACAGATTAAATCTTTAACATTCAGCGTATTTTCACACACTTGTTTTGTCTCGGCAGTGAAAACTTGTCCACCACTGCCTGAGAGGAACTAGATTTTCCTCTTTCAAGCGCCCGAGCAGCCGCTTGATTGTTCAGCAGAATGCATTTCGCTAAGTCTTCTCCTACCACTATTGCAGTTTTCAAGGCTTTCCTTGCTCCTACAACTTCCGCGTCAAATATCTCTGCTCTGGGAAGTGGACCAGAGCAACTTTTAGCTAGCTTGCCTTCTTGGTGTACCACATATCCCCAGGCTGTTTGTCCGGGACCTGGCGAAGATCCACCAGAGAAGGCACAGATTGTCTCGGCTGGCAGGGAAGCTAATCATCGCTTTATGCTTCCTGACCTAGCTTCTTTTTTTCAACTGTATGGAGTCGGTGATGGGGAGCCGTGTGAAAAGTAGAGCTTCCCAGGGCCTTCGGCTATCGGAACTTGATGCAAGCTCAGATGTAGGCGTGTCATGTATCGTTCTTGCTGTCTGAATAGGCGATCTCTTTGTCCAGACCGAAGACCTAAGCGTCTGATAGTATCTTTCGAGCCCTCAACTGCCCGGAGGGCTAGAGGATGTCACACATCCATTATTCGTATGCGGGGTCCTCGTTCTCGTTTATGATTTGGCTTCATTTCATTATGCTGTCTGAGTCTATGATCATGTAGGACATGCAGTTCCTCTCTGCCCACAGGCCAAGGATACCTATACTAGTAGTATATCCCCTACTATGCCTCCCACATAGCTCCCCTCAAACAGTACCACCCCTCACAAGTCCTCATTCGATCATACACTTAGAGGAGCCCTCTGCCCTTCATTATCTGCTCTCTCTAGTTAACGAAACGATGACCATCATTAGGTGTATGGCAGTCGGAAAAAACCACTGGGTGCGGGGCTCTTATAATACCGACATTAGGACTAAATCTGAAGACATAGTGATCCTTCTGATACGTTCGAAGAGGCCGACCAGCTGGGCACTACAGACTTGTGCGTACCTCGGAGAATTCACCCTTTGCCTTTCTAGCTTCCTTCCAACTCCATCCCGAAGGTCGTGCTGAAATGTCAGAAAAGTCTTGACAGAGTGTGATTGCTGTATAGTAGCTTAGCCTAGCTTCTTTTGTGCCGTTCAGGGCTCTGGAGAGTGCCTTTGACTCATTGAAAATAGAAGGCCTCCTGGCTAATGAGCCAACATCTCGTTTTTGGCGCCCACAAAAATTCCAAGGTCGAAAACATCAGACCTACTGTTCCCACAAGAGGTCTCTTCCTTACATCTTTCCGCGACCTTGTCACCTATCTTTCCTCAAAATGTATAATCCTATTAGAGCAACAGTCCCTTATAAACCAAGACCCAAACTTTGTTTATTATGACTTGATTTCCTCCTTGTGGGTATACGTAGCATCGTAAACTTGTAGTGGATTATTGTCGGTAACTAATGAGGCAAGCTCCTGTTTGTAATTGGAGTAACGCCTTTATCGGTCCTTGAGGTGAGGTGGTGTGTGGAGAGGTTAAGGTAGAGGACTCTCGTAAGAATGACAAGACCGACACTGACGAGAAGTCATAGATTTTAGAAATACTTGAGGTGGCTTTCAACTTCGATTCGGATGCGATTTTTTCTTGGCTATCCCAGACATGCAGAGCATACTGAACGATTACACCTGCACTACTGGAAGGAGAAGAATTCGACTTTGCCGGCTCGTTCACGTCTTTAGAAGGTGTGGGACGTTTTGTTAGATTTTTGCATCTTGTCCACATCCTATCTTAGATTTCTTGTTGATATCTTGTCCCATAATCTCTCTCTCTCGTAAAATTTCTCGCCCCGTGACAGATTTGACTCCATTGTCCTGAGGCTCTTATGCGAACTTCGCATTTCGCATTTTGCGATGCGTTGTGACCGGCCGAATTCACACAATCGGCTTTCACATCCGCAATTTGGATGCACAGAGAATGTTTCGAAGGAAGTGAGGTGATGGAAAATTAGAAACTCGTATCACGATGTCAAATTGATGGGATTGGCGTCGTGGAGTGCCGCGCAGCTTTCTGGTAGAATCTATGTTACTTACATGGCCAACCCCGGTGTGTTAACTACAAATTGCATCTTGTCCGCCGGAATTTCTATCACAGATTACACAATCAATCGTACCGGCGCGGCCGGTATTAGTATGGAGAGTGCTTCGGAGACAATGCGATCAAACAAGAGGACTGATAGTCAAGGGTAAGGGTTTAATGAATTCAGATATCCTTGAAAGACAATAACTCGATAGGAATTAGAAACTTCTTCCTTGGTGGACAATGTACCACGTACTCTCCCATCCGTTATATGCTCTGTATAGACTAGTCTTAACTCCCCAACTTGGCCACCTGAGAATCATCCTTTTTCCCCGGCTCATCAATTCTCCTGTACCATACTTCCCATTTGGTACGTGCCACCCTTGATACCTCCTTAGCGCCCCATTCACATTTCCGTGAGCGTTGCTCTTTTTTTTTTTTTTTTTGCATCAGATTTTAATTGCGTATGCAGCTATCTAGCTATGACACAATATCAAAGAAAAGTACAGAAAGGATGACTCAATTTACAAGAAGAGCACTCATGCCTCGGATTTCATTTGCAAGTACCACTGCGAAGTGATGGTAGCTTTTTCTTCACCCCAAGTCAGCCCTCATCAGTGAATGCCCACCCAGGGGAACATCTCAAAAACCCTGAGTTATCCAGACATACCTCCGTCATCCATCAACTTTTCTCCGCGCGAAATGTAATCTGAGATGTCTCCTTCCCAAGTGGAGTAGGTGCCCAGGCTACTCAAACCATACCAGAGAACATCACCAGGAGGCGGACCACAACACCTTCCATCGTTTGCTTGTTTTTATAGTGTCAACTGCACTCTCGCAAGCGAAGTCTTGGCGCGCACAAAGCTGAATTCGTAAAACTCCTTGCCAAAATTTGATATTTCACGCCCTTCCAGGTTACATCCATCCTTTGCATCATCTTGTAAACTTGTCCTGATCCCTCTCACGTCCATCCCAAAGAGCTGTCTCCCAGATTTTTGCGCCACGCTTTGCTTCCTCCGTCGAGTGTAAATATCGGCGTGGGCGTGTATTTGGTGGTCAAATGAGGCCAGAGAAGCTTGAAGAGAGTTGTGGTTATTGGGGTGAGGATGTACTAGGTCGTACTTGTAGACTTGATGAAGCTTAGTTGAGAATCGGACTCTTTAGGAGTGAAAGATTGACATGGAGGAGTAATTTGAATCATTGCCTCGTGGGCCAACTTCTTTGATATTGCGAAATTTGATTGAACTTGGCCCTGGGAGAAAATTTCACTCCCAGGTTCGTAGAGGACACCGCGTACAGGTGTGCAGTCTTGCCCTCCTTTTAAGCTCAGGGCTTACATCTAGCTGCATCAGCCGTGAATCGAACACGGGGTCCATCGACAGAATCAAGGGGCAACGATGGATTTTACTACTAAACTGCTGATGCGGTGATGTCCGAGCGCAGCTCTACCACAGCCTAAATTCGGAGACGGAGTGGTCGTATTGACCAGTCCCAATCCGGGTAAAGCCCGTCACATCAAGGGATTCCAGATGCAGATATTGCAGGAGTCCTTTCGCATAGATAACATATGAATTAACCATTGACTATCTCGTAGAGCTGCGGGGGATTGGTTAACAATTAACTTAATTTACTCTATAATAGTGATAAATCACTTTATATTTTGGCTTGCAGGGTCAATCGAAAAGTGCCAGAGCGATGGTTAATGTGATGCGACACTGGGAAAAATTGTAACTAGTGAGCGAGGTGCGATGAAGTTGATGTTATCGACGGAAGCAACAAGCAAAGTGTTCTGCATGTCCCACATAGTCAGAGAGGACAAAAAATGAATACAAATGAAAACAGTGTTATTCGGGCCAAAAATAATACGTATTTATGGTAAAGGTGGCAGATCATCAAAGATAATATAAAAGTCTTTGGCTAAAATATATTGGGATAAGCATAGTCGAGATGAGCTACATAAGCTGTTACTGTGCATGTACCTACGAGGAACGAGTCGTGCAACACGACGAGCATTCGTAATAAAAGATTATGAATGGGATGGACATAACAAATAAAATGAACTAAAGATTAAATCTTGAAAGAATTAAGCCGGCAAAGACAAATTCTTGACCTTCTAGTGGTTCCGGTGTAATCGCTCAGTATGCTCAGCATATCTGGGATAGCTAAAAAGAATCGTTTCCGAATCGAAGTCGAAAGCAACCTCAAGCATTTCTAAAACTGACGACTTCTTGTTACGGCGCGATTCACAAGGAGTAGGATCTGCCGTCTTTGATATGTATAAGGTGATTATCAAAGTTCACAACAGAGGTTTAGAGTTCAGAATTCATAGAATGAGAAGAAATTATTGTGGTAGCAAGATAACAAAGATGATTATGATCAAAAGAAGAGGAAAATACAAATTGTGAAGCTGATGAATTCGGTGAGAAATTTCTTCCGCTCCTTATAATCACAACAATTCAATGATACAATCTCCGGCTCATCCTTGAACCATCCATCGTATGAGGGTGCCTGAGTTGAATTGTCAATCTCCTCAGATATCTAATCCGGGAAATAATATATGGATTCTTCCTGTATCCTAAATTCTAATCATCCCCAAAAGCCTATATAACTGATTTATGCAAAGATACTTTCATTAAGCACGAGATTGCTCTTTCCGAAGCATCAATCTTGGAGATGACCTTGTAATTTATCACTTTAGTTAATATTGGCTGGCCGGATATCCCGTTTGGTAATTCTGCCTCAGGCCATAACACTTCTCTTCAATGTGGGACCCATATTTCTCGTACGCATTTCCTACTTCAATCTTACTTCACCACCTCGCCTCAAATACCGATAATGGCGCTACTCAAATTGCAATCGGTCAGTTGCCTCATAAAAATTGGCCATCTCTCACAACAAAATAACGATGCTATGAATACCCGCAAGGAGGAAATTAAGTAATAATCTACAAAGCTCGGGCCTTGGTCTATGGGGCTACACACTTTGAGGGAGGTCATGCAGCTGGGGCGTGGGACAAACGAGTGAAGAGGTCACAAATGGGCACGCTGGGACTCATCTTTCGAGTGTTTTCGACTTAAGATTGTCTGGGGATGCAGAAGCAACAATTTCGGATAGTGCAACCGACACTCTAAAGACAAGCAACGATGGAAGGTGTTTTGGTCCGCCTCCTAGTCGTCATGTCCCCGAATTAAAGTCTGAGTAGCCTGGACGCCTACCTCACTCGAAAAAGGGAGAACTGTGAGGCCATATCTCGCGCGGTGGCTATATACAAGATGGCAAAGGCATGTCAGGATAGCCAAAGGGCTTTCCTATTACCCTTTCGAAGGATTTTAACGGTTGAGGGAAGGGCGAGAGTCCCTAGCACAAAGATCTTTAGTGGTACTAGCAAATGCACCCACTACATGAGTAGTGCAAATGTCAAACTGAGTTATCGTCGTATTTGTCGATGGGGAAGCTAGTCTTCTCCGTGTCATGCTCTTGGAGTGCAGGGCATGTGCCTGTCACAAATAAACATTCATTCATTCTTGAAAATATTAAAATTATAATGAACGCAATTGGCCACCTGCACACTTGACTCGCGCGCATAATTCGTCCGCAATTTACAACATGCAGGCCCTCAATTCATAGCTAACATTGAATTAGATCAGCCCTGGTATTCTGCACGATATGATCATGTTGGGTGGGCTTTAATGTTGGAACCTGCCGTGCTCATGATGAATACAATAGCGTCAGAGAGCATGAATAACTCATGAAGTGATGGGGATTTAATAAAATAGAGATCAGGCACTACCCACAGCCGAATCGCCAATCTTCTGTCCTTCCTATGGCGAATGGAAGTATTTCTTAATAATCGGCCCAGTGTTCTTTAGATAATAATCCTTCATAGTCAAAGACTTAGTAGGGACTTAAATTTAATTCTACCCTATTATTTAGATGAAGGAAATGAGATGAATATTCGGCGTGCCACGCATAAAACGATACGCCAACCAAGCAGTTTTCATCATGCGACACCACCTATACACTCGAATGAATCTTCTATTCTTCCTCCAGCTTGTGTTGATCTCGATTGTTAATGGGGTGGAATCCCCCCACAAGTTTTATTTGTGCAAAAGCAGCAGCTTTCGCGTCTCTAATGCGAAGAGATTCGCCCAAACCCTTGTGAATGAGAGAATGCAGAAACTAGATGACGGGGAAGAATTTATTAAAGTCTACCGTGGCACAAGATTTGACATGATGAGGAAATTCAGCCCTCCGTTTTACTACAAGGTCCTCAAACCAGCGACCTCATATAAAGGATTCAGGAAGAGTACAGAGCTTTCCCCAATTATTTCTGGCTATCATTACTAAAGTTCAGAGTTAGGAAAATTTGAAGTAATGGTTCTCATTGATAGAAAGAATCAATTCGTTACGGTTGTGGAACGAAGCCGTGGCAATTTTTACTTCCAGTGCAAGCTTGGTAGGAGGCCAAAGTGGCAATATTTGAGGCGATTGACCAACCGTTTTTCCCGGCGCCCTCAATAACGACCAGGCCAATGCCTACACTGGCTATAATCGCTATACCATCAGAAATTTACGCAATCACGCTATGCTGCTTCCTTTGATTCTTGATTAGACTACAATTTCATCTGATACCATCTTCTTGACTGACCGCACATCAAGTAATTCATCATCTTCAACCTACTAAAATTGTAGCTCTCGTATCGATATATAACAACATATTCCAAGCACCCATATCTATACTTAAGATTATTATAGATTTTAGGATTTTGCAGTGTTTATTATAGATATGATAGACACTTACATACATACCACGCGCATGACCCTTTAATATGACAGCTTTCGACTCTATTTACAATGTCCTTGGCTGATCTGCGATAATCACACCTATCATCAACTTACCCGGGCTATAATGCATGTCTCTTGGCCGTAACTAAAAATTAGACAGGCCATGATATCCTTGGACTTACTGGCCATCACCAAAAGTCAAAAATAAGAATTCAATCATTCTTCACACTACCATCCATTGAAAGACTATACTGAGCTGGAATAACGTATCATTTAGATAAAGGAATGGAACGAGACTACTATGGCTTTAGGAGAAATTTAATTTGTAAGTTCTACACTTAAGGCTCTATTCAATTCACGAACGTGAGAATATTCCCGAGCACTTCAAAGCTTTTGAACAATTTGGAGATTGTTTAAATTTTAGATCAACAAGTGATCACCTGTTGGAAATTTAGAAACGGTGTACGTGAAGAGTTAGACTCTTAGATTTGATCACCAGGATCAATTCCATCGATTTTATTGAGATCGCACAAGGTTGGTTGCGATGAAATAGATTCAATCACGTCCAGATTTCACTGGCTGGAGAATGCTGCTATGCGATAACTTAGGGGCTAGACTTTGCCGGATCACCTAGAGTATGGCATCACTAAAGACAAAGGGATTCATATTTAAGGGTTGACGTCACTGCGCATGTCAGACTGAATTAACGTAGTGATATATGTTATTAATCTAAAGTGAGAAGAGTGATCGATACCTATACAATTAACAAACAAGGTACTGGCCAAATTTTTACATTTGTTCTTCGAAATATTTCCTCCTAAAAATTGGTGGTAAATTTGAAAGTTATTTTAGCTACGAGACATCGAGTTCCTCTGAAGACGTAAATGAGGCACCTCCTGCAGGCTAACAGACGTTTCACCATATTTACTAGTCTGACTAAGGGATGTGTGACAGCGTCACAATTTGTCATCGGTAAGGGTGCTCCAACCTTCTATCGGAACTAGGCATCCGTCCCGCTCCTAGTGGCCGTAGCACAGCGCAAGGCCTCTAAGTGCGTAAACATAGTCTTTATCAGTTTTCTTCAACGATACTGTCATGGATCATACTACCCCGTCATTATTTAATTGAATCCTATGTTCTAAGCTCTACTACAATGATGCTTTTATACCGGTCTAACTGCTATCGAATGCCGCCTTTTGGCTACTCGTGACAGATGAAGGATATTGAAGACGGCAGAGCTAACAGATGTCTCAAGGGTTTTGCTGGGAAACGCTCATTCAAAATCATGAGTGATGATATGGGTCAATTACACATTACGGCGCATGTGAACAGTATATTGTAATGCAATCGTATCACTTCCTTCATTGCAACACCATTATACAGTAAAGTCCATCTGGACTGTTCCATTAAAAGAGTGACCACTGCTCTCTACGAGCACAATAGACTTCAATATCTGACTGAACTATTTCTGACCTAGCCGACTTTTACATTGAGGGTAATTGGCATTTGTTTAATCCTGATATGCGAGACAAGAAGCACAACTGAAATACGGCGTTGAAAACTATTTCCTGCATGAAGCAAATCAATCTAGAGACAATAAGAGGGTTGAAGACACGAGATTTCGGTTTGATGCTAAAAGTGCGCTATATTAAAACGTTGAAAATTTGGGTTTGATGAGCAGATATGAAAATGAGCGACTTGTTTCACCAGCTAATGGCGCAAAGTCCCTTCTTTTACTCAAAGCTTAATTCCATCCCGGATTAATATAGGGGTGATCAAATTTATTAGAGGCGAAAATTATAGTGGCTCAGAAGGACAAAGACTGAACACCTGCCCAAGGTGCCCTCTACGAACCTTGGAGATGAATATTTCCTCAGAGCCAAGTTCGGTCAAATGTCGCAAAACCAAAGAAGCTGGTCTGCGAGCTATTGATTCCAGACTCTCCACCAAATCGATCTTTTCCTCCCAACGAGATCGATTCTCTCCAAAGCCTCATCAAGCTTACATGTACGACCTAGTACATCCTCATTCCAATGTCCACGCCTCTCTTCAGCTTTCTCAAACCTCGGCTGGCCATCAAATACACGCCCACGCAGATATTTATCCCCATCAGAGCATGCAGATCGTAGCACACGAATCTGGAATGCAGCTCTATGGGACGGGCTTGAGAGAAACCGGAGCAAGTTTATAAGATGATGTGAAAGATGGGTACAATCTTGACGGGCGAAATATCTGGAAATTTGGCCAGGAGATTTATAAATTGAGTCTTATATTCTGTAGTTTACCTCTAATACTGTATCATGGCTAGATGGTTGCATGCACTATTGAAACACGATATCCATAATGAATCATGGCTACTCAAACATTTGTCGATCTCTCATTGTTGACAGTAAGAAGGGAGTCGTGTCCTTCATTTGTTATCCAACGAAACGATGGCCATTTTCGGATGTAAAGCAGTCGGGAAAATTTGCCAAAACCACTGGGTGCGGGCTCTTTTAAGGCTGATATTAGTACTAAGTTCGAAGACATAGTAACCCTTCCGAAGCGTTGGAAGAGGCCAGCCAGCTGGACGCTATAGACTTGTGGCTACCTAGAGGCGTTCTTGTTTGTTCATTCACGTAATCAGTACATGACACCCACCGCACTCCTACTGGAGCTTAAGCACGAGTGGGGCCGAGCCGGATCAGGTCAACTACCGTGAAGTATAGATAGACCTCGTCCCACCTAAATGATCGGAAGCATGCCGAATCGCATCTTTGTCTCGAATTATACCGAGTTCAGCAGCCCAGAGTAAAAGCAAAGAGGATTTACACTGAAAATATCGCATTACCAAAGTTAAAGGTTAAACATCTCCCATCAAACCTTCTGCCTTGACCACTACACGCACCAGAGCCTCATCTCACGTGCATTTTATTTTGATTACCATATCCAGTGGCTTCTGTCGCACAAAATGTCTAGCATTGCTTTCATCTCGTTGCCTTGGCTTGCCACTGTATATATCCCGCTGTCCTAGATATATTCCTCGAACAGTCGCCAGCCCTTTGATCTGAGCAGAGTATCCAACGTTGCTGCCCTCTGCTTTTATACCGCCATAGAGACATTGCTTTTCTGCACTGATCGAAGAGACCAAAATTTTTCTCCGCCATACTTGCAGTGAAGTGAAGCTGTCATATGGTTGAAGCATGTTATGCTTAACCATGTAGTATAGGAGATCTAGTGGCAGGTGCATAGGTAGTTGTTATGGCATAATGGCACAATGGCGCATAGAGATCCAGTCTCTACATAACGGCATTACAGGTAGTACTATGTGCAGCATGAGAGATGGATTGTCGATATAGGACCTAGGGCATAGTTGCTCAGTTGGGAGCACAATTTGGTGCGCTACATACTGGTTACGTGACCAGTCTATAAGCTAACAAGCTAGGGGATAAGGGACGAGCTTCCCCCAACCTGTAACATAACAACTATGATAGTAACCTCATTTCTGCATATCGATTAAGATATGTCTCCATAAACTATCCAAGCTGTTCCAACACAAGTGTATATTCCCATATCATATATCAATCATAATAAAGCGCAGATGGTATGCCGAAAAGCCGCCATACTCTTTGCGAGCTGCAATAAGACGAGCAAAGACAGCTCTGGGGAGGGCAAAGCCTGGCAGCTTCTTGCGCCGCACTTCAAGGTTGAGGTCTGCGTATCGCTTCGGCCCGTCTGAGTCCTACTAGTCTTTCAGTAGTGCCCATGATTTGAGCTGTATTACCGCAAGTGTTATTTAGCCTACTATGGTCGTGGAGTTGTCTAGCGAGTTAAGCTCTCTGCGGGTGGGCTGATCAGACATTTCATTCCTCGCCGGTCCTGTATGATTTAGAATACATCCTACAATTACTGGCGCGAACCCATTGGCTACTATTGTTCTAAACTTCTGCACCCGCCAAGAAAATAATATTTTTTTCCCCGTAATGAGCGCTTGAGCTGCCGCAGAATTGTCGAGAACTTATTTAGCACGAGCTCTTTTGTCACAGTTTCTTTTTTTGAAGAGCCAGTGAATTCTTGCGTCGTGAGCCTCCGCACTCGCAATTGTGCCGGAGTCACTCTAATCAATTATAGTACCTATGCCCCCTGTAATAGTCATAAATTCCCATGATACCCTGTCGATGAATGAAGTAGAATTGTCGCTATAGATACGTAGATAGTCGGGTGGTAATGACCTTAGCCGCTATTAGGTTGCTCTACGCGCTTCTTCTCTACTTGTCTGGCACAACCGTCGGCGTTCGGGTGTAGGCGGTTTCAGAGGGAGTAGGGGTTCCGATTCCGGTAGGAGTCGAAAGGTCCTTTACACCTTGGAGTTGTAGATTCGGACCATCCCAATGTAACGGTTGTTAAGCCTAAGGATTCCAATAGCATACGCTAGCTAGCGCAGGCTATTACACCAGAGGAACCTACTGGGAAGATCCCAGATGATGCGGAGCTTAGAAAGCTCTCAGTGAACCTTCTGAAAACATACTGAAAGTTCATGATGGTGATAGGAGTATCGAGAATCTTGTGCGCAGTTGGCGAAGAGTCTGAGTCAATGAAATCATAGAGAGAACGTTCTCGAAGGCAGATACCTCAGATTGTACATATAGGTATTCTTTTGCTGTAAGAATTTTCTCTACATTGAATAATTATTAGTATATTGTATCTACAGAATTGCCCATATGTTTTGTAATGAAACCGTGACACCCAAGCCTACTTATGTCACGTATCAGTAGCCCGAGGCGATGACAGGCATTTTCGGTCATCTCTGGCGCCCGGATACGCAGCAGGTGGTTGCAGTCTAGCCTGATAATATGCGCCGAGGATTGAATTCATCGTTTTTAAACGATAATATGTGCCGGTAGGATGCCAGTTTCTCGCCTCAAAGCTGTGGTTGGCGTGGGTCCTAACCTTAGTGGCCTGATCAATAGCTTTGCATTGCTTTTCGATCAAGCTTTGGACGAAACCTTTTTACAATTCCCTAGTAAGTCCTAGCTAACAAGCTTTGGCCACCTTCATTATGCCTGGGAGGGCTATTTTGCGGATGACTGGGGTTAGTAGGTCTAATATCGGGTCTTGGATACACCTAGTCAGTCTTCTAATGTGCTGTACCAGACGTATTCTTTTGCTGGCACTTTTGGCAAAGTGGCCTTCGGAATTCAGGCCAGAATCCAAGTAGACTGAGAGCCACCGAGTTTCGTCTAAGTCTCGTACATCCCAAACTCTGACTTCTATTGATGGCAGGATAAATCTTCTAGCTCTCGGACCGAGTAAGTAGACCACTTCAGCTTATTCCGTATTGGAAGATATGGCATTCTTAGAAGCCTATCTAGCATCGAACTTTCACTGGATGCCTGTAGCCACTCTGCAGCGAGTTAAGCCAATTCCAAGTATTACGACGTCATCAGCATAGCCATATCTCCATTGTCTCCCTCCCGCGTCTTCAGCCATGTAAAGAAGGATGAAGATAGGGGACGGCGGCGAGCCTTGTGGAAGCCCAAATTTGAGAGAGATTGGCTCTACAATCCCATCTTTATATCGAGCTCGGCCGGATTATATTTGGAGAAAGGATTTACTTAATCGACGGCTGCTATCGGCCAGTCCATTCTCCTCATTATTAGCAGGAGTCTTACGTGGAGGACGTCGTCAAAGGTTCCTCAAACGTTTAGAATTATTAGGGCTGCTTTCTGTATCCTGTGCATTGCATATTCCAAGTCGTGGAAGACGCATGCGACGAGGTCATTAGCAGATTTACTAGGGAGCGCCCCAAAAAGCTGACATGGCACCGCCTTTTGTGATAGAGCGGTTTTTGCTATCCGTTTTGTCAACAGCCTCTTGAGACCTTTTCCTAAGGAGAAGAGTGTGATAGATCGCCAGATTTTGGCTGTGCTGGGGTCTCTGCCGGGTTTTGTGAGCAGGATTAATTCCACTAGCTTGAACACTTTTAGAAAGAAGTATATTCGCAAGGAGCTCTCCTGGCTAATTCGCCGAAATATTGGTCTTGGCGCCGACGAACGTTCTAAAGTCAAAATCACCTCGATGATGACAGTACAAGTATACTCACAGGAGATATATTCTCTCTCTTATCCCACGCCCCAGTCGACTGTACTTCTTCAATTTTTATGACCCTATTAGAGCAACATTCCCTTATAAACCAAGACCCAAACTTTGTTTATTATGACTTGATTTCCTCCTTGTGGGTATACGTAGCGTCATAAATTTGTAGTGGGTGATTGTTGGCAACTAATGAGGCAAGCTCCTGTTTGTAATTGGAGTAACGCCTTTATCGGTCCTTGAGGTGAGGTGGTGTGTGGAGAGGTTAAGGTAGAGGACTCTCGTAAGAATGACAAGACCGACACTGACGAGAAGTCATAGATTTTAGAAATGCTTGAGGTGGCTTTCAACTTCGATTCGAATGCGATTTTTTCTTGGCTATCCCAGATATACTGAGCATTCTGAGCAATTACACCTGCACTACTGGAAGGGGAACATTTGCCTTTGCTGGCAGCACCACTGCGAATTTGTGGAGACTTCTCCTTCGCCCCGAGTCAGGCCTCATCCGTGAACACCCTCACGGCGAAGTTTCAAGTTTTCGTCGGTTGTCCAGACATGCCCCCATCATCCATCGACTTGTCTCCGCGCAAAACGTGATCTCCGTCTTCTCTCTCCCGGGTGGAGTGAGTGCTCGGGCTACTCAGGCTTTACTGAAGATCACCACCAGCAGGCCGACTACGGAACCTTTAATCGTTGGCTTGTGTTATTGGTGTCATCTTCACCCCCGTACTCGAAGGAGTGCAGCGCACAACGCTCTTTAATTTGTAAACCTCCTTGCCAAATCTCTAAATCTCACGCCAGTCGAGATTGTATCCTTCCTTGGCATCATTTTGTAGACTTGTCCGATCTCTCTCACGTCCATCCCAAAGAGCTGCCTCCTAGATTTGCGCGCCACGCTTTTTTTCCTCCGGCGGTCATGATTATCGGCGTGAGCGTGTATTTGGTGGCCAGCCGAGCCCAGAGAAAGAGTGGATGAGAGGTGTTGTCATTGAAATGAGGCTGTAATAGGTCGTACTTGAACGCTTGATGAGGCTTCGGTGGGGATTAATATCTTTGGAAGAGAGAGATTGATTTGGGAGTCTTGAATCATTACCTCGTGCACCATATCTGAAGCATTTTGAGTTTTGGCCAAACTTGGCTTTCAGGAAATAATCAACTCCAAGGTCTGCGGAGAACACCGCGGATAGATATCCAGTCTTTACCCTCCCGTTGATATGATTGTGTTCGCTATTTTCTCCGATCTGGATAAGATTTTTCTTGGCTATGTTAGACATGTAGAGCACCATGATGATTGTACTGGTACCGCTGAAAGGTAAAAAATCGGATTGCTGGTCAAGACGTGCATTTTCTTCGCGATCAAAGTAACTGGTACTGATAAAAAATAGATCTTACTCATTGTACTCAAAGAACCAAGCTAGTCAAAACCCAGTAACACGGTCTGAAGAATCACCCACGCCTTGCCTGCATTGTAACCCGCAAATGCAATTTACCATGCTCGATTTTTCGTAGGAGAAATCATATACCATCCAGTAAATGATGGTTTTGTAGAATTCAAACCTGTTCCCTTCGTATCTCTTCGTACCCCTTCAATTCTTTCCTCATACATGTCGTACTCAACTTTGAAATTATCCGAGATGTCATGACTCGTCACCGGATATTTCAATTTGAAACAACCTTAACTAAAGTGTCACATTCGTCACTACTAACTATCCAATAGCTTTGTAGGGCGCGTGCTTCCGAGTACATTCTATGACTGTAACTGACAAAAATTTCTCATGAAAAGTACACGTTCAACGTTGCCTTGTTTGACTACACCGAGAGGCGGCATGGGGCTAGTGACTTGCCTGCTATTCGCACTTATTCTGCCATCGGTTCCAACGACCAAGGCCCTGCCTCATGGTCAAGGACGTGTTACATGGACCCGGCTCCTCGCACAATACGATAATCTAGAGATGAGACTCAGGATAACGAGAGCTGTGTCACAACCGATTGGAGCCTGCCACAAACAGCATGAGTAGTAAACGACAAGATCCACACGTGGATAAGATGAGGCTGGGGTATCATGGATATCAGAAACAACAGTCCTCCAATATTGACATGGCCATGGCTGCGAGAGGAATTTGTCAAGAGACAAACATCGCGATACTTCATGTGGAGAGAGAGGCAAAGACGTTGGCATAAATAGTCAATGTAGTACGCAATTAATTGGCCAACAACCCAAGCAACACTCATTATGCTTTACACTCATTTGAAAAAAACGCCCCTTCTTCTCATCTTCATGCAGATTATATTGATTTCAATGGTTCATGGCACTAGAAAACAAGGAAAACTGAAGGAAATGTATGTATGTGGAAATAGCGCCTACCCATTACGTGCAGTAGAGAATGCCTTCGTATCTGTCACAAGACTTTTTCGAAAAGGCAAAACGAATCAACTTATCCCATATACAGGTACCACTAGACTTCCCATCTTTAAAGGCTGGACCGGCGATTATTATGAGGCGAAAGTCAAAGGAAGCATATTGTGGGATTTTTCTAGCACAAAACGTTAGTTTATCAACAGTCCTCGCTTTCTACTCTCTCTCACTCTCATCCAGGAAAAGTAAAGGGTTACGTTGTAGTCAACAAAGGTCGTGAAGGTGGCAGCCTAATAGGTGTCGTGGGAATAAGTGACGATGGCACCTACTCCGTGTGCGAGAAAAAGAATCTTAGATCTACGAGATCTTCTGCTCTAAAATACAATTGACGGCCAATTTTCGCTGCATTCCTAAAGTACGACTCTAAAGTAAGGATATTTCTTAGGCAAACCAGCTTTGTCCCTTTGCTTACCCGTACAGGTATTTTTTTGAGTTTTTAATGGAAGGATCGACGAGACAAAAGCTGCAATTTCTCCGACAAATTCCGAATCCGCTACATGCAAAACTGAATGATACGCAACCTTATTACATGGGTTGAAGATCGAGGTATGATGAATCATGAGTACAATAAGCTCTATTGGTAGTTAAAAGGATAACAATAGCTCACGTGTTGACGATTTTACCAAAACGAAATCAAAACACTGATTTGGGATGGCTACCGCACTTCCTTCGACTGAAACGGCTAAATCGTGGACAAAAGTTAACCATTGCTGTCCGACAAGTAATTGCTGTTGCAGAATATGCGCCTGGAAATAAACTTTTTGTATACGCCGGGCAGTCGCAGACCGAAGCTGTGGTTTTCTGATTGAAGGAAGATGCAGTTTTTGTGAACAAATCAAACTGGTAGACACTTGAAGTGAACCGAGCAAAAATATTACATCATGTATATATTCAGGAGATACTTTGAAAATATTCTCAGGCTTTTAGGGACTGAGATAGATAGTCATGCATTCTTTCTTCATTTGTTTATCTATCGTGAGTGACAAAATAGCAAAAGCTTCAATCAGTGCGCTAGACTGTACATAAGTATACTCACTTTGATGATATCACACAGAACAATTATCAATATTTATTTCCCATTTATGTGAAGCCGCTATGGTCACGCCTCCCAGAGATACTTCTTGTGACAAGAGGGAAATATTCCTGAATGTCACGATGAGTTCTACATATTTCTGATGTATACTCTGCTGAGATACTAGGAGCAATCCCGCACGCCGAGGGGCATTGATCAAGGTATTTAATGGCGAAAGAATGTTCGTTTTACTAGGTAATCCAGCAACAGCGAAGTATATCTAGACAGACCTTTGAAGCTTGTGCCTACAAAGAACAAGCAGATTCCAGTAGATACCAGGGGAGTTAATGCAGAAGCCAGATGGAAACCAAGTTGTCCAAAATCTGATGTAGATGAGGTTCATGCTTCCCATGCCTCAATTTCAAGATTAAATCGCAACTTACAAAACTACTCCAGGCTGCATTTACCAGCCTACGTACCAGTGTTGATGGCAGGAGAAAGAATAATTCCTCACCTTCCAGTGGTGCCGGTGTAATCGCTCAGTACGCTCTGCATATCTGGGATAGCCAAGAAGAATCGCAACTGAATTGAAGTCGAAAGCAACCTCAAGCATTTCTAAAATTGACGACTTTTCAATGTCGGGCCTACAATTCTCACGCCAGTCCTCTTCTTCCATCTTATTATACCACCTCGCCCAAAATATCGATAATGGCGATACTCTAATTGCAATCGGGAATTTACCTCATCAACAAATTACGATGCTATGTTTACCTGCGAGGAGGAAATTAAGTCATAATCTTCAAAGCTCGGGTCTTGGTCTATGGGGGACCGTTGCTCTAATGGGGCTTCATATCTTGAGGGATGACAGGCAGCTGGGACGTGGGACGAACGAGTGAAGAGGTCACAAATGGACATGCTGCGACGTATATTTTTCGAGTGTTTTCGAGTTAAGAGTGTATGTGGGCGCAGAGGCAACGATTTCGAATAGTGTAACCGACGCTCTAAAAACAAGCAACGATGGAAGGTGTTTTGGTCCGTCTCCTGGTCTTCATCTCTCAGAATTAAATTCTAGGTAGCCTGGAAGCCTACCTCACTCGAGAAGGATGACTGTGAGGCTGTATCTCGCGCGGCAGCTTTATAAGATAGCAAAAGCATATTATAGTAGCCAAAAGTTTTTCCTGTTTTCATTTTGGAGGATATTCACGGTTGAGACACGCGTGGGAGTCCTTAGCACAAAAGTCTATATTGGTATTACCGAATGCACCCACTACACGAGCTGTCCAATTTTCGAACTGAGTTGTTATCGTCTATAGTCGTCGGGGAAGAATTATCCTTCTCTATGTCAAGCTCTATGAATGCTAGGCTTGAGCCCGTCACGAAGAAATGTTCCGAGGCAAATACGACAGACTCGATAGCCTCCTACTGCTGTCCCCGGAACCTGGAGAGCAGCTGAGCTCTATTGAAGCCGACAGTGAGAATGGTGGAGAACAGGCGTCAAGGAATCGCCTTTTTTCTCCACCGTGACCTGATAGGGGCCCAAAGATGTCTAGCCGCGCACATTCGAAGTGAGGACTTGAGGCACACTCTCATTTAAATAGAAAAACACTCGGAATCTACATCCCAATCTCGCCGTGTGGCTACCAATTTTAGAGCCCCGAGTACATGGTCATGTCCTGCCCTCGATCGTCAGATTTTAGAGGAGAGATTTGGAGACGAGACAAGGATCGGTCCTACGAATCCATTATAAAATACGGGTAACAATAAAGAATTACATGGCGGGTCCTAAATTGTTGTTGGATAAAGAAATTCCAAATTACAAAGGTAGTTGAAAGACTACCAAGGGAAAGGGACAGGGCGAGGAATTCTTGGGGTATATAGAGGGGATTTGGGTAGCGTACATGGATGGCACTTGAGAATGATAGCACTTCCCAAACTACAACAGACAGAAAAGTCCGGGGGGTTTTCTCCAGCAGTTTCCTCCCATGTAAATATTACAGTTCGTAAACACCTACATGGGCCCATGCAGCCTAAACAGATAACGAAACCAAGTTCGAAGGGTATCAGTTGTTTGAAAGACGAACATTGCATAGGTTTGGGCCAATCTGGAGTTCGTGCATGGGGTATATGGATTCGGACAATTAAACGTAGTAAGCTAAGCCCTACACCCAGGAGTCAGTGGTGCTTGAACTGAAATCTGGGGCATGAATGCTTTGTTTGTATGTTGGATCATCTTTTCGGGCCTTTTTTCTCCGATATTGTGTCATAGCCAGATAGCTACATACGCAACTAAAATCTAATGCAAAACACATCCCCTCAGAAGATGTGACAAGGTTGAGTGTGTCCAGAGGTTAGTCCACTACCACTGAAGCGGGCCCTAGTTGGCCAGAAGTTGATACGATCGGAAACATCTAGAGGATGTTTGCTGCCGGGACTCGACGCCCGGCACATGAGCAGCTCGTGAGTGGGTTGCAAATGATCGGGGCTGGCAGATTGCGCCGTCTTGAAACGCGTGTAGCTCAGGCCCCGGAGCCAACGTGAATCATCACCACACCCCCTGGCCTCCATCTCGTCGGAAACTCGCAAACAAACCCCATGTCGCCACGCAATCCGGGCCTCTGAGAGAATATCTATCTTCTAGGTTCACGGAAGCACTAGGGAAATTTGTTCCGGTCTCATCGCCCCATGGGAGACGCGGCGGCAGACAACCTTTCAGCGACACTGTCCCTGATGGCATACCATTGCGCCACACCCCACTCTCTCTTTGCTTTATACCCGGCTTATTCAACGCATCTGCACAGACAATCCTGACTAAGCTCTCTCTGTTCTGGATGCGGAGACAGCGCCGGTTGATGCTCACGTAACTCGGCGTGCGCGCTCTAAGCCAAGTGCGGTCTGACTATGGAAAGTAAGCGGCGAGAGACTGTCGACAAAGATGGTACACCCAAGAAGATAGTTTGAATCCAGCGTATCACTACTAAGTCACTTCCCATGTTCCATGAGACAAACGAAGAACTTAATCCAAATTGACTCATTTTATATTCCGACAGTCACCTTCAGTGTTGCTTTTGTCATCAACAATCACTTGGCCAGAGGACCTGAGCCTCAGTATCTGTTAGTAAATATCAAACAAGCCAACTTTAAACAACTACTAAGTTATGAAGTTATTTAGATACATTTGGCAGCTCCACATATTCATAGACTCAGTAGAGACTTGAATGTTATTCTATCATTCGGCCTTGCTGGGCAACATAATAGGACAACAGTAAATCCCATTTGTAAAGATTGACACCTCTAGTAGCCAGTAAGCTGCTAATGAACTTCCTCTTCGCATTGGTTTCATACAGTCCTCGTTGTTTCAATCGTACCACTCTGGTACTTCGCTTTGGTAACTATTCGGAGTCAAAGTTTTGCTTTTCGGACGCTTCCTTCTGCCCGTCTCATAACCCACAAATGCAATTTACCATGCTCGATATTTCGTAGGAGAAATCATATACCATCCAGTAAATGATGGTTTTGTAGAATTCAAACCTGTTCCCTTCGTATCTCTTCGTACCCCTTCAATTCTTTCCTCATACATGTCGTACTCAACTTTGAAATTATCCGAGATGTCATGACTCGTCACCGGATATTTCAATTTGAAACAACCTTAACTAAAGTGTCACATTCGTCACTACTAACTATCCAATAGCTTTGTAGGGCGCGTGCTTCCGAGTACATTCTATGACTGTAACTGACAAAAATTTCTCATGAAAAGTACACGTTCAACGTTGCCTTGTTTGACTACACCGAGAGGCGGCATGGGGCTAGTGACTTGCCTGCTATTCGCACTTATTCTGCCATCGGTTCCAACGACCAAGGCCCTGCCTCATGGTCAAGGACGTGTTACATGGACCCGGCTCCTCGCACAATACGATAATCTAGAGATGAGACTCAGGATAACGAGAGCTGTGTCACAACCGATTGGAGCCTGCCACAAACAGCATGAGTAGTAAACGACAAGATCCACACGTGGATAAGATGAGGCTGGGGTATCATGGATATCAGAAACAACAGTCCTCCAATATTGACATGGCCATGGCTGCGAGAGGAATTTGTCAAGAGACAAACATCGCGATACTTCATGTGGAGAGAGAGGCAAAGACGTTGGCATAAATAGTCAATGTAGTACGCAATCAATTGGCCAACAACCCAAGCAACACTCATTATGCTTTACACTCATTTGAAAAAAACGCCCCTTCTTCTCATCTTCATGCAGATTATGCTGATTTCAACCGTCTTTAGTATTCGCTTTGGTGATACAGTGAAATATGTTTGTGGGACGAAGAATTATTCAAGATCCAGAATAGACAGATTAGTCAAGAAATTCTCGACTGAGTTAAAGAACGCGGCACCAGCCACCAAGGAAAAAATGATATATAAAGGAAATTATATTGGCATCATGTCTGCAAAAGATGGTCCTTACTACCAGAAGCCGATCCGAGAGCTCAGATCTAGTTTCAAACTCAAATCACGTGAGCAGCTTTAGCCAGACACAATCTCTCTCAATATCAGCTGACATGAATAGCTTTTAAATCATTTATCATTCTTGACAAAGGTAGAACACTTGCTGCCGTCGCATATAAGAATGGAGCGGGTGATTCCAAAAAATGCCTTATTAAATACGGAAAGAGCAACGCGGGGATTTAGAAAAATGTCATGTACTGCAACAAATCTGAATTATAGTATGAGAGCCACAGAAAGCATGGGAAATCGACACCTCCCTGCAAAACTCACACGACAATACACCAATTCCTCGGCGTGGACTCTTGAAGACTCTACCGGCTCACCCAATACCATCGTGTTCCCCAATAACTTGGCATCTGGGCTCTAGATTGTGCCCTCTATCAAAAGATTCTAACCTGGATTCCCTATCATCACGGCGACCACAAATCTCCTGGAGATGATTAAAGTTGTTCATTTTGATCTTTTGCCTTTTTAGGCTAGTCGGCCTGTTGTAGCAGATGAATCCGTATCTGCCGGTTTCTGAGACAAGGGAAAAAAGGGGTATAGAGGCGTAGTCATGGTAGGAAGTGGAAGGCTCAGGGTACCAAAGAGGGCTGTTGCCTCTCACTTTTTGATGGATTTCTTGTACAGTGCTTTTTTTTTGATCTTCGAGACGATTGAAATACGCCCAATCCTGGTGGAGTCGGAACCGAGCGGGGCCAGTTAAAATTGCAATGATTAAAATTTACAGTTGAAAAGTTTTCTCCCGCTTGAGTGACCAGCATCTTCTGATACATAAAATTTATAGGTATTCATCACCAATAGAGCATGACTATGGTATGAAGAACCAGCCCTGCCGAAATTCTAGGTCTAGAGGTGGATATCAGGTCGAAAGAAAGTATGGCCCATCACACAAGGATAAAACGCGACAGGACATCTAGCAGATGGCTATGCAGCTGGAGCTAGTTGTACTTGTCGCAGACTATTTTAGAGCTGAGAATATTTTTGATTTTATCTTGAGACCAAATAGTCAAGTTCGCGATATGTAAACAGACGTCCTGTTCACATCCCGAGCAACCTAATAGACTTAAAACCATGAGCCTCTCTCATCCGTGATAAACAGGTATAAAACAACTTGGTGTTAAATGGAACATCTGTACGGATTTATGACAAAACGCTGAATTTGAACTGCATTCAACTAGCTGCTTCTATGCGACGTGTTGGAAGAGTGTTATATGATCAAAGTATCTCTAGAAAGCTCTAAAATGATAGCGACGAATATGAACCGTTGTGTGGAGTGATATTTGGGAGCGTTTTCAGTTTTCCTGCTTTGGCGGCTTGAGGCTGATGTTGGAAATTCATATAGAGCGGCTCATTTCGACCTTTAGAACACTCACACTCAGATTTCATTTGCAGATACCACTCGAGGTTAACCCTTACGGCGTATAACCTCTTCCGAGCATACCCACCACAGGGAAAAGCGTGGAAAATCTGTGGCTATCCGAGTGTGCTTTCATCATCCCACAAGTATAATATCACGGCGAGAGAGAGTGGTGTGTGGGTTTTACTGGACTCGAACCAGCTTTCTCCTGTCTCAAATGAGGTGGGTTTCGAGCTACCCAGTATCTACCTGGGAGGACGGCCCGGATGGTGTACCACTGCACCATCCAACCCATTCAAATTGGATAGTTTCTAACTTTGCTCTCATAGACAGTGAGGGACTCGCTTGCCAGAGTGCAGCTGACACCATAAAAACAAGCCGACGATGGAAGGTGCCGTAGTCCGCCTCCTGGTGGTGTTCTCCGGTATAGTTTGAGTAGCCTAGGCACCAATTCCACTTGGGAAGGAGACGCCTCAGACCATAATCTTCGCGGAGAAAATTCAGTAGATGGAGGCATATCTGGATAACTCAGCATTTTTAAGATGTTTCTCTCGGTGGGCATTCACGGATGAGGGTTGACTTGGGGCAATTATAATGCCGCCACAACGTCGTAGTACTTGCAAATAGGGTTGGATGGTGCAGTGGTACATCATCCGGGCCGCTCTCCCGAGTAGGTACTAGATAGCTTGAATACCTACCCCATTTGAGACAGAAGAAAGCTGGTTTGAGTCCAGTAAAACACACACACCACACTCTCTCGCAGTGATATTGTACTTGTGGGATGATGAAAGAACACTCGGATAGCCACATGTTTTTTACGCTTTTCCCTGTGGTGGGTATGCACGGAAGAGGTTATACGCCGTAAGGGTTAACCTCGAGTGGTATCTGCAAATGAGATCTGAGTGTGAGTGTTCTAAAAGTCAAATTGAGTCGTCCTACTTAAAGTACATATCTTCCGATGAAAACCTGCATGGGCCTCAAGGCGCCAAATCAGTTAAAAAGAACTATATATCCAATTTGAATATGAGAATATAGCTAGTATCTCATGTAGATTCTAGGAATCATCCATAATCATAGACTCAGATAGGACTGTAATGAAATCTAATCTCGCAAGCGAAGTCTTGGCGCGCACAAAGCTAGATGCGGATTCTTTTGCCAAAAATCCAAAATTCCACGCCTATCGAAGTTATATCCTTCCTTTGCATCATCTGGTGAACTTGTCCTGATCCCTCTCAAGCTGATCCCAAAGAACTATCTCCCAGATTTGTGCGCCACGCTTTGCTTCCTTTGTCAGGTAGAAATATCGGCGTGGGCGTATATTTGGCGACCAGCTGAGGCCAGAGAAAGTCGACGAGAGGTGTGGTCATTGGGATGCGGATGTACTTGATCGTTCTTGAAGACTAGGTGAGACTTAGGTAGAAGTCAAACTCGTTGGGAGCGAAAAAACGACGTGGTTGAGTAATTTGAATCGTTGCGCCGTGGGCCAACTTTTTGAGTATTGCGAAATTTTAATGAACTTGGCCCTGGGAGAATATTTCAATCCAAGGTTCGTAGAAGACACCGCGTACAGTTGTTCAGTCTTGCCCTTGGCCTAACTATTCGCTTCGCCTGCTCGGGGGAAGTGCGGCCCACATTGGTGTTCGGCTCGGGAGGGGCCTATACCAAGGTCATGAGCAGTGATGCAGAAGTTTTTGTAGGATCATTTCTCTCGTCTCTATCATCACCTCAGAGGTATTGGTCTGCATTACGACGGCCCACTGCTGTGGACGACGGTAAAGGGCAGCAAGGTGAGGCCTCATCCTATTCTTAGCCGTGGTAGCAGACACGACCAAGATATCCATTCTGGAAAAGAAAGCAGGCGACGTGGCTTCGCTGCACCTCGGCTGGCTACTCCCCTGAACCCTGAGACGATGCGGCCCAATTTTCCTTGACTTCCCCTGCGCTGGCGTAGCCATGGACTCACCCGAGTTCAGAGAGGTCTATTGTAGGCAAGAAATCGTAGGGAGCGCGTCTCCGAGGAGTGGCTCGTGTGGGAAGCGCATTTGTCACGCGTAGCACTCCCCTGTGTAAGCGTAAATGTGCGGGCGTTTGGTTTGAGGCGCACGAGTAAAGAGTGTGCAGGCTTCCTCTGCAGCCCCTCTCCACTAAAGCTTCCAGCAAGCTTTCGGTCTCTGAACCCCATGAAAACTAGATTGACCATTTTACCGGCCGTTGACTTGGCACTACCATGGGCCGTGGGTTGAGACATTTCGCTGATGCAGGTGAAGGTGGGGGAGAAGCCTCTTGAAATTGCTCAGATTATCGCCACAGGCAACGGCTTCAAAGTGCGCGCTGAGCGTTTTCAACTTACTCTTGGCTGTAAGTCATGTTTGCGGCTGCTGGCTGTAGCCATCAATTGCTACCATGAGACATCCTCCCGCACCTCTTGAGTAATCACTACCACCACTACTGACTCACGGCTGAACACCCTTAACCCGATTTTTCCCTCTTATTGACATTTACTAACTCCAAGCTGATCGGACAATGAACTCCAGAGAAAATCTTTTGTCACTTCTCACGCGGTGAGGCTCAAATAGTGGGGCTACTAGTGTCGTCTCTCATACAAAATGTACAGTAAAAAAGGTAGAATTTACCCTCAATTATTATTCTGGCATTTGGACCAGAGACTATTTGTCTATTTTATGCTAAGTGTATTGTGGCAGCCTCCCGCAAGAAAATGGTGTCGTAATCTGTATCCCTGTCGTATCAGGCATGGAACGATGTGAATACAATGATATCGATCCGAGTACTTTTGCGAATTAGCCAAGGTCTATATCTACGGGGTCTTCTTGAAGTGACTGGACGGTTACGAGTTTGGAAAACATAATCAGCATGAGATATGGGCAGCCCTAACCTGATGCTCTGCGCTTCGACGTTTTTTTTTTGTACCGACGAGGATTGTCAGCTACCTTTATCCAGATTTGTGGACGTGGTAACGGCTTGGTACAAGAGATGCTCCTAGATGGCATACCACAAGACTATCCATCTCACAGAGCGTGTTCGCGAGCTATTTGCGTGCTCCTGACCAGCATCAGCTGTGTCATACTTTCTACTTGAATGAGTCAGCCTCTGCATTTGATGCAAGACATAGCCTCTGTGACTATTTGGATTGCTGTTCTCACCACTTCGTGACCCCCCCTTCGGCGGATAGCCATCTATTATTTGTTTGCCTACGGATTTACATGTCCCGTCGCGACACCGAGGCGACACCGAGGCGACAAGGGGCACTAGACTCGTAGCAGCGAGTAACACCAGCAACTCCCTACACTGTTACTGTTTTCATGATTAACGTCGCAGTGACGATGCATGCCCCTGTGCAGTGCGTCTTGCTCAGTCGATGGGAGGAAATAGACTGGATGCTTATGTCCATCATTACTGGAATCTTGAAGCTGGAGCCCCCTCGCGTGCATTCCATATTCCATTGCTGGTATCAAACCCGTGCTTTCTGTGCCCTTCCGTTCGCCCCGTTTACACACCCATTTGGCCCTCGCCTAGAGCATGTGACCTTTTCCTAGCAGTTGCATGAGCCATACTGGGGCGTCGATTGATCGACGCTTTCGCTTCGACCAACCCTGGCAAGTTTTTGTCTCTCCCGTCTCTCCTTGACCTCGTTCAGCTCATCGTCCTTGAGTTCAGTGATGCGTCCATGCCGGCGTCATCTGCCATCATACGCTGTCTACCGCCGAGTTAGTGCCCTGAATTGACTTTGAATGCCGGCTCTAGCTCACTTGTGTGGAGAGAGAGCGACGGGAGTCGGAATCTTATTTCGTATCATGTCAAAAGAGTTGCAACAAAACACCCACAATTGCGCATCCACTTACGTAATTACTTTGATGGCCCGGAAATGGGAAGCAAAGCGAACGGCATGTATAGCGATTGAATCCCACTCGGTAGCAGTCATCGCAAAGACCACGGAAAATGCAAGTGCTGGCTTCGGTCGGTGCAGGGAACACTCAACCAGCTAGACGCATTTGTTAATGGAAAAAATGGTCGCTGGCAGCCCGTCGATTCTACCGCGTCTCCATCGCGTGATATGTCAGTGAGCGGTAGGGCCGTGCAAAAGGGGGGGAGGACTTGGCCAAATCTTGAAGACTAGAGAAACTCATGTTATTTTGCTGGTTTAAACCGGCCTCTAGTGGTATTGGGCAAATGTAAGCGGGCCTGAAGAAAACCCGTAAGAGTAGATGATGGCCTGGCCCGACATTATTATGACATGTCTCTCCACCTCCGACTTCTCATCAACTTGGCCGAGGGGAGCTAAATCTTTATCTCTTGTGAAACTAATCAGGGGACCGGGATCCCTGCTACAACCGGCAGGACCCTAACACACAAATCTTCGACGACTAGCTACCATCATCTCCAGCCCTCCACCACCATGCATACTACCATCATCATTTCCCACAGGTCGCTGGAAATCTTCGCCACCTAATCAATTGGAGTTCCACGGGCTCCTCTACAAACTAGGCAAGACCAAGATTGCTCCAGCTACCACTCGCGACGACTTCATGAAAGCGATTATACTCTAAAGCTTGGGACATCGCAGTTCGAGACGAGGGGTTAATCAGGCTTCCCGTGAAACGCTCAGCGCGCGAGTTGTGGAATTCCATTTCGGACAAACAGGGCTTGGTAGGCCCTGTGCACCAGCACCTCAGCAGGGAAGAATCATTATATCTCCATCGCTCTGGACAAAGGTCGTTGGCACTTTTTCTAGACGAGGCACCCACCACCAACAAGCTGCCACGATGGAGCTCACCTCCAACCAGACGTGCAATACGACACTAGAAGTTATGCGAAGTAAGCAAGCTTCTCATCAAGAATGCCAAATAATGCTAATTTAAAGCAGTCGGCGGCTCTGAAGTGGCACTCATCGGAAATCTGAGCTTTCATGATCTGGGTGTGATTGTTGCCGCTTCAGCTGCTGCGATCGCTATCATGACCTCTTTGTATCTAATATTCATGCATGCCACTCATTACACCAAGCCAAACGAACAACGACAGTACGCTACATCTAGCCTAGACTTCGTACTCGTGCTAACCCTCGTTACCATAGCATCATTCGAATCCTATTCATGGTTCCAATTTACTCAACGTCAGCTCTTCTCTCTTTCATGTTCTACTGGCACGCAATCTACTTTCAAGTTTTATCCGATTGTTACGAAGCTTTCGCTATCGCCTCTTTTTTTGCTTTACTCTGTCATTACATCGCCCCAAACCTACACGAACAGAAGAAATACTTTCGCAGTATTGAGCCTAAAGACTGGGTATGGCCGGTAGACTGGTTCAAATTATGCTGTATCCGAGTCTGGAGAACACCTAGAAATGGTCTTACTTGGTTCAACATAATCTGGTCCGGCGTTTACCAATACTGCTTTATCCGAGTTGCCATGACAATCGTGGCAGTAGTGACACAGTACTACGGAAGATTCTGCGAATCATCTCACTCACCAGTCTTTGCACACATCTGGGTATGTTACCCGAAGCTGCCATAACTCCTCTAACAGTACCAGGTCCTAGTAATTGAAGGTTCAGCTGTCACTATAGCCATGTACTGCATTGTCCAATTCTACATTCAGCTAAGTGCCGAGCTCGTAGCCCAAAAACCATTCATTAAAGTACTGGCTATCAAACTAGTCATTTTTCTCTCTTTCTGGCAGACCTTTTTGATCAGTATCCTCACTTCTGAGGCTTTTCAAGCCATCAAGCCCAATCCGACAATCAGCTACCCGGATCTTAAAGTTGGCATTCCATCCCTGCTGCTATGCATCGAAATGGCTGTTTTCTCTATACTCCACCTTTTTGCCTTTTCTTACAAACCCTATGTCTCTGAGCCTAGTACCATCAGTAACCCAAATGACGAAGCAATAACAATCATCGTTGGCCCCAATCAAGGAGGTCCGGCAGGCCTGTTAGCACTAGCTGATGCTATGAATCCCTGGGATCTCGTCAAAGGATTCGCGCGTGCAATACCCTGGCTCCTGGTAGGCCACAAACAGCGCGACACAAACGGACCGCTAAAGAGCAGCGAAACGGATCTTCATCTTCACACCGAGATGTCACTTGAGCCCCAACATAGTCGACAAAACTCCCTGGCACCCATGGGACCCCGTAGGCCATCCCGGAACGTCGTCATCAACAATTCCGGTTTCAGCCCAGCTACACGTACAAACTCACGTGCCCTTCACGCTGGGTCTTATGTTCCTGCAAGACAGAGATATGACAATGATGGATACGAAATTACGACGCATGATGGACTGGGAAACAATAAAAGCTTAGCCTTGGATCACAGAGATGATCCATTCCAAAACCATGTAATTGAAGAACCCTTTACATCAGAATCTATCAGTCAGGCTTATTTGGTAGAAAAGCGATTAGCTCGACAAAACACGATTGCCTCGTCCCCTATTCAGCAATCAATGGGCGCTGATGAGCCCAAAAAAGGTGATTACGATTGAAGCGATCTTGGCACGACTTGATGCTCGGGAGATGAGTAGCCAAAACCTGAAAAAGGCTGGATGTGGAATCATAAGATAAACACGACTGGTGAAAATCCCGATCAACGTCTAGATGACAACATCTAAACTAACATCTACTCTACAACACAGAGGTCCGAACCACACGAGAATTTTACGGTGGCTCGGAAATCTTTTGAACAAGTTGGATAAATCCTAGCATCTTGAAGATACCTAGCTGGCTACATACAGGTAGAGGTTTAATTTCATAATGATACGACCGCTCGATGTCTGGACCAGAGGACTGGAAATAACCTCTCCCACATCGCAGAAAGAGGCCCGGGAAAGGAGGTAAGACTCTCGTTGACAAGATCAGGAAGAAAGTATGATTTCTTCGTCAGACAAGGATGTAGTTCACCTCAGTCATCAGGCTTAAGATTGAATATATCAGTCTAACGCTCCTACCTCCCAGCGCCACATGCGCTTGGAAATCTGACTTGGACTTGTCGAGGATCCTAATGTCAATCTACCGAATCACAAACCTCAATTGTGGCCCGTCATCTCTGTCTACGAGGTTTATAATTCATTTAGCTTCCACAGATGCATGAAGCCTCATAAACTTTCAGTAAACCATGACTTATTTAATAGAATCACATGAGATGAGATTTTTAAAAAGATGTCATATGTTGTTACATCAGGATAAGTTTTGATGAATCAAATCTCTAGCTCTGGCATTACAGGCCATGAATTTCACTTGTACTTTCGTTTGTAATCCTAGACTACAACTTCGACAAAAGCTCATCCTCTTAACTTCAAAGCTCCGCTGATGGAAATTTGGCTCGTGCAGCTACAAGCACTCTCCAAATGTGTGATGTATCGAAACCATTGTAGTAATATTCATGATTAAAGACCCACACTTAGCCTCTATCACCCGAGAATGAACCTGTCAGCTCAATGTGGAATATATAGTTGAAATTAAACATTGTCTGAAACCCAAAATAGAGAGCAGGTGGGTCGACTGGAAGATAATAGATCGACCATTTCATGCCGCAAAAAGCGAATTTAATTCCAGTTAGTATCGTCAGAAACGGCCGGAAAATTGACACTAAACTTGAGAGCAGGCTGAGCCAAATTTTGAATCAAAATCATCAGGAAGCGGCCAAATTGAGTCACAGACCCCCATGCATCTTGTCGGGAACCGCGACGGCTGGCCCCATGACTATGCGTCATTTGAACGTGTTGGTTTTAGAGTAGTCTCTCCCACGATACCTCCCACAGTCCCAAGCCCTTGACATAACATATACGAGACGCAACCTTCGGGCTCAGCGGGGATTCGTATGGAGTATCTGAAGTAATGTAAAGTTCTGCCCATTCGACGTGCTGTGCTATGTCCTGCTCATCGCTGGTGCATGTGCACCGGCTAAGTGCACACCCCACGAATACGCATGGGGTTGGCGGGTTGAGAGGCGTCGGTAAATTGAGGCGTCAGGGTTGTCACTTTTGTCCTGTCTCCGCCTTTTGCGGCCGTGTTCAGTAATCTAGCTGTGACAAAACATTAGAGGCTGAGTAGAGAAAATATGCCTCAATTCCATTTGCTATTTGTTTTTGCATCAGATTTTCATTGCGTGTGCAGCTATCGAGCTATGAGACCATATGGGAGAAGAGGTCCAGGAAAAATGACTCCATATACAAGAAGAGCACTCATGCCTCGCACTCCATTTGCTAGTACCACTGCGAAGGTGAGGAGGATTCTCCTTCGCCCCGAGTCAGGCCTCATCCGTGAACACCCTCACGGCGAAGTTTCAAGTTTTCGTCGGTTGTCCAGACATGCCCCCATCATCCATCGACTTGTCTCCGCGCAAAACGTGATCTCCGTCTTCTCTCTCCCGGGTGGAGTGAGTGCTCGGGCTACTCAGGCTTTACTGAAGATCACCACCAGCAGGCCGACTACGGAACCTTTAATCGTTGGCTTGTGTTATTGGTGTCATCTTCACCCCCGTACTCAAAGGAGTGCAGCGCACAACGCTCTTTAATTTGTAAACCTCCTTGCCAAATCTCTAAATCTCACGCCAGTCGAGATTGTATCCTTCCTTGGCATCATTTTGTAGACTTGTCCGATCTCTCTCACGTCCATCCCAAAGAGCTGCCTCCTAGATTTGCGCGCCACGCTTTTTTTCCTCCGGCGGTCATGATTATCGGCGTGAGCGTGTAGTTGGTGGCCAGCCGAGCCCAGAGAAAGAGTGGATGAGAGGTGTTGTCATTGAAATGAGGCTGTAATAGGTCGTACTTGAACGCTTGATGAGGCTTCGGTGGGGATTAATATCTTTGGAAGAGAGAGATTGATTTGGCTGACGGGATATCGTGGAATCATACTTAGAGCTAGCTCGGCACAAAATCTCAAGCTTCTTCACCTCCAATTTCATTTACCGCCCCCACATCAACACCTACTCTTCGTGCCCTGACCTCCGCGTGAGGTATGCAGCGGCAATCTTCGCAGAAACTAAGTCTAACATGGATACCAAGCTTCAAATCGATCTCTCGGAAATCTTATCGCAATGTCCGAGACAAAAGAGGAATTTAGGGCTCGATGCTTCGGTGGAGCAGAAAAACGCTATGTCTACTCTATCCGAACGCCTGTGCGAAACTGTGAAATGACATGGGTCGCGTCCCTCAAAGCTCGTGATTGGTATGCTGGGTGCAAGTCGACTCGAAGTCTAATTCCGTCTAGCCACACTCTGCCGACTTCGCCCGTGGCCCGCCTAGAAGCAAAGCCTCAAGCACGCGGAAGGCCCGGGCCGACCAGACTCTACATGCAAACGGCTCACGACCGGTCCGGAGCCATCCCCCAGAAAAACAGTCGCCGCGTCCAAAGTCACACTGCGCAGTCGAAATTTGAATTTCCCGCGCCGCTTCGGTAATTTCGACTTGCGAGTAATAAATCACACGTCGAGAACCTTGGCGGACGTCGTCAGGTCTCCTCGGAATCGAAGCCGAGGGGAGGCTTTCATCACCTCAATCACCCAAACCGGCGTCTTCCCGTCGCTTTCGTGTTGCTTCTTTGAACCTCTCTGCCGGCGTCACGGCTCCAGTAAAAATGCATGGGCACTCTTGTGCGTACCGTATATCAATTGTCATTCTCGGGAGAGAGAATCTTCTCCAAGGGCAGAAATTTAGAATGTATATATGTAGTCTTTAGAGGAATTCCCTCTCCAGAGAATCATAATCAGTGTACTGCACTTACAAGATGGCCCATACATTTTCGACTGAAACCGTCACGCCTACGCTGGCTAGCGCAGGCTAGAGGAAACATTCGGCCTAATGGCCGTCACGGCATGTGGGTATTATAGGAAGTGTCGGCGACTGCGGACACCTGCCGCCTCATGACTACAAAGCTGAACGAGCCAGGTAGAGGTCCTCAAATAGTTCACGCCACAGATTTTGGGGAGAGCGGGCACAATATTAGAGTCTACGCTGATCCATAAGTTCCAATCAATATCATATACCCGTGATAATACTCGAAAGAATCCTAAATATTTTCGATGAAATTCCGAAGAACCCACCGAATCGACTGGATCATCTACAAATTCTGACGCTAAATAGTCTTGCAAAAATCAGACCAACAGGAGGGGGGTTATTATAATTAATCCATTTTATTGTCTTTTCCGAGTCTATGACTATATAGGACATGCAGGTCCTCTTTGCCTGGAGCCAAGGATGCCTATACCAGCAGTATATCCCCTCCTATACCTCCCATATAGCTCCCCTCAAACAGTACCACCCCTCACAAGTCCTCATTCGATCATACACTGAGAGGAGCCCTCTGCCCTTCATTATCTCCCCTCTCCAGCCAACGAAACGATGGCCATTTGCGAGCGTATGGCAGCCGGGAAAAATCACAAAAACCACTGGATACGGGGCTCTTCTAATACCGACATTAGGACTAAATCTCAAGACATAGTGATCCTTCTGATGCGTTCGAAGAGGCCGGCCAGCTGGGCGCTGTAGACTTGTAGGTACCTCGGGAAATTCAACCTCTGCCTTTCGAGCCTCCTTCCCCAAGGTCGTGCTGAAATGTCTGAAAAGTCTTGACAGAGCATGATTGCTGTATGGTAGCTTATCCAAACTTCATTTGTGCTGTCTAGGACACTGGGGAATGCCGTTGACTAATCGACTTTTGAAGTCCTCCTGGCTAATGAGCCGAAATCTCAGTCTTGGCGCCCACAAACGTTCTAGAGTTGAAAACCACTCGAAAATATCAGTCCCAGCATGGTATTCAGAGGCCTGTTTCCTCTCTCGCTCCACATCTCAGCCGCCTGTCCTTCCTCAAGATGTATGAGCCCATTAGAGCATCAGTCCTTCATAAACCAAGACCCCAACTTTGTATATTATGACTTCATTTCCTCCTTGCGGATATACGTAGCATCGTAAATATGTAGTGAGTGATGGATTGTAATAAATGAGGCAAGCTCCTGTTTGCAATCGGAGTGACGTCTTTATTGGTCGTTGATGCGAGGTGATATGTGGTTAAAAAGAGGTTGAGGACTCAGAGGATAATGGTGAATGCAGCATAATTGAGAAGTTGTCAAATGGAGATATGCATGTATTTGCTTTCGACTTCTATTCGGATGCGATTCTTCTTGGCTATCCCAGATATACAGGGCATACTGAGCGACTACACTAGCACCACAGGAAGGTAGAGAATTCGTCTTTGCCGGCAGAGAGGAGGTTGCTTGCAAGAGAAACAAGGCGGAAAACTATCAACCTCAAAGATGTGGTTGCTATGGCGATACAAGTGAGCCTCACAATGGTAAATTAATGACAAAAGCCGTGTGTCTCTCAGTCGGATATGGTGTTTATTCACACATCCTGAAAAACCTTACCATGAGAGAGAACAAAAAGAATGGATTCTTACCCACCACCTTATCTGGATCTCATGTGCAGGTTCATGAGAACGAATGGCCGTGTTGCGGTGGGAAAAATTTCCATGGCAAAATCCTATAATCCAGCCCTAGTTCACGCCCCAGTAAACAAGAGCGCCAATCTATCTCAATCATGATCAGCAGTTCCACCATTTTATTCACTATCTTTGTTAATCCAGTACGGATTCCTCCCTAGGTTCGCTACCTCGCGCTCTATCTGGTCGGCAACATGAAATTCTTCAAGTCGGCCGCAGTCGATGAGAAAGCGGATGCTATCCGAAATCTGTGTGGGCGTAAAAGTAGGTGGGCCAAACTCGCTATTCCAGCATCAAATGGTCAAGTCCGCAGGTATTCATGTTCTGGGGAGGAGAATAAAATATGCTCCACCGTCTGCACGTATGCGCCGTAGCTGCAATTTGAGCTTACTCCAGCAACTCGAATAGAATCTAAAGAAGCACATAGTCCTATAATACCTGGAAAAAAGTAACAAAAGTGCCGCCGCCTCAAATTTCTTGAGCCCCTAACATAATTGTACGACATTCTATCTCTAGACATTCTTCAATATCGGGGCACACTTATTGTCCCTCTGAGGGTGTTATCTTTGATACCGAATTGAATTCATCAATTTTTTGGGTAAGCGCTGGAATGCAAAATATGACCAGCTTTCCGCTGTTTTGGGATAGAGCCTAGTGCTTCTGTCAGCATCCAGTGACTTTCGAGTTTTTTGTATACATTTTCTACCTCTAAATGTATTGAGTCCATGGTCGAGGGAACCCTATTGTTCGTAAGGCGCCTGTTCCGACCTATCCTAGCAGATCCCTAGAGAGAGTTGTTATGCTTTGGTATCTCCACTAAAACTGGCTTTCCCCTGGCCTGGAATCCGTGGCCGAGTAATAAGTACCGAATACGAAGCCAAATTAATTCAACAGCTGCTTCTCTCTCTAACATCTCGCGAAGGGCACATTTGTAGCTATCAGTGAGCTTACGATGATGTTTATTTTGGAGCTTCTCGAGTTTTGCTGCCAAGCTTATTGCATGAGTTCTACTATTATCTCTCATGCCACAAGTTTGATACCTGTAAACCATCTTTGGCCGAAGTACTGTCGAGTAAATTAATCAAGTGTGGCGCCATGGTAGCCCTCCATCAGACAAAGTAATGAAAGAGAGCACATTCAATGCAGTTTCTCCGTTTTGTGAGGCTCGTGTAATCTGTGGCCACATTATCAAACGCCTGACAGCTAGGATTCACAAAATTTCCATTTCCACCTCAAAGAAGAAAAGATTAGAGATGAAATTGTATAGAAATGTGGCCGGCAGAGACGAATTCTTCACCTTCCACTGGTGCTGGTGTAATTGCTGAGTATGCTTTATAAAAATGGGATAGCTAAGAGGAATCGCGTCCGGATCGAATTTGGAAGCACACACAAGTACATCTATAATCGGCGATTTCTCATCAATGTCGGTCTTGTAATTCTCACGCGAGCTCCTCACTTAATCTTTCCATATTGCCTCAACGACCAATAAAAGTGTTACTCCAATTTCGAAAAGGAGCTCTCCTGATAAATTACCGGCTGTCACCCACTTTCGTATGTACGACGCTACTTGTAGCCGCAAGGAGGAGATAGGTCATAATATATAAAAGTTGGGGTGAACTTGTGAGGGACCGCCGCCCAAATAAGCCTATACAATTTGAAGGAGGACAGGCGACTGGTGCATGGGATAAAATAGGTAATAGATCTCTCGTGGGAATAACAGGTCTGAAAATTACGAGGGGGTCCGACTTTGGAATGATAGTGGGCACGAAGTGTACTATTTCGAGTATTTGGCTAAGAGGACTTCTGTTTTCTCTAAATCTATGGCACAAAGCAAAATGGGCTGAGCTGCTATACAACGATCACATTGTGTCAAGACTTTTCTGACATGTCAGCACGTCCTTTGGGAAGAAGGCTAGAAATTAGAGCGTCAATTCATCGAGTTACACTCAAGTCTGCAGCGACCAGCTCGCCGGCCTCGTCGAACACTTCTGAATGGTCGCTATGTCTTCAGATTTAGTCCTAATGTCGGTATTAGGAGAGCTCCGCACCCAGTGGTTTTTGCTATTTTTCCCGGCTGCCACAAACCCGCAAATGGCCATCGTCTCGTTGGCTGGAGAGGGGAGATAGTGAAGGGCAACGGGCCCCTCTAAGTGTATGATCGAATGGGGACCTGTGAGGGAAGTTTTATAGGTGGCATAGCAGGGAATATGCAACTAGCATAGGTGTCCATGACCTATCGGTATAGAGAACTCGCATGTCCTCTATGGTCATAAACTCAGCAAGGATAATAGAATAATTTGTTGGATGGGTTACGTATCACGTACGTGTCGGGTAGATTCATATAAATTCATTGTTATTCTATTCTAATTGGCTAAGCCGATATCTAACTAATAGCACGCGTGCGCGTCTAGCTAACGTGAGCCAACGGATCAACTATTCTCCAATGTTCCGCCGACAGTTGGATATGGTGGATAGCGACATAATTAGTAATTATCTGAAAACTTACTCAAAGATTAATGCGAAAGCTCAATTCGTACCTTCAATGTTTCTCACACAATCTCAATTCCGATTATTATCTAACGTTGGTTTATTTATAACCCAGAAGGCTAGACGTAGACGAAGATGAAATCGCTGTCGACCGTAATAGGAGCTACATCATCTTCCGGTTTCATGCCCACGCTTCCCCAACTCTTCAAAATATTTTTTATTGCGGTAGAGGAATCATACCTTACAAAGTAGTGGAAAGCGCAAGAATCTTTGACTGCGTCAGTCTAGGCGATTCAGATTGGTTGAACGAATTCCCGGCTGCGCTAGATGGCTCGAAGATATTCGATATCAAAGATGCCACTCTCTCTTCCTGGCCACTTGACTGGATAAGTAAAAGCGAAGCCGCAGAAGGTAATTGTTTGCTTCGTCAGGCCCCAAATTTTTAGAAGTTGAATAGACCGTCTTAAGAAAGATACGTGGGCCACGGTATTACGTTGTAAATGTTGACTTGAGAGCTCTAATGCTACAGATGAAGTCTATGTACTGATAGCCAGGTCATGTAACCTGACTAGCTTAGTTTACATGAGTAGGTGGCATAGTTCCCCTTGACAGACCGTATGGCTTCTAATATATTTATAGGCAGTGCTAGAAATGTACGGGTTGTCATGGACTCCATGTGTAGTGTTGGATCAGTAATCATGTGCACTCTAGTAATAGGTGGGATATGTATTAACCTATTGTAGCAGTAGTGCAACTTACGTAATATTCTCTTGGCATTATTACATGACACCAAAGGGTCAGGACAGAAAGATAGAATAACTTACATGTGAATGTTATTGAATCTATTTTATTGCCTTTTATTTACGCGCATATATCGTGGTGTACCAACATGTAGGTTGATTGGTGTCCTCAATCGAATCAAAAACTCCTACCAAAAGTGTATCCATCCCCTGAATCCTCAGCATGATCTTCTTTGTTATGCTTAGCTATGTGGTATGGTAGATCTTGTAGCTGGTGCATAGGTAGTTATTATCGCATCATGGAATTATGGCGCATGAAGGAGATCCAGTCTCTACACAATAGCATTATAAGTAGTAAAGTGTCTAGGATAAAAAATGTTAAGCTTGAAACTGGGATGTTTAGGGGATAAGCCCTGTAGGCGTAGTTGGGCTAGCTCGTGATAGGTTAGACTCTCTCTCCTCATTACCCCGCACGCCATGAAGTATGGTACAATCGTCCTGAGAGCCGGTTAGGGTAACACATTTCAACGACACTTTTGACTGCCTAACCAACAAAGCACTTGATTCGGAGGACGAAGGCTGAACACCTGTTAGTGGTGTCCTCTACGGACCTGGGAGTGAAATATTCTCTCAGAGCCGAGATTCAGTCACGACAAAGGGTGGGATGAATTTTTTTTTGATGGACTTTCGACTTGAAGGAGTTGCACTCGATATTTTGGTCGATAAATCAGTCGGCTGAGATTTCACAGCCGGAACAAAGTTGAACAAAAACTCATCACCACTAACATACGATTCACGAATGGATTTAGGTCTATCTGGGAGTCGTATTCAAACATCTAACATCTCTTAAACTGCTTTTATATTTGCGACGAAGCATTTCTCAGTCGATCCTATACCTGCGACCCACCTTCATACTCGTCACATCACCTACCTACGTACGCCCTAATGAGGAAAGTCATGATGGAAACGGGACGTGTACAAAGGAGGAAGAAAAGGGAAGATACACTGAGGGAATTACACAAATCTCCAATGACGACAACAACCCGATGGTACGATATGAAGGTGCAAGGCTAGAGCAACGATGAGATCTGGGACTACATTTATATTTCGGAGTCAATGAGGATGTCAAGGGCTCGGGCGCGTGGTGGCCGAGGCTGAGGAGGAAATTGCGCTACGGCGTGTATACAGCGGGTTTCTGGACGGTTAGGCTTGGTATGATTCAATCCATAGGTGAAGTCTGAGGTGGTCCGGTCATTGAAGTGGGACGAGGCATTTGTACTTTACGGTAGTCAACCTGATCCGGCCCGGCCCCACCCGTGCTTAAGCTCCAGTAGGAGTGTAACGGTAGTCATGTAACCTAGCACGTTAATGAACAAAAAAAGCCCTTGATTCTTAACACCACTATCAATTCATCCTCTATTCTAGCAAACAATATCTCTCGAAAAGTCTGATTCAGAAAGCAAAGTTCGCAAGCATCTGACTCGCGATCAATGAATTGAAATAAGAACATTAAGAAGACTTGACTTGACATTACAACATATATCCGACGAAATTGGCTTCACAATAAGATAAGTACAACTTGCGTGTGCTCGAGAGACTGAGAATCCTATATCTCGCAAAGGACCCTTACCAAAATTAAGCGCGGAACAAGTTGATGAGCTTGAGGCTTTCGTCCGGGAGTCTCTTTAAAATCGACAGATGTGCTATTTGTAACTAGCAATGAGGCCCTTCAGCCACTGGGGGTGATGCAGTGAACGTTTAATTTCTAATGCACTCAAAAAAAGAGGTTACAGCAGATGCATTGCTCGGAAGAAGCCTGCGTTAAGCGCGGCTTAGAAGCAGAAAAGATTGGAGTTCGCCCAATTACATTTAGATTAGAGCGATGAACAATGGAGTCGCATACTATGGACTGATGAAACCTGAGTATCGGGTGATTCTCATATGAAACCTTGTGTCACAAGAAAGGTACTGTTACGGTTTGACCGTTGTTTGAGCTTAGGTGGATACCTAAGCCTGATACTAAGAATCCTTACAATGAGGCTGTATGGGGGTGGAGATGAAGCTGAACAAAACGGCACTACTACTCAGGAGGCTGAAGCGTCATTACAACTTAGTGACACCTGGAAATACGTGGCTGGGTAGAAGTATTGAGCCTGAGGACAAGTCACTAGTCTGTAGATTCACGAGGAGGATTAACTCCTATAAATACCTGTTAGTAGTAGCTAGAGTTAGCTTTTCTCCTCATATAGTTTATTAAATCGATTTATTCATCACCAACTTGGTTTCCGTCACAGGTACGTATAAATTCTATCAAAATCTTCCTCGTAATAACAGCAGAGTTTGGCCTGATGATGAGTTTGATAAGACCTGTATTGTAGCCTATCATGCTCATGGGAACAGTTGGATATTTTGGGAATCATTTTATGGATCACAGAAAGGCCCATTCCTAGTCAGGGAGAGGGATTGGGGATCAATGAGGGCCTCATCCTTTTGTGAAAGGATTTTGCCTCTTTTGAATCAATTTCACTTGGAAAATCCAGAAATTCTATACATGCACGACAATGCACCATGTCACAAAGCATATTCAAAGATTGAGGCGCTGCGTGAGTTTGGAATAACGCCTATTAGATGGCCACCTTACTCTCCGGACCTGAACCCGATCGAGTCATTTTGGAATACCTTAAAAAATCACATTCAGGTAAATAGTCCAGAAATAAATTGGGTCAGGCTTGTACGCTCTGCCACGTTAAGAATATTGCTAGAGACCGCATGGGACCCTATCCATTCTTAAGAACTATCGTCACTTGTCGCTAGCATGCACGAAAAATGTATAGCGGTGATGAGGCAAATGGAGAGTACACAAAGTATTGGAATGGAGCTGACTAATACAAAGGATGCAGTACGCTTTCATTTTACTTGCGAGCCATACTGAGGGCTTCGATGTAGACTTTTGTAATACAGAGCAATTATTTTTGAAATAGATGTGTATTGTTAGATAATATCAATTGATTTTTTTTATTAAAAAATTTTAAATGAGGACCGATTTACATTTCCTTTAGAGTTGAAAACCACCCCCATTAATTTTGATTTTTCCAGAAGATCGTTGGATAGAATCCTTGGTTGCATAACTAGTAGACGAACTTGATATGGGCCTGCATGTAGACCAAACCAATCTAGTCAAGATGCACAGGGGTCCAACCCCTGTCATTTCGACCAATTACCTTTTTCTATCCATAAGAGACTTTAAATAAATCATCCAGTATCCTGATTTTGCACCTTGAGGCTCATGCAGGCTTTTATCGGAGGATATGTACTTGAAGAAGGACGACTCAACTTGACCTTTAGAACACTCACACTCAGATTTCATTTGCAGATACCACCAGAGGTTAACCCTTACGGCGTATAACCTCTTCCGTGCATACCCACCACAGGGAAAAGCGTGAAAATCTGTGGCTATCCGAGTGTGCTTTCATCATCCCACAAGTATAACATCACGGCGAGAGAGAGTGGTGTGTGGGTTTTACTGGACTCGAACCAGCTTTCTCCTGTCTCGAATGGGGTAGTTGTTCAAGCTACCCAGCATCTACTTGAGAGGACGGCCCGGATGATGTACCACTGCACCATCCAACCTATACCCTGTATGAGTAGTTTCATATTGCGTGTAGGTGAGCCTAGTAGTGGAACGTTGGTACGAGCTAGGCTGCAGCATTCTTAGGGAATGCTGAGACTGTAGAAACAATACACGTTTTGTTAAACCTATACTTTATAGAATTTACTTCCAGCTACACTGTTCTATTCATCTAAAGGAATCATAATCTAATAATACCCACATGAGGACAAAACTCGGCTGCAAAATTCTGGGAGGCAAATTTTTGGCATAGGTGCGAGATAGATTAGGACAGATAGGCAGTATGATAGTATAGATGGACGATGTCTTGGAAAGCATTACACAAGGATTTTCGGAAAGAAGTTTCTCATCCCAACCATTGTGAGACGCGACTTTGATTTCCAAGGCGCAAACGAGATTGTTATCACCGCCATGGCGGGATGGTCCAATGGTACAACATCCGGGCCGGTCTGCCAAGTAGATTCTATTCAGCTCTGACACATCTTATCAAACACCTGATAGTTTGGAACCCACTGAATCTAGTAATGATAATCATTGGGAATTTGGCCGACACATCCTCTCTGACTAGCTGTCTCGAGCTTTGAAACCTCATCCAGGACATGATGTTCGGGATGTTTAGTACGATTAGGATGATCAAAACTCTATCTTGAGATGGACCACGGCACCTTCAGTTGTTGGCTTTTTTTATTCATCATCCAACGTGCATTCAACTGCCTAGCTATGACTCATTTTTTATGTGATTCTAATCCCAAAAATTTACAACATAAATTTAATTCCTCTTCAATTCGTTGAAATCCTCATTGCATTATTCCAATTTAATTTCCTTCATTTGCTGCCATTTACTTGGATTTCTCCTAAAGGGTTACTAGGAAATCACTCCTTTCATTTGGAAATCTATACCAGGCAAAAATATAAAAGCTTCTATTTGAGCGATCATGCTCGCAATGCTAATTCTCTGAGCCGTCCTACGATTGAGTTTAGAATCTGCAGAGGACGATGCTGATAATTGCCAACTCGAGGAATCTAGCTGATTTTACCATTCTTGTTATGGAGGTTGAGTCGAACACTAGCTAGAAGCGTTTCTACTGTCACTGAATCTACAGATCTTTCACCAACCGAGGATGGCACTTTGAAGTTGGGCCAAGCTGCGTTATAGTATCCACGCTCTGTCAAGACTGTTATGGCATTTCAATACGGTCTCCTTTTTATCCCGAAGTGCAAATTACGGAATAAATTGAGAGATGCATAATAGAGACAATATCCAAGGGACACGTATTCATATCCTGTAGGTGGAAAGGATCGGCATGTCCTAAAGAGTGTTAGACTGCGAAAGGGGAGATAATGGAATAAAGCTCAGCTGTACGATATCTTAGTATTACCAGTAATTGAATCCTAGTTAAAGATGTATAACTTTATATATATGCACCCTTATGATTATCGTCTTTTCTCGTTCCAATACTATAGGTTGCATGTAAAGGGCTGCTGAAGCGTTTTAATGCGATTCACGAACACAATCATATTCAAATTTGCAGGGAAATAAAATTCTCCCAGACTTTCTGCTTCATGTCTGAGGTTTTCTACCTCTTGAAAATGGTAAGTGGCGGACCTGGTTAATATTAGAAAAATGTCTCAGTCACGTCGCGTGGCGCGACTTTAGCGGGTACAAAATATGGGTGGGGACAATAACAATCGAACAAAGCTACTGCACTAGATAAATCCAAGGCGTTCACAATAAACACATAGGATAGACACGCCGGAAACGCGCAAAATGCTCCTGATTACCCAGCCACTGAGGTCAATGGGACGATGGGAGTCTTGATAGCTCAACGCACGAATTGGTAAGAAGTATTGGTCGAGGAAACTCTTGTAGTGTAGCGAACGCTTGCATTACAGCAAGCTGTCGGGAGAGTCTACCCGACATAGTTCGTCCAATTGTATCAATGCCGATTTCGTCGACCGTCACGGGAAAACTGAGCCACGCTGCCATATCAACGCCAGATAAACTGCACTCAGCGGTTAGGATTGAGATTGAAAATGTTCTTGATATATAGCCATTTGAAATATTTTAATTTTCTCAAAGACAAATCTCTGGAGCTCATACAGTCCATCGGATGAGGAGCCAGGATACAGAGGTGTTTGTCGACCCGCAATCGGACGCTTACTCCACCTGCCACCTATAATTAGAAACGACTTATATAATGAAATTCCCGATATCCCGCCGGTGACATCGGACCTGTGGAATGGCATACTGTCACGTGAATAGGGAACAACAAGACTCCAAGTGATTTCTAATTGCCTTGAGTATTCCAAACAGCTTTATGACGTTGTCAAACATAACCGAGTGCCTAGCCGCATTTTATCCTTCTTACCTCATCTTTCAGGGTTCAATAGATGTATATCACCACATAAGGGGATGCGTGCGAAAACCCTACGAATACGACTTCACTAATTTATAGGCTAAAATATCAATGGAAAATTTTATATGACATGTCAAACAGCATTCGCAGACATTTATTAAAGAGAATTTAGCTCATACTTTGGGGCTTCGTCAGAATAACAGAGACGGAACTCAAGCGATAGATTGAATTTAAAGACTAGATCAATCTGACAAATAACAACCCGAAAGGCAATCTACTTTTTGATCCATTTCATTTAAAATGCTCCACTTACACGCTATATCCCATATAGAAGCCCATACTTCTACTTACCAAAAATGACGTATAAATCCGACTTTTAAGGCTCAACTTCGTTTTTGTTTTTAGTTCTGCCGGTATTGAACTTCAAGTAGACGTTAAAGTAGAACTATACTCTCAACTACTCATTTTAATACGGCTCTGTCAGAGGTCAAAGAGAATGACACATATCAATAAAGTCAAAAGCGTCTAAACTGGTCACAAGATCAAAACCATTCGCTAGCGTATTCTAAGAGCTGCCGGAACTATAGTTTTTCTGATTAGTGGTACAAAATTTAGTCTAAAGGCCTGACAAATCATTTAACACGGCGCTTTCAGGATCAACATGATGACATATAACGGGCTGCCCAACCGCAACCGCCTCACTATCGCTACCGGAGACTCATTAATCAATTATCACCATGTATTTGACATATCCAGTTCCCAGCTTACATTGTACAACAAGATGTAAATAGTGAAGATATTTATAACTTAAGGCAAATAAAGTGAATCTATTTCGTTAGGTTTTGAGTACATAATACGAATCACGTGATAGTTTTGGGATATATATGAAGTAGACTCAAACTCCCAACTTGTGCTCAAATAAGGCATGGCATCTAGTGATATCGAAAAGAAATCATGGTTACAAAGAAGAGAAAAGAAGAAAAAATGGAAATCCCGATCGATGAGCGTAATGAAAATTTTAGAATTCTTCGGACGCCGAAATTCATCACAGCAGAGTGCGAAGAAAAACAATTCAGTTTGGATTTTTGACAACACAGCATACATGAATGAACAAGGAACATGGGAAGCAGAGTTTACCGTTGTTATTTTCAACCAGAAGGCTGCGGTGGGTGTGACCAGTGCTGTTGCAGATTTTGCCATAGGGATCGGGCTTGGAAGTGGCAACGAGACAAAAGCAGTCATGCAAAAGCGTCTTATACCTTGTGTCCGTTCGGTAGTCCCAGGAAGAATAGTCAAGATTGATTTTGGAAGTCAGAAACAGATAAAAATGAGTCCGGGGAGTCTCGATTGCATCAGTAGTGACATTAAAAGTCTACCAGAATTCAAGAGTGGAACAATAATAACAAGCAAGGTGCGAGCACTCCCAGAATCAGAGGGATTACTTGAAATGAAGACACTATACGCTGGACCAGAGGGATGGGGTGTCATTTCTGGTATGTTTATACATAACTAAGCCATCTCTGGCTAATTAATCTATGCAGATATCGATGATACAATCAAGTTGACCCAAACTTCGGATCCTATGGGATTTCTGCACGAAACCTTCGTTGCAGAACCAAGCCCGATTAAAGGGATGCCAGAGTTGTTTTCTTATATTCAAATATTAATAAGTTATCCGCCATTCTTTTATTTATCCGCATCGCCGTATAATCTTTATCCGTTTCTTCATACATTTCGCCAGAATTACTTTCCTTATGGTACAATTGCTCTACGAAATATAAGTTGGATCGACCCCTCATTTTTACTATCTAATTTCACCCTTGGTATTCAAACATTCAAAATCGACTACATGAAAAAGATACATTCTTGGCTACCCAATCGAAAGATGATTTGCATAGGGGACTCTACTCAATCAGATCCGGAGGTATATGCCGAGTTGTGAGTCTAAATTTCTATGAAATCTCCACTTTCTCACGAGGCTCTAGATATCGGATGCATCCAGGTTGGATCAGGCTCATTCTGATTCGAAAAGTAACGGATATTTCGTCTACTAGTATTGGAAGTAGAAATGAAACCACCAGGTTTAGTAAGGCATTCAAAGGTATTCCGAAAGAAGATTGGTTTGTATTTGAGTCTCCAAATGAATGTTATTCTATACTGCGGAATACTAGTTTATAGGGTTGTGAGAATAGAATTTTGGGCGTATGATTATTTTAAGGGCGGAAGATTGACGTTAAACATTTCATGGTCTACTTTAAACATGAATTTGGTATAATAATAGTTTATGGTAATTTACTTAGAAAAGCATGATGTCTAGTTCTTCGTAAAACTACTATGTCGAAGAAAGGCAAGTCCCTGGTAGCCGAAGTGAAAAGATTAAAGTGGTGCCTTATATCGCAAAATCTTACTGCTCTAATGTTTAGATCAACGGATATTGATAGGATTCTAATGGTGAGATTGTTATCAAGCTCTTTGTATCTTTTCTACAGTATTCTGTACCTAGTTTATATCGTCGAGCAAGAAAAATATCCCGTGTACTGTTGAGTCTATCCCAGCAGTATTATCATGAAAGTAGTTCCGTCCTCGGCCACAATGCAATTCTCTCGAATGTTTTGGGATCGCCGACCGAAAAGGTGAATACAGCACTTCAAGCTAGAATAAAAGGGGCGTAAGGTATCTAGCCCATAGAGCTGCCCACATGTGCAAAATAGCACATTCATGTTGCATGCGTGCTTCAATTACTGAAATGTAACGAGAATGATTCGTTTTTTCATCGTCGTCCCACAGAGATGCGTCGTCCAATCTATACCAACAAGAGGTTTTATCATGCGAGACCAAGTAGTCGAGACTAGGCCACAGCATATGCCAGCAGTGTGTTGGTTAGGCGAGCATGTATATAGTGCCATAGGCGCAGCTACAATCAAAGGACACAGGTCTATTCTTACACTTTCTACTCATATTCCTGCAGCATGGCATTGTGTAAGTCTACTCACTAATCCCTATACCTAATAACATCATCCACTCCGCAGCCGAACATCCGCATTATTCACAGCCACGTCGGAAATACAGCTTTTCGAATTTCTTTCCATCGACCAATGCCGTTGCCTGTATCTTGCCTGAACTTAGCCTTTGAGATCAGGTAGAAATCTACACGCTTGATCCAATCCGACGCAATGCCTGAGTCTGAGCCCCATTCCCACCGAACAAATCCAGCACTTGCTTTTGTTGGTATGACAGAGGTCATACCATGAAAGTCTATTGGTTCACTCAAAGTTATGAGAGTACTCGTTGAAGTAGTTCGAACTATCGTTCGGAAGAGATGCGCATTCATGGTTATTCGTGTTCCTCTGAATTGATGCTATGGAATTGCTCTCTAGCTTACATTCGGAGAATGCTTTATCCGAATGTCAGAATCCACACATCAAGAGTTTTAGTCCACGCGATGCAACAACCGCCAGCTCCAAAAAACTCCAGCTAGATAAATCGTTCCGACAGCTTTTTTCGTTATTTACTCCGCATGCCCCAGCATTCTGGGTCGGTGAATGATTCTTGTCTGGTCGGGGAACTCGATTAATCCTGCAGCCAGCTCGGTTGCGGTCAGCCCTTCTACCTTGCAACTCAACCGTATACAGCGTGATGCCCGTAGTCTATTTGATTCAGAAAACTAGACTTCTCCGCTCTCTGGCATTTCCTACACTGAAGTCTACTCTACACTTCAAAAAACCACGTCAAGAGGCGTTGCAAGCTTCGAGGCACGATTGTCCTGTATAGATTGGCGGAGATGCACTGAAGACAATAATCGCAAGGGCTAGGAATGCCAAAACTTCTGAATGGATGCATGGGATTTGCGGAAAAAAGGTCACGGCTCTAGGCCTCAAGGTCAACAGATTAAGATGAATGCACAATGGCAAGAAGATACAACGAGCGAAAAACATGGTCCAACAAGAGGGCTGGTTATTCTGAGCCTCCCCTCAGAGGTGCTGCAGGAATAAGCGGCCCGCCACGATATCGTTATCAATGCTATGCTGCTCACAGCACCAGAGTCACCTCTCGGAACTCAAGCCAAGCAGTGTTTGAACCATAGTTTGCGAAAGCTCACGGAAGCCTGGCCTGGAAAGACTATCCGCTGAAAACAATTATCTCTTCGAACGGTTCGAAGGCCCGCATCAAGCGATGGAGTCCCACTATTACCGAATTCTACCTGACCTACTACTCATCAATAGATAGGCTGAGGGGAAGACCAAAGCAAATGGTGAAAAGAAAATTTCAGTATTAAACTGGGCTGTGCTGGCGTAGCATGACGATGGGTTTTGATACTTTCCGGCTCTTTCCCTTCCGCATCTTGCCATTCTTACTTACAGGCCTGCATGTAGAAACTGTTGTAATTAAGGGAGTAACATGACTGCATTACAATAAACTGTTCACATTAGAATAATGTGCACATGCGCCATGGGATATGATTGACCTAAATCATCACTCATTGGTATGACATAGTATTTCCCAATAGATTCCTAATGGTATCTATTGGCGCTAGGATCTCTCACATCCTTCCCTTCTCGGTTAGACAAGGACAGATGTTGGAACATCCACTAGTGTGCAGAACCCCCTTGTTCATGTATATACAGGAAGGTCCTGTCACGTAGATAATCAAGCAATTCATACAATAGGAAATTCAAACAATCTCCATATTATTCACACACTTGAGAATACCAGGGAATATCCTCAAGTTCGTCCATTGATCCAAGTCCTAGGAGTATAACTCACGAACTTTACTTCTCTTAAAGCCATAGCTACCTCCTTCCATACCTTCATCCTAACGGTACGTCATTCCAGCTCAGCATAGCCTTTCAATAGAAACCAAATTAGACAATAAACGACAAATATATGTACCAAAGCAGTTTCAGCCTGCACTTCTTTGAGACACGGCAGGTCTTTGACTCTCATAATTCTGGTTCGACTGGAATGGAAGCTGACGAGTATTTTCCCCTAAGCTCCGGATCATCACCAGGGAATTTTCTTTTATTCTGCGGTTGTTCTGTTCACTTGAGAATCATTCGTTAGTATTATGGGGGATTATGGTTTCTTGAAGATGTACCACCCTGTAATCCTCACACTCCAGTCTGCATGAGGCCCATGTTTTGGATACAAGTCAGTGAGAAAGTTCTCGTGGGAAAGTGATATCTTGCTTTGCGGATTTGATTTAAATGCTATTTGTATCAGGCATATGCCCTACACTCAAGAGGCGTGATACGGATACATGATCCCTGAGGACTCACAAATCAACATGATCAAGCCCCATTGTTGCACCAAGTCTCAATTTCTTGTGCAGCCATCTAGCCATGACACTTACTCAGAGATAGAGTACAGAGTGGATGACTCATTTTAGCAATAGAGCACTCATGCCTCGTATCTCACTCGCAAATACCACTGCGAAGTCATGGTGACTTTGACTATGTCCTATTGGGCCGGAGAAAAGCAGAGAGGAAAGATATTTAGACAACATAACGCCCTGTTGTACCCAACTCTCATCCATATACTTGACTAAAAAATCCATTTTCCATGTAGAGAACCCCGAGTGGCGATTCATATTACACTGTAAAGTACCAGCGTCGTTAAAACACCGGGTTGTTGTCAAGAAATGCAAGATCATTGCCGGTCCTCTCCAATCATCACTTTATCCTGCTGCGGTGAGGATCCTGAACTCCGAGTCCGAGCTGTGGCTTCAAGTCTCGTATCTAATATAAAATGAGTCGTCTAATGACTGATTACAATTGTTACTAGAAGTAAGACTTTTAATGAAGTATTTTTGTTTCTTGTCTAATCCCTTCTTCCCGCTACAAGTGTTATGTCCAAGAATAAGCGCGACCCTAAGTCACAGGACCCAGGACCCATAGAGCGAAACGCCAAGTCTCACGGCAAGCGAGCCGCCAGGTATTAAGGTCCCATCGAGAATGCACCCCTCGCATTCGTTTATCACAATCTGGGCGGCTTAGCGCCCCACTCTTCCCCGACTGTATTCTGATAGTTGACTTTGCCATGGATTATTGATCGTTATATTAACTGGAGTAAAGGGAATTTCATGTATTCAAGGAGTTAAAACGTTTATCGAAATACAAGTTTACACCTAGTCTCAAGTGTTGAAATCTAGACATATCAGACCGAACTGCACGCAGTGTGGAGTAGACGAAGACTACTCATCTTCGACCGCTACCAGCTTTGGTGAGGTCTTGGTGGGAATGTTATTCTACCACGTAGTCAGAACACAATCTTTCTACGTAAGCGAGGTAGAACATTGATAGATGATTAGATGTTGTAAAACTTTGAGAGATCTTCGTGTGAATATCACGTGAATTGTCAAAAGATGAAAGCGAATACAAGAATGAATTGATTCATGTTCTCCGTGCTACGAGTCCATCGTAGCACTATAATATCTAATTCTACCCTATTAACGCCTCTGGTAGGAGGTCAAAACTGAACACCTGTACGCGGTGTCCTCTACAAACCTGAGAGTGAAATATTCTCCCAGAGCCAAGTTCAGTCAAATTTCGCAATATCAAAGAAGTTGGCCCACGAGGTAAAAATTCAAATTACTCCATGTCAATCTTTCACTCCTAAAGAGTCCGATTCTCAACTAAGCTTCATCAAGTCTACAAGTACGACCTAGTACATCCTCATTCCAATGATCATACCTCTCATCGACTTTCTCTGGCCTCAGTTGACCACCAAATACACGCCCACGCCGATATTTCTACCCGACGGAGGAAGCAAAGCGTGGTGCACAAATCTGGGAGACAGTTCTTTGGGATGGACGTGAGAGGGATCAGGATAAGTTTACAAGATGATGCAGAAGAGGGTTACAGTCTTGACGGGCGTGAAATTTCGAATATTGGCAAGGAGTTTTACGAATTGAGCTTTGTGCGGGCCAAGACTTCGCTTGCGAGAGTGCAGCTGACACTATAAACACAAGCCGACGATGGAAGGTGTTGTGGTCCGCCTCCTGGTGGTGTTCTTCGGTATAGTTTGAGTAGCCTGGGCACCTACTCCACTTGGGAAGGAGACATCTCAGATCATATTTTGCGCGGAGAAAAGTTGATGGATAACTCAGGGTTTTTGAGATGTTCCCCTGGGTGGGTATTCACGGATGAGGGCTGACTTGGGGTGAAGAAAAAGCTACCATAGCTTCGCAGTGGTACTTGCAAATGAAATCCGAGGCAAGAGTGCTCCTCTTGTAAATGGAGTCATCTTTTCTGTACTTTTCTTTGATATTGTGTCACAGCTAGATAGTTGTATACTCGATTAAAATCTGATGCCAAAAAAAAACGCCTCTGATCATCATTACTAGTCTGACATGCCTGCACGCAGATCGTGCTTTCGCTTTTGGACTGGATCCAGACTTGTGCAAGCATAAGTCTGCTTACAGATGTAGATTAAAACCTAATAACTTTAAACTAAATATAAGTTCAGTAAAAATCCAAAAACCGCACTGATCTTAATCTTTTGTCTCTGATTCTGAAATCCCCAGTATCTTACGATTCATATAGTATTGAAATATAGGTTAACGTTCACTTCTATCATTCCAAATACCTCAAGAACTTTAATATCAAGCTCTACATACATGTAGATTATCGTAGTCAGAGTCACGAGACATCCGTGAATTTTACAGTCAACATTTATCATCTTATTCTTACAAACGTGCACAAGAAACCTTAGTGGTACGTTCTGCCCACAATTTTCTAGTGCCACAATGCTGATTGACACCCTGTAAAGTACTTTGGTGTAACGGCTAGTGAGCCGGTAATTATTCAGTGTCACATGATACTAATCACGTGCTGTACATATGTTCGAAACTCAATACTCTTTCATAGACCAATCGGGGCGTCTTTTGTCTCAGTAGGGACTTAATAGGGTTACTCGCTTGACGCGTGATCCGCCAGACGTTAAATAAAGATAAATAAATAGACCAATCGGGACCTCACTAGGAATTTCTAGTAACTAGTAGTAGGAATGCGAACCAGCCTCAGGGGAACATACTAGAAACTGGTTACAGGCGAGAAGAATATTCCAGATAGTATAGTAAGTGTATAAATAGTTGAGGTAGGACTTGTATAGATAGGCACAGAGAAAATAATAAACTACATTCGTATATCTGATTGCTCCCGCATCGAGACTCGAACCGTGACATTTGGTCTCTTCTCCAGACCGCAAGGGTATCTCAGGTTGTCGTTCCTGTAGCAAAACTGCCGATAATAGTTGCCGAAATCCTCATAGCTAGTTGCTACTACGACTAATCGGTGGTAAGCCCGTCTTAGCAGGGGTAGCTTTTGTGATCGTTTCGTCGCATGCAAAGTTCAAGATCTTCGAAGCGTTTTGGGCGGTGCTTCTGCCACTATTTTACTACCAGCTCTTGACCATGCGAGTTAACCAGACGTCACATTGCTGCAAACGTTAATTTACTTTTTCGGGTATTTGAAGCTGCTAGTCTTAATTCATCTAATGCTTCCCAAGCTGACTTCTTAATTCCCTGGTGCTCCACCATATTATAGGACTCTCAGGATTGATACTTATTGATTTTATTGACGCATGGTAACCAATGTGTCCACTGCAGCCCGAGAAGAGTTAGATCTTCCGCTACGAACTGTATGGACAGGTGCCTGGTTATCTAGAAGGACTTTAGTAGGTATACCTTCAACTAAATCTATCGTTTGTTCAAGGGCTTTTTGAGCGCCGATAATTTCCACATCATATGCATCGGCGCCTAGTAATGGGTCAGATCTGCTTCTGTCTATTTGAGCACTTTAGGCTGTATAAAATTAAATGTATCTCAAATTTATGTGCATATTCGCGGCCTGCAAATTGAACTTCATTCTTAGTGTAACCACAGTTATTCTTTCCAAGGTGTCCATGTTTCAACAAATAGCATATGATAATTGTAGAGCTACTGAGAGACCTCCTTTTGTCGACCAGAAGCCAGTTCTCTGTCCTCTTTCTTGCAAACTGTCGATGATGGCACTTCTCTTGTATCATTTTATTCTAGAAGAAGCATCCTCACTTAATTCCATCCTGATAAAACTTGCAACCCTAAAAATGGATTCGTGAGTGAGGCCATGCAGTGAAGGAATAGAGAGTTATGCTGGATACTTTGATTCGAGAAGACTGATGGTCGGATAAAATTGAGATGAATAAGCATACTAGACTAGCATTTTAGCTGGAGAGAAGATTGATACAATTTGAATTTTGTTGATGAAAAATGTGATTTTTCATATCAAAGTGGATGAATAGAAGATGATTAAAAATATCAGATCCATGCGATTTTATTGCTTTAAAGAAGACTGGGGAATCCGCTGAGACCACAGCTGGGCTCTATTTACATGGTCATCAAGTTGATTAAGTCTATGGGCTTTAGCACCAGTGTAAAGTTATTTATGGTCCACCGAGGCCCCGGATATGAGGGAATCTTGAGCAGTCCACGAATCTCAATTAGGCTTCAAATTTTTATACTTAAATGCAGTCTGCTATGCATTACATGAAAACTCAGGTTGTCTCCGGTTTTCCAATAGAAAATTTCTTCATGTCAGAGATATAGAGTAATAACAAGGCTATAAAGCCATGTTTAAAATATCAACGGCTTTGACGAATCATCCGAAAGTGATCTGCTATCATATTTAATGCGTTGTTCCCAACAATCATGTGCTTGTGCTTTCCACAGAAAAGTTATCAGCTTTGTAAAGAATTAATACCCTGTCTCATAGAATTCACGGGATCTTGCCAGCAGATCTGTCAGTGGGTAGCAATAAGTTGACTGAAAGTGCATCACACCTCCGCCTCAGGATAAAGGAGGCTCCAATTCCGCACCTGTCCTTTCCAATCACTGACTCTTCCATCTGTTACCTTAACCAACACTACTCGCACCTCATCGCGCTCGATGTATGTTTCGCGGCCACCATCTGGTCTCTCATTTCCCCATAACGAGTTTGATTCTTGCCCAACGCCACTTTCAACAAAATTATGGTTGTCTAAGTGAGCCTCGCGGTAATACTTCTCCTCTTCAGCTCCTCGCTCGACCAAACTTGCTCGACCGTTTATGGTAGCGGATATTGAGCTCATTGCACTGGTATTTAGGTTCAAAAGAAGAGTTGCTAACGAAGAACGGGTAGCTTCGGGAGGAGGAGAGCCAGAGGCCGGATCGGAGTTCCGGTGGTTTGTCGTCGGTGGACGATGTGAAACCCAATCATGTACGAGAAGTGACACGTTAGGATTCTCTATCATGTTTAAAGTCTTTTTAGAAGACGGACTCGTCGTCATGATGATGATGGGAGAGCTGCTATATGGCGAAGAGGGGAGATATGTGTAATTCATGAGTGACACATGAGGGTAGACACCTGTACAAGTAGCCAGGTGTAGCTGAGAATGCAGGAGTCAGCGGATGCCAAGGTATAGAGATGGAGCTCACGAATCGGGCATTTTTTAAGCACTGGACAACTTCAGATGGAAGAGTGTTGAAGACGGTCGAGGGATTCCCAGAATCTGGAGCCCCAGAGGTCGATAGAGAAACGGGTACGGCCATTAGATGAGGAGAGTCCGCAAGATGTGCCACTGAGGGTTGAATGACCTATTGGAGTAGTAGATATGCCAGCCTTGTAGCCAACCTCGCCTAAATGGATGGCCAAGCGAGACCGCCTGCCAGCCTTGTTCTATCTTATTTCATGCTACGAAGTCCGATTTCCGGTGCAGATGAGGGCACAAATTGAACCTCAGTTCGCGGTCTCCTCGGCGAACCTGGTTGTGAAATATTTTCCTAGAACCAAGGTCAGCTAAATTTCGCAAAACCGAGCAAGTTAGCCCACGAGGTAATGATCCCATAATCCGAATCAAGTCAATATCTCGCTCTCAGCAAAGTCGATTTCGGTCAAAGCCTCATCAAGTCTGCAAGTATGACCTAGTACACTTTCATCTCAATAATCATACCTCTGGTCAAATCAGTCTCTAGTCTCAAGTAGCCTCCACATACACGCCCACAAGAATATGAATACTCGCTGTAGGAGACAAGTTGTGGTGCACAAATCTTGGAGGCAGATTTTTGTGATGGGCGTGATAGAGACCTCGACAATTGGACATGATGCAAATAGTGGATATGATCTCAGAAGTGGTGAAACTTTGAATTTTGGCAAGGAGTTTTCACAAATTGAGCTTTGTGCGCGCGCGAAGACTTCGAATTCAGGAGTGCCGGCAACTCTATAAACACCGTCATGGTTAGATTGTGCGGTGGTACATCATCTAGGCCGGTATCCCAAATAGATTCTGGATAGCTTGGACACATATCCTACTTGAGACAGGTTACCACTGGTCTGAATCCAGCAGAACACAGCCATTTTTCTAGTGGTGTCAGTGTACATGGATGACTAAGGCATTTTTGTATATCAAAGGTTTTGAAACATTTCTTTGGTGGGTACTCACAGAGGATGGTTGAACGCTTTTGTTAGCAAGCATTCCCCAGTAATATTCGCGAATAAAATCCAGAGATGTATGTTTCTATACTTCTTGAGTCATAGACTATCTAGCACATAGAGCTCGTCTCTGATCTAGGTCATACCTTGCACGGTGCTTCTTTCCTCTTATGTTCCCTGAAAGATCATTGATATGTTGCCCGTGATAAGAAGTCATTCAGCTCAGTATTTGCCTGTGGAATCTGACCACTTTTTCCATGGAATCTTCTACCCCAAAAAAAGGTAGCAATGGAAACTGCGTGCGCGGGAAAAAGTATCACAAAACCTGCAGCCCCAGCCAGGCGATGCCGAGACAACTGGACCGCATGAGGTGTGCATATTCATCTATATCTCCCTTCTTTGTAACATTCGAGGCCGACTTGATCCAATCCACTATCTCCGTACCGGTTGCTGGGTACGCTGCGGAAACTCATCGGATGGCATCTCCATGATAATGGTGATGGGGGAATGTGTTGAGAGATGAAGACGATACAGACGGCGAAAGCGATTGGGAATTCTCGTTGAAGGGAGGACTTTGTTACTCAACCTCGGCTCTGCAGACTCTACAGTGAGAGCTGGAGGTTCGTAGGGAACACTACTGACAGGTGTTGAGAAAATTCACCCTAATCTAACATGTAAGTATAGCATTGACCTAGTGTCATGGCTAGACAGCTGAATACACGGCAAATGACTTGAAAAATTGTTGGTATATGATGCATTACCTATCCATTCTAATCTATGACTATCTTAACATATGCAGCTTCTAATTGTCCACAGTCCACGGTTATTTATGTCTTGAGTCTCGAATGACCTCCTTAGCCTCCTTTACGGCCTCAGGCCAGCGGAAATACTCTAATAGATCCTCATTCAACTATAAACTTAGTGGAGCCGTTGTTCCGTACTAGTTTCCCTTCTCCGGAGGACAAGCCTAAAAGAATTTGTCAGTGCTTAAGAGTAGGGGAAAGCCCTAGAACTACTGATTGTGGGGATATCATACTACCAAGATCAGGACACAATCCTGAGACCTAGGAGACCTTTTGAAGCATTCTGAGAGGCTGTCCGACCGAGCACAGTAAACCTATTTTGACTTGAGATCGTCTTACTTCCTATTGTCGCATAATGTTCCAGGATCGGCGTCGTAGGACAAGCCGCGGGCCGTGATATAATGTCAGTGAAGTCTTGGTAAGGATGGATCATCTGAAAGGGGCCTGTGCTAGCATCTACAAGTTTTAAATAACATGGAATTTTCGTGTAACTTGTTCAACAAGACCCTCCAGGCTAACAAAATAGAAGTGAGAGAATGAATATTGCCGCTGAGTCAACATCTGCTATCCCACAAGGATGAGGAGTCTATAATTTACTTTATGGTCTTACAGCTCGTCTATCGCATGAAATTGTGCATCGAAATTTGATGAAAGCTTTTTTGACTGCAGTTGTAAAGTATGGTATCGCAAAATTTATCCACTTCTCAAGCGTCATTAATTGTCATAGCTAGATAGCTGAATACAATATGATATAAAAAAAAATTAAAAAAAGCGCCATTATCATCGTCTTCAAGTTCTTGGGTTTGTTGTTTGTTTACTGATGCGCTGGGTAAAGCGACAACCATCAACCTCCTACTGGACCTTGAGAACGAGTGGGCCCTGGCCGGATCAGGTAAATTATCTTCGCAGTGGTTACTGAAAGCGCAACTTAGACTGATGGAGATGATGGAGCTCAATATCGAAAAGATGAGACTCAATCTCAGCTCTGCAAACTCTACCGTCAAGGTCAGAAGTTCACAGGGAGACGCAGCTAAAAGTTGAGTTTTCGTACCCTCTATTAGACTTGTAGCACAGGCCTTAACCCGTCGTTAATCCCTGACTTCGTCAACTCATACGCATCAGCGTCGATAAATTCATTTAATGTCAATCAAAACATTTAATTAATGTAGAGGATGATTGAATCGGCTGCCATTACTATTAATTTTGATATTATCTAGGAACCTAGTAGCAGTATAATAAAAGAGAACCCTAGTATAAATTGTAACCCCCATCACCTAGATAAGCTATCTCTTTCGTTCCATATAATCGAGACAATCATTGGGTTTAATTCTCGTCTGATCCTTGAACTGACTTTGTGTATACGCATCCTCATGAGTCATGACTTCTTATAAATCAAGGTAATAAATTAAGCACTAAAGCTTCCTATGTGCTTCCCGAAAGCTAATTTTGTAAATTATGTCAGTCATAAGTACCTACTATTAATACTACCTAGCTAAAGCTGCAAATCTAACAATCGATAGGAATGTATGGAAAAAAGAAATAAACCATATATATTCTCCTTCAAGAATCAATCAAAGCCTTTGCCGGGCATAAAGTAGTTTTCATGTTCAGCCTGTAAGCGAGTACATCTAGCTCAAATTTCACTCGTAACCATAGAGAGTCCCCGGAGTCAATAATCAAATATATAAGTGTGAGTCTAGCAACAAAATATGGAACATAAGGCCTTGTCGAGTCTTCGATGGGTAAGGAAAAAGGGGGATGTGCTTCAACTGGAAAAAGACAGGTCATTTGAAGCCACGATGATATTGAGAGAGTTACAAATTTGATATCAACAGAAGATTTTGCTGAGGACATTCAACTTGCCGGAGACATCGAGGCTGCAGTGAAATAAAAAAGTCTCGCTAGATTTGAGACAGACAAGATTAGAGGGGGGCCTTTTACTGCCTTTACGACAAGTATAGCTGCAGGAATCCACTCTAGCCCATAAGCTGCTTGAATGAATGAAATTAAATTCAGATTTACTCCAGCAGGAAAACTCGGTTCCGACTCTACTTTTGGCCACGAAGTTTAGAGCAAAATGTATGGTCGAATTTCGGTCTCCAGAATTGACTGGTAGCCAATTCATAGTTTATTTCGCCAGCAAAGACGAATTCTTCATCTTCCAGTGGTGCCGGTGTAATCGATCAATATACTCTATATATCTGGGATAGCCAAGAAGAATCTCATCCGAATCGAAGTCGAAAGCAACCTCGAGCATATCTAAAATCGACGACTTCTCGACAAATGTCGGATCTATCATTCTCCCGCGAGTCCTCTACCTAAATCTTCCTACACCACCTCGCCTTCACGATGATAAAAGCGTTACTCCAATTGCAATCGGGAATTTGCCTCTTCGAAAACCGACCATCTTCACTACAAGATTATGACGCTTTATATACCCGCGAGTAGGAAATTAAGTCTTAATCTACAAAGCTCGGGTCTTGGTCTATGGGGGACCGTTGCTCTAATGGGGCTTCATATCTTGAGGGAGGACAGGCAGCTGGGACGTGGGACGAACGAAGAATGAGGTCACAAATGTGCATGTTGGGACTTACATTTTTCGAGTGTTTTCGACTTAAGAGTGTCTGTGGGGGCAGAGGCAACGATTTCGGATAGTGTAAATGACACTCTAAAAACAAGCAACGATGGAAGGTGTTGTAGTCCGCCTCCTGGTCGCCATATCCCAGTATTAAAGTCTGTGTAGCCGGGACACCTCCCTCACTCAAGAAAGTGAGGACTGTGAGGCTATATCTCGCGCGGCGGCTATATACAAGATGATAAAGGTATGTTAGGGTAGCCAAAGGTTTTTCCAGTTTTCACTTTGGTAGATAACAATGGTTGAGGAAAGCGTGAAAGTCCCTAGCACAAAGGTCTCGAGTGGTATCAGTAAATGCACTCACTTCATGGGTTAAATGTCAAACTTGGTTATTGTCGTATATGGTCGCAGGGGAAGGACTAGCCTTCTCCGTGTCATGCTCTACGAGTGCTAGGCTTGTGCCCGTCACGAATAAATATTCATTGATAGTTTATTTCGCTACTGTGTTGAATCACCGAATTATAGAATACAATCTCCTGATAATCTGGCCCAAGGTTCGTTGCTGTATTCGATAACTTCAGAGGCAAAGGTGGCTGATCACATAGTCTGGGAAGGATTGATATTTAGTCCCTTTCAACTTTGTTTCTATCTTCAGTGTCATCTTGTGAATTCGTAATGATTTTTCTCACGTCCATCCCAAAATACGTCCTGTTTAGATCTTTGCGCAGCAATTTTGTCTTCATGCGAATCTCCGCATTCTCGTGAACATATGTGTGTAGATGGCTAACGCTAGACACTAGGCCGACGAGAAATATGGATATTGAAACCAGGATTTACTAGGTCGTAACTCTAAACTTCGTGACGCTTCGATTGGAATCGATTTGATTTGATGCTTTCAACATTCCAGATATTTCCTTTGCGCTATTGATGGGAACCGATCTCGCTGGAAGTGGAAGATATATGCCTCGTTGGCCAACTATTTCGGTATTGCGAAACTTGGCTCATCTCAGGCCTAGGAGAATATTTTATACCACTGTCCGCAGAGGATCCAGCTAAAATAAGTTCAGTCTTTGCCATCTGTCCAGATAATTCGCACCACACAGATCGCCAACAAACTTGAAGCAGAGTAAAGAGAGAAGTGATCATCGATACACCAATTTCGTAAGACCACTCCTCTCAGAGAGCCGGACACATACAATTTCTCGCACATTATCATTCTCGTAATATTTTCCAGTTGAATGCTTCAATATCTGCTAAAAGTAGAAGATGAGCTTACAAGTTTATTCCAATGTCGTCGGTCTCCACTTCCAAAATTATTTGAAACTGTCACTGACTTGATCAAAGTGCTCTTCGCTCCTAAGACTTGTTCCTCGGGATCCAAGGGTTCCGTAGAAAAAGTGGCTAAATCCTATGGGTAATGAATGAGCTAAATTGCTATCTATTACGGGCATAATATCAAAGATCTATTTTGCCAACAAAAGGAAATATGGGCAATGCAAAAATTGTGGTCTAGTTCAGAGAGAAATTTAATATACTTGATAGTCATTAACTAAATTATTGCAAGAAACACCAAACAAGACCTCGTTGCTCAAGGCTTCAAAGCCAATATCCCCGCATATCATTGCGTTTTTGATGCAGGTCGACTTTCTGCTTGAGAAGTCATTGCTACAGCCTTCTCTCGGGCCACTGTTGCAAGTCCTTATTGCCAGGCCTATTGGATAATGATCAATTGCTCCCTTATCGCTGAGCCGGCTCGGCTGTCCGATCGATGTGTGCCGCCAAAGTTGCGGCCATTTGTCGTAAATTTGTACGCAGCTGTGGAATTTACCATCTAATAGCAGTTTCAACTTACTAGAGCCTGACCGAAACTTCAATTTATATATATGTGCGTGTATTATTTATCACCTGATGTGGACTAGGCCAGCCATCCGTAGGGGTATAGGACGTCCAAGGAGTATCTAGATTTACAATCCTGCAAGCTTTAGCAGCACCGAATAAGTGCCTGGCCTTTCCCAATACTTGTCTTCGGTCCAGCTAGCTACATCGGATTTGACGAGTAGGTCCGTATTCCCCATGTCCCTAAGTTCATGGGTCAAGGGAAAGCTTCATGGAAAATCAATAGGGAAAAAGCTCAACAGAAAAATCTTGACCGCTCCTCTCTTAATTGTTCTCGGTGAGGAGCTGCACTCATATCCAGAATAATCCATGTATGAGTCTGACCTACTGTCTCAAGAGGGCCTCACTAGCACTTGATTACTTATGCCAACTTTCTCTTATAAAATATAATTTTTAACGCTATGAAACTCTTGATTTGCCTATCTGATATAACCATAAGAGTCTTTCGTTAAAGGGGTTCTAAGAAAACGGGTGAGGAGATGAAGCCGACCGGTACTCGCATGGATGAACAGAGATTCTAAAGTTGAGGACTGCGGTTCTTCTTGGCTAACTTAGATATGCGAACGTATTCGATGTTTGCATCTGCACCGCATGAATGTGAAGACTCCAATATTTTTAGCTCGATATTACGGTCAGGTCGTTAAGATTTGATCATTGAGTGGTAAAAGTTATGTTAGATTTTCTGCAGGCAACAAAGCTATTGAACAATCCATCTAAAGCTGGATTCGTAGATACACGAAGCAATCCAAAAATTTTGAGTTGTAGCAAAGGGCTCGACAACTATGCGGAAAATCTATGGCGAGATAAATATTTGCTGGCCAGTGAGAGCTAACGGAGTTCTATCATCTAAGAGTTGTAGCAAAACATTTCGATGAAGAGTGGATAGTCTTATGACTTGAACCTCTCTAGTTTGTAAGTCCTTTAGATTTAAATAACGAGAAGTTTGGGTGCAGAGCCGATCGACTTTCTGTGAAAAATTTCCTTGACCTCAAAGTAGACACTGTTTTATTGCTACTTTTTTATTTGTACTTGGGTAAAAATATGTAGAAATATCTTTTTTGGACAGAGGTCTGAAGGGAATGAAAGCAATATAAACACTACCTGAGACATGAATATCTATATTACATGGATAGGATGGCTATGAATGACCTATCATTATCTCGGATTCAGTTGCATTACAAAATATCGTAAATCTTCTCACAAAAACGGCAATCATATTTTAGGCGGCAGGAAATAGGGAGACATCTACCTGTTCCGAGTGTAGGACTTCACCCTGATGTCTTAATATTCAAATAAAACCATCATCATCATGTAGGTATGTGTATGGCTCTCTTTCGTTCTTATTAAGTCGTACCAATTTCCTCATACCTTGGGTTTTATCTAGAATGACACGACATTCTTCCAACTTCACTACCGATCTTTTAACACAAGATTTGATTCTTTAATCAACGACCATATCATACAGCAGGTTAAATTCGCCAAAAATAATTGATAGAGCTATATGTCGAGACTTATGCGGCTTCTGATGCCATAGGTTGTTATCGAATTATACATTCTGATTAAATTTGATTGCCCTAAAGTTCCAGTGGCTTAATCTGTATCATCGATGTTCTTCTTCGTGATCAAGCTTCGCACGATTCAAACTGGCCATCTCATGTCTCGAAATGGTCAGATGACTAGGATACCCAGAACCTACTGAGACTGGTCCGTGCATCCCGAAAATCCATGGAAATGAAACAAACCTTTTGAGCAGGGATGATCAATAAGATCACTTCTAATAGCTGATCAAGGGATTACAATCACAATTCTTTATACCCGATTTGTAAGTAGACACGGAATGCCGCTGACTTACTATATCTGTCGCTTTCGCACTGAAAAGTATCTATTCTCGCGTTTGGATTGAGTACGAGACACTGATAAGTCACGGTACGACGTCAAGACGACACAACACATTTCAGATTTACTCGATCCGATGACGAGATGTGTGGTAATTTTTCAGATTACTTTCGTTTAAGTACATGGATAAGGTTCAAGTAGGCCTCTTCCCATACAAGGCTGTGTCAATTATACAACATATGTGCCATTAATTCAGGCTGTGTGATGCTGAAGCAGCTCATATCTATCGCTCGTGTGATGAGTCTCCGATAAGATGTGAATGATTTTCATGTTTTCAGCGCAGCTAATTCTTGAATGTAGAATTGTCGATGGTAGTGAAAGCCACAGCAACATCTTGTCCACAAGTGTAGGTAATTTATTTATGTATGATGGTTACTGACGCAGTTGGCCTGGCTCTGAACGATGCTGTATTCTTCCTTGTTGGGTTTCGTAGTTATTGTGGGTCTAGCTATTGTCATGATGTAGTTGTGTATCAGCCATGGGAGCAGGAAGACCGTTATCGTCTTTGAATAGAAGATTGAATCAGTTCGAGTCAAGAATGAGCTTCTAAGATACCCACGCCGCCCAACGTCACTAGACCCAGTAGCCATGGAAGTTTCAGGACTAGCATGCGCGTCGAGTAAATTGCACATGATTGTTACGTTTTGGATGCGCAAGCGAGCGATAAGGCAGCATCTGCGGCCAATATCATCAACATCACAATTTTACCAAGCCAACGAATACAGGTTTTCAGAGAGAAATGAAGCATTTATGCAGCTCATACCTACTGAATCTAATTCATACTTCCGGGGTCACCCAGATCATCAGTTCGACTTGAAATCCGCTGGATTGACATGATAATGCCGGCAATGGGTTGGTTCCTAAATGTGCTGCGCCAGAGGTTTCAAATACTCCCACCCTTTGGTTTCGTCCCTCCTCTTCCCGCGTGGTTGACGCGGCGAGGCCTAACTGCCATCCCACTGACCTAGACTCCTCTTCTGGTCTCTATTTCCTTTTTCTAATTGTCATCAATACATTCGTTCAACGCAAGCTCTCAGCACTGGATGCCACTGGGCTCCCTTCCCCTGAGATTGGAACATACAGAGCCGAGCCACTACTATACTTTATTATCATCAGTTCAGATCTTCTTTTCTAACAACTCAGCTTTATCCCGTGGATCCTAGCTGGAGAATTCAAATTCTTCAAAGTTTCTTATAATCTGGCCAACACTGGGGTTTCTGTGAAGCCTTGTAGCCGTATTCTAGAATTGACTTAATAATACAAGAAAAATTAACACCGATTGGTCTACACACGCCTAGATTATCTCTCATGAACAACAGCTTCATGCATAACTGCGAGCTTGGTTAGAACAAGTAGTATTTGATAGGGTTGACGGTAAATAGAGCTGGACTTTATATCACCCGAATCTCCCGCTCTGAAGCTATCGACGTCTAGCGTCTATGAGCGATCTGCCATGGCAGTCGTCAACCAGGTCTGCTGGAGGTACCCTAGCTACGAGAGCAAAACAGATCATGGGACGCAACACTCCACCGTCTGAAATATTATTGGAAGGTAACGTCTATACCGAGACTAGTGCCAAAAGTAGAGCGAAACCACGATTGCCAGCAGGGCTTGCAGATTTGAGAAACGAGCCAGGCGGAATTGGAGCAGCAATTTCCAGGCCGAAATTACTTTCCCAGAGCTCATTCGACCCATCTCAAGAGCTACCGACTGTTTCCTTTGAAGTGAAGACAACATCCCCTCAAAGACCACTTCGCCAAAGCTATGTGGCTCCAACGCTAGATCCTACGAATTTTCAGGAGCTCACGCCTTCAATTCAGAAACCATTACAGAGTTGGATCTCAGAGAAAGCAGAGCTTGTTAGTCCTTCCATAAACTCCCTAGATATGACTGTGTCTTATCACACATCATACTCCGACTCTATACCAGATTTCCCCGTCCCACGCGCGACTGGCCTCGGTATGCCTCCAAATCCGAGAAAACCCACTTACTCAATTTATACACAACAATCATCCATTTCAGACTTACCCGAGGATTTTTCTCGTTCTAGAAAATTTCCTGTTAGCTCGTATATCTCAGGTGATGCTATACCTATTGGATGGAATTCAACAGATTATGCCTCTGAATCCAACGACAAAGACGAGAGTACAGAAGGAGACAATAATGATTCTTACTGGAAAGCGACTCACAATACTCAGTCTTATGAAAGGGATAACTCTCTACAGTCATCTGAGACCGACGACGACCGTATTAACGACTTATCAAATAATACATCTCAAATAGAAGAAAAAACTTCGACACTAACCCATAAAACATCACGTGCTATCTGCTCATTTTATGATTATCCCCAGTCACGCTTAACCTTGGAGACTGGATACGACCCATCAGGACAAGATAACGAGATAAATCGGATGTCTATTCAGGCTGCAAATTTGAGAAAAAGCGAGTTGTTTAGCCGAGTTTCTGCGATGCACCGACCAGCACGACTTGATATGAATGCTATCAGTGCAGCGGAAGCACGAGGTAGCCTCACTAGTCTGACAGACCTTATTCTTCGCGCAAAAAAGCTGGAAAGTTTGATTGACCAAGGAAAGCGACCAGGTAGCAATATTGACTTTGATAGCTTTAACAGCACACAATTTACGACAGAATCAATGGGTGAGTCCATTTTGCGTTATAATTAAAATCAGCTGACGTGGAATAGATCAAATGGATATGAGCTCTGCGCACTCCTCCCGTCAAATAACAATCACCCCCGAGCCTATACCTGGCTTATCAAAATCAGGCATATCGGCTGGAGATGAAAACTTGAGAGCTAATAGTGTATCAAATAACAATAAAAATGTAGCGCCGAGCCGTCTTTACTGTGGGTTTTCCCGTGGAATTTTTATTGCCCTCATTTTGCTTGCCACGCTAATCGTGGCTATAACTTTGGCTTTGGTTTTCTTTTTTGTGCGGAGCAAGCAACACCCTACAGCTAAAACTCTCATCACTCTGGATAATTGCGCCACCTCCGAAAAGTCACAGTGTCAAAATAGCGGTATTCCTTATCTTCTTGGAGATGGTAGCTGTGCATGTATATGCTCCAACGGTTTCACTGGGGTTACCTGCAATAAAGCCGAGGCGATAGACTGCAGCACTACCATGATCGTTGGTAAAAATTCCACACTAGGCAGCTCCATTGAACGTCTGATAATCGATGCACGGCCCGAATTCAATATCCCCCTGAATGCGAGCTCAGTTCTTGCTAATTTCAATGCCGCAGATTTGAGTTGTACTAACGAGAATTCTTTGGTGACATTTAATGGGAAAAGCACGCGGGTAGATCAAGTAGTAGATTCTAGAATCGGTGCCGGAAATGCACAGCTTTTGAAAAGAAACGAGACTTCCGATACCCCCCCTATGGCGCTCGGTATCCCATCTAGCTATGCAACTATAACAACTATGTCTGACTCTACTACAACTATTACAATTACCATTTTAACTACAGTCACTCCCAGTCCGCTGAATAATGAATCTAAGACAACTCAGTCGGTAACCTCTACAACAAGCACTTTGGTGTCTACAGAATCTCCATCTTCATCTTTCTCCTCATCTTCTTCTACCACTACCTCTGTTTCATTTTCTCCTACTTTTCCATCAATTTCATCTTCAACTACAATTCCTTTGCCATCATCATCACCACCACCCACTAAATCGGCTGCCCTTTCAGGCTTTATCGGAAGTGAAACAACCCTCGACTTTGCCCGGATTGCCACCCTCTATATCTTGCAGCAAGCAGGCAAAAATCAGGCCTTCAATGCTCAGAGGACGATTCAAAAGGTTCTCGACAGTCAGATGACCAATATGGCTCAAAATTTTAGTTTGAGCGGAACTGACTCTCATATCACTATCGACCTCTTGAAGGGGTCAGTAGACCTAGGTGATGGAAAGGGAGTGATTGGTAACCAACTAAGTGGGGCGCAGAAGGAAACAAAGCGAGCTATAGTCCGAAAAAGGCGTAGGATTAGTGGGCAAGAACTCCTCAGGCTGACTTATTGACGTTACGTGTCACCTCTTGGGGTTGAGTTAAATTTACTAACTTCTGTCACCTTTTCTCACTAGAAAGACTCTAGGAGCCATAATTACAGAATGATCCCTTTGGATTTTCCATTGGTGAGCGGAGGTTACATTAGTATTACTAATTTGTACAAAATTTTTCATTTTACCCTCATGCATGGGATATAATGTGAATGGACGTCGATAAAGGTCAGCAGGCGCGGGTGCAAGTGGCGAGGTGGAGAATAATGCTGTTAATTGACCATCTATAGTCTCTGTGTCCAGGTTGATTAGTGAGAGCCAAGCCTGGCGTCGGATGCAGGGCTCGACTAGCTCTAGGTGAATGTAGACTGAGTCTCCTTCTTGTGCTTTGTCGCATTTTACCCTGAATAAAGTTTGTGGGGACCGGAGCTAGGATGGACCAACTCAAGAATTCTGGGGTTCGATTCTGACCCCTAGGCCTTCCAGGAAGGAGCTCAGCGGTCTTAAATGAAGACGAATCGATATCTAGCTAGGCCACGCCGGCGAACAAAGCCTGGAAAATCTCGACGTCAGAAGTGCATGACATCGTAAGTTGTGCGATTACCTGTCGCTTAACAAAAATAGAGTTTTCTGCCGATACTTTGTTGCCAATTTTTTTCTATAATATTAGTATATTCTTCAAGTTGGTGGTAGGGCAGTTCTTACGTGGAGTGATGCAACGAACATAGTCCGAGATGGTATTTGGGTAGATGATTGTTGGATACGATACTTATCTCATTCTAGATGAGAGATTGCTGATGAAATACTGCAAGGTCCGACCGTCTTTCTAACGTTATTTGTGTTTTGTTTATTTTCCTACTTAAGTCATAGACTATTTAGCACAATGGGCTTCCCTCTGACCCGGGCCACACCTTGTACAGTGCTCCTTGCCTCTTTTGTTACGTGAAAGATCAGTGATTTATTGCCGGTGATGAATAGCCATTCAGCTCAGTATTTACCCATGGAATTCAAACATCTTTTCCATGGAACCTTCTGCCCAAAAACAAAAAATGGTAGCAATGGAAACTGCGTGCACGGGAAAAAGTCTCAAAACCCAACAGCTTCAGCCAGGCGAGGCCTGGTCACTGGAAGGCAAGAGTGAACACCTGTACGCGGTCTCCTCTACGAACCTGGGAGTGAAATATTTTCCGAAAGCTAAGTTCTATCAAATTTTGCAAACCGAACAAGTTGGCCCACGAGGTAATGATTCAAAATACTCAACCACGTCAATTTTTCACTCCCAACGTGAGCAACTCCTATCTAAGTTTCGTCAAGTTTGCAAGTACGACCGAGTACATCCTCATTCCAATGACAATACCCGCGGGGGGGGGAGCAAAGCGTGGCGCACAAATCAGGGAGACAGTTAATTGGAATGGATTTGGAAGAGATCAGGATAAGCTTACAAGATAATTCAGAGGGTGGATCCAATCGCGACGGGCGGGAAATTTTGAATTTTGGCAAGAAGTTTTACCAAGTGAACCCTGTGCTTGCCGAGGCATCGATTGCGAGAATACGGGCGACACTAAAGACACCGCCATGGCTGGATGGTGCGGTGGTACATCGTCTTGGCCGATCTCCCAAATAAGTTCTGGAGAGCCGGCAAAGATGAATTCTTCACCTTCCAGCGGTGCCTGTGTTATCGTTCAGTATGCACTGCATATCTGGGACAACCATGTAGAGTCGAAGTCGAAAGCAAATACATGCACATCTCCATTTGACGACCTCTCAATCATGCCGCACTCACCATTATCTTCTGAGTCCTCAACCTCTCTCTAACCACATATCATCTTGCCTCAACGACCAATCAAGAAGTTGCTCCAGTTGCAAACAGGAACTTGCTCCATTAATTTCCAGCCATCTCTTGCTACATGTTTATGACGCTACCTCTACCCGCAAAGAGGAAATACAGTCATAATATACAAAGCTCGGGTCATGGTTTATGTGAGACTTTTGCTCTAAAGGGGTCATACATCTTGAGGAAGGACAGGCGGCTGGGATGTGGAGCGAGAGGGGGAACAGGCCTCTGAATACCATGCTGAGATTGATATTCTCGAGTGGTTTTCAACTCTCGAACAGTTGTGGGCGACAAGACCGAGATTTCGGCTAATTAACCAGGAGGGTTTCTTTTGTCTATGAGTCAACGGTATTCCCCAGCGCCCTGGACGGCACAAAAGAAGTTGGGCTAAGCTACCGTACAGCAAACACGCTCTGTCAAGACTTTTCTGACATTTCAGTACGACCTTCACTAAGGAGTTGGAAGGAGGCTAGAAAGGCAGAGGGTGAATTCTTCGAGGTACCCACAAGTCTGCAGCGCTCAGCTGGCCCGTCTCTCCGAACGCTTCAGAAGGATCACTGTGTCTTCGGATTTGGTCCTAATACCGGTATCAGAAGAGCCCCGCATCCAGTGGTTTTTGCGATTTTTCCCGGCTGCCATACACCCGCAAATGGCCATTGTTTCGTTGGCTGGAGAGGGGAGATCATGAAGGGCAAAGGGCTCCTCTAAGTGTATGATCGAATGAGGACTTGTGAGGGGTGGTACTGTTAGAGGGGAGCTGTATGGGAGGCATAGGAGGGGATATACTGCTGGTATAGGTATCCTTGTCCTGTAGGCAGAGAGGACCTGCATGTCCTACATAGTCATAGACTCAGAAAGGACAATAAAAGGAATTAATGAAATATAAATAATCGTTTTCGCAGCCAAAATAAAATCTTTTTGTTTTAATAAAGATATCGCCACCTATTTACTGGATATGCTTACTAGGAGGCTACTTGACTTACAACTTAGAATACTTTACTTTATGATGGATAAATTAAAAATTCTATTACGATAAAAATTTGCCCAAAATTCCAAAGTTCGCTAAGTTACACATTATCCTTGACATAACCCTATTATTTAAGTCCAACCCAGCCTGGAGTGTTGTAAGTTCATTAAATTTCAAAAGCACCTCTCCCTGTCTAGATAACTAGATGGAGTCCATACCTTTCCGCTCAATTCCAGCTCCCAAACGCCCGAATTTAATGATAGCTGAGTCCTAATTCCTTCAAATCGACATTGCGTTTTCGTTAGCCCATGTATGGGTCGAATGAATATTTCATAACTGTTGGAACCATTTCCATATTAATATTTATTGGTTGAAGAAATTCAGAACCTAGCATCGGTAACGCATTAAAGGATGTGTTTTGATGATTCATGGCGTTGTATACATGGATATCACTAAATGGTGCTGTAACCTGTGTCATGAATTGAGTAGGTGCAGGTTCAGTTGATGAATTTAGTCCTATTCGATTCCATTGATGATAACTTGGCATATTCTTGAGCCTATCTGTCATTGGAGTATTACCACAAATGTCGCTTGCTAAAGTAACGTTGGTCGAACTAGGGAGAGTCATAGCAGATAGATTCTTACTATCAGCAGGATTTACTGAATATTTGAACGAAGTGCATTTATTCGGAGGTAGTGGTTCGTTTTGTTGCTCGAAATTAGAAAGTGAATTTACTATTAAAGCGGGAGGCGTATACTTGTGTTCCAATTCGATGGAATTTTTAGTTGTTCCGCTGAAACTAGAACGACTACTGTCTACACTACTCTCACGGTCTGTGTGTACCAATGAAGGTGGGGCCTGTTCAAGGTGTGATCTCTTGCGGAATTCGTGCTCCTCTCGGTGCTTTTTCTGATCTCGAGTTGCCTCAAGTTGTCCTCGAAGTGCCCGATTTTCGTCGGGACTTTCGGGGAAACCGTTAGGAAGATCTTTACTACATCGCATGACTCCTAATTTTTCAAGAATATCGTGGACAACGGGAACACCTCGACCATTTCTTCTCACTTCCCCGAAAGACCAGGTTCCGGTTTCCACCATAATTTGATACATTTTAAGATGACCAGCGATAAGCTTAGTTTGCTGGTATTCGAGTAGTTCAACACAGCTTTTACACGTTATTTAGGGTAAGTAATGGTGAAAAGAGAACCTACCTCTCGGCAACAGTTTTAGATCCACTTTTCTTTCGAGCTCCTTCACAACAGGCAACTCCGTCATCTGTACACCGTTGACATGGCATTTCCCCATTACACTAATTTTGAGTCTCATTAGTGTCGGAGTCTTCAAGGCATTAGAGCTACAAACCTTGGTCTTCTTCAGGCGGCAGCGTTCACATGCTTTGGAAACCCTCCTATGCTGCTTGCGGGATGTGGAATTAATCTCTTCATCATCTGACCGCGATGCTCGATTTCTTTTTGAGGCAAGATTAGGTGATCCTGAAGCCGATGATAAATTAGGCGGTTGAGAGGGCTTCGGAGCCATAAATAGACTTTTTATTAGATTTTTTTAAGTGGATGAGCTTTTTCGAGGGGTTTAAGTGGCAAACACTCTTCACAGTGAGATTCAATTGATTGTTTGTTGTGATGCTTTTTTCTAGACAACGATGGACGGCTGAGTGTGAACACCACGGAGCCTCCTTTTGGAGTAATGCAGAGGGGTTATTAAAGAAATGTAACGAGGTGAGATAAGCACCAGACAGAGTTTTGAAGGATCGTAAATGAGTTCTAGAGACACGCAGTCATAGTTTTTAAGCTGGTGGAAAGATATCGTCGTCAAATAAAGAAGGTGAAGAATTATGATAGAGGCTCGATCTTGAAGGCACAGAGGCAGTAGCTTATAATAAATAGATGACATAGTAATTAAAGTCGAAGAGATTTACTGTTAATTGATTGACTGACTGATATTGATTACTCGAGGGAGAGGAGGAGCGGAGGGGAAATGTAGGGATCATGGCCCTGAATTACATGGGTGGGCAGAGGACTCGTGTCAGGCGCGGCTGCAGAAGGTAGATGACTAAGGTCTCGAGAAGGGTTCGACTTTGGCATCTAGGCACACAATGTACTGGATCTTGGCACCCCGCTTCCGTCATTTGACTTCATTTTACGGGGAATTGAAGCAAAGCTGCTCATATATTTTTAAAGATCACGTGCCTCGATCCTATCACAGCTGGAGGGTTACCCTTGAAGAGTTAGCGCCAGGATGTGCATATGAATTACATGAATAAATATAGCAATAGACAAAAACCGTTCAAGGGTTGGGCGAGGCTATTGTGGACCAGCACGAACAACGTCTTAACCGTTCAGATTACATCACGTGCGAGTCCTAACTATGCCAATTGCGAGAAAACCACGCGTCGTCTACAGTCTTGATGAGAATATAAGGGGCAAATAGGGAAGAACTTCTTTTCAACTTTTGCAACTACTTCCATTGAATTCAGCATGGGAGCTCCAGGAATAGAATCAGATCCACGTTTAACCTAAATTTATCAACTGACCCAAAATAAGCAGACGATGGTCGCAGGGGAAGGAAATACGATTCGCACTCGCCTCTTCACATAATGACCAGGGGAATCATCTTGTCCCCAATTATCATAAATCCCGCATATACTGAACCCTTGTTTCTAAGATTTCTCATTGTCTATCCTCTCGTGACCTGTGGAAATCTGGAAATTACCATTGGATCATAACACAAAACTAAGAGGAGCAGCACAAGGTTGCTATCTGAAATATTCCATCTAGTACCTCAAAGTTTTTAATCAATTCAAAGCAACCTAGGGTTTCCATTGATAAAATTACAGCTATCTACATTTCACATACACGATCACATAATCAAATAAAGAGCTTGTATGCCACACAGTGGAATATTGATGGCGATTATCGCGCTAATTCTTACTAACCGGCTCTAAACTGAACTAATACGTTGGACATAATATAATAGCAGGTAACCGATTGAGCCTTCTATTTGGATCATCATGGTCCCTTGATTCTCTTTGCAGTGTATCGGAGTATAATTCTGAGCTAATAAAAGTGAGCTTTTCCCACAATCCACAACCATATGCCTCAATCAGTTTTCCAAGTACCGAATCTAAAAAGGGACGCATTCAAGACTCATCTAGGCAAAGCGGATAGAGAGAGTGGATCATATGGATGTGCTTGTAAAAGTGGCGAGTTGCAAAGCTCGGAGCTTAAGTCGAAAGATCCCATTTCTTCATCTCTACCTACTTTTCCAAAGCTCAAAAATGACAAATCAATGTATGATAACTTTTCATGAGTTGATTTCGATAGCGCGGTCTCATTATTGTCGTGGTCAACTGGTACGTGGCCTGCACGAATGCGAACTGAGGCGAACCTGCGAATCGATCAGACTTGAGTGATGCGAGGGAATGTTGTCAATTCGACAGGAGAACGTACAAGCTCCGCACTGCAATCACTTCCATTATGATGAACGCGACTAAAAAAAATAGTAAAATCCAGACAACAACCGCATCACTCTGACCTTGGTCAGACCATGTGCTCTTCAGCAATCGCTCAGTGTAAGCTTCTATCTTGAAAGGCCATTGGGGGGGTTGCGCTTCTAGACCTATTCGCTGTAATCTTAACAGGCAGTCTCGCATAATCTCCAAATTGTATCTTCTTTAGTTTGTCTCTCTTAACCTGCGGAGAGCCTGCTCGTGCTATCTGCTACCAACAGGTCAAAAGATATAGATAAAATAAGCAAGAAGAACCGCTGGCTCTTATACTTACAAACAAACAAAACACAAGGTAAAAAACAAATGAAGGAGATGAACACCCCAAACAGGCAAGCTCACTGATAGAAAACTGATGGTGGTAGGGCAAAGAGCGGAAGGATATTAAGAGATAAGTATCATTTCAACACTTGAGAGAACTTGATACACTCTGAATCACTTACAGCACACTCTGGTGCGACTGGTTTCGGATGTTCTTGAAGTTGACCATAGCACATCAAGTTTCAGGGGTGCGGGCCGAACCCGCGACTCCACCTCTCAAAATATTGTGTCATGAGCTTTGTTTGGCTCAAGAAACGTTTAAAGACAGATTTGAATATTCAAGTCTTGTGCGTTTCTATGCATAATCGTTTCTCTAGTGCTGGAAAGGGCCTCTCCGGCCCATATGTAGATAAGATGTACGTGTCTTAGTGTGGTCTTGGAGTCAATTGTAAACTGAAATATCGTATCTCTTTCCGAATTAATCTTAAATTAGCCAGCCCTATTTAACTCATAACACAACTCCCACTCTCTCTTATTATATAGGTTTGCTGGGTGATAATAATCTTCCTCTCATTGCCCATAACTCATCATATAATGAACCCATGAAAGCTATCAATCAATACTTACATCGGGAGAAATTCATTATCAACGGCACGCCCGGTCTGGTAGTAGACGGAGATCCATAAACCGCTATAGACAAGGCTTTGCTAGCGTTTCGACAAGCAAACGTCCCAAACCCACAGCCACCATACAAAATACCTCCTTACCATGTGTTTTAGATAGCAGAAGGGCTATGAATCTCGGCTACCATCCAAGTAGGTTTTCCTAAATATATCATTCTATGCGAGCCAAAGTTTAAAGCTGAGTTAGTCCTAACTCAGCCGCCAAGAGAGGTGATGGCCGATTCTGATTAAATCGGCCCGAAAGATGCCGTCCCTGCCATTTCCACCCACAATTTCTTTGCAGGGGAAAGTCCCGTTACAGACAATCACTCAGGTAGAGATGAGTGTTGGGAGTGCATGAGAAAGGAAGAAAACGGTCTATGTCGAACAAGGCCCAACCCAACAGCCGCTGGAGCGGGACCCGGGTGGATTCAGTCCGAGCCATATGATATTTCGCACAGACGGACCAGCCCGACGATCTTTCCCCTAGGTGAAAAGTGTGGCTCGGGCTCTCAACGGAAGTCTCATCGGCGCCAGGGCAAAATTAATCGGTAAGATATTGGGGTGATATTTCTGATTCATTTTTCCAGCTAGTCCCTTTCACTTCGAGTATCTATCGGTTACCCCTGGTGTTCTAGCTAATCCACAACCATGATGAAAAGCGCGCCACGTTTCTGTTTCCAAAAGAGGATTATTAGTCTCTCTCGGGCCTGGCTCTTCGCTAGTGAATAACATGTAGAAGTCTCATACCTGACTCCTGCAACTGTAACTTATCCTCCTTTTTGTAGTTTCAGCTAATGTTGCACAATTCTGTACGTTCACCTTGGAAATTCGGATATTCTAGGCTCAAAGTCTTGGCGCCCCTTGTCACGCCAGGGTTGGAGAGTCAAGAGACCCAGAACAGATGGTAAATGACTTTGGTTACTAAAACTGTTCCGCTGTAACCCTGGCCAGATGGCTCTTTGGTATATCATCTGAGTTTATAACCAGAGTAGATATTACAGGGTCGCTTCAGCTATGTAGGTACTCAGCGGTCGGATGAAAATCGTAATTATTTCTCCTGGGTAGCTCGTGACTTCTCCAGCTGCGAACACACTGTATGCGGTGCTCAAAATCTAGATCCTGGATACTTCATCTTTGATAATGAATCGCCAACTCAAGGAGAGCAAAGCTCAACAATTATAAGTGATATCCACTGTAAAGCTTCAGCAGTCACTGTAGAATCTGCAGAGCCGAGATTGTGTCACTCCCCTTTCACTTTAAGCTATTTCCCCCTGCATCAAAAATACTCTCCCGATAACACATCCGACGTTTAAGTCGTCAATAACGTCACTGGCAAAGAAGAAAGTTGTGGTAGTGCCAAAGGCTACAATAGTGGCCAACGAAGCCATTATAATACAACAACAAATGCTACCAAACGGTGGCTGAACAACAGCCGACAAAAGATCAAAGTCAAAGACACATACGTTCCGGAGAAAAGAATGAATCGGCTCATCGACAACATCGTTTCTTCATACTATAACCTCCAAAAATACTAGCTAGGAGGGCATCAAAATTACACGAGTCACTCGACAACTATTGTGATCTTGTAAAGTGAATATTAACGTGGAAAGTATTTTTTGAATTATTTAATGTGTATTCAGCTATAGAGCTATGACAAATGACCGGTGCTATGTATATATGATGGATGACTCTTTTGACGTTAGAGACACTAATACTTTGGATTTCATTCTCCAAATTTCATCCAGTGAACGTGGGATTGAACAGGCATATCGATCTTCAAAAGCCAACCCAGCTCAGTAGGATCAATAATTCAATTGCAAATCTCATTGATTTTGATGGAATAGAACAAATAAAACAATTCACTTTTAAACCATGAAGGCAGGTACTCCCATATACAACCACAATTGAGAGGATTCCCAAGTATGAAGTTGCAGAGAGACATCAATCTTTGCTCCAACAAACTGACTGGACCTCTACAATATTTATTTACACAGATGCCTCATTAATGGCAGAAAGCACGGGTATTGGGTTAGGCTTTGTAGCATCTGGGAGCTGCAGCAGAACTCAGCATCAATTTCAAACTAATATTGGACCAGGGGTCCTGGTATATAATGGAGAGCTCGAAGCCATTGTCCTGGCTATGGAGTATGCAAGCCAGCATGCACTGCCAGGACATAGCTACCAAGTCTTCTCAGATAACCAAGCAGCCCTATATAGACTTAAACAACCATCTGATAATCCAGGACAGGCTTGCCGGCCCAGAGCTCTAGCAGCTGGAAAGATTATTCAGAGCAAAAATTCAACCATAAATCTCAACTGGATTCCAGGTCATCTGAGCATTGAAGGCAATGAGATGGCAGTTAGACTTGCCAAAGCAGCATCATGTCTTCCTCCTGAAAGGGAAGAGACAAGCTTTGCTATGGCAGGGACACTTATTCACCACAGCTTTGAGAATCAATGGCTTAATTATCTGAAAAATAAGCACAAAATATTAAAATTTAACCCAATTGAAATTAGTTCCGGAGATTGGAAGAATTACACACTAGCCTCGAGTTTGATTAAGAGATACGATAAATGTGTTTACTATACGAAGAAGTTTACTGATGTTTAATGGATAATTAATTGTGATTAAATTGCTGTAATTCTATATGTGTGGCGAGAAGTCCCTCTATATACATGAAAGCGGGGTTGGAGGGCAAGACTGAACACCTGTACGCGGTGTCCTCTACGAACCTGGGAGTGAAATATTCTCCCAGAGCCAAGTTCAGTCAAACTTCGCAATACCGAACAAGTTGGCCCACGAGGCAATGATTCAAATTACTCCACCATATCGATCTTTCACTCCCAACGAAATCGATTCCTACCTAAACCTCATCAAGTTTACAAGTACGACCTAGTACATCCTAATCCCAATGACCACACCTCTTGTCGACTTTCTCTGGCCTTAGCTGGTCGCCAGATACACGCCCACGCCGATATTTACACCCGACGGAGGAAGCAAAGCGTGGCGCACAAATCTGGAAGACAATTCCTTGGGATGGATGTGAGAGGGATCAGGACAAGTTAATAAGATGATGCAGAGGATTGGATACAGTCTCGACGGGCGTGGAATTTTGAATTTTGGAATGGAGTTTTTACAAATTAGGCTTTGTGCGTGCCAAGAATTCGGCTGCGAGAGTGCAGGCGACACTATAAATACTGCCATAGTTGGATGGTGCGGTGGTACATCGTCTTGGCCGGTCTGCCAAGTAGAGTCTGGATAGCTTGGACACATGTCCCACTTGAGACAGTAGATCGCTGGTTCGAATCCGGCAAAACACAATCACATTTCTCGCGGCGCTGGTGTGCATGGATGACGAAGGCATGCTTGGATAACTAAAGGTTTTTAAATTCCCTTTGGTGGGTACTAACGGAGGAGGGTCGACTGTTTGTGTAAGCAAACATACCTCATAGTGGTATTTGCAAATGAAATCCAGAGTATGAGTGTCTCTAACGTCAAAAGAGTCATCCCACATGTATACATAGCACCGGTCATGTGTCATAGCTAGATAGCTGAATACACATTAAATGATTCAAAAAAAAAAAAAAAAAAAAAAAAAAGAAAGCGGGGTTTTCCGCACACTAGTGTGAACTCTAACATACTTCCTAATCTAACCTAAATGGGAAGGTTGTTGGAGATCCTGAAGCCAATGTATTCTGTCAGGCATCTATTGGCTAATTACTATTCATGCCAGTGAGTGATGATATGGGTTAATCATATCTCATGGCGCCAGTGCATATTATTCTAATATGTACTATTTGTCTACTGCAGTCATGTTGCTGCCTTAATTACAACAAACCCTTCATCATATGAGAAGAAATTTGACTGAAAGGTTAATGGCAAAATTAAAATACCATCAGGTGCAGCTAGAGAAGTGGTGAGCGCATTCTACCAGCTCAAAATTTGTCATGGCTACAATATGTCATACTTGTACAAGCGAGGACTCAGTGATAGTGACAGGTGTAGATGTGGGAAGAGAGAAACACCTGAGCACCTATTACTCAGCTGCAGCAACTACAGGTACGAACGGAGGCAGCTTAAAAATAGTCTTAACAATAACCAATTAAGTATGAAGCTCTTGCTATACACCAAAATTGGGATAGAAAAAACCATTGAATATATCAAGAAAACAAAAGCATCTACAAGAAGATGGCATCTTCAAAGGAATGAGAATGGAGGGGATGGATAGGAAGGTTGAGAGTACTGTGGTTAGGGGCAGGAACAAAATATGGCATGACCCTCATCATCTATTGGCAAAAATTAAGCACAACAATATACAAATTTACTATTAACTTTAAAGCTATTTAGATAGTATTAGCTGTCCTTCATAGTCATAGACTCAATAGGGACATAAATAAAATTCTATTCTGGATTTCATTTGCAAATACCACTGAGGTACGTTCACTTACACAAACAGTCGACCATCCTCCGTAACGACCCACCAAATGGAAATTTAAAACCTGTTAAGGAAATAATGACCCCTCGGTCATTGAGGTTGTAGAGCGCATTGATTCAAGTAACTACCGAAGTAAAACTAAGTACAGAATTTATAGTCACGTGTGTATTGATAACGTGGCCTACTTGATAGCCCCAATTATTCTAAATTCTTTCAATATGTGTTCAAGCTATCCGGACTCTACTTGGCAGACCGGCCACGACAATGAACCACCGCACCATCCAACCGCGGCGCTATTTGAGGTGTCGCCTAACGTGAAACGTATTTATATGACAGTAATATCTCAGGATATAGTAGTTATGGTTCATAGTTTAATTCCCCAAACTCCAGTCTCCAAGTAAATCCCTACAGCTTAACTGCTTGCACGTTCAGTTCGATCAACGACAAATCAAGGTATATCTCTTTGTACTCGTATCTTTAGTTTTATAGCAACGGCCCCACGACCGTGACGGCTTTTGAATACTAATCCAAGCTGCCCCTTATAAATTGCTCCGAACAGGACTTTTCCGACAACCTTTTGCGACCTTCGATTTGTCATTTGACATGAGGCGGGAGATTGGTAAGGAGAAGCTGGGAAGGTGGTGAAAGATAACATCAATTATATTCAGGTCTACTGCGCTTGGCTGGTCGGCCTTTTGGAACGCTTCAAGAGGGTAGCTATATTTTCAGAGTTAGTCCTGATGTCGGTAGCATGAGAACCCCGCACCCAGTTGTTTTTGCAATTTCCCTGGCTATCACACACTCGCAAGTGGCCATCGTTTCTTTGGCTAGAGAGGTGAGATAATGATAGGATAAGGGATGCTCTTAATGTGTACTCTGTTTAAGACCTGTGGGGGGGTGTGTTTTTATTGTACTACTTGAGTCTATGACTATCTAGACCCGTGGGGGTTGTGCGGCTGAGGAAGAGTCGTCAAAGAGGCATAGGAGGAAGTACAATATGCGAAGCATAGATACTCTCTGCCGGTTTGCAGAAGGCATCCACGTGTCATGATATAGTCATATATTTAATAGAAAAATATACATGCAGACCAATCCTTTGTTGGAGGAGTTTGGGTAGAGTAGCTTAAGCTGTTAGAATTGCATTTAAAAATACCTAGTGAATCGGTTTGTGACATTGAGGAGTCTGAAAAAAAAAGATATGTTGATTTATCCCATTGAGACACAGAGAGTTTTATAATCTACCTAAAAGGACTATGAGGACACGATTCCTCGCTTACTGTGTACAAAAGGAGACTAGTCAAAGTGTGAGTAAGCATGAATCTAGCTGGTAGAAGAGGGAACCCCTTATTACGTTACAAGACAGTGATAGTCTTCATTCTCAATTAGCGCCAATTTCAACAACTTTGCGAAGGAGGGCAATGAATGAACACCTTTACGTGGTATCCTCTTCGAACCTGGGAGTGAAATATTCTCGCAGAGCCAAGTTCAGTTAAATCTCGCAATACCAAAGAAGTTGGCCCACGAAACAATGATTCAAGATACTCCGCCATCTCACCTTTCACTGCCAACGAGGTCGATTCCTACCTAAGCCTCATCAAACCTAGTAGTACGACAGAGTACATCCTCATTTCAATAACCACACCTCTCCTTGACTATTTCCTGGCCTCGGCTGGCCACCAAATATATGCCCACCATGATATAAATACCCATAGGCACAATCGAGTCTCAGGGCATAAATCAGAGAGGTATTCCCTATAGATGGAAGTAAGAGAAATTAGGACAAGTTTACAAGACGATGCAGAGAAGAGATACAAACTCGACGGGTGGGAGACTTGGAATTTAAGCATGAAGTTTTTCAAATTGAAGAGCAATGTGCGCGCCAAACCTTCGACTGCGTGAGTGCAACTGACACTACAAACACAAGCCAACGATGGAAGGTGCCGTGGCTCACCTTCTAGCGGTGTTCTCTGGTATAGTTTGAGCAGCCTGGGCACCTACTCCACTTAGGAAGGAGACATCTCAGATTACATTTCGCGCGGAGAAAAGTTGATGGATGATGGAGGCACATCTGGATAACTCAAAGTTCTTGAGATGTTCCCCTGGGCGGGTATTCACAGATGAAGTTGACTTGGGGTGAAGAAAAAGCCACCAAAAATTCGCAGTGGTACTTGCAAATGAAATATAAGGCATGAGTGCTGTTTTAAATTGAATCATCTATCATTTAATTTTCTTTAACATTGTGTCATAGCTAGATAGCTGCATACGCAATTAAAATCTGATGCCAAAAAAATATATAGCGAAACTCTGCGAGCGCTACGAGCGGAATCAAAAACAGAACTGAATCAAATTACAAGCTGATGCCTATCCGATGGTGAGATTCCACTTTCTTGTAAGAAGACTGCCGCGTTTACATCGCGTAAGGAGAAGCAATCTGATAACTCTCAAATCAAACTTTTGTCCAACTACCCTCGAAAGCTATTGATGAAGCAAATTAAAAAGCTGATGGCGAATTGCATGATTGCCGCGATAGAGTAGTGTAGTAAGTTACCTTGGACTTAAACGGGAGCGCGACGGAAACGCTCAACATATTCAGCATTAGGAATTTGACATGAACGGGCCAGAAAGCGTGGTATTCACATATTGGGTGTCTTATTTCGATGCTAGAGCTAGAAATAGGAGGTGACTTTGGTAATGTCACAAGCGAGCTGCTTCATCACGACCTTAAGCGTGATCGAATGCCGAAACGGATTGTAAAGTATTTAGAATGTTTTAATCTTAGAGCCAGACTAAAATCCAGTTTAATGGCTGTACACATCTCAGAGAGCTGACCAAAAACATTCTGTGGAGCGCGAAGAGAAGATACTGTGTGATTTCGGGATGGAATCGAAATGGTCATTAAGAGAAGAGGTACAAGGTTGGTACCGAATCTAACAAAATATCGCACTAGGGGGAAGCCTAACACATCTACTAGGCTACATACAGAACAAATTAACCGCTGCTCACTCTACAGGAAATTTTCTGCTCATTCCTTGATCCCTTAATGTCCTGTTCTGCCCTCATTATCATGGGTTGGGTATTGATGCTCGAGAAATCGGACGCAAAATAGTAGTAATCAACGGGGAAGATGTGAAAATAGAAAAAGGTCATTGATGTGTTTTTAGATATGTGAAGTTTTATACTAAAAGATTGGGTTTTTTTCAAAGACGAGATTTATTTATTTCAAGCAGAACACCACGTTTCACGAAAAGCTGCGCAGTCTTTCACATCAATTTTACATCGTGAACCACATTTTTATCTTTAGGTTGCCTAATTCCATCATCAAACTTTCCGTGCGACATAGTGGTGGGTGTGAGAGCTGATGGGGGTAAATCCAGCGGCTTCAACGTGTCACGAACAGCAACAATGGTGACAGCCATCAAATTTCAAGGTAATGAAGTTTTAATAGTTCCAAAGAATGCAAACTTTCAAACCTTGAGGAACCGACCGAAGATGGCTAGACTTATTGTGATGGATGAAGGGGAGAAGGATTTTCCTACCACGGAGGAGGCCAATAACGCCGTTCAGGCTCATAAAATTAACAGAAAGACCTGCGCAGCAGTATCCCGCAACATATCTCCAACGGTGGAGAGGATAATGGCATTGGAAGAAATCATCAAGAAAGAGCTCTCAAATCCCGTCCGAAAGGCAGCTCCATCAACAGTTTTGGGGTCGTCAGTCCCAAGGATATACATGTTAATCTTGGCACCGCTAATGGTAAAGACTGTAGTTTGCATAAGAATCGAGAGAGGGAAGACTATTCAGTCACATTATCCACGGAGCCTTCTACCCAAAAAAAAGGTAGCAGTGGAAACTGCGTGCGCGGGAAAAAGTCTCAAAAAACCTGCAGCCCCAGCCGGGCGAGGCCTAGACATCGGGACCACATGAGGTGCGCATATTCATCTATATCTCCCTTCTTTGTAACATTCGAGGCCGACTTGATCCAATCCACCATCTCCGTATCGGGTGCTGGGTACGCTCCAGAAACTCATCGGATTGCTTTTCCTCCATGATCAAGGGTGAGTGATGAGTAGGGCTCCAACCATACCATCTGACCTAATAGTAGTGCTAGGAGGTTGTGCTGAAAGATGAAGACGATATAGATGGCGAAAGCGATTGGGAGTCCTCATTGAAGTGAGGACTTTGGCTCTCAATCTTGGCTCTGCAGACTCTACGGTGAGAGCTGGAGGTTCTTAGGGGACACCACCGGTAGGTGTTGAGAATAGTCCCCATAAGCCATCAGTTTGAATATTGACTAAGGGGACCAATTCTTATAAATACCCGTTTTTAGTAGCTAGAGTTCTCTTTTCTCCTCATGTAGTTTAAATCGATTTATTCATCATCAACTCGGTTTCTGTCATATATACACTGATCTGCTGCGCCCGGCTGGCCAGCCTCTTCGTCATAGGAGAGCCCCGCACCCAGTAGTTTTGAGACTTTTCCCTGCAGCTACACACCCGCAAATGGCCATCGTTTCGTTGGCTGGAGGGTGGAGAGTGAAGGGGTAACGGTTCCTTTTAGTGTGTACTCGAATGAAGACCTATGGGGGTATTACTGCCGCAAAGAAGTCGTGAAGGAGGCATAGGAGGGAGCACACTGCCAGAGGCATAGATACTTCCGGCCTGTAGGCGGAAAGGACCTACATTTCATTACATAGTCATAGACTAATCAGGACAACAAACAGTCACTCTCAGACTCTCCTATTTTCCCACTCGCTTAACTAAGTGGTATAAACCGTGCCCAACAGACATGTGCTTTTACAAGCTTCGCTACTCAGCATGAATGAGGCTAGGAAGTCGGATCGTGCTTCTATCCGGCACCAACACGTCTACCGCAACGAGCTTTTAGGCTTTTCCAGACGCTCCAGAAGTGAAGCTGTGTCAAACAATTTAGTTCTGATGTCCGTTTGAGCAGGGTCCCGTGCTCAGTGCTTTTCAAAAATATTCCGCGCGACCGATTTCCACAAAATGTCTTCGTTCCTTTGATTAGATTCTGGAGATAGTAAGGGGCAAAAGGTGTTCCTAAGTTTACGATGTAGCAAAGACTTGTGCGGAGAGGTGATGTTGGAAGTGAGGTGTGAATGAGGAGTAGAATAGGATAAATTGTCCAAATCTTACGCCTCTTTCAACCATTTGACAGAAATTTTATACATGTCATGTAACTTCATAGACCGCGATAGGACAAATAATATTCCTTGGTGAGGGTGACGAGAGGGGAAAAGTGTCTGTAGTACAATTGGAGCCTTAATAAAAGATTGACATTCAGGGCCCAGAGCAGCATTGCTACAAGTAAGAAGCGAGCACATTAGGCTCAATGCTTACTTATACAGAAGGAATGTGCTAGGATTAGGAAAACCATGCTGCCAATGTTGATATCCGTCCCAAAATATAAAGCACATAGTGATGTCTTGTCCAAGATGGGCAAAGGGAAGGGGTGAGTTGCTACGAAAATCGACAACTCGATCTTTCGAAGCTATGGTAAATAACGTCAAAGATATGACTAGAATTGCACAGTGGATTCAAAGAGAAGGATGGCTAGAACAGTTGCGGATGACCGGAGAAATCGAGGCGTTAACTGGGCGAAGAGAGGAAAACGGAAACACAGGACAAGGACGGAATCCACACTGGCAACAACAGTGTGGATGCACTTCCTAGAGGTAAGACTATGATGGCGTAGAGTCCAATCAGACAGCTAATGGGGTTTTACGGCAAGGTTTCCTCCTATTTAAATGTTCAAGTTCGAAGATACCTGCATGGGCCCATGGGGCGCCGAATCGGGCTAAATGAATTCAAATTCAATTATTATTATAATAGGCTTCAACTCAGATAGAAGTACAATAGGTCGCTTAGCTCAGTTGGTTAGAGCGTGGTGCTAATAACGCCAAGGTCGCGAGTTCGACCCTCGTAGTGACCACACTAGGTTCGTTGTCGGCGGACAAGCTGCTCCTTTCGTGGAGACTCATCGTTTTGTGATGAAATTTCTCTTTAGTATTAGTATATAGACGTCTTAGGGTTTGACGGAGCGGTAGTACACCATCCGGGCCGTTCTCCCAAGTGGAAACTGGGTAACTTGAACAACTATCCCATTTGAGACAGGAGAAAGCTGGTTAGAATCCGGTAAAACTCACACACCATTCTTTCTCGCAGTGATATTGTACTTGTGTGATGATGAAAGAACACTCGGGTAGCCACAGCATTTTCACGCTTTTCCCTGTGGTGGGTGCGCACTGAAGAAGTTGTAAGCCGTAAGGGTTAACCTCGACTGGTATCTGCAAATGAAATCTGAGCGTGAGTGTTCTATATGTCAAGTTGAGTCATCCTACTTAAAGTACATATCTTCTGGTAAAAACCTGCACGGGCCTCAAGGCGCAAAATCAGGATAATGAATAATTATTATTACTATATAAACGTCTTGAGTCTACCTGAAGATCCACAGTACCTACCTTATTCACGCCTTCAAGGCTCCAATTATGCAACCGCCGCGACAGTTTAGGTTTTTAACCACAAAGCACGTCACGTGAATGACAATCCAGTCATGGCATTACTCAGCGAACACCCGTGTCCCATGTATGGAGAGCTCGCTGTAGTCAGTCCTGTTTCTCCTTCCATAGCCAATCTATTTTGTATTCCCAAGGCTGCTTCTCTACAGTTCTCCTACTTCGTGATTACTTTACTCTCGATGGCAGCAGATTTCTTCAAAGGTGATAAAACTGGAAGAACAAGGGGGATTATTCTCAAAACCTACCGGTGGTGTCCCCTAAGAACCTCCAGCTCTCACCGTAGAGTCTGCAGAGCCAAGATTGAGAGCCAAAGTCCTCACTTCAATGAGGACTCCCAATCGCTTTCGCCATCTATATCGTCTTCATCTTTCAGCACAACCTCCTAGCACTACTATTAGGTCAGATGGTAGGGTTGGAGCCCTACTCATCACTCACCCTTGATCATGGAGGAAAAGCAATCCGATGAGTTTCTGGAGCGTACCCAGCACCCGATACGGAGATGGTGGATTGGATCAAGTCGGCCTCGAATGTTACATAGAAGGGAGATATAGATGAATATGCGCACCTCATGTGGTCCCGATGACTAGGCCTTGCCTGGCTGGGGCTGCAGGGGTTTTGAGACTTTTTCCCGCGCACGCAGTTTCCCTTGCTACCATTTTTTTATTTTGGGTAGAAGGTTCCGTGGAAAAGGTGGTCGAATTCCACGTGTAAATACTGAGCTGAATAGATATTGATCAGGGGCAATATATCAATGATCTTTCAAGTAATAAAAGAGGCAAGGAGCACTATACAAGGTGTGGCCTGGGTCAGAGAGGAGCCCAATGTGCTAGATAGTCATAGACTCAAGTAGTACAATAAAACACACACACATACTAGGTCGTAATAGCAGACTTGAGGCTTGGATGAGAATCGATCTCATTGGGAGTAAAAAGTTTAGGTACAATGTGTCGTAATCTAACGCTTTTCATCCTCCGACTTCATGGTGAGTAGTAGTTGTATAGCAAGTGATGCCACGCGGGTGAAAAGAAACGGGATGGCGAAAGCCCTTTTGTATATAGAAAAAGGACAACCCTGACAGTACGAGAACATAGCATGAAACTCTAACATACACATCTTAGATATCTCATACATCGTGACCCACAAGCCTCTACCTCATCTCTATCACTCAACGACAAAGCTTCAACCTAATAACCTTGAACCATTGCCTCGCGGGCCAGCTTCGGTATCACCAAATTTGCCTGAACTTGGCTCGTAGAGAATATCGCTGAAGGGTATCCAGACTTTGTTCTCTATTTATTGACAAACGTGCTAGGTAGATTAACGCTCATCCTACACTTATCGGAGCTGAAGTACAACTGGGGTCGGGCTAGATCAGGTCAAGTTGTGGGGTGCAACTATGCCTCGTATTACCTAAATGATCGGAACGCATCTAACTGTCGAATAATGATGGGTTGAACAGCCCAGATGAAGACTAAACAAATTAGCAGGGCGAAAATACGCGCCAGAACAAAGAAATTTCGACTGAAATGACAAATGATAAGTCCCCTGGTTCCTCAGCCGAATTCGAGACTGTATGATGGAGGGCAAGACTGAACACCTGTACGCGGTGTCCTCTACGAACCTGGGAGTGAAATATTCTCCCAGAGCCAAGTTCAGTCAAATTTCGCAATATCAAAGAAGTTGGCCCACGAGGCAAAAATCCAAATTACTCCTCCACGTCGTTATTTCGCTCCCAACGAGTTTGACTCCTATCTTCGTCTCATCGAGTCTACAAGTACGACCAAGTATATCCTCATTCCAATAACCACACCACTCTTCGACCTTCTCTGGTCTCAGTTGGCCACCAAATACACGCCCACGCCGATATTTATACCCCACGGAGGAAGCAAAGCGTGGAGCACAAATCTGGGAGATAGTTCTTTGGGATGGATGAGAGAGGAATCAAGACAAGTTTACAAGATGATGCAGATGAGGGAAACATTCTCGACGGGCGTGAAATTTCGAATTTTGGAAAGAGTTTTACGAATTGGGCTTTGTGTGCGCCAAGACTTCGCTTGCGAGAGTGCAGCTGACACTATAAAAACAAGCCAACGATGGAAGGTGTTGTGGTCCGCCTCCTGGTGATGTTCTCTGGTATAGTTTGAGTAGCCTGGGCACCTACTCCACTTGGGAAGGAGACATCTCAGACCATATTTCGCGCGGAGAGAAGTTGAATGATGATGGAGGCATGTCTGGATAACTCAGGGTTTTTGAGACGTTCCCCTGGGTGGGTATTCACGGATGAGGGTTGACTTGGGGTGAAGAAAAAGCCAGCATAACTTCGCAGTGGTACTTGCAAATGAAATCCGAGGCATGAGTGCTCTTCCCTTACGTTGAATCATCTATTCTGTACTTTTCTTTGATATTGTGTCATAGCTAGATAGCTGCATACGCAATTAAAATCTGATACAAAAAAAAAAAAAGAGACTGTATGATCCACTCAGAACGAAATTTGGCCAAATTTCGCTAAACAGAAGTTGGCCCGCGAAGTAATGATTCACGGCTCGCCGCTACATTAATCTTTCCCTCCCAGTACGATAGTTTGCAATCGAAATTCGGCCAATTTTAGGAGCACACCATCATTCAAGGCCCCGTGCCACTCGTCGAGTCAGTCTCTGGCCTCAGCCAACCTCCATGTACGTGTCTGCTAGAGTATAAACCTCCGCAGGAAAAAAATTCGTGGTGCGGGAACCTTGGAAGATAGATTTCCATGATTCATCTGGGAGATATCAGGATAGATGGACAGGGATATGATAAAGATCAATACAGCCCCGAGAGGGTTGAGAGTTTAAAAATTTGCCTGTAATTTTCAAACTGAAGATCATTACGCGTCGAGCCTTGAACCGCCATTACATAGACGACGCCCTCAATACAGTCACAGTTGTATGGCGTAGCGGTACAGAACTCAATATAACCTCTCAAAAATTTACATGGCTTGGGCATAAAGTTTTCTTGAGAAGAGAGATTACTGGGTCTAATCCAGCAAATCTCGTCCACATTTCTAACGATGCTCGTTTGCAGTATGATAAAGCATGCTTGGATAGCTAAACGGCTTGAAATTCCCATTACGTAATCATGAACGAAGGTCGACTGTGCTCGAAATCTAGATGTTGTATGCATGAAGATTTAGATCTCTGTGTGTTCATCCAGATCAGTTCTATTGATTCGATTGCAAATGATTAAACTTTATTAGGCGACATTGGATTAAGTGGTATCCGAACTTCACTGGCTAGAAAATGCTGCCGTGCGATAGTTAAGTGGAAGGATGTTCCTAGCTGACTGGAGGCTTTGAGTCACCAAAGCCTTGGAAATTTGTATTTTATAACGTTATTAGGACTTGTTCCTCACTATCTATAAGAAAATGTTGGGAATTAAAATGGTTGAATTTATCAAAATTTGTTAGTCTTTTCATTTAGAAGCTAGAAGTCCTCTATAGTCGTAGACTCAGATAGGACTATAATAAAATCTAATCTAATTTGTATTTAATGATAGACTCATTTGTTTGTGTTAAGCTAAGTTAAGGGAATATTACAAGTTGTTAAATTGCATTGAGAAGTGAGTTTGATATCCCATTCAACTACCAACAGAAATCCTGTCCAAAAATTAATACTCATACTTGAAGATATTTCCACCTGTAAGTCCGTAACGATTTTTAACAGGCTACCTTGTGTGGTAACGAATAAACTACCTCGGTGAGGGGAGCATGTGAGGATATCAGTGCCACCTTAGTAAGCGAGGCTACTTTTTGAGCCTTGTAGTACCTCCTAAAACACAGATAGATAGTTCTACACATTTACCTAAATAATCAGTACTGTTTCCTACACCCTATGGGAGGACGAAGGCTGAACACCTTTCAATGGTGTCCTCTACGAACCTGGGAGTTAAATGTTCTCCCAGAGCCGAGATTCAGTCAGGACATAGGGTTAATTTGAGAGTTTTCGTCGAGTTGGCGATCGGGAGGAGTGGTGTTGGCTCATTTTTGGTCGAAAATCCGACTTGCAGAGATTTCACGACTGCACAACTCAACGAAATCAAACATCTACACCCCAGATACGAACCGCAGACAGCCTATAACCTGTCTGATGTTCGTATTACAAAAACCAACACCTTCAACATCTTCTTTCTATTTCTCTGGAAAATCACTCCTAGCCAAACTCATCTCGCGGCCCTATCAACAATCATCTCACCATCTACCTAAGCAATCCCATACCTCCAAAAGGCAAATCGCCAACTAAGAAGCAAGAGGATTTCCGACCCTCCGCAACTGCCAGCCACTGTGAAGGTACGGTCGAAATACCGGCCTTAAATGCGTCCTCACCTCGGCCAAGGGCACCAACAATTCGACCTGCGACAAATCGCCACCGACGAAATACGTACGACATTTCGCCGGTACACTAACTAGAGCGTTCGAAAAAGGCTGGGGCGCCGGTGCCTCGATCTTGAGCTCTCAGTCGCGTTTTCGACCTCCACGTTTAGGGGTACGGCAGCGACGGGGCAAGGCCGGAGGGGTGGATATTCTACAAAGTTTTTGGGATGACGAGATCGGCTGAAGGACAGAGGGATGCTGTATGAAGGAACTAAAAGGGGATACAAACGGAGGAGGCCTCCAGTGAAGAAAACGACCCCTGGATGAGATGCTGAGATGAGCCAAAGCTGCGAATGAATCGAAGGGAAAGGTTACAGACGGCGAAGGTGTCAAGGGCTCGGGCGCGTGGTGGCCGAGGCTGAGGAGGAAATTGCGCTACGGCGTGTATACAGCGGGTTTCTGGACGGTTAGGCTTGGTATGATTCAATACATGGGTGAAGTTTGAGGTGGTCCGGTCATTTAGGTGGGACGAGGTAGATGTACTTAATGGTAGTTAACCTGATCCAGCCCGGCCCCACCCGTGCTTAAGCTCCAGTAGGAGTGCAACGGGAATCACTTTACCTAGCACGTAAATGAAAAAACTATACTCTGTGAAACCTACATCATTCGTTAACAAACATACCTCAGTAGTGTTGCGAATATAATCTATAGTAAGGATCTGATGTCAAAAGTCTCAACAAACAAATATTCATGATATTTATCATGCATATTAGCCAGATAAATATATACATAATAAGAAATCTTTAATATAGATCAGGTACACAGGTACAGAAAGATTTACCGTGTCGCATGAGCACGTGCCACTTTTTATCACCTGATCGGCGTACTCCAGCACTGTACGAGAGGATTTTGTTTAATAGCATTCTATTAAGAATTCCGTATCTTTGGGGAAATAGCTTGGTTGTTACTCCTTCAAAAATTACCGTAGAATTTTTAATTAAAGTCATAATCCTATTAATGGCATAGGTGTCGGCAGTTTTTGACATGCTAATTGATTGGCGTTCGTGAGATAGTATGCACCTAAAAATTCGCAGTTTCTTCCCAGCAGAATCGAGTGTTGCTTCACATTCCCTTTTCAGAAGTCAATATAGTCAGTTTATTTAACCAAAAGTTTTGGAGATTCTTACTATCTTGACCGACAGAAAGCTCTGGCCGTCTAAGAGGCCAGAACCACGTTGATTTCAGTTTGATATGTAAAGATGAAGGATAATGTAGTTTATTGGTACTTCCCAGATGGCCCAGCTTTTTGAATTGACTACAGGCTATTTGCATGTGGCTATTTATTGTAATTGCTGTATAAATGTAATCTTCACACCTGAATGCACTGATATTCTCGAAGATAGCTTCCCCAACAGAGGTTTCGTATTTGCTCAATGATCTTGGCGGTTCTGGCTCAATATACTGAAGCTTGAGGCAAGGTTTCCAGATACCTTTAAAGCTGTATATCATTCCCCTGTGATTTCCCGATAGATCTAATACAACACGATATCGTTTTGATTTAGAATCTATTCATTTCGTAGGTCATTATCAGAATTAGACAATCTAGGTTTTATACATACTCCTGAATGATTGATTTTCCCCGTTAACTCCAATAGGCCATGAAAAAACTGTTTTGCCACCGAATTCCTGCAACTTGTGTCTTTTAAGGAGCTTTTGAGTGGCCAAGTAATGGTCTGAAATATCATGGTTTTCTAGATGTTGGTGGAGATAAATGTAGGCTGCGTGTAATTTTTCGTCAACAAATTTGTATCGATTACAATCAAAGCCATAGTGCTTGAGTGGATTTCCGAGGCTGAGGTCAAGTATGAGGGGTGGGCTAGTACGAGGATCTAGAACCTGGAGACACTTTTTGTAAGAATCTCCGATTTTATCGACGACACCGATAAGTTTACACGTCGAATCTATAACAACCCGTTGAATTCCCTCACTGCCTGGAGAATTGTTAAATGCTTGCTATTTGAAGTCTACACTACTTTTGTTTAGATAATGAAGATGATCAACAGTTACCTTTCTCGAAATTACGGTTAGACTCCCAAGCAAGCGGCCAAGTAAAGAGAGTGGTGTCTTTTATTTTGTACAATTCCGAGCCATCCAACGTAGCTGGGAATCTGCTGGACCAATCTGGATGAAGGAGGTTGTTGCAAGCACAAATTCTTGCGTCTTCAACGGCTTTAGGTATTATTGTTATTTTACGGCAGTGAAACCAAGTCTTACTGTCTGGAATAGCTAGAGCGTAGGTAAATAAGGTTGTCGTGGCCCCGAAATTTGTATATTGACGTCTTATTTTCATCTTTGCTTGGATTTCAGGACAGCCTACCACATAATTTTTATCCCTGGAAATGCAGCAAGGCTTCGTGATACTTGATCAAACTTAAGGGTGTGCTTGCGCTTGGGTTTTCAGATTAAACATTCGGACTGGGTGGAAGTGTGAATGGCATCGAGCTAATCAGGTAAGATGTTGCATCGCACATGACTTCGCTGTAGGAATTGCGGATCATTTTGTATCTTTGATATTAGATTTTCAGTAGATTTGGTAACGAGTAATGCTGGGTAATTAAAACACTTCCATGTCATGAACAATTGACGGTGGAACAAAAACATCACTATCCTTCAGGACACAGGTTATGCTAGGGTGGGGAGCAATCATATGACGGGTACAAGGATAAGAGTTAGAGGTAGAAAATTCAATGGCAGATGAAACCGTGCATGGTCGGTGATCCTATTCCATGAAGAATTAGTCGCAATTTAATTGAAGGCAATTTAAAATCAAAAGTGTGGAGAAAAAGAATTACCAAGATCTTTTACTAAACGAGCGGTCAAGAAAAGTGGAAAACTTGACGAAACATAATTTACAGATAGAGGGACTCGGTTGACTCTATTTCCTATTTCAACTTCTCTTGTTAAAGAAAGATACCTGAAAGGATAGTGAAACCCCTCAGAAGTATTCAAAGAAAATGCTTAAAGATTGTTGCAGGTGCCTACAATTCTACTAGCAGCAGAGTGCTAGAGCACGAATCGTCCGATCTCCCTATAGAGATATACCTGAAACAAAGGAGGGTCCAGCATGCCGAACTATCAGATGAACTCCCAGTTCAAGAGACAATCCGATCGACATGTAAGAGGATAGAGCTGCCCGCAAACGGGAGAGAAACTCCGCATGCATTGACCAAGAGTAAAGACATAGCCGAATGGACAAGAACTTGCGGAAGAGAAAAGGATAAGGGGAGGCTGAAAGAAGCTGGGAAGATAGCGGCTTTTCAGGAGTGGAAGGATTCATGGACAAGCCAGATCATGAAACAGTGCCCTGGCCGACCAGCATCAGCCGATCCAGAAAATTGAAAAGCGGCAAATATATTTACTGATAAACAAACAGGCAGCACCAAAATGAACTTCAAAGATAAATCCTTAAAAATCCACCGTAACCTGACCAGGGCCCAAAGCAGTGTCGCCATTCAGCTAAGGAGCGAGCATATCGGACTCAATTTTTACCTGAGCAGAAGAAAAGTACCCGGACTAGAAGAGCCAAGCTGTCAATGTGGATATCCGTCGCAAAACGTCAAGCATATGGTGTTGGCGTGTCCGCAGTGGGCAAATGGAAGAGGCGACTTTCTCCGACAAGCCAAAGACAGGTCATTTGAAGCAATGATGGACAGCCTAGAAGACATGGCTAGAATTACACGGTGGATACTAAACAAATGGTGGATAAAACAGCTTCGACCTGCAGGAGAAGTCGAGGTAGCAATGTCGGATAAAGTAAATAGATCTGGAAGGGGAGAGGACGGAATCCACACGGGCTGAACAGTGTACACTGCACTTCCTGAAGGTAAACCAAATAAATTGATAGGAACATAAAAAGACAGGATCAGGGGGTTTCCACCAAATTGGTTTCCTCCTTTGTAAATAATGCAGATAGTCACCTGCATGGACCCATAGGGTGCCTGATCGGGTTAATTGAAATCAAAATCAAAATTCAATGTCAAGGGTAACTTAGTGGGGCTACCTAATCGGGTATGGCGTAACGGAAAATAATAAATGAAAATGTACATAGTCTCTTCTTTGGGAGAGAGGATAGAAATCAACTAAGAACCACCCATTTCGTTGCAACAAGCCTGTGATTAAATTACTCCGTAGGAGTATTCCGACTCTGCTATTCTCAAGGGTCGAGCAGGAACACCAGCGAAAGTGCCCTCCGCTTTCTGCTTTTTAGTCGCCAGTGATTTTCTACGCTGGACAAGGTGACCGACTAATTTTTCTCTACAACACTCACAGTGAAGTGTGGCTATTTTATGATTGAAACAGCGGTGGTACACTGCGAAGTCACCATGTCCTATTCGGGCAGCGATCAAGCGAGCGTAAACCGCTCTTGGGAGCGCTTGTTCTGGCGGTTTCTTGCGCCGCATCTCTAGTCAAGGTTTGCATAGCGTATGGGGCGATTTGAGTGCCACCAGTCTCTCACCATTTGCCTAGCCAGTCGGCGAGCAAGACGTCCTAACGAAACAAGGGTGATTCTATCATTCGTCATCCTGGCGTCATTTAGCGAGTCGAGCTCTCTTCGAGCAAGCCTATCTGCTATCTAGTTTCCTGACAGCCCTGAGTCTCCAGAGATCCATCTTACTTTTACGGGTGCAGCTCCTCTCGCAGTCATCTTCCAGAACTTTTGAACCCGCCAAGATGATGAGGTAGTCAATCCTGTCAGTAGTGCCAGAACTGCTCCGGAATTTTCGAGTGGGACGTAGATGGCGCTTCGTGCCCGATCTCGTTTCCATGTGATAATTTCCTCGAAGGCAGCCATAGCCCCGTGAACCTCCGCATCGTAGACTTCCGCATTCAGGATTTTTGCCGAGACACTTTTTTCAATAACTGTTCCAGTTCCACTAACAAAGGTCACGAAGACCCATGAGATACAGTCGGTAAACGCTCCAGAACCATTGCTGTAAGCGCATAGACAGTCGGATGGCAGGGTCGTAAGTCACTGTGTTATGAAATTAGCTACTTCTTCTTTCCTTGTCCAACAAGTTTTTGGTTTAGATGGTACCTGTGGTCGAAGGGATGAGGGTAGTTCCGCATCTAGTAAGACTCGGAACATTCTCTGGACCCTCGAATCGTGAACCCGGTTGAGGCCAAGTCTGCTTTTTTTGCATGTACGTAGGCCAAGGCGCTGACGGGCGTAATCGGTGGATTCCTTGGCTCGAAGTCAAAGCGGATGATAGAAATCCAGTCTACGGATTCGGGCGGCAGTCTTGAGCCTGCGTTCCTCGAGAAGAATATATGCTGGTGGAATGCCGGTCTCCCTTCTCAAAGCTGTGATCGGCGTAGTGCGCCAGGTTGGGAGGGCAGAACATATTCCGGACACGGAAGTTTGGTCGATGGCCTTGCACTGTCTCCCGTATGAGTTTCGCGTAACACCCCGATATGTTTCCCTAGTTGGCCCTGGGCACCAGATATCTGCAGCATGTAACGCAATTGGAAGGACTACTATCCGAATGACTGTGATAAGTTCAGCCGTAGTCCTTGGGTGCACCGAATAAGACGTCGAGAGTGTCGTACCAGGCGCATTGTTTTATTGGTCCACTTGGCAACATGACTTACGAATGTAAGACCACGATCGAGGTGCACTCCAAGCCATCGAATCTCTTCTGAACCTTGGATTTCGCGAGTGCCGATTCTGATTGTAAGTAGCTCGCATCTTCTGGCTCTAGGGCTAAGAAAGTAAACCACTTCGGCAATGTCCGGATCAAAAGTCACGGTGTTCTCTGACGCCCATCCGAGGACTGAATCAACCTCCCGTTGGACAGATAATACTGCTTCGTAAGCAGTTGATTCTATACTACGTATGGCAATATCATCCGCGTAGCCAAATTTGCAGACACCTCCTCCCACGACTTCTGCCATGTAGAGTAGGAAAAGAATAGGTGACAGCGGTGATCCTTGAGGGAGTCCACACTGTAGGAGTATTGGATCTGTTACGCCATCGTCGTAACGAACGCTGGCAGATCGCCCTACTGAGAAGAATATGATCCAGGCGACGGATGATTCCAGCCACCCCATTTTCCTCATACTTTGTAGTAGTCGTCCGTTGAGTACGGCGTTAAAAGCCCCTTAGACATCTAGGGTGACGAGAACTGCTTTCTTCTTCCACTATATGGCGTGTTCAACATCATGAATGACGCACGCGACAAGGTCATTTGCAGACCGATCAGGGAGTGCACCGAAAAGCTGCTGAGGTACAACCTCCTTTGAGAGAGAGGTGTATGAAATTCGCTTAGCAATGAGCCTCTCGAGACCTTTGCACAGGGAGGAAAGTAAAGCTATGGGTCGCCGACTGGAGACACATCTCAATGTCGTTGCTCCATATTTGTCGTATCGCGTATGCACCATGAATGTGATATTTTGCCACAAATAGCAGCTCTTGAGGCTGCAATAGGTCTTCCCCAGCAATTCTAATGCGTACTGCTATTTTAGTCATTTTTGGAGCTACGACCGACGTGTAGGTCCTTTTTGTCGGTATCCCAGGTGCTACTTCTGGAGCAGCATTGCGAACAGGATCCACGAAGCTCTTCTTTACAACCTCCTCGATCGCCGTCATCCCATTCTCGATTGGAGACAGGATCTGGGACATTTCTGTCTAGGCCTTCTTGCGGCAATTAAAAGTCTTCACGGCTTCGTTAACATCCTCAATGGATGATAAGTACACCTCCCCCTTCATATCGCTCATCATGATTAATCTGAGCTTTCTTAATAGTTTCCCGATGGTTCCAAGGTTCTTATCCTTTGGAACTGTCTGCGCTCCGCCGCCTTCGTTCATGGTGGCCGTTGTCGCTTTTTGCAACGCGTCGAAATCGTTGTATTTACCCATACCCGCCATGTTGAAGCACAGAAAGCGAATAGACAGGATGAGGGTAAAGAAGATGAAAAAAATAGATTCACATCGTCTAATTTATGTTAATAGTAGCGTGGAAGGTAGCGCAGCTTTCTCTTGTAGTTTCCATTGCTACCGTTTTTATTTTTTTTGGGTAGAGGTTTCCGTGGAAAAGGTAGCTGAACGGCTATTCATTACGGGCATTATATCGACGATTTTTCAAGTAACAAAAGAGGATAGGAGCACTGTACAAGGCGCGGCCTGGGTCAGAAAGGAGCCTAATGTGCTAGATAGTCATAGACTCAAGTAGTACAATAAATATCACTCACTCACTCACTTATATTTATCTTACTGTTTTCTATTATCCATTTAATACCATCCATAGATCGCAAGAGTCGACTGAAGGCCGATAATCATGTATAATTCAAACTTTGAGCGCAGGATGATAAGATCCTGATTTTCATTTGCTAAGTTGGGTCTATCTAAGCACCAACATGTCGGTTAGCCTTTGTTTTGACGGCTTAATACGTAGTTACGGCCTCGCCTGAACCTGGCCCTAGATACGATAGCGTAAGTACATGTGGTATATGCACGTCAGCGTAAAGTCTCTGTCCGCCTCTAGAAGCTCTCTACTCATAGCCAATAAACTTCTTTCATCTCTACATTAGAGCTACCTTTCTGCCACTTCCTCTTCGCGTGATGTATGTCGGATAGTATTTTTTATTTATTTATAATGTTTAACGTCGTGCCCGCGCACAGCACGTGAGCTCCTCACGAATCGGTTAGCCCAGTCTAAATTAAACTACCCGACGTAGTGGCGCCCAATCAGACCCAACAAAGCAAACAATAGCCAGGATCTTATCATCCTGCGCTCGAAAATTATAGTGTACGTGAAGGTCGTCCGTCCAAAGAATCTCATGCTATGCAGTTGGTACAAAATCAAGAAAAGATTTTGCAAAACAAAATAAAAAATAAAAGGAGAAGATTGTTTACATCAGATCGTGATTTCGTTCGAATCAGACTGTTCGTTGTGCCCTTTCGAAGAAATCTGTGACACGCACCCAATTATTGAATGCATCAACTCCCTCCGCCGAAGCAAGTGCCCAGGATACGCTGGGGTTAGAATTCTGTGCCCTGTGGAGCTGAGCTTGGTATTGCCCAAGGTGGCAATAGAAAAAGTGGTTAGGGGACTTCTCTTCTCCGCATGTGCAGGTTAGAATGGCGTTTTCATGCTGAAAACGTTAGTGGTAGTCCGCGAAGTCGCCATGACCGGACCGGGAAGCTAGTAGATATCCTAATGCGCGTCGCCCCAGACGGGCGAGCTCAACGGTGATTTTCATATTAGGGCCAATTCCTAGTTCTTTGTATCTAGAAGGGGCATTTTCTGCCCAATATAGAGCGACTTAAGCCTCGTACTGGGCTTTGACTTCTCTCCTTGCCCTCGCAATGGAGAGTTCTAAGTGTGGAGCTGTAGCTGCACAGGCAGCTTATGAAAGCGCGTCGGCTGCTTCGTTCCCGAGAATACCTGCGTGGTCTGGGCACCATTGGATAGCCACTTTCCCAGGCGTCGTATTTTGACCGCGTGATCTTCTTTTCCAGTTCATTGCGAGCTTGCGAAAGATTAGTATTTCTGCCGAGCTGGACGCTGTGGGCGTATCCAAGAGCAGACGGATGGCAGACTCCTGGTTGTCGAGGCAGACAGTAGCGTTAGAGGCATAATAGGCCAGTGGGTTGCTAAGAGCTGCGGCAAGACCTTCAGTGGCCCCGGCGATTTTTGTATCATGCACTTCTGCCGAGTTTCCGAGCGGGAGTGATCCTCGCCCAATCTCCTGCATAAGACCTTGGTAGACGACATAGCCCGCACCTGCTCGGTCGTCTATTAGAGCTCCGTCTGAGAATGCGAACAAGTCAAGGGTAGGTCGTGTAGCCTGCCACTGTTTGAAGGGATTTGATCCCAGGAGTCTACCTACTGCACCAATTTCGATGTGCTTTTCTTCACGGGATGACGACCACGGTGGAGGGATGATGTCCTCGGAAAGTTCTGGCGAGATTCTTTGACGGGCGTCAGGTAGTATTATTTACGTAAGGCAGATCAGTACATGAGGAGCTCACGTGCCATGCACGGGAACGACGTTTTTTGTTTTTTTTTTTTTAAATCATTTAATGTGTATTCAGCTATCTAGCTATGACACATGACCGGCGCTATGTATACATGTGGGATGACTCTTTTGACGTTAGAGACACTCATACTCTGGATTTCATTTGCAAATACCACTATGAGGTATGTTCGCTTACACAAACAGTCGACTCTCCTCCGTTAGTACCCACCAAAGGGAATTTAAAAACCTTTGATTATCCAAGCATGCCTTCGTCATCCATGCATACCAGCGCCGCGAGAAAAGTGGATGTGTTTTGCCAGATTTGAACCAGCGATCTACTGTCTCAAGTGGGATATGTGTCCAAGCTATCCAGACTCTACTTGGCAGACCGGCCAAGAAGATGTACCACCGCTCCATCCAACCATGGCAGTTTTTATAGTGTCGCCGGCACTCTCGCAGCCGATGACTTGGCACGCACAGAGCTCAATTTGTAAAAACTCCTTGCCAAAATTCGAAATTCCACGCCCGTTGAGACAGTATCCATCCTTTGCATTATCTTATCAACTTGTCCTGATCCCTCTCACATTCATCACAAGGAATTGTCTTCCAGATTTGTGCGCCACGCTTTGCTTCCCCCGTCGGGTGTAAATATCGGCGTGGGCGTGTATCTGGCGACCAGCTAAGGCCAGAGAAAGTCGAAAAGAGGTATGGTCATTGGAATGAGGATGTACTCGGTCGTACTTGTAAACTTGATGAGGCTCAGGTAGGAATCGATTTCGTTGGGAGTGAAAGATTGATATGGTGGAGTAATTTGAATCATTGCCTCGTAGGCCAACTTGTTCGGTATTGCGAAGTTTGACTGAACTTGGCTCTGGGAGAATATTTCACTCCCAGGTTCGTAGAGGACACCGCGTACAGGTGTTCAGTCTTGCCCTCCTGGGGACGACGTTAATTATTATTATAAAAAAAGTGAAAATGAAGATAAAAAGAACACAATCTGAGTGCCGGATATACCCATGACTATGAAGGACGTAGTTAGAAACACAAATAGGACATAAATGGATAAATATAAAAAATAAATAGCTTTAAAGCTCATTGGGAAATATGAAAATTTATTCAGTTGTTCTACAATGAAAGTTGCCTCCAAAAAAGATCCCACTCCACTCCATTAGTATTGTATCTAACTTTAGCATGGCGTCATTTGATCTTTCCTAATATGAGCTACATCCTAACGAAGGATCTGTCTAACTAGGTTTGCGCGCTCCGATCTCTGTCATCGTACGGAAACTTAAGGTGTGATGGGCGTAAATTAAGAGGCCACAAACTGAATCGGCAAGTAGTTAGGCCATTGAAAGTTAAAATTTGCTAAATTATACCTACAAAATTTATGTGGATCTAGTTGAGATCTAGCTTTCTAGGAAACAAGGAGTTAAATTACATGGAGATCTTGTATACTTACCTCCCAGGCCAATTGTTGGGGGATGAATGATCGTGGTCATAAACCTTATGATGGATAGTTTTACTACGGATCTAAAAAAGAGTTTAAGGTGGAGAGGATCTATGTACAACTTGCTTTTACAAGAGAAACATGAGTCCGAGGGCTTTTGCTAATAATCTACACCTTGATCTTAGTGCATGTTCCAACTGCCAATTACAAATCATGGCCACTTGTAATAATTCAACTCCGCTTCTATGCTACTGTTTCTTTCCTTCACACCAATGTCTCCTGCAATGCAAAATTTGGTTGAACCTTGTCATATGGTGAGGATTTAGTTTTGTGGCCTGTGAAGTCGCTGATAAAAGTTTGGACTCTGTCATCCATATGCAGAATGTCCGTAAAATGTGATAGATATTAATGGCTTGGTTGATGCGACTAAAAAGGTAGGACCTAGCTCATTATTATTTACATAATTACAGTCTAACTCTAATCTGATTACATAACAGCTCTGCGATTAACCATCGTTGGGTGCTAATTGGGGAAGTCATTTTTGATTGAAAAAGATGTAGATACTAGGTGAAATGTAAGGAATACCGATCACTGCAGTGCCGACAGACTTCACCTGTTAAGATCATACAGGTGAGGTAGTAATGCTGAACAATTTGCACTAAGTTTGTATTAAGATAATGAAATTGTTACATGTAATAGTAAAAACAACCCATTTACAAAGAATTGGAAGGAACCGTTGCCATAATTTCTCTTCAACTTTCTAGAACATTTCCTGAGTTTGACAGGCAACCGTGACGCCCACAAAATGATATCTACATTTGTCTCCATACCCTTTAATGACTACCGTTAACACCAACTCCATGGGGTCCTGTCAACGTGGGAGTTCCATCTTCATACTTCTCCCAGTTTGCCAATATCGCACCTATCTTTGGGCTATTTGTAAGACGATAGACATCCTCAAAGTACTCTTTGGATAATTCGAAGGGCCTTGCAGTGACGTTCGGAATGTATTTGCCAATCAGTTTACTGGGATCAATAGTAGTTTTGTTAATTTTCTTGAGAAGAAACGATCGGAATGGTTTCACGCCAGATCGTAAGAATGTCGAGTGAAATGGGACATCGATACCTTTGAGGGGTATCGTCGCAAAGCCTCGCTCTAGCTCCACTGGAGCGGGCTTGGATTTCGTTTGACTAGCACACTCGCTGATTATCTCCACCAAGTGAGCCTTTACGTCTTCAATCGAGAGAGTTTGCATAAGTTGTTGAATATCAATTTTTTGTGCTTTCAAATAATTCGTTACACTGGTTAAAGTATCCAGAGCACGAAGATCTCCGGCACAGACGTACTGCATGTTAGCAATGTTGTAGTTGACAATCTCAAGAAGCCAGCCGGTTTCCTCTGCAATATTCTCGACAACATACTGGAGGGCTTGCTCGTTAAAAGTCTTTGAGATTCTCGAGGGGTTAACAGCACACATTGAATAATTCGAGCGGCCAGATTCATCCCGCTCGACAGCAACCTGCATCGTAAGACCTCTGTAAAATACAACAGAAACTAAACTTTCAATTGGCATGACATCGGCCAGTGCTGCTAGCGCTGAGTACTCTCCGAGTGAGTGACCCGCAAAGCTGCTATCACGCTGAACTAGGCCCTTGGAGCGCATATCCTCAAAACTAGCTTTTTCCATCAAAGTCAGCGCGGGTTGAGTGAACTGGGTCGCAGAGAGAAGGCCAGTGGGTGACATGTAAGTATATGAAGTAGTATTTTCATTGATGTCCTTGAATATTTTTTCTGACTTGGTAGAGCCATCGGCACCAACGGTCTCAAAAGTCATTGACATGTAGTTCTGACGAATAGCCTTACCACGAGGACCACCAAAATGAATAGTAAGTTCTTTGGGGTTATTTCGGACAATATTAGTAATTGCAAAGCCTGTAACGCGTGAGCAATGTCTCGGGAAAATATGAGTAACCTACCATAGTTATCCATGAAATGCTTGTCAGCCCTATCCCATACTTCCTTCGCGACAGCACTGCTTGCATAAAGTTCCATTCCCATACCTTGCTCTTGGGAGCCCTGTCCTGTAAAAACATATGCTGATACAGGTTGCTCGACCTCAGCCTCTCCTATTAACACCTTTTCTTCTGTCTCTTTGTTGCTTGCCTCAACTTTTATTATCTTCCTCCCTGCAACCATACCGACATGTTGAAGATTGACGTCGATCTCATCATTTGGAAGTACCATGCCTGTAAGCGATGCATGAAAGCTTCTGACACGACCTATGTGGTTTTCAGCAGCCCATGTTTCAACGAGGCTTCTGACTGCTGCACTTGAGTACATTCCATGGGTGATGGTTCCAGGTAGACCGGCATAGCTAGAAAAGACGCGGGAGACATGGATAGGGTTATAATCGCCAGAGACACGGGCATATGTCTCGTTCGATGCAGGAGCTCTAATTTTTAGGGGGGTCTTTCCGCTTAAAGGAATCGCGTTCTCGAAGTTGACTGGTTGTTCAATAGAAGAGCCGTGCCTTTGTAAGTAATCAACAACGGGATTACCATAAGAGGCGCTGGCCTCATATTCTACAGAGGCAACTTGTATGATCTCCTTTGTTGGGAGCTCCAAGAGAACTTGACCTGTTGTCTCCACGCTACTGAACATTGTTTTGTTCTTGAATCTGACAAAACTCTGTAGGCGAAAGGTTAATATCTGGCCGAGAAGCTCATGGTCAGGCTCATCGAGGCAAAACCACTCTTTTGATCGTAGCACAGCTACATCGCGGGAAGTTGCTAGATGGATTTGCATGGGAGTTTCAATCTTTCGTTGAAAGGTATTGCTGAAGTCAGTGTAGGTCCCACGGTACAGAAATTGAGATGTTACTTCCATTACAGGTTTTCCTTCGCGAGATATTGTACCGCAAACCTCAACCATTTTCCCAGAATCTTGAATGACGACTGCGTTTATCTGAGCAGATGTCTCGACTTCGTCTCCTTTCTTCAATGGCTCAGCTCCAGGTAACATTCGAAACCCATTTGATAAATGTACCAGTTTCAGGAGATCTCCGTCAATTGCTCGGGGAAAAATTGGTTTCGTGATGGCTTTCCATCCAACGACAATTGCAAAATCCATCGGCGCGAATACTTCCTTACCTGGTCTATCAACGAATGCTTCTCCAGTGTTTCCAACAGCATGTACAAAATCATTGATTGCTTCTGATGTGATAATTGACTTTCCACCGTTGAATTTACCTGTCACGGGTGCATCAAGATCTATGGATTCTTTTCCGAACCAAGCTTTCCAGTAAAATTCTTTAATTCGGTCGTTCCTATCAGCCATGACTTCACGGATAGGTGCATAGCCGGCTTCTGGATGATATGTGAATTTTAATGGGAGAGATATTGAAGCACCAATGGCAGTGGTATCTTTTATCATGTCGACACAAATTTCATTTCTTCCAGAGAGGTTGATTTCAATGACCTTGATATGCTTGTTGGGTCTGGGTTGCTCAAACACAGTTATGACCGTCTTCGACGGATCATTTGGATAACATATTTCAACAAGTAATCCACGGGCTGGAGTAAATATTCGCTTCATTGGATTTGTCTGGAACTTTTTGCCCTGTACGAAAACTTCTGAGGAAAAAAGTGCGTATCTCCATGATTTCTTGGGTCCGGCAAGCAAAGAGTACCATTCTTCAAGTGGGGGCATTGCTATAGATGGTGACATTGAGAGCCGATAAGTTGACTTCGTTGCGTTGTGAGAAACAACCAAACCTTCGACATCAAGTTCCGATTCACTTCCTTCAGCTTTGCCTCCAAAGTATTCAACGACGGGTATTAGATCTTCCTTTGAATCGTAAAAGTCACGGGTGAGGGACTTGATGTGTCCATTGTGGACCCCATCTAAGATTTCTTGGATAGGCTCGTCGACCACAGAAGAATATTTTACAGCAGTGGGTCCCTGTAGAATACATGTTCGTCCAACATCTTGGTCTATCACAGCTTCAAGATCTTCGGATTGCCACAAAGAATCTTTCTTAAAAAAGAATTCAAAGTTTTCATCAAGTGTGGGAACAAAAGTTGTTGGCTTTTGTCCTCTCCTTTGGCAAAGAAGTAGGAAATGCTGAACATCCTGAGCATTGATAAGTTGAGATGCAGCCTCCGGATAGGCAGAAAGAATGTTATCAATGGTAGGATACGGATTATCTAATTCCGCATAATTTTGAAGCAAAGATGTGCATCCTGTATCCAATGTAAATCTTTCTTCGACGCGTCGTATAAAGTCACCGGTCAGTTTTTCGTAAGACTTGTCGATCCACCGTGATTCATGCTTCACGTACATAAGATCTACCATGCGATATACGACTTCGCTGTAGGTCATATCTTCTAGGTCAACAGCGTCGCCCTCTTTATTTCGTCCGAACCAAACTTTCTGAAAGTCATCATTTAACTTCTTGATGATATAATCACGATTCTTTTTCAGTTCCGCGACTCTCTTTTCTTTTGGAAGGCTGAAAATTTTTGCGTCCATCTCAGCCCAGAATTTTACACCTCTAGTCGCAAGCTTGTGTATTGGTTCGCCCATTTCGGACCTGACTGTGATAACTCCTCCGGCTGGTCCCTTGTAGGTTTTTTCCCATTCCGAATCGTCGAGACCCTCAGCTTCAGTGATGGCTTTCTTCGCGTTCTTGCTAGTGTGTGCCTCTTTAGCTGTCATTACTCGACTTCCGAATAAGCAACCATCGAAAGGCATAGGTGGGTACCCATATTTGGCCGACCATGCACCAGTTAGGTAAGGGTAAGTATCATCAGCACCACCAAAGCCACTGCCAGCCACAAGAATGAGATTATTACATCTGCGAATTCGGCCGTACATTTGAAGGATTGGCTGATGAAAATCTTCAAACGAGTGGTGCCCGCCACCACGACCACCGGTCCATTGTAGCATAACCGGGAAACTTGGGTTAGCTTTGGCAATATTTATTACAGATTGAATAGCGTCTACAGATCCAGGCTTAAATGATATATGCTTGAGACCTAGTGTTTCGATGTACTCTTGAGCAATCTCAATTGATGGCACTCCGGCACCGATTGTTAGACCCTCAATGGGCACACCCTGCGCCCTAAGCTGGCCCAACATGGGAATTTGCCACTGCATAGCTCGAGGATTAACGTAAATAAGGTTAACAGAGATACCGCGCCCAGCAGGGATGGAGTTTTCGATTTTCCGCAGGGCTTCAGTCATATTTTTGGCGTTGTAGTATCCACCACCAGCGAGTTCGATCTGGTATCCTGCGTTCATTGTTGCAGCTACAAAATCCCACTTGACGGTGCAAGGCGTCATGCCTGCAACCATGACAGGCGGAATCCCAAGTATACGACTCATTTTAGTATCGACAAATGTTCGTCCTGTGGATGTTTTTACTAATCGTGGGCCATGTTCCTTTACCCAGTCAACGGCAAATTTGACAGCGTTGTCCTCATCACGATCGAAGAGTTCATCTTTGTATCCAACTTCGGACACTGTACCATCTATTGCACCTGCGAGAATGACACGAACGCCAGTGCCATCCTTATTACGACTTGTCAAAACGCCAAGGCCAGACACACCGCCAGGTCCAAAATCAAGGACATGGGTAGCCTGTGGAAACTCAGTGGCTTTTTCCCAGTTTACTTCGTCCTGAGTGATTAGTCTAACAAGAGTAGGTACAATGTTTCCGCTAGTCGACAACCTTATATCCTTTCCTGTGTTTGTATCATATACAGGTATAACAAGTTTCTTGCTATCCAGGTTCACATTTTTTAAGTCCTCATCAATCAATTTTGTTGCATTAATTAAGTATTTGCTATGAAATGGAGAAGTGATAGAAAGAAATCTGTTTGAAAATCGAACTTTTCGTTCTGTGAACGGGATACGTGTTTGGTCGAGACCAGTTGGTGCCTTAACTTTACGAAGTTGTAAATTTAATCCGTAAAGAGAAATGGGAGGCCCTGTGACAACAAGATTGTTCGCACTGTTAATTAAGGATATCGATATATGCCTGTCTTCTGGAAGGTACTGATTTGTGGCATCAACGTGTTGTTGAACTTGCGCCCTCGATAGATCTCGGATGCTCAACATTGGCGTTGGTGAGCCTTCGCCGTGGCTGATTGAATCCTGCAAGATTGATGGTGCTAGAGACGTCCTTGGGTAAATTTGTTGACTCCTGGCTCCGATCCAGAAGAGGATGGTGAGCGCATCAATTGACCTTTTTTGAAACGAATCCCACGAATCCGCAGCGGAAATGGTAGCAGCCAATACGATACCTTGCGAGTGTCCCGTTGTTCCGATAATTTTTTGCCGTAACTCACCCGGGGTGATTCCCAATACTTTACAGGTAACTGTGTAGTGTGCGAGTTGTACTAAGCCGATGAGTGGAAAACTAACGGGAGCTGATATCATGTACTCTAAATCAGGCGTTCCCTCTGCATGTTGCAGCCATCCAAGAACGTCCAATCCTTTTGAATATAACTTTTCTGATCGAGGATCTCTTGATAATCCCTGAAGTAGATCGGAAGCAGATGCAATTAGACCTTCTACTAGGTCCGGATATGTGTTATGGATACTTCTTAACTCTTCGAAGTATTCTTCAATGTTTCCTTGTCCGCCAAAAATACTGTAAATTTTTACTTTCTTATCAGTGGCAGCTCGAAATAGAGCAGACTGGTGATTTTTAATTGGACGTCCGGAAGCATTACGGGCAGAGAAAAAACATCTTATTACTTCTAACTTTTTTTTCTGAATACCAGGTAAACGTGATACAAGGGCGTGTACTTCGTTTCCGCCGAGGAATGCGCGCTCGAATTCGTTGAGGACAAGCTTCAAGACATTGGCGGACGAGCCCTGGGCATCATCTTCTCCATTTTCTACTTCCCTTGCCAAGTATCCCATGTATCGTGCAACAAGTTCTGCTTCTGAGGATGGCTCGTCGTCATGGGCAAAATCTTCGGTCTGGGGTGGAAGTGTGGCCAGGAAGCTTTCTTTTGTTTGAGATGCATGGTAATGAAGGTTGGTAGGTAAAAGGATAGTATGTTCAAGACTTCCGTGATTAAGTGTGAGAGGCCGAACGGAGGATGCTAACCGCGGTGTGTTCACGCCCGTATGTGGGCCGTTTGTTGAACCTTCCATCCTCAGTCTTATATATTGAACAAATATGGCCTTCGATACTCAGTTAATAATTTTTCGTAATTCAGACTGAAATATTTGCATGGTTGACTGACCTTGATAGAGCGCTCCAGAGACTCAATTAAGAGCAGTCAGAGCTTGTGACTTGAAATAAATTGGATATCTGGATTGAACTCCTTGACGAAATATTTTTACCGCCACTAAACGATGAGAATACAGTGAGGGTCAAGTTTTGAAATGACAGGCTGAATGGGTATGGATTGATATGTGAGAAATAATGAAGAGATTAAGGGGAAGAAGATTTGGTAAAATAATATCAACTGTAGGCTACTGTCGCCATGAGATTGTCGAAATTCGTATCCTGGCCCTTCTCAACGATTGCAGGGGCAGCTATATACAAAGCCCCAGCTAGATCAAAATGTTGGGTAGACCACTGCGCCACAGTTAAAATTGGTTGGTCGAAATCCTGTTCACGTCGTGTGGCTTTAAACCCGTCAACAAGGCAAGTCTAGCTGGAAATAGCGTTTACGGCTACTGAGCGTCATAGAAAATTTCAGCCTCACTTCTGACGGTCTTGGCCTTTGACCCGATGCCGATTGGCGCGATCAGATTTAAATGCTTTCAAGTTTGTAGCAAATTTTATGAATAGTACTTACAGGCTGTTACTAGAATTTGACATGCATTTCGTACTGTTTAACATAACAAACTGCTCAGAAGATCCAAACGCGACATTATATTTTCATAAACATCTGACGGACTTATACTAGCAGACTACACGGGTACAATAAAGGGGTCTAAGTGTATGAGCTAATTGGGATCTGTGAGGGGGGGCTGTATCAGGTGGATGCTGTAGAGTTGGCATGGGTGTATTCGATCTATATGAAGAAAGTGCCTACATTGCCTTCGCCGACTTGGCCCAGGTCAGGACACCAGAATGCCATTTTCTTTAAGGGGGGACGATCTGAACTGTTTGTCAAACGCAGCTTACTTAAATTTTATGACTGAGCTAAACAACTCGTTTGACACTACATAGCTACAAAATGCAACCCATTAAATTCTGACAATCAAGTGGGCCCCCATCAAGGGTACGACAGGGAAACGGGTGAGATTAAGCAAGGCTGAGCCCGTGTATGGTTAATGGTGCACCGACCTATACTGTTGGGGATTTACATCTCCCCCGTTCAACAAACAAGGATGCTGATTCTATGCTGCCGCCAATGCATCCTAGCAAATTAGTTACTGCTCACAGTGACATTATTTGCTGCACTTCACAACCTGTTCATACTAACAAACTTCTCTCATTTAACTTGTAACTTATATCTTCTATCACCTGCACCATCATATTCATATCAGCCGTTTAAGAATAGCCATTTAATTATTAGGTTGTTATCGAGGCTTGAGCCGTTAGTTTGACTCGAAAGTCAAAAGGTCGACAGAATTTAAAATTTTACCAAAGTGGTGTCAGACAACACTCTCAAGATGCGACCTGAGATTGAGCAAGAGCTCGCCCATACCCTTCTTGTCGAGCTTTTGGCATACCAATTCGCATCACCTGTAAGATGGATCGAAACCCAAGATGTAATTCTTGCAGAAAAGACAACAGAGAGAATCGTGGAGATTGGTCCGGCAGATACTTTAGGTGTTATGGCGAAAAGAACTCTCTCATCCAAGTACGAGACATACGACGCTGCAAAATCTGTCCAAAGGCAAATCCTCTGTTATAATAAGGATGCTAAGGAGATATACTATGACGTCGACCCGGTCGATAACGAAGAACATCCTACCGACACTGCTCTTGCGCCTTCGACGACAGTTCCAAAAACGACTCCTGCTAATCCCAACTCCTCAACCGTATCTAATCCTTCTCCCAGCCCTGCGGCCAACGCTGGGCCTGCAGCACAAGTGCCTGATGCCCCAGTTGCTGCACTTGACATTGTGCGCTCCCTAATCGCACAAAAGCTTAAGAAGCCGTTACTTGACATCCCTCTCAACAAAGCTATAAAAGATCTTGTTGGTGGTAAGTTTATGCCAATACTTATTTTCACCGTATTGATAAAAAATAGGAAAATCGACGCTCCAAAACGAGATTCTTGGCGACCTTGGCAAGGAATTTGGGTCGACACCCGAAAAGCCAGAAGATACACCTCTGGACGAGTTGAGTGCTTCTATGCAAGCCACATTTGATGGACAACTTGGAAAACAGTCTTCCTCGCTCATTGCACGTCTTATATCTTCCAAAATGCCTGGTGGATTTAATCTTACATCCGCAAGAAAATATTTAGAAAGTCGTTGGGGATTGAGCTCCGGAAGACAGGATGGTGTGTTACTCTTGGCAATAACTATGGAGCCAACTGCTCGATTGAGTGCCGAATCCGAAGCGAAATCATTTCTAGACGATGTAGCCTTAAAGTACGCTTCAAACACAGGTATTGATATAACAACACCTGCTTCAGGGGGGGACTCAGGCCCTGGTGGGGCTGGTATGATGATTGATCCTGCAGCCTTAGATGCTTTAACCAAAGATCAGCGCGCTCTGTTCAAACAACAGTTAGAGTTGTTTGCCCGATACTTGAAAATTGATCTTCGAGCTGGCGAGAAAGCCTTCATTGGCACCCAAAATTCAACAGCCGCTTTACAGGCGCAGCTCGACCTTTGGAACGTCGAACATGGAGATATCTATGCATCTGGAATCGAGCCAGTTTTCAGTCCCCTCAAAGCTAGAACATACGATTCATCTTGGAACTGGGTGCGTCAAGACGCTCTATCAATGTACTATGACATCATTTTCGGACGGTTGAAGGCAGTCGACCGTGAAATAGTGAGCCAGTGTATACGCATCATGAATCGTTCAAATCCGACACTTCTAGAGTTTATGCAGTACCATATCGACAATTGTCCAACGGAGCGAGGCGAGACATACCAATTGGCCAAAGAACTCGGACAACAATTAATTGATAACTGCAAAGACGTTTTAGAAACCGCGCCCTCATACAAAGATGTTTCTCTTCCAACTGGGCCCCATACAACCATCGATGGACGGGGAAAACTTAGTTACACTGAAATTCCAAGGAATAGTGTACGGAAGCTCGAGCATTACGTCCGGGAGATGGCCGATGGGGGAAAGATTTCTGAATATGGAAATCGGACAAAAGTTCAAAGTGATCTAACCCGAATCTACAAGCTTATCCAACAACAGCACAAACTATCAAAGTCATCCCATCTGCAAATCAAACAACTTTATGGCGATGTTATCCGCTCTTTAGCAATGAGTGAAGGTCAAATAATACCAAAGGAGAATGGATCCACTAACAGCAATTCAACCTTTCAAAAAACATCGCGGAATAAGCTTGGAAAAGTTGAGACTATACCCTTTTTGCACTTGAAAAGAAAGAACCAACACGGCTGGGAATATAGTAAAAAACTTACCGGGCTTTACCTAGATGTTTTGTCGCAAACTGCAAAACTTGGCGTCACATTCCAAGGGAAGAATGCCCTCATGACCGGTGCGGGAGCTGGATCTATTGGAGCCGAGGTTCTCCAAGGCTTAATTAGCGGTGGAGCTAAGGTTATAGTCACTACCAGCCGCTTTTCTCGCGAAGTGACAGAGTATTACCAATCGATGTACGCTCGCTATGGATCCAAAGGCTCTCAATTGATCGTAGTACCTTTCAATCAAGGTAGCAAGCAAGACGTTCAAGCACTAATTGATTACATTTATGACACAAAAAGTGGACTTGGATGGGATCTTGACTTCGTTATTCCTTTCGCTGCAATTCCAGAAAATGGACGAGAAATTGACAACATCGACTCTAAGTCTGAACTCGCTCACAGAATTATGCTTACCAATCTATTACGATTACTCGGATGCGTCAAGGCTCAAAAACTAAGTCGGGGATTCGAGACAAGACCTGCACAAGTTGTCTTGCCTCTCTCTCCAAACCATGGTACATTTGGAAATGATGGTCTATATTCAGAATCCAAACTAGCACTTGAGACTCTGTTTAACCGCTGGCATTCGGAGAGCTGGGGAAACTTTCTTACCATCTGTGGAGCAGTGATTGGATGGACTCGAGGCACCGGTCTCATGTCCGGAAATAATATCGTTGCAGAAGGGGTCGAGGCTTATGGTGTCAGAACTTTCTCCCAACAAGAAATGGCCTTCAATCTCCTCGGCTTAATGTCACCAAACATCGTTGACTTGTGTCAATCAGAACCTGTGTTTGCAGATCTCAATGGTGGGCTACAGTTTATTCCGGATCTAAAAGACCTAATGTCGAAACTACGAAAAGACATCATGGAAACCAGTGAGGTTAGACAGGCAGTTACCAAAGAGACTTCCATCGAGAACAAGATTGTCAACGGTGAAGATAGCGAGGCTTTATACAAAAAAGTCATGATTGAGCCTAGAGCCAACATTAAGTTCGATTTTCCTCACTTACCTGATTGGGAGAAAGACATCGCGCCTCTTAATGAGAACTTAAAGGGTATGGTCGATCTTGAAAAGGTTGTCGTTGTCACAGGATTTGCTGAGCTTGGCCCATGGGGAAATTCACGTACCAGATGGGAGATGGAAGCATACGGCCAATTTTCTCTAGAAGGATGTGTCGAAATGGCTTGGGTGATGGGATTAATCAAAAACTTTAACGGCTCTATCAAAGGAAAGCAATATTCTGGATGGGTAGACTCAAAGACAGGCGAACCAGTCGATGATAAAGATGTTAAAAGCAAATACGAAAAGTATATACTGGAGCATTCTGGTATTCGGCTTATTGAACCTGAACTATTCCGGGGATATGATCCCAACAAGAAACAGCTATTACAAGAAGTTGTGATTCAAGAAGATCTAGAACCTTTTGAGGCCTCCAAAGAAACAGCAGAGGAATTCAAGCGAGAACACGGCGACCAAGCTGAGATTTTTGAAATCGCAGAGACGGGCGAATATATTGTTCGTATGAAAAAAGGCGCCACTCTCTTGATTCCTAAAGCCTTAAAATTTGATCGCCTTGTTGCTGGTCAGATCCCTACCGGATGGAATGCCAAACAATATGGAATACCCGACGACATCATATCTCAGGTTGATCCAGTGACTCTGTTCGTTCTTGTCTGCACTGTGGAGTCGCTTTTGGCTTCAGGAATTACTGACCCCTATGAGTTTTACAAGTATGTTCACCTTTCTGAGGTAGGCAATTGCATTGGCTCTGGAATTGGTGGGACATCTGCGCTCAAGGGAATGTACAAAGATCGCTACTTGGATAGACCTCTCCAAAAAGATATCCTCCAAGAGTCTTTCATCAACACCATGAGTGCCTGGGTAAATATGTTGCTGATTTCTTCAACTGGTCCTATCAAGACTCCCGTTGGTGCTTGCGCAACTGCAGTCGAATCGGTAGATATTGGATACGAAACAATTCTAGAGGGAAAAGCTCGTGTGTGCTTCGTTGGCGGCTTTGATGATTTCCAAGAAGAAGGTTCGTATGAGTTTGCCAACATGAAAGCTACCAGTAACGCTGTTGATGAATTTGCACATGGAAGAACGCCTAAAGAAATGTCGAGGCCTACCACTACGACTAGAAATGGTTTCATGGAGTCACAAGGATGTGGAATTCAGGTTATAATGACTGCCAAACTAGCACTTGACATGGGAGTTCCTATCTACGGCATTCTCGGTCTAACCACTACCGCAACAGATAAGATAGGAAGATCTGTTCCGGCTCCCGGAAAAGGTGTCTTGACAACAGCCCGTGAAAACCCTGGAAAGTTCCCATCACCTCTCTTAGACATCAAATACCGCCGCCGACAGATTGAATTGAGGAAGAAAAATATCAAACAGTGGCAGGAGTCAGAGTTAGCGTATCTCCATGAAGAAATAGAAGCTATGAAATCGCAAGGCCTATCATTTAACGAAGGCGAATATGCGCAAGAAAGAGCTCTGCACATCGAGCGAGAAGCTAATCGCCAGGAACGTGAAGTGTTGAACAGTCTTGGTAATAATTTCTGGAAGAACGATCCAAAAATTGCACCTCTTCGAGGTGCCCTGGCAACATGGGGCTTAACTATTGATGATCTCGATGTCGCCTCGTTCCACGGAACTTCCACTGTTGCCAACGACAAAAATGAATCATCAGTTATTTGCTCACAATTGAAGCACCTAGGACGTAAGAAAGGCAACGCTGTCCTCGGTATTTTCCAAAAATATCTCACGGGCCACCCAAAGGGTGCCGCTGGCGCTTGGATGATGAATGGGTGTCTGCAAGTTCTCAATTCAGGCTTAGTCCCTGGCAACAGGAATGCTGACAACGTTGATTCCGTTATGGAGCAATTTGACTATATTGTTTATCCCAGCCGAAGTTTACAGACGGATGGTATAAAAGCTTTTTCAGTTACGTCGTTTGGCTTCGGCCAAAAAGGTGCTCAAGCAATTGGAATACACCCTAGATATCTATTCGCAACTCTTGATGAAGCAACGTATAAATCTTACTCGGCAAAGGTACAGGCTAGACAAAAAAAAGCATATAGATACTTCCACAACGGGATGATCAATAATTGCTTGTTTGTAGCCAAAGACAAGTCTCCCTACACCGATGATCAGGAATGCGCCGTCTTCCTCAATCCAGATGCCCGTGTAACACCAGACCCTAAGTCATCCTTACTTACATATGCGAGCAATTTTTCTAAAAATACTGGGCCGACGGCATCGAAAAAAGAGAGCACTAAACAATTAGTCGAGTCATTGGCGAAAGGTGCAGCATCTCCAAATAATCGAGTTGGTGTTGATGTTGAGGATATATCATCCTTCAATATAGATAACGAGACTTTTTTGGAACGAAATTTCTCTGAAAAAGAACGGGCCTACTGTTCACAAGCACCACATCCAAGGTCTTCATATGCTGGAAAATGGAGTGCCAAGGAAGCAGTCTTTAAAAGTTTAGGAGTTAGGAGCAAAGGCGCAGGTGCTCCATTGAAAGATATCGAAATAATTAACAATGAAAAAGGTGCTCCAATTGCTAAAGTAGGTCATCTTATGACTAAACTCGATTCTTGCTAACAAGACAACAGCTTCATGGCGAGGCAGCCAAATCAGCTAAAACCGCAGGAGTTCGGGAAATTAGTATCTCAATATCTCATTCTGAAACGCAAGCAATCGCTATTGCAGTAGCCACATTTTAGGTAAAATAATTTTTGTAAATCCATGGTTTCCTTTTTTCTACTTCAGACATGTGTTTAGTTAAAAAATTGGGCAGAAGCTTCAATTCTGGTCTTTTGAGGACTTGCTGGTACGCAAATTATTATGTAGAACGTAAATTTTTCACGGTGCAAGAAATTGGAAAAACACTGAGGTGTTCTTATACTGAATTAACATATTATGCCCTTTATCGCGTGATGCAACTAGTTTTTCAGTTATCTCAACCTTAAGATTAGCAAGAAGAAGCACATATGATAACGACCTGTACAATCTTTTTGGGAGAACTGTGTAAGGTTGTATAAATACAAAATTATCAGACTTTTTTGGATTTTAAAATTGTTAAAAACTCATACAAAATAGTTCCACATCTGTTTCCTCGTTTCTTTTGTGTTCATTGCCCTCTTTTATCTATGACTACAGAAAGACATGTAGTTCCTTAAAGTCTACAGGGCTAGTGTATCCATGCCTGGATTAGTTTCTTTGCATCTATCACGACTTCTTGCCAGCTGTGACGCTATCACAAGTCTTCATTCTTTTATATACGGAGAAGAACCCTCTCCCGCAGCTATCTGCCCTCTCCAGTCAAGTAGATTATGGTCATCTGTGGGCGTGTAATTGCAGGGAAAAGTCCTCAAAGCCATTGGATGCGGGCTTCCTTTAAAAGCGACATCAAGAATAAGTTCAAAAATATGGCTATCCTTTTGAAGGGCTCGAAGAGACCGGCCGGGCAGCCACAGCCAACCAGTATCTACTTGAGAACGTCTCTAAATCTTCCTAACGTCCTTTTTACTCCTACATATATATGCCGTAGGATGGACCGAAGCTCGCAAAAGGATACCAGAAAAGTCTTGGTCCAGAGCAATTACCGTAGTTCCACATTCGAATCCTAGCCTGCAAGAGAGAGACCGCCACACATTACCGTAATTATCACATAGGGCATCTTGAGTATCGAGAGTGCCCCAAAGGTGCAATTTTCTTAATTGGAAATATCATCTACATTTTCAAACTCGAGGGTGCCAAAGGTAGCGTCGGGAGGGTTACTGAGTAACTTGGGTAATATCTGAGGTGGTTGGCAAGAGTCAAAGGTATAAATGCCAAAGTGTTACTCAAACTAAGGACGAGGGAATCTAGGGTAGGAGACAAGGCTAGTGGAAGACGGTAGACAAGTCGTGGCCCTTTCCTGCGGCTCTGTCCAATCAATATATGCATCATAGTAACCAGAGCAACCTAGGTCTCATAGGGTCCACCATCTACTACCTGATTACTCAACTAGTAACCCATGGTAACCATTGTATCCCGGTAACCTCTATCCTCAGTTCCTGACATATATAGTAAGTGTTCATCTTTTTGTACATGGAATTACTGCTTTTTTTTAATTCATTAAGTATATGCAGCCTAACTAGCTATGACAGAATCACTGCCTGCCTGAACTAAATAATGATAGTAGATATTTCTTTTTTCAGGGCGGGTACAGGATTATACCAAAATCGCCGTCTGCAGAAGCTATTCCAGAGATTACTAGGGCATTAAGTATAGTAAAAGGATACTTAATAGCGAACATCTGTCGTGGGCTGATTTGATGAGGTGCCAGGAGGTTAGGACAAGCGAGACGTGAAGAGAGAGGGAGCGAAGCATTATGGCTATCATGACTAATAGGAAAAGATTATTGATCTATTGCCCGTGATGAATAGCTATTCAGCTCAGTATTTACCCGATAATCAATAGCAGAAGAGTGATCCGGAGAAAATCTAAGGATTATTCCTTTGAAGCAGTGGCAAGCAATCTTGCTGACATAAAAAAAGCCGCTCATTGGACCTTAGACATACTTGGATAGAGCAATTGAAGATGGAATAGGCGGTCGAAATGCCGTTGCAGGAAAGAATGAGGACATTTAGTACTTGGGGTCAGTAGAGGAGATGCGATTGATTCAATAACTATAATTATCATTTAACCGTACCTCTTGAAGAACGAACAAAAAACGTAACAGACAGCTTGGGAAATATATGTGAGAGATCCTAGTGTATATATAGGGCTTGTAGCCACATCTATGGGCCAATAAGGCGGCAAAATTGGGTAATAAAATCAATACAAGCCCGATTCCAGGATTGGATAATTCAAGCACTGTACACTTAGTATACTAGTAATAGACACTACCGGCCGCCAGTAATAGGATTTGTAGCCTAAGTTTCCACGCCCTCTCCCAATTCGGAATCTAGCAAGACGATTCCACGCATGCTTATACGGCAAAAGTAGCACATTATGAAAGCGACATCTAATAGTATACTCTACGGCTTGAAAACATTTGTAAGGCACGTGGATTCACTGATTGAAATTGCTGTTTATAAGGCCGTCAACTTCGCGAATCAAGACCTTTGAAGCTTCAGGCCCGGTCTACATTGGATGAGCTTATTCGTCCTTCCTTATTACGCAGCGGAGAGACTTGATGGTGTTTAGCTGCCCGAAATTGGACGAGTATTGTGGGCCTCGGATAGAGCAGGGAGCCACAATTTTCCAAAAGGTTGTTGTTGGAACAGTGGTCTTTTTTTTTGGTTTGCATCAGATTTTAATTGCGTATGCAGCTATCTAGCTATGACACACTATCAAAGAAAAGTACAGAATAAATGATTCAACGTAAAGGAAGAGCAGTAACAGTGGTCATGTACACTCTAATAATAGGTGGAATATGTATTAACCTATTGTAACAGTTGTGCAACTTACGTAATATTCTCTTGGCTTTCTTACATGATACCAAAAGGTTAGAATAGACAGATAAAATGAATTATATGTGAATGTTATTGTATCGTTTTATTGAATCTATTTTATTGCCTTATATTTACGCGCGTATACCGTATTGTACCAACAGTTGTCGTCTTCTAGTAAGTAGGAAGAATTGCCAGATAGGTCGGTGTATATACAAAAGTAGGTTGCGCTTTACTTTTTTTTTTCAAAAATATTTCATATATGTTCAGCTATCTGTTGTAATGGAAGTTGTTTAGAGAAGCTTAAGCTGTTAGACTTGTGTCTAATATCGCCTAGTGAAGCGAGTTGGGACATTGAAGATTGTGAAAAATAGTGAAGAGTTGTTGGTTGAACCCACTTAGTATCAGAGCACTATTTAAACTAATTACTTCATCTAAGTGAAGGACACGATTCACTTGTTTGTGCTAGATAGTTGGGAGGCTGGTCTATGTATGAATGAATGAAAGTTTATTCGTGACGGGCACAAGCCCTGCACTCAAAGAGCATGACACGGAGAAGACTAGCTTCTCCGGCGACTATATACGACGATAACTCAGTTTAATATTTGGACTACTCATGTAGTGGGTGAATTCGCTGATACCACTTGAGACCTTGGTGCCAGGTACTTTCACCCTTCCCTCAACTGTTAATATCCACCAAAGGGAAAACAGGAAAAACCTTTAGCTACCCTAACATGCCTTTGCCATCTTGTATATAGCCGCCGTGCGGGATATGGCCTCACAGTCCTCCCTTTCTCGATTAAGGTATGTGTCCAGGCTATCCAGACTTTAATTTGGGGAGATGACGACCAGGAGGCGGGCCAAAAAACCTTCCATCGTTGCCTGCTTTTAGAGTGCCGGTAGGACTGTCATAAATCGTTGCCTCTGCACCCACAGACACTCTTAAGTCGAAAACACTCGAAAAATGTGAGTCCCAACATGCTCAGTTGTGACCTCATTATTCGTTCGTCCCACGTCCCAGCTGCCTGTCCTCCCTCAAGATATAAAGCCCCATTAGAGCAACGGTCCCCATAGACCAAGACCCGAGCTTTGTAGATTATGACTTAATTTCCTACTCGCGGGTATATATAGCTTCATAATCTTGTAGTGGGAGATAGTCGGTTTCCGAAGAGGCAAATTCCCGATTCCAATTGGAGTAACGCTTTTATCAGACGTGAAGGCGAGGTGGTATAGTAAGATTGAGGTGGAGGACTCGCGTGAGAATGATAGATCCGACATTGACGAGAAGTCGTCGATTTTAGATGTGATTATTCTTGGCTATCCCGGAGATGCAGAGCATACTGAGCGATTACACCGGCACCACTGGAAGGTGAAGAATTCGCCTTTGCTGGCTGGTCAATGTACTAGCTATCATGAATGTGGCTAGTAATAATAGAACTTTATTACGTTCCATGTTAATGCGACTTTTCATTGACAAGTAGCGCCAATTTTAACACTATCTAGCTGTGACGCATGGCCAGTGTCTAGTATGCACATCTTAAGACTCTAGCACTCTAGGGACAGTTGTTTTTAATTAGGGGAGTAACATGACTGTATTACAATAAACTGTTCACATTTGAATAATGTGCACATGCGCCATGAGATATGTTGGAACATCCACTAGTGTGTAGAAACCCCTTTGTTCATGTGTATACAGGAAGGTCCTGTCACGTAGATAATACAAGCCATTAATACAATAGGAAATTTAAACAATCTCCACATCATTCATACACTCGAGAATACTAGGGCATATCCTCAAGTTTGTCCATTGATCCAAGTCCTAAGAGTATAACTCACAAAATTCACTTCTCTTAAAGCCATAGCTATCTCCTTCCATATCTTCATCCTAAAGGTACGTCATTTCAGCTGAGCATAGCCTTTCAATAACAGTCATACTCTGTATTTTTTCTCAACATAGTTCTTAAAGATATGTCTGTTCCAACAGAACAGTCGATTCTCCTCAGCGATTGTTCATAGGGAAGCTTTGAAACTTTTAGTTATCAATGCAATCTACCATAACCCATTTACACGGCTATCGCGAGGAACGTTGTCGAGGTTTGCAGGATTTGAACTGACGCTTTTCTGTCCCTTGTGGGATATGTGTCCAAGCTATCCGGGTACTGCTTGGGAGACTAGCCCGACAGGTATACCACTGCACCACTGCATCGCTGCATCGTCGTAGCATCTAGCAAAATTTGTCATTGAGTCAGTGTCTAGACCTACGAAAGTCTAGTCGTGCAGCGCACACAGTTCTACAAAGTGAAGTCTCTCTCAATAACTTAGGCATTTGAGATCAGTTGGAATAATATCCATCCTTCCATAATCTGGTAAGTCTGTGCCGACTACTCTCACTCTCATCCCAAAGATCTGGCATGCAGACTTGTGCACCATGTTCTTGTCCTCCAGAGGGTATTCGTTTTGCCATGGACTTTATCTCGGAGATCAGCTAGGACTAGAGGCTGAGTTGTCTAGATGTATAGTCATCGAATCAGAGATATTCTGGGTCATACTCTTAGGAATGATGAGACTTTGTAGAGAATCGATCTCGTTGGGGTTAAAGTTGATGCAAAAGGTATAAACCAAGGCATCTGCAGGAAAATATTGAATAAGTTAAATTTTGGTGTCAATCAAAAGTCGAAAGCTTTTAGATAGCTTTAGTAGCTCTTCAAACTCGTTGGCTCAGCAGGAACTTGGATATAATCCAGTTCAATTGAATCGAGCAGTAGAAAGTCTTGAAGTATTGGGTCACTATTATGATCGGTGTATGATTTGGGAATGTACACTTGCGCTGGAACAGCTGTGATAGATTGCTGAGAGATATCTTCATTAATGCGCAGAAGAAAAGTTACTATGATAATTGTTGTGTTACAGATTGGGGGAAGCTCGTCCCTTATCCCCTAGCTTATTCGCTTGTAGACCTATCACGTAGCCAGTATGCAGCTCTCCAAAGTGTGCTCCCAACTGAGCAGCCATGCCATTTGTCCTGTGTCAGCAACCCATCTCTCATATCGCACACATTACTACTTGTCATGTGTTTATGTAGAGACTGGATCTCCTTCATACGCCATGATGCCATGCTGACATAATGATTGCCTATGCACCAGCTACTAGATCTACCATACTACATAGCTGAGCTTTAAAGTCGCGTGCTGAATAGAGACATTTGTCGGCTGAAGCTCGGCCCTTGAGGTGCTGAAATTGGTGGTGGTGCTAAACTGGCCCTCGCTCGAATATTACAGTTTTGTGATTTGACATAAGTATGAACTCTTGGCCTTTATAAATTTTGTCTTTGTGGTTTGGCATATTACCGTTGGTTCAGTTTACTTTCTTCTTATCTTTGCCATCTGTCTGAAAAGTCTAAATGTTGTGGTTATGAGCTGTGAGGTGTATGGCAATTATGACTCTGCTGTCCGTCGGTGGAGTGGCACGGGCTCATGTGCAGTGGTGGGTCGCGGATATGGCGCGCTGTCAGGAACTGAGGATAGAGGTTACTGGGATACAATGGTTGCCATGGGTTACGAATTGAGTAATCGAGTAGTAGAAGGTGGACTCTGAGGTTATAAGTTCCTAGGATGATACGGTGGTAAAATGTGGATGTACGAAAATCGTAGGTCAACGGTGTCTCTGGATTTCTGCTATATCTTCTATATGGTGAAATCTTAAGACGGTGTATAACTGTCTTCTACAATTACAGGATGTGTCTAGTATATACAGATTTGTGGCTTAGCGTGCATTATGCATAAAGACTGGGGTACACGTGACAAATTATAATACAATGTTTATGATCAGGGATCCTCAAGCTTGCTAAAATTGGAATTCTACTGACAGGAAAGCCACTCTGCTCTCACTCAAGAGTCCTATTAAGAGCGAATATCTCCTTGGATAGTGTACTCTCGAGGTTAGACTATGCATGCAAAATTTTGGACTACAATCAGGTGTTTACTTGGATCAATCATGTCTAGGGGTTACCCGAGAACTGTTAGAATATAGAATAATTGGGGCTATCAAGTGGGCCACGTTGTTGATCTGCACGTGACTGCAAACTCTGTTCTTAGTTTCACTTCGGTAGTATCTTGAATCAATGCGCTCTACAACCTCAATGACTGAGGGGTCATTATTTCCTCAATAAGAACTCTATTTTTACTTGTCCAGCGTTTCAATTCTACAATACTATCCGCCGGCAAAGACGAATTCTTCACCTTCCAGTGGTGCCGGTGTAATCGCTCAGTATGCTCTGCATATCTGGGATAGCCAAGAAGAATCGCATCCGAATCGAAGTCGAAAGCAAATACAAGCATATCTCCATTTGACGACTTCTCAATCATGCAGCACTCATCATTATCTTATGAGTCCTCAACCCCGATCTAACCACATATCAACTCGCCTCGCCGACCGATAAAGGTGTCACCCCAATTGCAAACAGGAGCTTGCCTTATTCATTACCGGCCATCACTCTCTACATATTTACGACGCTATTTATACCCGCAAGGAGGAAATCAAGTCGAAAAATACAAAGTTGGGGTCTTGGTTTATGAGGGACTGCTGCTCTAATGGGGTTATACATCTTGAGGAAGAACAAGCGGCTGAGATGTGGAGCGAGAGGGGAAAGAGGTCTCTGAAGACCATGCTGGGACTGACATTTTCGAGGAGTTTTCAACTTTGGATTTTTTGTGGGCGCCAAGACCAAGATTTCGGCTAACTAGCCAGGAGGGCTTCTTTTGTCGATGAGTCAACGGCACTCCCCAGCGCCCTGGACGGTAGAAAAGAAGTTGGGCTAAGCTACTTTACAGCAATCACGCTCTGTCAAGACTTTTCTGACATTTCAGCACGACCATCGGGAAGGAGTTGGAAGGAGGCTAGAAAGGCAGAGGGTGAATTTCCCGAGGTACACACAAGTTTGCGGCGCCCAGCTGGCCGGCCTCTTTGAACGCTTCAGAAGGGGCAATACGTCTTCGGATTTATTCTTAATGTCGGTATTAGAAGAGCCCCGCACCCAGTGGTTTTTGCGAAATTTTCCGGCTGCCATACACCCGCAAATGGCCATCGTTTCGTTGGCTGGAGAGGGGAGATAATGAAGGGCTAAGGGCTCCTCTTAGTGTATGATCGAATGAGGACTTGTGAGGGGTGGTACTGTTTGAGGGGAGCTGTACGGGAGGCATAGGAGGGGATATACTACTAGTACAGGTATCCTTGGCCTGTAGGCAGAGAGGACCTGCATGTCCTACAAAGTCATAGACTCAGACAGGACAATAAAACGAATTAATAATAATAAACAATACTATCCATTGATAGCAGCACTAACTGGCCACGGAGACTTCACAGACTACCGTCGGCGTTTTTACCACTATATCGAGAACCTGAGCCGCCCTTGCAGTCGAGAAGAGGCCATGGTATTTTGCAGCGATAGAGAAGCTGTGAGCAGAAAGCCCTACCACAGGTTAAAACGACGATTGGAGAGGAGGGATGGCAGTGTTTTTTGCACTTCTTGACAAAAGTTATGACCATGTGGGTATTCTATAGGGTAGAATGGGTCACCAGTGATGCTCATAAGAGCCTTTTTTTCTGTGTGGGTGGATGAGAGGCAAATACAACGTAGACCGTCATAACTGCGAAACTTTATATTCATTTCCTTTGTTTTCCTTATGCCCCAAGGGGCTTGATCATATAATGTGAGCCCTCAGATACCACATACTGATATCACGCTCCTTGGGTGTAGGGTATTACCTGATATGAATAGCTTTCAACTCGAACCAAACCTTCCCTTCTTGTTGACAACAACTACAAAACTTTAGTCTATCTCCGCCTCTGTCAGACTTGTCCTGGCTGATTCAGAAAATTTCCTACTGTGAACATCGGCAGTCCTTGTAAGTGGCTCTTGCCTTGATCTTTATGGATGTTATGACACGCAGAATATGGCAAGCAAGAACTCAAGGTTTAAAAGGTAATAAAGCTAAAGAGCAAAGCTATGTCTACAAATTACATATATCCAAGTGTGTGAGCCACTATGAATTAAAAAAAAAAAAGTGTGTGAAATTAAGCGAATAGTAATTGAGAAGTCGTCAGTGCTTCCATAACGCTAGACCACCGTAGGTATCCTAACCCAACTCCTTGTCTCAACATGTTATCCCTAGCCACTTAACAATGGACCGGCCTAATAAACCTAGAAAGTCTTGTAGATATGACTTTGCCGGGAGGAATGAGAATTGGCGCATTTTTAGCAGTAAAATCTTCATTTCGGCAACCCCCGTGACTGGTGATTCCTACCGCATCTAGTTGATCCCTCTGACTGACGAGATAACCCTATTTCTTTGAATGATATTTAATTCAGGTATATAGCTATGAAAATTTTTAAGAAACTCATCTATGGCCACATTGTCAACAATTGTAAAATTCCTTTACATGTGCCCTAGGAGTCAAAATATGGGCCGTATATTGTGTTTCATCTAGTGCTATCCCATTCCAAAAGACCACTCTCTATAAATCGTCAGATAGTACATTGAGATCCTAGAGCTCTTTTGTGGCAATCTTTCTTCGCCTACTGTTGCTCTTGACCATAATTTTACCATTTAATGTGTTTTCGGATTTTTCGTTATGACACAAGGTCAGTGCTATGTATATATATTGGATGACTCTTATGGCTTTAGAGACACTCATACTCTGGATTTCAATTGCAAATACCACTATGAGGTGTGTTTGCTTACATAAATAGTCGACCCTCCTCCGGGGATAACCACCGAAGGGGCATTTCAAAAATTTTGATTATCCAAGCTTATCTTCGTCATCCATGTAAACTTGCAGCACGAGAGATGTGATTGTGTTTTGCCAGATTCGAGCCAGCGATCTACTATCTCAAGTGGGATATGTGTCCAAGCTATCCAGTATCTGTTGTTATGAATTTGTTAGATTTAATCTGGATGTGGTGGTGCAATGGTTATTTTCTTCATTCGGTTAGGGCTGAGGAAACGGGGTTTAGATTTGTTCAGGCTGGACATTTGAATTTGTTCTCTATTGGAAATACAGTTTCCTGCTTTTCTTTCTACGACCAATGTGGTTGCATGCATCTTGACTGAGCTATATTCCTGAGTTCAGGCAGGAGCCCATACTTCTGATCCAATCGGACTCAACGATAGAGTCTGCTTGAATCCCATTCTTCCCGAACAAATCCAGTAATTGGTTTGTTCGTATTTTCTATTAAATGACCCAGTATTGTGATTCAGTGGATAATTCTTTTCTGGTCTGGGATCCCACTCATTTCTGCAGTCGAGTCGGTTCCGGACAACCTCTCTTCCTTGTAATTCCACTGTATATATCATAATACTTGTAGTCTATCAGTTAATTATGCAAACTTAACTTCTCCTATCTCAGGCAATTCTTACTCCGAAGTCCTCTATACTCTAACATTCTCTAGTTCTAACAATTTTGGTTTTTTTGATTTTCTACAATTTGCTTATTTGGTACTCGCGATTTTGATTATATGATAATCTGAACATATGAATTTTTAACCTTTGATAATCTGAGCCTTAATTACTTCATTTGTCTCCTCGTAATTAATTCGCACATTTGCACATTCGCAACTTCATAACTTCGATAAGTTATCTTCATCAAAATCGACTCGACCTCTGCAGCTTAATAGCTTCGAAAATCTGCCAATAAGTAGATTCATAACATCTGCTTTAGAGGACGGCCCAGATGATGGACTACCACACCATCTAGCCGCGACAGTATTTAGAGTGTCGCCTGCACTCTTGTAATCGAAGCCTTGGCGCGCACACAAGCTCAATTTGGAAAACTCCTTGACAAAACTCAAAATTTCACATCCGCTAAGATAGTGTCTATTCTCAGCATCATGTTGTAAACTCGTCTTGGTTTCACAAACGCCCATTCTAAAGAATTGTCTCCCGGATTTGTGCGCCACACCGTGTTTGCTCAGTCGAGTATAAATATAGGCATAGGCGTGTATTTGGCAGCCAGCTGAGGCCAGAGAATATTCGACGAGAGGTGTGGTCGTTAGAATGATGTTGTGATTGGTATATGATTTGGGTGTTGTCGATAACCTAAAGTTTGTAACACTTTCTTGAATCGTTCTTGAATCTTTTTGGATTCAGCACTACATAATATATTGTTGAAATCTAGAAATGCCAGACCGAACTGCACGCAGTGCGGAGTAGACGAAGACTACTCATCTTCGATCGCTACCAGTCTTGGTGAGGTCTCGGTTGGTAATGATCTCGGTGATGTGAATGTTATTCCATCACGTAATCAGAACACAATGTTTCTACTTAAGCGAGGTAGAACATAGATAGACAATTAGATGTAGATTAAACACTAACACTTTAACTACCAAAATATAAGTTCAGTAAAACCAAAAACCTTACTAATCCTAACCATTTATATCTGATCCTTAAATCCCCAATTTCTTACGATTCGTACAGTATTGACTTGACGGTCAACGTTCACTTCTATCATGAGCACAAAGATTGGGATTGAAAAAACCCTGGAATATATTAAGAAAACAAACATATCAACAAGGAGATGGCACTTGGAGAGGGTGGAAAGTGGAGACACGGCATAAATAGATGCATCAAATGAAGATTTAAGAAAGAGGAGGGATAACAACTATATTAACTCAGGGTTAAACCCTCATTGTCTATTGGAAAAGATTAAAAAAGCAGTATTTATCAAAACAAGTGAATTTTGGTGGTTTAATGTCTACTTTTAGCAGTCCTTCATAGTCTTAGACTCAGTAGGGACTTAAATTTAATTCTATTCTATTCTATTCACTTCTATCATTCCAGATGTTACGGGCTGTGCCCCGTTCGATTAGGCTGGGCTATATTTCAGGCCCAGCCTCGTTCAAGCACTTCAATCACGTGATCCAACATGGGAGCGTTTCTCACGACTCGAATCACTCAGTTAATTATGCTGAGGCTCGTGATCCGCCAGACGTTAAATAAAGATAAATAAAATATGCTGAGGCTGGGAACCAGATCACTCAGTAGCGAAGGATTTCGTGTCAGGAATCAAGATCACTAGTAGCTGCATAGGGCATATTTAATGTAACAGATTTCCTATAATTAATCTCTGTAGATAAATATTAATTCTCTGTGGTACTGTTTACGTGCGGTGTCCGTAATCCTCTTCGCCCTTAACACCAGATACCCCTAGAACTTTAATATAAGTACAAACAGCTTTACATCATTAGAGTCTATTTCACATGACACACCCCCTCTTTTCCCCTGCAATATTAGCTGATATCGACGCAATGAAAACAAGCTGATGAAAGATCAGTTACTATAAACCAACGGGTGTACACAAAGTTTGAGGGAGTTAGCTGCTGGTGACCAAAGATGGGCTGCTAGGCCGAATAGGTCAAAAGGTGATGGGGAGATTGATCTATGTCAAGTGAGGAAAGCTCTCCAGTTATAGTCCCTAGACTATCGCTTACTAATGATAGCAACTATTGTGTTATCCATGTAACTTACCATGGTACATGCTTTAGGTCGCGTCATAGCATATGCACGTGACTGTGGAACTAAACCGTGGGGTGTTGAGTGTGTAATTCATATGTGGGTATACTGGACCAAACTAGAACTCGATGGAATAGAGATAATGGAATCAGCGAGAGACTGATAGACTGAGAGAGAACGGGCTGGTCATTTCTCGTAGGAGAGAAATGATATCATAAGTGAATGTTCTAGCACTAGGCTGTGAACAACACAGTAAGTCTGGAGCAAGATATAAGGAGGTCTCAACCTCCATCCATTCATTGTAACTAAGTTTCCTTTATACGAGAATATAGAGTCAAGTCTTACATATCACGAGAACACACGCGACAGCGACTATAGAGACCTACTGTGAGCATAAATTCCCCAAGAGTGTCCATCGTCCTGCTCCTATATAGCCAAGTTAATATAACAGCAACTCAGCGTAGCAGGAGTAAACAGAGCAAACGTATGGAGTCGCGTGATCATCATAACATGAGCTGTGCATTGTAGCTACGTGGGTCCAGGCACCAAAATTGGGGAAGTAATTGGTCCTACTTGTAGACTTGATGAGACTTAGGTTGAAGTCAGACTCTTTGGGAGTGAAAATTTGACGTGGTGGGGTAATTTGAATCGTTGCCTCGTGGGCCAACTTCTTGAGTATTGCGAATTTTGACTGATCTTGGCTGTGTGAGAACATTTGACTCCCAGGTTCGTAGAGGAAACCGCAAATAGGTGTTCAGTCTTGCCCTCCGGAGTATAAGAATGAGTGCCTCTTGGATATTAGCTGTGAAACGTTAAGTCATGTTCAGGTATTCAAGTTGGTGTCTCGTCTAATTCCGTTGTTTTACAATCACGGGCTTATTATTTTTGCGGTTGTTTTGAAATTGTCATCTCCGCATAACGAAACAGAGTTAGCGTTTAAACGTCGCTCTGGATGTTTCGGATTGAACTGAGGTAGAAGTTGGATCAAATATGATCATTAGATATAAAGAAGAGGTTCTGACCTTAAAGAAAAGAAGGAGAATAGACAGATTTATTTTACCAAATGCAAACCTCATTTTTCCTGAAAAGTCTAATATTATCTGCTCTATTACACATCTTTAAATTCATTCTGCTATTTGCACTTCGGGATAAAAAGGAGACCGTGTTGAAAGGCCACAAAAGTCTTGACACAGCGTGTATGCTATGAAGCAGCTTGGCCTAACTTCAAGGTGCTATCTTCTGTTGGCGAGAGATCTGTAGACCAAGTGACAGTAGCAGCATTCTCGGCTAATTTTGGACTCAATCTCGGCTCGGTAGAATCCTCTGTGGGGATTGAATATCTGCAGGCTCACGACTGACTTGCGTTAAGCCCTCATCTCAAAGACTGGAATTTTAAAATCTACTCAATTAGATTCCTCGAGTCGGAAAATATCAGGCTCCTTCTCTAAAGGACTGAATCTTGATCGTAGGACGGTTCAGGGAGTTGGTATTATAGGTATGATAGGTATGGTCGATTTGGTGAGAGCTTTCCGATTCTTACCTAGTGTAGACTAGCACAGAAAGAGAGCAAAGGTCTTTAGAATATTTGTTCGTAGAAGCTGCAAGTATTATCACTAAATAAGATGACCATTCTCGTACAGCCATTGCACAAAGTAGTCGGGACAAAGAGTTGACTGTCTCCCATATCTTGTCTGATGAATTCCGGGGCATACCAATCCAATTCGCCCGGGGTGCAAAGACTGAACAATTGTCCGTAACGTCCTCTACAAAACTGAGTGTGAGAGTGCAGCTGAGACTATAAAAACAAGCTGACGATGGAAGGTGCCGTGGTCCGCCTCCTGGTGGTGTTCTCTGCTATAGTCTGAGTAGCCTGGGCACCTACTCCACTTAGGAAGAAGACGCCTCAGAACGCATTTCGCGCGGAGAAAAGTTGATGGATGACGGAGGCATGTCTGGATAACTCAGGGTTTTTGAGACGTTCCCCTGGGTGAGTATTCACGGATGAGGGTTGACTTATGGTGAAGAAAAAGCCGCAATAACTTCGCAGTGGTACTTGCAAATGAAATCCGAGGCATGAGTGCTCTTCCTTTACGTTGAATCATTTATTCTGCCTTTGATATCGTGTCATAGCTAGATTGCTGCATACGCAATTAAAATCTGATGGAAAAAAAATAGCTGAGTGTGAAATACGCTGCCAGATACAGCTTCAGTAAAATTTCACGATACAAAATAGGTCGACCCACGACGCTATAATTCAATGCTCTACACCAAATCAACCTCTCTCTTCCAACATGATTAGTTCCCACCAAACGTTAACAGTCCACAAGTATGACCTAATAAGTCCTTAAACCAATGACCACGCCTCACGTCGAATTAGTCTCTAGTCCTAGCTGATCTCCGAGATAAAGTCCATGGCAAAACGAATACCCTCTGGAGGACAAGAACATGGTGCACAAGTCTGCATGCCAGATCTTTGGGATGAGAGTGAGAGTAGTCGGCACAGACTTACCAGATTATGGAAGGATGGATATTATTCCAACTGATCTCAAATGCCTAAGTTATTGAGAGAGACTTCACTTTGTAGAACTGTGTGCGCTGCACGACTAGACTTTCGTAGGTCTAGACACTGACTCAATGACAAATTTGGCTAGATGCTACGACGATGCAGCGATGCAGTGGTGCAGTGGTATACCTGTCGGGCTAGTCTCCCAAGCAGCACCCGGATAGCTTGGACACATATCCCACAAGGGACAGAAAAGCGTCAGTTCAAATCCTGCAAACCTCGACTACGTTCCTCGCGATAGCCGTGTAAATGGGTTATGGTAGATTGCATTGATAACCAAAAGTATCAAAGCTTCCCTATGAACAATCGCTGAGGAGAGTCGATTGTTTACCACAAGCAAACTTATCCCAAAGTGGTACTTACGAATGAAATACAGAATTTGAGTTTATCTAATGTCAAAGGAATCATGCAATATTTACACATAGCATTGATTATGTGTGATAGCTAGATAGTTGATACATATCAAATTATGTAAAAAAAATACATGTTGCCAGGCAAAAACTATTCACGGGCTCATTGGGCACGTGCTACTATTTAGGTCGTTTAGATCACCATGACTTGTATTAGATTATAACTTTTTATCATATTGCTCTCCGACAAGAATCCCGGGTTTAAATCAAATCTTTAAAATATCGCTTCTTGAGATGTGACTAAGAAGTAGCATCTTCAGCTTGTAATCCTAACGATAGAAGTGGTGCCTGTAGTTTCTGGCATTCTACCTTCTGGGCACCCACTAAGTAGTAGATACCTAAAAATTCGCAGTTACTTGTCAGTATGATCAACTGATGCTTCCTAAATACTGTTTCGGTGCCAGCACAGTTAGCATCTCTAACCACAGGTTTTTGGGCATCCTTACATTTTTCGTCGTGAAGTTCTGAAAGTCTTATAGGCCAATACCATATAGGTTTTGATTTGTATTCAACATTTGGAGGTGACCAGGGATACCTAAGTTTCTTTTTGCCTCCCAATTTTAACAGCGCTTGAACTCGGATACATGCTGCCTGCATGTGGCTATTTATAGTTACAGCGGTGATAAGTTGATCGCCGCACATGAAGTCCCTATTCACATTGAAATAATCCTCGCCAACCGAGGTCTTGTGTTTGTTCAATGATCTGGCTGGTTTTTTATCAATAAACTGAATATCTTGACACCAACTCCAATCGCCTCCATTAGATTGTATAAGCCCCCTATTATTTCCGGACGAGTCTAATACGACACGGAACCTGGTTTGTGGATTAACTATGAATGTGTTAGATCCTTACAACAGCTTAGCGAGAGAGACCTGATGATTACTTTGGGGTGAGAATTCATCCGGGATAAATTCAATTGGCCATGACCACACTTTTTCGCCTCCAGAAACTAGAGTATGGCTTTGAAGAAGACCATCCTGAGAATGGACATGTCCCGAAGATCTCAAGGTGAAATGGTAGCGACTGAGAGATTCATAAGCTTTCTGTAAGTCACCATATAAAAATAGGTATTCATTGCATCCAATCCCGTACTTTTTAATTGGATTTCCCAGACTAAGCTCGAGAGAATGGGCCGATATAGCCTGTGGATTTAGGGATTGGATACACTTTTGGTAGGAGTTTTCGATTCGATTGAGGACACCAATCAACCTACACATGGAGTCTATGACAACCCGTACATTTCTAGCACTGCCTAAAAATTTGTTAGAAGCCATACGGTCTATTCAACGTCTAGAAATTTGGGGCCTGAGGAAGCAAACAATTACTTTCGCCGGCTTCGCTTGTACTTATCCAGTCAAGTGGCCAGGAAAAGAGAGTGGCATCTTTGATATCAAATATCTTCGAGCCATCTAGCGCAGCCGGGAATTCGTTCAACCAATCTGAATCGCCTAGACTGACGCAAGCATGGATTTTTGCTCTTTCCACTACTTCGTAAGGTATTATTCTTTTACCGCAATAAAAAGGACTTTGAAGATTTGGGGAAGCGTGGGCCTGGAATTGGAAGATGATTGTAGCTCCTATTACAGTCGACAGCGATTTCATGTTCAACTACGCCTGGTCTTGTGGGATAGAAAAAGAATAATGTAACAATTGGTCGGAAAAGATCTTATGTGAGAAATATCAAGGTACAAAGTGAGCCGATCCCTTAATTCATGAAGATAATGAAAAAAAATTCAAGGATACAAAGCATCTTTCAGTCCTGATAGTAAGAAGCATGGAATTTAGCAAAGTCACTTGTCATTAGGAGATTGGTAAGAACCATGAAATGTTATATCGGTTAATTTGGGATCGAGTAATGCCAGGGCATAAGAATCCTTCAGACGTCATGAGTCCAGCCCATTGGAAAAAATATACCGGTATCTTCTAGAACGTCAGATCATCCCCATATGACAAGCTTTAGCATAGAAGGTAGAGCATCTGAAATCAACAGTGGGGTCATTACATGATAGATGAATTGAAACAGGACTCAAAATTTCCTGCGAGGGCCAACTCGTCAAGAAATTAGATGAGAGCCCAGTTAAATTATAATTATCAAGGAAACTAGATCCAAAGCTCTTCGCCGAAGAAGTGGGTTGCAATGTAGTCATGCGTTGGTTGAGGAATACGAGGTGAAAACTAAAATAACTAAGATAAATTGGATGAAAAGGACTATGGAATACTTTTGTTTTGGGCCCATTTTTGCGATTTATGGTGTATTGAGTTATAAAACTATGACGTACCGCCAATGACTATTGATCACGATAAATGACTCTTTTAGCTTCATATACACTCATACCCTGTATTTCATGCGCAAATTTCGCTCAAGCATGTTTTCTCGCGTTGAACAGTTGACCATCTTCCGTCAGTACTCAAAGGGAAGTTTAAAAACATTAGGTTCTCCCTGAACACGAGCATCTCTATAAATATGACTAAAGATTGCCGAAATAGAACTAGTGATCTCTTATCCAAAAAGAGAGAGGTTTCCAAGCTGTTTCGACTCTAATTTAAAGACTGGCTAGGTCACTGACCACTAGACTATGTAGCCATGACTTTTCCCAGCTTCTCGCATACAACATTCTTGGTCCAGCTGAAGAGTGCACTTTTTTTTTGCATCAGATTTTGATTGCGTGGGCAGTTATCTAGCTATGATATAATATCAGAGAAAAGTCAAATAAAAGATGACTCAAAGTGGAGCGCACTATAATTTCCGATATACGAACCTCGAATCAAAGAGATCTTAATCTCGTCCATTAACTTATAGTAATAATATCCCATGCATAGTCTTGCATATCTTTCCTCACATGTGTCAGTCGTACCCCAAAAATTCGCATGACAAGATACGTGTGCCGTGGGCTTTATCCTCTTGCGAGTACTCATATTGTTGTGGGCGCACATTTGGGGACCAGCTAAGGCTAGAAGCCGAGTCAAGCAGACGGTGATCTAAGATTAAGAAAGTATTTTATCCTAATCGAAGCTTAGATTGGTTATGGTCGGATTTACAACATCTCACGTGTGAGGCAAACGGCGAAGACGATGCTTCATCTTTTAGCGGTGCCCACGTAAACGCAAAGTTTCCTCGTTATATCTGTGATAGATGAGAAGAGCCGAATCTGAATCGAACTCGAAAGCGAATACAAAAATATCCACATTCAACTACTTCTCATCAGTGTCAGTCCTATTATTCTCACATGAGCCTTCCAATTCAATCTTATTCCAAGCTATCTCCCCCTAATAATCTATCAGACAGCTGTACTAGTTGCAAGTGTGAGCCTTACTCGATAGTTTCTGCAATCTCGCACTATTAATTTACGATGCTAAATATACCAGGAAGGAGGAAAATTAGTCATGATATACCAAGCTGAGGTTTTGGTTGGTTGAAAGATACGTCTATGATAGAGCTGTAAATCTGGAAGAAGGATGAGAAGTTACCGACAAGAACGTTTTGTCTGACATTTTTGGTGTATTTGCGCGCCAAGATGAAGAATTCGGGTAGTGCTGACAACACGTTAAAAAGAGGATTCGGCAAATTAGCTTCAGTAGATTGAGGAGCGGGAAAAGGTCATCAGTCATCATGGCATCAATTGGTGTTAGTCATTGCAGGGCCGTAGAAATTAATCATTTGGTGGACGACACCGAAAACTCCAGTCGAGACAATTGCCAATGCACTATACCTAGACATTCTGCTTGTTCATGTCTTTGATTGTTCAGTAAGAATTGGCTACATAGTAAGTGTGTGGTTTTTAGGAACAACTACGTTCGTGATGTCATTTAGGTAAAGGACTTATGCTAAGAACGACGGAAATTTACAACGATATTATGGAACTCGCTTCCTAGTTTATATGGGCCAGGAAACATGGAGGCCGTTTTCCCACTCAAATTCCAAACATATAATAATTCAACACGCGTTGATTTATCTTGTATGAAGTCACCTCTGTTTTTCTCAATTTGATGAAGAATTCCAATCGCTCTTGCGGTCTATTTCGCACTCACCCCTAAGCACATCCCCCTAGCACCATTGTCGCGAAGCCGACCACGACCAAGTCGGATAATTGGATCGGGACCCTAGTTATCAATCACTCTTATTTATGGAAGAGAAGCCATCCGATGAGTTCCCGAAGTGTTCCCAGTATCTTTCACGAATCCATACTTGGAATTTTAATACTAACATTGATTCGTGATGAGTCGAATTTTAATTTGAGATCTTTAACGTGACAGGAGTAGATGAGTCTCGACATCTCATTACTACCTACATGACCGGCATTAAAGCCAGGGGCGATAAAAGAAATAGGAACAATAATTGTCTATGTTACGGTGCCCTATGCCGCATCCCTATCTTCCACACCCATCTCCTCTTGGGTCAGAAACAATCTCAGCGTGGTCACCTCCCGCCCTGTTCATTCTTCGGCAGACTATAATATCTGCTTGTAGTTAGGAATTGGAAAACCTTCTGCCATCCTTTCTCCCCAATCATCTCCTTGGCTCCAGGCGGGGCAAATTTCTCACAGCTTCTCCAACGTTGCAAGGCAGGTTGGTACTCTAAAAAATGCCAGGACCCTTTCTATCGACCGCAAACGCACTTTAGATCTTCATGTTCTGGGTTGAAACGTCGATGGTAGTCGGCGTTGTCCCCGTGGCCAGTCCTTGCCACAATTAGACGGTGGTACGCCCAACTTGGTAGAGCCAGTTCCTGTGGCTCTTTATAGCGCATGAAGAGATCTAATGTTACGGTTTACCCGTTGTTTAAGCTTAGGTGAATACCTAAGCGCATTGTTGAGGATTCTGATGATAAGATTGTTGGGATCGAAGCAATGTCATAGCACAGTAAATATGGGCAATGCGTAGCCGTGCGGTAATTATTCGAACTAAAGAAAAGGAATAAGAAACGAGACTCATAGAGTGGACTGAATATTATAAGTACCTTGTAGCTGTAGTTATTTTCTCTTCTTCATAGAGTTTATTAAATCGATTTTTTCATAACCAACTCGGTTTCTATCACAATATAAACTTTATCATCCACATATATTGCCCTTTATTAAGTATATCGCATCATTAGATTGTTGTGACTTAGGGAAATTTTAATTTATTGGAATAGAACGATTAGCAGCTCAATTGACTTAGGACTGCCAAGGAAGTGGATGCTAACATTCGCTCCTCCTTCAACATCAACGGACGGGATAATTGGCTCTGGACGATCGAGTCGGCTAAGTGAATTTTCATTCAAATCAGCACAGGGATTCGAAGAATCAATAAGGGGTCCCAACACGGACAACCTTGAAATCGGAACGGGCTTCATTGCAACTGGTATGTCAAACCAGGAATCGATGCAACATGAAGAAACGCAGACAGATATGCAAAAAAATTATTGAAGAAATGAGACGAAGGGATATAGAACACAGGAGAGATAAGGCAATGTTACAAGCACAGATGAAGGAGGGCAAGACTCAACACCTGTACGCGGTGTCTTCTACGAACCTGGGAGTGAAATATTCTCCCAGAGCCAAGTTCAGTCAAATTTCGCAATATCAAAGAAGTTGGCCCACGAGGCAAAAATTCAAATTACTCCTCTACGTCGTTTTTTCGCACCCAACGAGTTTGACTTCTACCTAAGTCTCATCAATTCTGCAAGTACGACCTAGTACATCCTCATTCCAATGATCACACCTCTCGTCGACTTTCTCTGGCCTCAGCCGGTCACCAAATACACGCCCACGCCGATATTTATACCCGACGGAGGAAGCAAAGCATGGCGTACAAATCTGGCAGACTGTTCTTTGGGATGGGCGTAAGAGGATTCAGAACAAGTTCACAAGATGATGCGAAGGATGGATACAGTCTCGACGGGCGTGGAATTTTGAATCTTGGCAAGGAGTTTTACGAGTTGAGCTTTGTGCGTGCCAAGTCTCCGGTTGCGAGAGTGCAGGTGACACTATAAACACCGCCATGGTTGGATGGTGCGATGGTACATCAGCTGGGCCGGTTTGACAAGAAGAGTCTGGATAGCTTGGACACATATCCCATTTGAGACAGTAGATCGCTGGTTCAAATCTGGCAAAACACAACCACTTTTCTCGCGGCGCTGGTATGCATGGATGACGAAGGCATGCTTGGATAACCAAAGGTTTTGAAACGTCCCTTTGGTGGGTACTAACGGAAGAGGGTCGACTGTTTGTGTAAGCAAGCAAACGTCATAGTGGTATTTGCAAATGAAATCCAGAGTATGTGTGTCTCTAACGTCAAAAGAGTCATCCTACATGTATACATAGTACCGGTCAAGTGTCATAGCTCTATAGTTGAATACACATTAAATGAGAGAAAAAAAAGTGAGTGGAACTGCCAAGGATATGATCACTGACCACTTCCAAGATATGCTCGCCAGCGACGCGATGTGGGATGCCATTAGGCTGACTTCAGGCCATGGATGACGCCTTTCGTGATAGAAACGAAGAACAATCTGCGGCCTGTGGCTTCAAGTCTCGTATCTAATATAAAATGAGTCGTATAACGACTGCTTACAATTGCTACTAGAAGTAAGACTTTTAATGAAGTATATGTTGTTTCTTATCTCTTTCTTTCCTCTAGCTACAAGTGTTATGTCCAAGAATGTTGGCAACCCTGAGTCACGGGACACGGGACCCACAGGCCGCGCATTTCCATGCATGCCGACAATTTAGGGATGAAAACCTGTCATCATACCTACCGCGATTTCAGCAACTACTCACACGAAGTCCCAGCTCAACGGGAGACGACAAGAATAAAATGTACCAGCTTCATAATTCGCTCAATAAAACGACAAGTAATCAAATGATCGGTCTTTCTCAACCGAAAACCTTCCGTGAACTTGTCGAGTATCTATCATTGTTAGGTTCAGAAATCGAAGGAGTTGGTAGAACAAGAACTAAAGAGTACTTCCTTGGTCAATCTGGGTACTTCGACGATGGAACACGAGCTATTGCAGGAGGAAAATTATTCGGAGGAGCTCCACAAGGAAATCTTAATCACCCAACTGTCAAAGTATTATGAATTTGTTAGATTTAATCTGGATGTGGTGGTGCAGGGGTTATCTTCTTAATTCGGTTAGGTCTGAGGCAACGGGATTTAGATTTGCTCAGGCTGGAAAATTGAATTTGTTCTTTAGCTCTAACAATTTTTGTTTTTTGGGTTTTAACGATTTGCTTATTTGGCACTCTTTTTTTTTTGCATCAGATTTGAATTGCGTATGCAGCTATCTAGCTATGACACAATATCAAAGAAAAGTACAGAAAAGATGACTCAATTTACAAGAGGAGCACTCATGCCTCGGATTTCATTTGCAAGTACCACTGCGAAGTTATGGCGGCTTTTTCTTCACCATAAGTCAACCCTCATCCGTGAATACTCACCCAGGGGAACGTCTCAAAAACCCTGAGTTATCCAGACATGCCTCCGTCATCCATCAACTTTTCTCCGCGCGAAATGTAATCTGAGATGTCTCCTTTGTTGGAAATGGAGACACGGGGTGTTGTGGACGTACGGGCCCTCCATTTCGTCTAGGTTCCCGACACGATCTTGTGTGTACGTAAGAGGTTGTAATAGGTAATATGGTAGCGCTTCAGGCTACCTATTGGACATATGAGCGGCTGTATGGCGTGGGCGCAAGGAGGTTATTGGGGGTTTTCTATGCCTAGATGGCGCCACACTCGTTTATGGTGTGGCTTAGGCTCTGTGTTGCTTACACTTGTACTTGTAGCGCACACTTCCCACACTTTTAGCTTCAATCCGAACATGACACTCTTTTAGTCAACTTCCACTTTCGTTCCATGAATATTGCGCCCATTTCATTGTGCGATATTTCCAACATCCTTCCCAGGTGGAGTAGGTGCCCAGGCTACTCAAACTATACCGGAGAACATCACCAGGAGGCGGTGTGTGTCCAGGTCACGAGATATTGTGTTGAGAAGATTAGTGTGAACTTATTATGTAATCATATATTAGCGTGCTTGTAACATTACGAGTTTCCTGTTAGGATCATGAACGAACAATTTAAATCTGACTTAACGAACTCCACAGGCATCCCGTGATACTTATTACAGGCGTGCTTTGAGTTCCAAGTCACCGTAAGCCACTTCGCAACCCCTACACACGAACGCACAGCGGATCACAACACCTTCCATCGTTTGCTTGTGTTTATAGTGTCAGCTGCACTCTCGCAAGCGAAGTCTTGGCGCGCACAAAGCCCAATTCGTAAAACTCTTGCCAAAATTCAAAATGACACGCCCGTCGAGTTTGTATCCTTCCTTTGCATGATCTTGTGAACTTGTCCTGATCACTCTCACGTCCATCTCAAAGAGCTATCTTCCAGATTTGTGCTCCACGTTTTGCTTCCTCCGTCGGGTATAAATATCGGCGTGGGCGTGTATTTGGTGGTCGAGGCCAGAGAAAGTCGACGAGAGGTATGGTCATTGGGATGAGGATATACTAGGTCGTATTTGTAGACTTGATGAAGCTTAGATGAGAATCGGACTCTTTGGGAGTGAAGGATTGACTTTGTGGAGTAATTTGAAATTTTGCCTCGTGGGCCAACTTCTTTGATATTGCGAAATTTGACTGAACTTGGCTCTGGGAGAATATTTCACTCCCAGGTTCATAGAGGACACCGCGTACAGGTTTTCAGTCTTGCCCTCCTAATTTGGCACTCGCTATTTGGATAATATGATAATCTGAACATCTGAATTCGTAACATTCGATAATCCGAGCCTCGATTACCTCATTTGTCTCTTTGTAACCAATTCGCACCTTCGTTACTTCGTAATTTTGTAGCCTCGAACCTTCGATAATTTGTCTTCGTCGAAATCGACTCGACCTCTGCAGCTTAACTTCTTCGAAAATCTATCAATAAGTAAATTCATAACACACAATACCAGGAGCTGCTGCATTATTTCGTGATGCATCGGTTTTTTCAAGGGTATAAATGTAGTATACATCATTCTTGCGCACCAGTCTTGCTACTGGAACACAAGAATCATTGTTGCGTTTCTGCATCAATAGAGACTTTTCTGGATCCGGAACTATGTTGCTGAGCCTCTCCAACCTACCGGCTGACACAATGTTGCACGAAGATTCAGGAGAAAGAAAAGTCTCATGGAGCTAGAGGGAAAGTGTACCGATTTTAAGAGTAGCTGTTCCTTGTTTACATAGCTCTTTAATACCGACAGCCTGATCGAACTTGAATGGTTTAGGGGAGCGATTCACTTCACTAAACATGGAACGGTGTGGAACGAAGTGGTGCAATGCACCTGTATCATAGAGTGTAACGGGTTCATTCATTCGAGATGATGCAGCAATTATCACCCCTCCTGAGTCTAACTCACTATCGTCTCCTGCGCTATTGACTGAGGCCTGTTTGCCATTGCCCCTAAAACGGTTATTGCTTCCTTGTGCCAATTCTGGGTGAAGAAAATAACAATACTTATTCTTATGCCGATGTTTGTACCTCCTGCAGTATGCTTCTGGGTCCACGTTGATACTGTTGGGTACGACTGCAGCCACCGTGTTGGGTGTCTGGGTACAATTGCCTGCTACAGATCGCAAAGAAGACATCAGAGTTCGCAGTGGTGCATACCTGTTGTCGGAATTGAATGCTCTTGTATCGCGCCAAACATTTAGCCATTCGATCCTCTTTGTTCCCATCACAAAAACAGCTGATGCTTGTCCGTGACCTATGCGATATCCAGAGGCTAACGGCCGAGTAGAAATTGCATCGGCTGCGTTGTTGACACTCTGGTATGCTGCTAGGAAACGGTCAACGTAATCATCGGCAGTACTAACAAGCCTTATAGAAAATACTGTTTCGAGTGCTGCAGCATATGGTGCGGTTGCAGTTTCACTCCTGGTCCCGGCTACAGTATTGTAGAGTGTTAAAATTGGCGCTACTTGGCAATGAAGAGTCGCATTAATACGGAACGTAATAAGGTTCTATTATTACTAGCCACATTCATGACGACTCATACATTGACCAGCTTCCCAATTGTTTAGCATAAACAAGTGAATCGTGTCCTTCACTCAGATGTAGTGATTAGTTCAAATAACGCTCTAATACTCTTAAAGGACGTATATAGAATGTAATATAATTTAGTTGATATGTAAGTTACAGATATTACTCTAGCTAGTATACAACGCTAGAAGGACACATTCTACGGCTTAACACAAGCACATCGCATTCCTCCTACGATATTTTACTGCCACACTTATTTCTCAATCAATCATGCCGCCCCAGTCCTCCGCAGAGGCTGGCCCCTGGCCCCCCCTCCCTACTCAATGTTCGACGCGTCAAGACGTCTTTTTTTTTTTTTTTTTTTTTTTTTTTTTATCAGATTTTAATTGCGTATGCAGCTATCTAGCTATGACACAATATCAAAGAAAAGTATAGAATAGATGATTCAATTCAAAAGTAGAGCACTCAAGCCTCAGATTTCATTTGCAAGTACCACTGCGAAGTTATGGCGGCTTTTTCTTCACCCCAAGTCAACCCTCATCCGTGAATACCCACCCAGGGGAACATCTCAAAAACCCTGAGTTATCCAGACATGCCTCCATCATCTTTCAACTTTTCTCCGCGCGAAATATGGTCTGAGATATCTCCTTCCCAAATGGAGTAGGTGCTCAGGCTACTCAAACTATACCGGAGAACACCACCAGGAGGCGGACCACAACACCTTCCATCGTTTGCTTGTTTTTATAGTGTCAACTGCACTCTCGCAAGCGAAGTCTTGGCGCGCACAAAGCCCAATTCGAAAAACTCCTTACCAAAATTCGGAGTCTCATGCCCTTCGAAGTTATATCCTTCCTCTGTATCATCTTGTCAACTTGTCCTAATCCCTCTCACGTCCATTCCAAAGAACTGTCTCCCAGATTTGTGCGCCACGCTTTGCTTCCTCCATCGGGTATAAATATCGGCGTGGGCGTGTATTTGGTGACCAGCTGAGGCCAGAGAAGGTCGAAGAGTGGTGTGGTTATTGGAATGAGGATGTACTTGGTCGTACTTGTAGACTCGATGAGACGAAGATAGGGGTCAAACTTGTTGGGAGCGAAATAACGAAGTGGATGAGTAATTTGGATTTTTGCCCCGTGGGCCAACTTCTTTGATATTGCGAAATTTGACTGAACTTGGCTCTGGGAGAATATTTCACTCCCAGGTTCGTAGAGGACACCGCGTACAGGTGTTCAGTCTTGCCCTCCGCGTCAAGACGTCGAAATGGTTCTGAACGGGCCACAACATCCATCTATTTCACCCACACAACAATTCGTAGAGCCAATCTACGAGGCGAGTCACCAAAACTCACCCAACAACTCAATTCCCTCGCCTCAAATTGTCGCGACCTAATTCCTCGCCGAACAGGGCAGGATATTCCACACGCGCTCTGCACAAGCGGAGCGCTTTAATATCATCGGATTCTGCGAGCTGCTGGAACCAGTCACCGACGAGAGACTTCGGAAACTCTTTGATCAGGACTTACAGGCCCTTCAGGGCAAGATCTTGGAAATTCTGTGGGGAAAACCATCTCAAGCAGACGCCTACGCTCCTGCAAAGGCTGCAAGTGGCCATACTAACCCATCTAATCTGGCTCAAGTTACAGAGCCTCTAAAACAAAGTCCTGCAAGCGTCACACGTCCAGTGCTGATCCTTGCCAGAGAAAAGAACAGACCGGCACCATCAAAGCCGTCTGCCACAACAGCAACTCTCCAGCCTAACCAGGGCTCGAACAAAACAAACAACAACACAACAGAGAAATCTTGGACCGAGGTGTTGGGAAAAAGAAATGAGGCAGCAAACCAAGCGGCTCCAACTTCCACCCCCAAGACAGTACTAATGAGGCCCGCCTCTATGGTGAAGCCTAAAGCCTCAGCAGCAAACCCCCAACGACCGGACGAGCGCGTATTCTTGCGCCTCCGACCTGACCACCCGTGGAGACGCATGTCACCCCACTTCGTAAAAATTAGCCTAGCTAGCAAGCTGCGTCTGGCCAACTCGACAATCAAACAGGTCACTGTCGTGAACTCAGGGTTCGCAATACAAGCCGAAGGAGAAGGTGCAAGAGGTGCACTTCTCTAAGGAGGAGCCATATGAGAAAGCTCAGAAATGAAATTGGAAGCCGCCTCCAACTGGATCTCAGTTCTGGCACCGAATATCCCAGACAAGCTCTACACTCTAGAAGGGCCCACTATAGTGACACAAGAGATGGTAATAGAAGAAGCAGCTCTCAAAACAGGAGTTAGACCAACCTCAGCTCGTGCTTTCGCAACTAGCATGGCCAGGCCGTCAACAGACTGGGTGTTGCACTTCGCAACAGGAAAACCGAAACTTGGAGAAAGGCTGTCTGAAGAAAGCGGGCGCCTTCACGAACTCCAGCGCAAGCTCAAAATTGCGCAGTGCAACCGATGCTGGGGATACCACCCAACTAAGATATGCTCACGAGCAGAGCGCTGCTCTCGCTGTGGCTCAATTGAGCACAAAGCTACTGAGTGCAAACAGGCCGTTCCAAGGTGCATCAATTGCCACGGGCCACATGCTGCAAATGAGCCTAACTGTATGGCTAGGCCGACAAGGGCTGGTGGGAAGACAGTGCAACGCACAAGAGACATGTTGTGGTTATGAACTGTGAGGTATATAGCAATTATGTCTCTGCTGTCCGTCGGTGGAGTTACACGGGCTCATGTGCAATGGTGAGTCGCGGAGATGGCACGCTCACGCTGGGTGATGGCACGATGGACACTGAGTGCGTATCACTGTGGCCAAATGGCTGTCAGTAGGTATCAAATGTGAACTCTTACTGACGATGGTGATCTATGAAGGTGATGCTAGATGTGCATCCCGACGATTGATAATATCATCTAATGGATGACGTGAAGTATGATATTATTCTGGATAGATTAATTCACTCAACTCGGCAGGTGAAGAGATTGTAGAGTACATGAACAGAGTCTGTGCACCAGCCTGTATTTTACAACTTCTCCTAGTCCAGCAGCCCGTCCTCCGTTCCCCTGTCTCCTAAAAACTCAACCGAGTCAGCACAACAAGACCAGCTGTCGGTGATCCGCGAGCAGGGTCAAAAAGAAAGGAATGCTTCAATCAGAGAGATGGAAGCAAAGCAGAAAGCCACCGAGGCTACTTCTGAAAACGAAAATATAAACGTTGCTAAATACCCGTAAGGGACCACAATCCAACCGAGCTTCATACAAGCGCAACAACAATATCGTTCCTCTGTGCCAATTTGGGCAGAGGAGACCCCGCTACGGACATCATCCTGCGATCCGCTTGGGATTCAGTGTTACGGTTTGGCCGTTTGAGCTTATGTGGATACCTAAGCGTATTGTTGAAGATTCATGTTGTAAGACTGTAAGGAAATGATAGAGGAAACTGGAAGATACGGCACTACCAGCCAAGGGACCAGATCAGTGTCACAGCGTAGTGATTCTTGATAACATGTGGCTGGGTGGCAAGTATTCGGCCTAGGGTGAAGAAATCAGTCAAGACAATCACTGAGAGGCTGAATATTATAAATACCCGTTAGTTGTAGCTAGATTTCTCTTTCTTCTTTATACAGTTTATTAAATCGACATTATCATCACCAACTCGGGGTTCCCGTCACATTCAGGAACCGATGTCCTACTTATCCAGGAACCCTGGACCCAAAAAAAGGACGGCTTCTGGCTCACCAAGTCGCATCCCGGATTCGATAGGCATTTGCCTCCCCGTGTTGCTGCCAACTCTTCAAGGCCACGCTCCCTCATCTACACGCGAAAAGGGATCAATTGCCAACAGCAAGCAATCTGCGAGACATCACCAGATCTCACTGCAGTAAAGGTAGAAGGAGTCACATTTTTCTCCGTATACCGCGCTCCTGGAGCAGACCTTATGCCACTACTATCATGGGCTCCATCTGGGCCTACAGTTATTGGCGGAGACTTCAATGCTGTTCACACCGACTGGTAGCCAATGGCTACTAGGCTATACGGCGACGGCCAGGTACTCACCGAGTGGATGTTCGAGCACGATATGGATCTATCTTCTACACCGGGCGTCCCGACATACGACTTTGGAAACACACTCGACCTGGTCTGATCTAACGCTGATGCCCTTGCAGACGTCTCGACAGAGCTTAACTCAATATCGGACCACAGAACGCTTGCAGGAGACGTTCCCCGCCCGAACTCGAAATCCAGAGCGGTTATCAAGACAGGTCAACCGGTACGAGTGACAGACAACGCCCTCGAAGACTTTCCCCAGGTGCTTGGTAGATGGGCTCATGGAATAGGGCTACAGCCAATGGATTCAACAAGCGCGGTAGAAAACCTTGCGGATAAGCTGGTCCAAACCATTCGCGATGCTATCAGGGCTACTGGAAGACGCGGGAGTGCCAAGAAGGGTAGGACAGCACCTTGGTGGACGTTGGAGTGCTCACAGGCCAAACGCGAATACAGGATATTCAGGGACGAAGAGAGCAGAAAGGATTTCCGTCGCATAGTCAGAAGTGCGAAACGCCAATACTGGCGGCGAAAGTTCTCGGAAGCTACAACTGACATCGACATATATCGGATGGCACGCTGGGCAAAGCCGCGACTTACATCCGCTGCTCCACCACTTCAAACTCCCGACGGTTTTGTTTCGGACCCAGGAAAGCGTGCACTTCTGTTGCGTGACCTCCTTCTCGGCCAGTTCACCAGCCAAAACGACGTGGACACCGAACACCTCGAGCTAGGACGCGGAAACCTTCCATGGGTCTCAAGCGTCACTGGTGAAGAAGCCAAATGGGTCACAACGGCCTATCAGAATAAAGCCCCTGGAGCAGACACAATTTCTGTTCGTCTTCTTAGGACAGCCTGGCCGTCAACTGGACAAGCAGTGAGAGTACTCTTTGAGGGCTCACTTCGACTGAACCACTTCCCGAAGGCATTCAAGCTAGCCGAAGTGATTCTCCTCCCCAAGCCTGGCCGTAATCTCAGCACAGCTAAAGGATGGAGGCCCATTGCACTACTCTCCTCTCTGGGCAAAGGCCATGAGAGACTAATCGCAAGGCGTATGGCTTACACCGCCCTCACCTACAAGGCAGTCCCGCAGCAACTCTTTGGAGCACTCACTGGCAAGTCTGCCAACTACCTCGTCTCATGCGTTATCCACGATATGGAACATGCAATGAGAAGTCAGAAGAAAGCAGTCCTTGTCACTCTAGCCGCACAGGGGGCGTTCGACGCTGTACTCCACGGAAGGCTGCTGCAAAGGATGAACAAAGCTGGGTGGCCGAAACTAGCCATCACTTGGATAAAGTCTTTCCTGGACGAACGATCCTCCCGCGTCAGACACGAGGATGGAGTAATAGACCCAATTCACCTAGAATGCGGGCTGCCACAAGGATAGTCTTTATCCCCAATTCTCTTCCTCCTTTACATGGCCGAAGTCGTGGGGGGCAGTAGTCGGAGATTTGGCTATGCAGATGATGTTGCTATCCTCGGCATAGGGTCGACTCCAAACGAAGCCGCAGCAGCTGTCCAGAGAGAAGTCGATGCAGTCCTAGGATGGGCTGCTGAAAATGCCATCTTTTTCGACCCAGATAAGGCCGAAGTAGTCTACTTCGTCGGCCCCAGATCCAGGGCTCACAATCTTCCGGCTATAAGGGTAGGCACTCGCGATGTACAAGCATCCGACAATATCCGATGGCTCGGAGTACACCTTGATCGCGGTCTGGCCTTCGAAAGCCACATCGCCAAGTGGTCCAGTAAAGCAATGCGTCTAGTGCAACACTTCCGACGACTCACTCATTGTACTCAGTGTACTCAGGGACCAATGCCCGACTTACTAACCACAGTGATTCGCACGGTAGTCCTACCAATCGCGTTGCACGCAGCGGAATCCTGGTGCCCGGAGCCAACCAGGGAAACATATCAGGGTGTCGCGCGAAATTCATGGAAGAGACAGTGCAAAGTTATTGACCAAACTTCTGCCTTAGGAATTCGCGTGGCTCTACCAGCCTGGCGCACCATGCCCATCGCAGCCCTGAGAAGGGAGACTGGCATTCCACCTGCACACATTCTGCTCGGAGAACGCAGACTCAAGACTGCCGCGAGAATCCGAAGACTGGATGATTATCATCCGCTTCGACTTCGGGCCACGGAATGCACTGACAGCGCTCGTCACCGACTAGGACTGAAGACATGCAACAAAAGCAGACTTGTTCTGGATAGAGTTCATGATTCGAGGTTCCAGAGGATGTACCGACTTCTGCCAGAGACTGAACTTCCGCCACCGCTCCGACCTCCGGTACCCCCTCAGCTAATTCCCCGTTGGACATGTAAGAGAGTGGCTGCCTACACCCCCACCCGACTGTCTCTGCGTTTACAGTGATGGTTCTGGGGCCTCAACCGACAGATTGTCATGGGCCTTTGTGACTTTTATCAGCGGCACAGGCACGGCAATCGAGCAAAGCGGCTCAGGTAAAATTACCAACGCGGAGGTTCATGGAGCTTTGGCTGCTCTAGAGGCAATCACTGTCAGCAATCGAGATCGAGGACGCAGCGTTATCTACATACTGCTCGAAAATTCCGCGGCTGTTAAGGCTTTACTGACGGGAAGAACGGACTCATCATCCTGGCGTATCCAAAAGTTCGTGAAACTGGCCGCGGGATCTTCCGCTCCTGTAAAAATAGGATGGATTCAGGGCCACGAAGGGCTGGCAGGAAATGAAATCGCCGATGAACTCGCTCGAAGAGAGCTTAACTCGCCGGGCAACTCTAGGACGACACATGGTGTGATGACCCTCGCCTCATCTGGACGCAAAGCCCGTGAACTGGCCAGGCAGATGTTGACAGACTGGTGGCACTCGAATCGCCCCAAACACTACGCCGACCTTGAACTCGAGATGCGGCGCAAGAAACCGCCAGAACTAGCGCTACTTAGAGTGGTCTACGCCTGCTTAATCGCTGCTCGAACTGGACATGGGGACTTTACGGCATATTATCGCCGCTTAACCACACTGACGCCAAACTTTACTGCGAGTGCGGGAGGGAAAAATCAATTGGTCACCTTGTACAGTGTCGAAAAGCACTGGCAACATAGCGGCTGAAAAGCGGAAGCGTAGGGCGCCGGCTCTGGAAACAATGCTCGGATCAAGGGGATGGCAGCTGTTCAGGGACTACGTTCAGGAGAGCAGAATATACGCGGAGGCTAGTCGGGGGATGGCAGGGATACCTGTGACTCGGAGGTGATAGATCAAAGACCTTAGTGGTTTGGCATGGAAAGAAGTATTGGAATCGATGCCCAGGCGCGTGGTGGCTGAGGCTGAACGATGGAAGGGAGATTGTTTAAGTTTTTCTTTTGTAATGCGGGATATCGCGTGATAATTTTTCGTTTGTTTTCAATTCTGGGCTGCTGAATTCGTCATGGTTCAACACATAGATGCGTTTTGGCATGGTTCCGGTCATTTAGGTGGGACGAGGCATTTGTACTGCACGGTAGTTAACCTGATCCGGCCCAACTCCACTCGTGCTTAAGCTCCAATAGGAGTGCAACGGTAGTCATGTAACCTAGCACGTTAATGAACAAAACAAAAAAACTACCTCGACATCTTACTGCCCATATATACGCTGCTCGCTCTGGAAATGGAGATTTCGCAGCCTATCATAATCGCTTCAACCACGACCCCGCCCATAATACCTGCAGATGCAGCGAACTCAAGTCCCCTGCACATTTCCTAAACTGTAGACTGATCACATCAAGCCCCCTCAAACCACACAGGGGCTGTTCAGGCAAATGGAAGTTCTTTCTTGGGATCCCCACAGGAGCATCAAAACTTGTAAAATGGCTTGAAAAATCACAGTTCTTCACCAAAATTTGCCTCCGGATTCCTCCTGAGACATCAATAAACGAGGCTTAGCAGCAGTTTAAAGAAAAATAAAAGAAAAGAATGCCCATGGGCTAAATTTTCTTTTCTTTACTTTCCTCTAATTAAATTTAGCATGTCGGGAAGATATTCTTCGTACTATGACTGGCTCTCATCCCCTCTAGGAGACATAAATTTCCGTAGAAAGCTTGACGTATCAAGTCATCTGACCCTGTATTTCATCTTCGGCCCCTTCTTCTTTGTTCGGGGAAGCTGGGTGTCCCCGGTTCTAGAGCAGTAAGCTCTGGCTTCCTTTTCAAATTCGGGACTAGTGTATTATAATCATTAGTTAGACGTTAAATACTAAACAAACAACAAACAAACGGTATGCTGAGGCTGGGATACAGATCACTCAGTAGCGAAGGAATACGTGTCAGGAATCTAGATCACTGGTAGCTGTAGAGGGCATATTGTTGGAAATATCGCGCAATGAAATGGGCGCAATACTAATGGAATGAAAGTAGAAGTTGACTAAAAGAGTGTCATGTTCAGATTAAAGCTAAAAGTGTGGGAGATGTGCGCTACAAGTACAAGTGTATTGCAAATGAAATCCAGAGTATGAGTGTCTCTAATGTCAAAAGAGTCATCCAATATGTATACATAGCACCGGTCATGTGTCATAGCTAGATAGCTGAATACACATTAAATGATTCAAAAAAAAAAAAAAAAAGTACAAGTGTAAGCAACACAGAGCCTAAGCCACACCATAAACGAGTATGGCGCCATCTAGGCATAGAAAACCCCCAATAACCTCCTTGCGCCCACGCCATACAGCCGCTCATATGTCCAATAGGTAGCCTGAAGCGCTACCATATTACCTATTACAACCTCTTAAATACACACAAGATCGTGTTGGGAACCTAGACGAAATGGAGGGCCCGTACGTCCACAACACTCCGTGTCTCCATTTCCAACACATATTTCATGTAACGGATTTCCTGAGGTTAATCTCTTCAGAAAAATATTTATTCTTTGTGGTACTGTTTACGTGGGGTGTCCGTAATTCTATTCGCCCTTAACAACAAGGACCATGACAGATTCTAGTGTGCTAGATAGTTTATGACTCAAGTAGTATAATATACATATCACCCTGTTTTCAATAGGACGCCAAATTTGAGTGGTGCTCTCGAGGATGAGGGTTTGACAGTGTTCCACGGGGTGCGTTATATAGCCTAGTGAAGATCTAGGTGGTGAATGAAGATAATAAATGGGTCAAAGGGATGAGAGGTCTTCTCTAGGAAGAGATGAATGGGCAACTAGTTACAGTAGATGTTACACGTGGGTCTTGCTGTTGAAGAACTGGGCAATGGATATATGGTCTTCCCGAAGAAGAGATGGGTGAACAAATGTATTGTAAAGGGTAAGTAAAGAAGACGTTGCGTGAGGAGTAAATCTCTCTCATGCTGAACTATTACATACAAGAATAGAAGCATTTGCCAGCCGGAATTAATCGTAATCAATTCTTGCCAATATCTTCGCATTAATGGCTGTGTTCTTGTCCTTCTCTTCATGACTCTCTTGTATATCCTTACATGACTTTTTACATGACTAATTGTATAAGGAAACTTATTACAAAATTGAGGGTTTTAATTAACTACCCCTTCATCTTATCACGAATTAACATTAGCATTAAAATTCTAATCACGGATCCGTGAAAGGTGCAGAAATAGGGATGTGAAGAATGATATTGTGGTCCCGAAAGCTTTCACCATCTTTTTTCTTTGACTTTATTGCTGGTCTTAAAGGTCACCATGGATCGCCAGAGACCATCACGCGTGTCATTTCTTAAATTTGCGCGGTAAAACTTGCCCAGTTAAATAAATCAAATTATTAAGGAAATAATGACCCCTCAGTCATTAAGGTTGCAGAGCGCATAGATACAAATAACTACCGAAGTGAAATAAGTTCATAATTTTTAGTCACGTGTGTACCAACAACGTGGCCCTCTTGATAGCCCCAATTATTCTATATTCTAACACAAATTACAATTCAGCAAGGGATCCCTATAGAGATATACCTGAAACAAAGGAGGGTCCAGCATGCCGAACTATCAGATAAACTCCCAGTTTAAGAGACAATCCGATCGACATGTAAGAGGATAGAGCTGCCCGCAAACGGGAGAGAAACTCCGCATGCATTGACCAAGAGTAAAGACATAGCCGAATGGACAAGAACTTGCGGAAGAAAAAAGGACAAGGGGAGGCTGAAAGAAGCTGGAAAGATAGCGGCTTTTCAGGAGTGGAAAGATTCATGGACAAGCCAGATCATGAAACAGTGCCCTGGCCGACCAGCATCAGCCGATCCAGAAAATTGAAAAGCGGCAAATATATTTACTGATAAACAAACAGGCAGCACCAAAATGAACTTCAAAGATAAATCCTTAAAAACCCACCGTAACCTGACCAGGGCCCAAAGCAGTGTCGCCATTCAGCTAAGGAGCGAGCATATCGGACTCAATTTTTACCTGAGCAGAAGAAAAGTACCCGGACTAGAAGAGCCAAGCTGTCAATATGGATATCCGTCGCAAAACGTCAAGCATATGGTGTCGGCGTGTCCGCAGTGGGCAAATGGAAGAGGCGACTTTCTCCGACAAGCCAAAGACAGGTCATTTGAAGCAATGATGAACAGCCCAGAAGACATGGCTAGAATTACACGGTGGATACTAAACAAATGGTGGATAAAACAGCTTCGACTTGCAGGAGAAGTCGAGGTAGCAATGTCGGATAAAGTACATAGATCTGGAAGGGGAGAGGACGGAATCCACACGGGCTGAACAGTGTACACTGCACTTCCTGAAGGTAAACCAAATAAATTGATAGGAACATAAAAAGACAGGATCAGGGGGTTTTCACCAAATTGGTTTCCTCCTTTGTAAATAATGCAGATAGTCACCTGCATGGACCCATAGGGTGCCTGATCGGGTTAATTGAATTCGAATTCAAACTTCAAATTCAGCAAGGGAGGCGTTGACTGTAACCTTAGAGCTCAATAATTACTGTTATCTGAAAAATAAAGAAATTTAATTACCCCAACTGATGATTGAGTAGACCACGGCTAAATCGAAACTGTAATTTAGATATGTAATTGGAATTTAATTATTGAAAGTTTTATTATGCTGATTTCCCGCAGAACAAGGTTTTCTTACTTAGCCATACATTTCAGGCGCTCATCTTTTCCCCGTTTACGACAGTACCAAACAACAAATAGGAAGACAATAACTGTTAAACATATTGATACTTTTTTGATCAAAAATGCTGGCAAAAAAAACCTCATTCCGGTAGAGACTGATTTCAAAATTTTTGCTAGGGTATCTATAATTTTTAATTTTATGCCATCTTTAGAATTTAATTTTGGTACAGTTGAGGCTACTTTTATTAGCTCCGCAGGAAGAAATTTTTGAATTTGTTTCGACAATTCTTTGGCCAAAGCTTTAATGAAATTGGGTAAATCTTCAAAGAATTTGTCGAGCGTATTCTTTGATGTCTGGAGAAAACTTTTGACGTCCCCATAGACTATGGGTATACCAGTTATAAGATCCTCGAGTGCAGTAGCTAGACTATGGTTTAGCTCAGTCGATACACTCGAGATGAAATATATCTTGTTTTTAATTACTGAGGAATTAAGATACTCCAAAGCTTGTGTGACGCCATGATCCACCGGGGGAATCTCATTTTTCACCCTGCAAGTAGTAAATCCTTTTTTATCAAAGGCAATTACAGACCCCTAAATTTTATTGACAGTTAGTATCGACTGATATAGATCTATAGAACGTGTCTGTGCTAGGCCGGTAGTCAACAAACCTTTACTCTTTTCGTGCAGCCTATCTCAAAGGTGGGTACTATATCTGGTTCACCAACCATTGGATATTCATTCGCAGGTTTATTGTCACTTCGATCTATGTTAACCAGAGCGTTGACTGTCGAATTGGCAAACATTGAATTATTCATTTTTAGGTCTGTCAATGGCTCATAAATGATTTTTCTCTCCGTAATGACGTTCTTCTGAAGAGAATCTTTATCTGTAGCACCAACGAGCGTCTCTATAGTATGAGTAGCCATGTATGTAGACTGATGATTCCCAACCTTCTCTTCAAGAAAGAACTGATGCACGCATCGAATACAAAAATATCAGAGCTTCAATAATGCGGATGTTAGTTTGTGATGCATGGTTTTAAATACAGCTGGGAGACACCAAGATATTATACCATATCAAGGGTACTGTGTGAATGTAGAAATCGCTAGTGATATACAGTGCCTCTAGGTTGGAAAAAGTAAAACTTCAAACTGGGTTGTTTAAGGGATTAGCCCTGTAAGCGTTGTTGGGCTAGCTCGTAATAGGTTGGTCTGTCTCTCCTCATTACCCCGCTCGCCATGATGTGTGGTCCAATCGCCTTCTTCAAACAATTGGTCAGAGAAACACATTTTCAACGACAATTCTGACTGCCTAACCTACACAGCCCTTAAAACGAAGTCATGGGGGGCAGTAGTTGGAGATTTGGCTATGTAAATGATGTTTCTATCCTCGGCATAGGGTCGACTCCAAACAAAGCCGCAGCAGCTGTCCAGAGAGAAGTCGATGCAGTCCTAGGATGGGCTGCTGAAAATGCCATCTTTTTCGACCCAGATAAGGCCGAAGTAGTCTACTTCGTCGGCCCCAGATCCAGGGCTCACAATCTTCCGGCTATAAGGGTAAGTACTCGCGATGTACAAGCATCCGACAATATCCGATGGCTCGGAGTACACCTTGATCGCGGTCTGGCCTTCGAAAGCCACATCGCCAAGTGGTCCAGTAAAGCAATGCGTCTAGTGCAACACTTCCGACGACTCACTCATTGTACTCAGTGTACTCAGGGACCAATGCCCGACTTACTAACCACAGTGATTCGCACGGTAGTCCTGCCAATCGCGTTGCACGCAGCGGAATCCTGGTGCCCAGAGCCAACCAGGGAAACATATCAGGGTGTCGCGCGAAATTCATGGAAGAGACAGTGCAAAGTTATTGACCAAACTTCTGCCTTAGGAATTCGCGTGGCTCTACCAGCCTGGCGCACCATGCCCATCGCAGCCCTGAGAAGGGAGACTGGCATTCCACCTGCACATATTCTGCTCGAGGATCGCGGGCTCAAGACTGCCGCGCGAATCCGAAGACTAGATAATTACCATCCGCTTCGACTTCGGACCATGGAAAGCATAGACAGCACTCTGTTGGAAATGGAGACACGGAGTGTTGTGGAAGTACGGGCCCTCCATTTCGTCTAGGTTCCCGACACGATCTCGTGTGTGTTTAAGAGGTTGGAATAGGTTATTTATTTATTTATTTATTTATTTATTTATTTATTTATTTATTTATTTATTTATTTATTTATTTATTTATTTATTTATTTATTTATTTATTTATTTATTTATTTATTTATTTATTTATTTATTTATTTATTTATTTATTTATTTATTTATTTATTTATTTATTTATTTATTTCATCCATTCATTGATCTAGTTTAACGTCCTATGCGGTATCTATATACAGAACCATGAAGACGGTAAGCCGCTTTGGTAAGGGAAAAAGCTTTCAACAAACAAAACCCGATGTCCTGCCACTTTGAACCGACCCAGCTTTATGCTGAGGACGTTCCTTTCAACCATAATTATGTAAACTTTCCGCGAAATTCGTTAACTCCCCCTTCAATCAGACTAACGTTATGAAAAATTAAAAAGAGAAGGCACCTCCTCACTCGGCGTTGGTCTTCGAAGTGTTCGAAGAGTTGGCCCCGATGGTGGTGCTGTTGTGGCGGGGATTGTTAGTGCCACTGGGGCTTCGACTACCTTGCGTGGTCGTCCCGGCCCTCTTTTGAGTATTTCAGCCTTTTTACTGGTGACCAAAGTGAATCCTTGATCATCAGTCGTTTCGACTGTTCGCATTGGCGCCACCGTAGGTTTCTCGTTCCATATTTCTGCCGTTCTCGATAATAGCACCATCCGAGCCTTCTCCACACTACCCTTGTAAACCTGGTAGGTCCGACACGCTGCTTTCTGCCATGAACGATGTTCC